>OW240920.1:90495531-90604047 GCA_933207985.1 Pelobates cultripes
AAAGGGCCAGGGTTATTTTATATATATATATATACAGGGCCAGATTAAGAGCCCAGTGGGCCTGGTGCTGACAATTATGACGGGCCTAATTACAGAATCATATCAACCAAAAACAGTAAAACACTCCCAAGCATCATGTATCTGATGGAGATGGTGCTGGAGAGAATGAAAACAGCAGCTATAAGAAAACACATACCCTAGGCTAATCTCTCTCTAATTTATGTTTTCATCTTTCAAGTAAATCCATAACCCCTAACAGCAGTGTCCAGTCAGGCAGGAAGTCAATGGGCATGGTAAAAGAGGGTGCCACTGACACAAATCACGTAGCCTGCCAAAAGGGGCGAACATGCCCAAAAAGAGGACATGTCTGCTCAAAGAATTAGAAGGCCAGCCTGGCATGAATGCATGTCAGGCTGCCTGCCAATCATGCAGCTGGCCAACTAAGGGCATACTATGCAGACAGCACCCTGAGCTTGGCATAAATGCATCTAATGATGCGCTCACTCAACGCTTTCTAAGGACTGTCCCCTAGCACTCGCTGGTCCACTTGTCTCCTTACCTTCTTACTAGCAGGCAGAAGCTCCTGGTATATGGTCTGGGACAGAGAAAAGCTGTATGTAGTGAGTGTAGAAGAAAGGGAACATGCCACAGTGTTAGAGAGACCAAAGTCAGCATTACCTTAAAGGACTACTATAGTGCCAGGAAAACATACTCGTTTTCCTGGCACTATACCTTCAGCGTCCCCCTCCCGCCCGGCTCTGGGGAGAGGAAAGGGTTAAAACTTACTTTTTTTCCAGCGCTGTGCGGGAAGCTCTCCTCCTCCTCTCCACCCCTTCGGCTGAATGCGCACGCGCGTCAGGAGCTGCGTGCGCATTCAGCCGGTCTCATAGGAAAGCATTTACAATGCTTTCCTATGGACGCTTGCGTCTTCTCACTGTGATTTTCACAGTGAGAATCACGCAAGCGCCACTAGCGGCTGTCAGTGAGACAGCCACTAGAGGATTTGGAGGCTGGATTAACCCATTTATAAACATAGCAGTTTCTCTGAAACTGCTATGTTTATAAAAAAAGGGGTTAATCCTAGAGGGACCTGGCACCCTGACCACTTCTTTAAGCTGAAGTGGTCTGGGTGCCTAGAGTGGTCCTTTAAAGGATCACTATAGGGTCAGGAACACAAACATGAATTCATGACCCTATAGTGTTACCACCACCATCTAGCCCTCCTGGGACCCTCATGCCTGCATAAATATAGCAAAATCTTACTATATTCAAGCCTGAAGCTGTAACTCTGCATGCTGTTAGACTCATAAAACAAGCAGTCTGCTGACATCATTAGAAGTGGTGGCCTGATCCAATCACAGTGCTTCCCCATAGGATTGGCTGAGACTGACAAAGAGGCAGATCAGGGTCAGAGCCACCATGATTCAAACACAGCCCTGGCCAATCAGCATCTCCTTATATAGATGAATTTAATTAATCTCTATGAGGAAAGTTCAGTGTCTGCATGCAGAGGGAGGAGCTACTGAATGTTTGGATGCATTTTAGGCAGCCATAACCCAGGAAGGATCTCTAACAGTCATCTAAGGAGTGGCCTGTGAAGTTATCACTAGGATGTAATGTAAAGACTGCATTTTCTCTGAAAAGACAGTGTTTACAGCAAAAAGCCTGATGGTAATGATTCTACACACCAGAACAAATTCAATAAGCTGTAGTTGATCTGGTGACTCTAGTATCCCTTTAACTATAGTCATTGTCAGCCAGTCCACACTTAAGTAAGAGTATGTGAAAAGTAGTTAGGGTTGCCACCTTTCTTGGAAAAACATACCGGCCTTACTAATTTTCATAATTAAATATGTATGGGTGACATCACATGATGTAAATCACAAGGAGTGACATAAGAGAAAATGCTGTAAAATCACCAAAAACTACTTAGTTTGATTCTGCTGTATAGATTTATTCCTCCCAGTGCCCTCATGACTCAGTGCCCCCATGTGTCGATTACTCCAGGTCTCAGTGTTCCTATGTATCAGTGTCTCAGTGCCCCAGGTCTCCCAGTGATCCTATGTATCACAGTGTCTCAATGCCTCATGTCTCCCTGTGACCCCATGTATCCCAGGGTCCCCATGTCATTAGGACACTAGGAAGACGGGGAGACCTGGGGACACGGGGAGACCTAGGAACACGGAGACACCAGTGACACTGGGAGACTAGGGGACTCTGGCTGGGACACATGGGGACAATGGGAAAATAGGGGACACTTGAAGACACCAGGGACACAGACACTAGAGACACTGGCTGGGGGACATGGGGACATTGAGACATGAGGACACTGAGACACCAGGGCCACAGACACTAGGGACACTAGCTTGGAGACATGGGGACATTGTGACACTTGAGGCAATGAGAGACATGGAGGCACTAGGAGACATGGGGACAGTAAGTCACTGGCAGACTGGGGGCACTGGGAGACTAGGGGGCACTGAGACACCAGGGAAAATGCAGTCTTTACATTACACTGGCTGGGAGACATGGGGACACTGTGTCCCCATGTGTCTGTGTCATAATATCTCCCAATGTCCCTTAGTGTCTGTGTCTGCCATAATGTCTCCCAGTGTCCCTTAGTGTCCCAGTGTCTGCCATAATATCTCCCAGTGCCCCTTAGTGTCTCAGTGTCTGCCATGTCTCCCAATGTCCCTTAGTGTCTCACTGTCTGCCATAATGTCTCCCAATGTCCCTTAGTGTCTGCCATAATGTCTCCCAATGTCCGTTAGTGTCTCAGTGTCTGCCATAATGTCTCCTAGTGTCCCTTAGTGTCTCAGTGTCTGCCATAATGTCTCCCAGTGTCCCTTAGTGTCTCTGTGTCTGCCATAATGTCTCCCAGTGTCCCTTAGTGTCTCAGTGTCTGCCATAATGTCTCCCAGTGTCCCTTAGTGTCTCAGTGTCTGCCATAATGTCTCACAGTGTCCCTTAGTGTCTCAGTGTCTGGCATAATGTCTCCCAGTGTCCCTTAGTGTCTCAGTGTCTGGCATAATGTCTCCCAGTGTCCCTTAGTATGTCTCCTTGCAGCCTTTCCCCCATCCCTTACTTCCCTGAGCTGTAGGCTGTCTCTGCAGGGTGGGAGTTGCTGTCTGGACTCTCTGTAGCTGCTCCCCTGCAGATCATTGAGTATAGATAGGCAGGGAGGGATATGCTGGAACTTCCTATCCCTGCCTGTCGCCACACACCGCGACCCCTACTGGCCAGTGCTGGTATTGCATAGTAAAAATACCTGCATTTGTATTGCCAGTATCACTGCAATATTGGCACCAGCCAGGCAGCATCAAATACTGGCTGTGCCAATAAAATAAAAGCCAGGTGGAATCACTAAGAGTAGTGTGTGAAAAAAAGTTTTTTTTTTTTTATAAATCAATGGGCCTATTCCACTGGCCTGGGCCTGGAGCTGCAGCTATGTTAATCCGGCCCTGTATATATATATATATATGTGTGTGTGTCTCTGGGTGTGCTGTGTGTGTCTGGGGGTGCTGCGTGTGTATCTTGGGGTGCTGTGTGTGTCTGGGGGTGCTGTGTGTGTGTCTGGGGGTGCTGTGTGCATCTGGGGGTGCTGTGTGCGTCTGGGGGTGCTGTGCTGTGTTTTTATTATGTGTGTCTGGGGTGCTATGTCTGTCTGGGGTGCTGTGTGTCTGGGGGTGTTGTGTGTCTGTGCTGTGTGTCTGGGGTGCTGTGTGGGGGCTGTGTGTGTCTGGGGGGCTGTGTGTGTCTGGGGTGCTGTGTGTGTGTCTGGGGGGTTGTGTGTGTCTGGGGTGCTGTGTGAATTTATTTATTATGTGTGTCTGGGGGTGCTGTGTGTGTCTGGGGTGCTGTGTGTGTGAGGGGGCTGTGTGTGTCTGGGTGGGGCTGTGTGTCTGGGGGCTGTGTGTCTGGGGCTGTGTGTGTGTCTGGGGTGCTGTGTGTGTATCTGGGGTGCTGTGTGTGTCTGGGGGGCTGTGTGTGTGTCTGGGGGGGGGCTGTGTGTGTCTGGGGGTGCTGTTAGGGAATTTATTTTAAATATATATATATTTTTTTTATGAATAATTTTTTTTAAAGTTATGTTTCCCCCTCTCCCCCCTCTTACCTTTAGCCTGGGAGGGGGAGGGAGCCGTTCTGCCATGCTGCCTTCCCTGGTGGTCCAGTGGTGAGAGTGAACTCTAACCTGCAGGTTAGAGTTCACTCTTGCGAGATCTGAGCGTTGCCGCGGTAACCGCAGCAACGCTCAGAATCTCGCGAGAGGACCCGGCAGAGCTGCTGGCTAGAGCTCTGCCGGTCCTCTCTCCTGCCTCCCTCCCTCACCAGCCGGCGGCCGCATCTCCCTGTCTGTGGGCCGGTGAGGGAGATCTTTGATCTCCCCACCGGCCCATGGAGGCACATAGCAGGGCCGGCGCTCGGATAGCGCTGGCCCTGCACGGGCTGGCAGGGGGGATCCTGGCATCTCCCCTGCCGGCCTCGGCCCCACAGCCATCGCGGCCCACCGGGCATTTGCCCGGTATGCCCGATGGCCAGTCCGGGCCTGCATGGGCATTAGGGTGTGCCCAGGCACACCCGGCACACCCCGTGCGCACGCCTATGCCTCTACCTTGTTTTAAGGAATGTAATTGAGCTTCTGCTGTGTCTTTTATTTTCATCTTCATGTAATTCATTCATTTCGATGAGGAATTGATCTAAAGTTAATAAACAAGGATCATTAAATTTCAATTTAATGATAAGCCCATTTGGCAAGGTCCCCATGCAATAAGGAAATTATTGTTTTAACTTTTACATCATCATTAAAGGGATCCTATAGTGCCAGGAAAACAAAGCAGTTTTCCTGGCACTATATGGTTAATAGGTCCCCCCTTGCCTGGCACCCCCCCTTCCGCAGGGAGATGTCCTTCAGCACTGGGTCAGGTTCCACCTACACTCCTCCCCCGCCGTACACACGCACATTAGACAACCCCATAGGAAAGCATTATTCAATGCTTATCTATGGGGAAAATCTGATGCTGGAGGTCCATCTTCACCTGGCGAGGGCTCCGTGCAGAGTGAGCTCTGCAGGGTGAGGGAAGGCTTATAAAGCCTTGCCCCGCCCTGCAGTTAGGCTCAGAGCACTCTGATTGGTGGGTTTAGGCCATCCAATCAGAGTGCTTTGACAGGTAAATGAAGAGACTGACAGGTAAGTCTCTACATTTACCTGTCACAGCACTCTGATTGGTTGGCTTAAAATCTACCAATCAGAGTGCTCTGTGTCATTTTACACAGCGTGGGAAAGTTCTTTGGAACCACTCAGGGGTTGGGGCCAGGGGGGAGGACATTAGGTTCCCCCCTTATTAGTATTCAGGGGCCCCATCCACCGCTCAGGGGTGGGGGCCGGGGGAGGACAATAGGTCCCCCCCCCCCCATCATTTTACTTTAGAGTCCCCACCCGCTGCTCAGGGCTGGGGGCCAGGGGGGCAATAGGTTCCCCCCCCTTATTAGTATTTAGGGCCCCCACCTGCTGCTCAGAGGTGGGGGCCAGGGGGAGGACATTAGGCCCCCCCTTATTCCAATTTAGGGCCCCTACCCGCCGCTCAGGGGGAGAACATTAGGTCCCCCCCTTATTAGTATTTAGGGCCCCCACCCGCCGCTCAGGGGTGGGGGCCAGGGGGGAGGACATTAGGACCCCCCCTTATTAGTATTTAGGGACCCCACCGCTCAGGGGTGGGGGCCAGGTGGGGGGACATTAGGTCCCCCCCCTTATTTTACTAAAGGGCCCCCACCCACCGCTCAGGGGTGGGGGCCGGGGGGAGAGGACAATAAGCCCCCCCATATTTTTACTTTAGGGCCCCCACTGTTTAATAGACATGCCCCTACTCGCGGTATAGTGAGTAGGGGCAAAATGTACGAATACTAAGTAATTTTTACTTAGTATTAGTAAATTTGGCTGAAAGACCAATTTAGGTCTTTCAGCCTTTTGGTAGATAACTCCCTAATACCGTGGGAATTAGGGAGTTATCTACTAACCGGCTGCAAGAGAAGTCCCGAAGTGCCGAAGTCCAGAAATTCCAAAGTGTTGAAGTGCCAAATTCCCGAATACCGAATCGAACTGAAAATTTTCCCCATGCACATGCCTACTTGGTGCCTACAGTCTCCCTTTAAAGTAAGTTCTTGGTTGGAGAAAAAAATTGTAATTTAAAAGTATCAACTTGTAATTGAATATCGTTTACTATTAAATGGACTTCTTCAATAGAGTGTGCGAGTAAAGCAACTCTGGTTTGTATGGCTTGAAAAGCCTGTATAGAGGCAGTAGTCTCCATATAAAAAGGTTTGACAATTTTTGGGGGCACAATTAATCTGTGATATTTTAAACAATAGATTTGTCAAACATATTAAAATACAGACTACTCACCAGTATGAGTACCAGGTCTGGGAGAATAAAGGATAATTACCAGGACTGAGAGCAATATTTAGGTGATAATCCGGTTGCTTTGAATAAAATAGGGAAAATCCAGAAGGTTTGTTGAAGTCCAATCCGGTTTGGCAACAGTAAATCAGTATATAGGAATATCCAGGAGAAGGGTTAAATCCAGTCCGGTTTGGCAACAATTAATAATAAGGAGAATAATAAGGAGAATCCGTAAGAAGTGTCAAAGTCCAATCCGGGTCGGTAACAAGTAAAAGGCAAATAATTTTAACTGGGATTTAACTTGGAGGGGAACTGGTACTTAGTAGAAAGGTACCTGCATTGAAGTTGGAGGTTTAAATAGGTGGATCCATGAACTTTAATTAGACTCTTAAAGTGATAGATTGGAAAGTGAAGTGAACTATTTACCACATTTCTGGCAGAAGGCATTCTCTTCGTGGGTCAGTTCACGGTCCACTCCGGGGACAGTCTTGGGACCTTGGAAGGGTGATGTTGGTGCGCTTCTGGTGTCTGGAGGCCCCAGGATTTTAGCTTGGCGATACCTAGTTCCAGCGTTGGGATGGCGTGTAAGGCATCTCTGTGGTGAATCAGGAGCTTGGCAGGGTATCCCCATCGGTAAGCGATGTTGTGGTCTCGCAGTGTGGATGTAACTGGGGTTAGGTTCTTCCTAAATTGTAGCGTTGCTGCAGATAAGTCCGCAAAGAGCTTGATTCGGCTATAGGGGTCTGGCATGTCTGAGGATCTGCTGACTTTCATCAGCTGCTCTTTGGTATGATAGAAATGCACTCGGGCGATGACATCTCTCTCGGTCGTTGGAGGGAGATGTTTTGGGCGTTGTAGCATATGTGCCCGGTCTACTATAAGCTGGTCCGGGTGTATTGCGGGGGTTAGGGGTTGAAACATATCCATCAGGTAGTTTTCTAGGTTCTTAGGGGCAACTGTCTCCGGAATACCCCGGATGCGTATATTATTTCTCCTGGACCTGTCTTCAAGATCTGCTAGTTTGAGGTGGTAATTATTAAGGGAGTTTTCAAAGTCCTGCACCCTGTCAGCTAAACTATTGTGAGCCTCTGCGAATTCGTCCATCTTATGTTCCATGTGGGAGGTGCGCTGGCCTACCTCAGTGATATCCTTGCGGAGGTCTGCTGCCAGGGCTTGCAGTTGAGTTTTCATGCTCGTTTGCAAGTTTTCCGTGAGCTCAGCAAGCATAAGCCGCATGGTGCTGATCATGAGGGGTCCTTCTTCTGCTGCAGAGGAGGGTGAGGCAGGTGGTGACACCGAGCCCTCTCGGGTTTCCCTCGCGGCGCCATCTTTGGTCGGGCCGTGTCCGTTCCGCGCTTTCGTTTCGGCGGTCCTCGCCAGAAAGAAGGACTCCCGGTCCGTTTTGGTGGCCTTGCCCTTCAGTCTCTGTGACATGGTAGGGCGTAGTGTACTGTTTATTGCTCGTTAGGTCGGTTATTTTCGCTCCAAAGTGCCTGAACTACGGGAGCTTCACGAGTGTGCGTCCATTCAGTTCAGGCACCAAGCCACGCCCCCGAAGTGAACTATTTAAAGTAACTGTTACACAGTGTGTATAGTGAATGAGAGTGTGTGTTTGTGTAGTGGATGGAGTGTGTGTACAATGAATTCAGAGTGTGTGTTTGTGTGGTGGCTGTAATGTTCGTGTGTATAGTGAATGCAGAGTATGTGTTTGTGTAGTGGATGGAGTGTGTGTACAGTGAATGCAAAGTGTGTAAAGTGAATACAGAGTGCGTGTTTGTGTAGTGGATGTAATATTTGTGTGTATAGTGAATGCAGTGTGTGTGTTTGTGTAGTGTATGTCATGTTTGTGTGTATTAGATGCAGTGTGTATAGTAAATGCTGAGTGTGTGTATAGTCAATGCAGAATGTGTATGAGAGTGTGTGTTTGTGTAGTGGGTGGAGTGTGTGCACAGCGAATGCAGAGTGTATACAGTGAATGCATAGTGTGCGTTTGTGTAGTGGATGTAATGTTCGTGTGTATAGTGAATGCAGAATGTGTATTTGTGTAGTGGATGTAATGTTTGCGTGTATAGTGAATGCCGAGTGTGTGTTTGTGTAGTGGATGGAGTGTGTGTACACTGAATGCAAAGTGTGTATAGTGGATGGAGTGTGTGTTTGTGTAGCGGATGTCATGTTTGTGTGTATAATAAATGCAGAGTGTGTGTATAGTGAATGCAGAGTGTGTATAGTGAATACAGAGTTTGTATAAGGAATGCAGAGTGTGTGTTTCTTTAGTGGATGTAGTGTGTGTGTATTAGATGCAGCGCGCATAGTGAATGCAGTGTGTGTATTGTGAATGCAAAGTGTGTATAGTGAATGCAGGGTGTGTGTTTGTGTAGTGGAGGCAGTGTGTTTACAGTGAATGCAGAGTGTGTGTTTGTGTAGTGGAGGCAGTGTGTAGAGTGAATGCAGAGTGTGTATTTGTGTAAGGATGTAGTGTGTGTAAGTGTTGTGTAAAATAAGGGGGGTGGGGTGCTGCATTCTGTGGGGGGAAAAGAGCACATGTGTTGTTGCTTTTACAGAAGGCCAGCACACTCCGGTATCTTCACTTTACAGCATATCCTCTCTCTTTCTCCCTAACTGTCACGAGCCTTGCCTGCGTGCTGCGGAGCGTTGACATGGTATCCAGCGAAATGGATAAAAAAAGTGCCCCATCGATTATTGAGGTTAAAGTAAAAACCACTTAATGGACCAATTAACAGCTGCGAAACACAACTCCCTTACCTTGTTTTATAAAATGTGGGAGCCTTGGCAGGAGTACAAGGACACATACAATCACAAAGTATTGACCCTAATGGGAGTTTTCCATCACGCCGTGGCATCCCTTCATCGCCGTCTCCCCTTCCCTTCTACAGTGTTATTTTTTTCTTGTTATAGAATTTTATGAAGTTGCGTAAAATTAATAAAAAGGCACCGATACAACAGTCAAGAATATTGACATATAAAAATACTTGCAGTATAGGGGGAACAGACGCCATTCTGGCCAGCTCCCAAAAAAAGACTCGAAATCCATTGAAAATCGATCTACCAAAAGCCCATCCAGCCATCTCAAGGTGTCATCTGGACCGAGCAACAAACCTTGTATCACCCAATACCACACGATGCCATTTTTCTTGGCACCCAACCAGCCCAAACGGAGGCGAAAAATTGGGGCCTACCCCACGCTGACCATACCAAACCTGGAAGCACTGCTGGCTAGACCCACAGAGAGGGGAACGGGCACGGAACCTGCACCCACGACATCCCTCCCTCTAACCCACAAGCCAGCTATGGGAAGACGCTCCCAAAAGCCTATCACGGCAGCAGACACCAGGGACATTGGAGCCATGCTGCAAAGGCTTACACAACCAAAGTCCGCTCCAGCGGAAGACCCGCGAAACGCTCCGCATGCCCACCCGCCCGAACAACACACGCTAGAGGAGTCTCCGGTCCCCCTAACAACACCAGCAACATCCCTGGATTCCCCCACAGACTCGACCCCTACCACCAAACACGATCTAAAGATCTTACTGGCGGAGATCCAGAAAACGCTGGCAGTGGAACTTGCTCCCATCAGGACGGAGGTAACAGCCATCAAAGACCGGGTGAAAGCCTCAGAAGAGAGCATATCTGACCTACAGGGCCACCTGTCCACCCTACAAGACTCAGTACATCAGGTCTGGACCCAGCAAAGAGCCCTGACAGCCCAGGTTACTGCCATAGAGGACAGGCAACGCCGCACTCACATCAAGATAAGGGGAATACCCGCGGCAATCTCAGGGGAGGAATTACCCCACTACATAAGACGCTTGCTGGCAACCATACTACCTCAAGCCATGGCCAAAAAGCTGTCCATAGAGGGGGTATATCGCCTGCCCAGCAACACCAAACTGCCACCCAACAGTGCTCGAGACGTCATTCTCAGATGCCTAACCGTTCCTGACAAAACCCAAATCATGTCAGCACTCAGGGGAAGAACACCTCTGACCTTCAATCTCTTACATTCTTTCAGGACCTAACAAAAGGCACACTCATATGGCGAAAAAAACCCTTGCTCCGGTTACAAGACACCAACAAACAACAGGAATGACCTACAGATGGGGGACAGGAAGATCCATGACGGTGCAACATAACGGAGCCACACACTCCATCTCATCAATGGAGGAAGCACCCACCTTCCTCCTGGCACTGGGACTGAGGACCTCAGACACCGGCCAAACCTCAGAGACATGGGACCCTGAACATGTAGTACCCTTTGTCCCAAGAGCCCAAAGCTCCCAGGCAGCCGCAACATGACAGTGCAGACGGGGCCAGAGCCTCTCGGGCCGGATGTACACACAGCCAAAGGAAGCACACATCTTGCACAGGTAATGGACCTGAAAGTTATAGAGACGCTACAGTTATGCTTTGATACCTCTAGGTTTTCTTTTTGGTTACTTATGCACTCCTTTTCTCTTTTATTTTTGTTGCCGCTCATTTCAGGCTAATCTATGATGTAAAATGTTATATTATCACCTGGGATCACCAAACCCAACCTGTTATACCTCTCAAGGGCAGTTAGAACCACAGACCCAGCAGGGCAAGTACCTTTCACACCACATTCGTTCCACCCGCCGCCCCCTTGGTTAGGGGTACTCCACTCAATGCATAGCACCCAACTACTCTCTGATCTCACGACTATGCACGCACAATACACATGCTAGATCCTGTTGTGGCACAACACACACATATATGCCAGGGCACACTCCACTCTCCTTGATTCTACCACTCAGAGCATATATGATATCTTAAGTACTAAGTAGGAAACAATCTTGCTTGTAATCAGACACATAGTAGGCCCTCCTGATACTTAGCCTAGATTATACCTGTTATTAAAAAAAAAATGTGCAATGTTTCTCTCTTGTAACGCATGTATACTAAACTTAACTAAATTGTTAATGTACAACGTTTGACTTAAGAAATGCACGGAAAAATAAAGAATTAAAAAAAAAAAATACTTGCAGTATAAACTTCAAGAGACTCCTCAATTTAAGCTTCCTGTGGTCACCTCCAAAGGGGTACCCAGAGTGGATTGATATTTTTCTAAGAATATTGACATGACATGATCATACTGTATACATGGGCATGTTTACCTCATGAGCACATGTATTAATATCTTCAATGTGATCTTATTGCCTCTTTGATAAAGTAATATGACTTGGAAGGTTAAGTGACATTTTTCTTATGCAAAATAAATAAAGAATTTTAAACAAAAATAGTACACGGGGTGTTCCTTTAAGTTTATGATATCCTTTAAAGACCAAAGATCTCCCCAATCATAGGTTTCTCAACCTCTTCCTCCATGTAAGAGAGATATCAACAGATAAAGTGAAATATAAATTGGGAAAAGGGTCAAGCTTCATTTGTATTTTGATAGGAGTTTGGCTTTGTTTGGTGCAAATATTCCATGTTATGAGTAGGAATTAATGCATGTATGCAATGTGCAATAAAAAAAATAAATATATATATATATATAAAAATAGATGTTTCCCCTGCACTCACGCTTACAAGATAGTCCAATGCCGGGGCACCACCAGAGCTCCAAGATATGTAAAAACCAACAAGAAGGAAGGCTGCTCTCCGGACTTAAAACAAAAATGTTTATTCAAATTATATTAAAAAACACGACCAACGTTTCGGTCCCCGTTCGGGACCTTCCTCAGGGTCAAAAATGTTGTCTTGTTGTCCTATTTTTGACCCTGAGGAAGGTCCCGAACGGGGACCGAAACGTTGGTCGTGTTTTTTAATATAATTTGAATAAACTTTTTTGTTTTAAGTCTGGAGAGCAGCCTTCCTTCTTGTTGGTTTATATATATATATATATATATATATAAAGCAATCTTCAAGTAGATAGCACTCCAAGGTCTTTTTTCCAAAGTAAAACTTTTAATGCTCAAATAAAAATCAACATTTCAGTTCAACATTGCAAACTTTCATCATATATATAAATATATAGTGTTTAAGTAGAGATTGCAGCCGTATTAGTCCAGCGATGTAGATGTAAAAAACAGATAAAATTTGTATCTTGTAATACCTTTTTTTTATTGGACTAACAGAATTTTTTAATGACAAGCTTTCGGGAGAACCTCCCTTTCTCAAGATCTTGAGAAAGACCCGAACGGGTTGAAACGTCGATCAAGCTGAATGTAAACTGACATTTGTATTAAAAATAGTATTTTGTTTATAAAAGACCGGAGAGTGCATCTCTTTTCAAGGTATATATATCTGCTAACGTGGGATTGCACCAGAGCATTAAACTACACTGCAGGAGAAAGGGTGAGTGCCAAGCTACTTACCTATTTTTGTATATACAGGTATATTATTATTATGTTATTTATATATATTTATATATGTATATACACACACATATTTATACAGGTTTGTTTGAATGATTACATAGTTTACTGAATAGGAAGTTGGTTGGAAGAAGTCACATTGAATTTAAAGTTAGCTGAATAAGAAGCCAACTATACTTTGACATTTTTTTTTTTTTTAAAGTTTTGCAAATCCCCCATGTTTTTCTGTAGACTTATAACATGTGACTGCTGCTGGTGCACTGACAAGCTTCCATGATTAATTATTAAAGTCCCTGTCTGCAGGGGTATTTACACGGCATCACTTTCCATGTATCTGTATGACAACACGGTGGGCGTGGGTTGGAATCCCTGCTGTGACCTGCCAGGCACTGAGACTGCCTGTCACGTGACTGGCAAGCGAAGCAGTCCCCCTCTGCCCTTACTTCACCGGATCTCCGGGTCCACGTCAAACCCGTGATGTCACCGGGCCATCGCCGCTGTGATTGGCTACGACGCGTTCCATGCCTCCACGTCACACCAGCAGCTGAAAGCCGGAACTGGAAGGCGAGCTGAGCGTGAGTCCGTGGAGCTCGGAGTGGGAAAGCTGCCTGGCAAGACCGGGGATTGTGTAGGCCTTGTCCCTGTGTGATCAGCAGGATGTGCACAGCAGAGGTGTAGCAGCCGCAGAAGGACTCATAGTGTGTGGCCATGGGCTGGTTAACTTTAACACTGGCTGGGCTGAGGAGCTTACTGTTCTCCTTCATATTGTGTGTGGCCGTACTCCGGACTGTACAAGCTGCCATGACCAAGGAAGAGAAAACTCAGCTCAGGTAATTGTTTAACCAGGCTGGGGTAAGGATTCCAGATGGTGCCGAGTTTGGCTTCGCTAAGCATTGTGTGAAATGTAGTCCATGTGAATAGGTGTGCCAGAGATTAGCTACCTCTGCAGTGCTTTAAGGGTTAGCCCTGCCCTGCCTTACTGCCATGGCCCCTTCAGATCTTGGTTACATTTCCTTACATGTTCAGCCATTGTTTGGGTCCAGCTGGTGTGGACATTCTCCTGGGGGTACATGGGAAATGTAGTCCACAACAGCTGGAGGTCCTTCTGAGAAATATCACTCATGTCCTTGGTTAATACAGTGAACACTACCCATGCACACAAATATTTGTGAACTACAATTGACTGTTATTTGTGCTGGAGGCAGGGGAGAGCTGTCTGTATTTGGCTCTGGGATAAAGACAAACAGCCCAATTTGAGAACAAACCAGCACACCCTCATACCATATTTTCTCAGTATAATATGACATGTTTTATACTGATACTGCTTGAACTTAAATACAATAAAAGTACAATGATTCTGTTACATAATATTTTCGAGTATTGTGATGTAATGCAGTAGCCCACAATCCACTCTATCCTAGTGGCTTGATGGGCATATGCCCCCTTTCCAGCAATCCCCTAGTTGGTTGTGCATACTAGGGAATGTAGTTTTACAAATATCTGGGTTGCTAAGGTAAGGTGTAAATGGTTTAATTACGAACGTGACATTTCTGGATTAGTGTTCTGGTGTACCTGTGTAGGAGCCACAAGCACCTGTTTAAATACTAATGATGTTCACAATGGAAATAGGTACTTGCTCTGATACATATAAGAAGATATAAGTCGTCCTAACGGGTATTATTTTGAGCGCAAAGCGTTAAATGTTGCAACATTCTGTTGGTTTCTGTGACGATTGCAACTTATTTAGCATTTTGTGTCATAAATTTTACCCATAGACTGTTGCCCTGTATTTGGGTACATCAACCTTTTTTATAAAAGTATGTTGAATCATAGAATGATGCTTTTTCTTTTCCTTTTCATTTTATTGAAGAAAATAAAGCCGATGCATGAATAATGTAGGCCAAATAGAACAATATATAGTGACAAATCAAAGTGATATATTTTTTTTTTACTTGTCATAATACATTGGATAGTACATATCCATATCATTGGTGTTATCACAGTATGTAGAAAAACATTACCTTGTCATGCATGTTTTCAAGGCACCAAGCAGGGGTAGTAAAGACAGAATATATTTGTAATGATTTGGAATATAACCACATAGATGCCGCTTATGGTCATATATCAGAACGCTATGACGTGGGAGGTGGTTGTAAAGGCGGATGGAAATACTATCCAAGAATGTTAGATCTACCTATATGGGCGATACTTCATCAATATTGCCTGTTTGACTTTCACCAGGACCCCAAAAGATTTTACTTTCTGTATCCATTTTGTACTTAGGGGGGAAAAGTTTATTTCAATTTGACTGCTATAAGAAATTAATTTGTGGTAAGTGAAATAATAACGACTTTAGATTTGGGGCTGGAAATTTCAGTTCGTTGAAGGAGAAATATCTCTGGAGGGAACTCAAAGCAGCTGTGTCACTTTCTGACGTATTCCTAATGACATACTTTTCATGAAAAGCTCTTGCAATGAAGAGATATACATGAAACAAAGTGGTGACAATTAAGGCTTATGTAATTGTCAATCTCTTGCAAAATCTGCTTTAATTACAATTCTGTAACAGTTTTAATGGAATCTGCAATTTTTTGCCATAAAAGGTACAATATGTGGACAGAGGCGCCACATTTGTATGAAGGATCCATCCTTGTTGATTCTACAGTCCCAACAAATTATGGAGAATTAACATATAGAGCGGTTTGTAGTTTTTCCATACATGTGCGCTAGCCTCTCACTGCTTTATTTCAGTCAATCCAAAGCTTTCTCATAATAATCAAATTTGATGAAGTCTGGTTCATCCGCAAAGAGGGCAGTGCGGCATGGGATAAAAGCAAAGTAATTTACCCTTTTAACCATTACAGGATGGGGTGGGGGTGGCTGGTATTCTAGGACACTATAGCATACACGTTTGTATTCCTAGCTCTACAGTGTTCCTTTAAGTAGAAGTGAATTAGAGGGTGCAGTCCTGTGAGGTATATCCAATGTGTAGATTTCATGGGGAGGTTTATCAGTTTGTTTTGCTTGCACGCTCTTTCTCTTTTGAGATGAGAGCCCTGTATAATTTAGTTTGGCTCTCATTTTGTTTTTATGGTAGTCTGACTGTAGATATGGGGACATATCTGAAGAATATCAATTTTTTTTTTTTTTTTCTCTAAACGGATTCTGAATAGAAGGTGAAATCCTGTTGCATCATTACAGAGTATCATTAAAGGCTTGACTTTAGTGGTTTGACATGGCCATGATGATTAGAATCTATGTGCTGCCTTTCACTATGAAACGTTGCATATACAGACTTTAACCCCTCTACTACTGGAAGTGTAATTCCATCACTGGTCGTGTCATTGGTGATTCATTAGCCAGACTGGATCAAGAGTTACGGGTAACTGTGTATTCTGTGGAATTTTCCCATCCCACCAGCACCCCTGCCACTCTGTATATCCCATGTCCTCCATTCAGCCTGATCTCCCTGCCCCTCCAGCAAGATGAGTCTCGTGAGCATTTCAGAACTTAGCTCAGGAGGGCTAAGGTAAGTTCTGGCTGAGGAACTTTCTTCTCTTTGGCCATGGTAACGGAGGTCGTGTGTGGCTCCTGGCAGACCCCAGGTGGAATAACTGTTTGAAAACAGTTTGCTTATATACTCCAGAAACCATAACCATTAAAAGTGGAAGTAGTAAATCAAGGTGCATAACCACTGCATCTATCTGTAGTGGTTATGGTTTCTGGAGTATTCCTTTAATAATTTTAATTGGATAGGGTGTATGATTCACACAAGCTTAAAAGAAACATTAAATTATGTGGGTTTTATTCACTTAACAGTGAATTGAAAGCTGTTGATTTTGGTGGGAAAGTTGCTGTTCAGACTCCTAAAACATGACCCCTCAGCTGCTACCGAGATGAAGAATTCATTATCCATTCATATTTGGGCTACGTCACCACCATTCCCATGTTTAAGGAAAACAGAAGTGACATACATGCTTTTAAAGGGTTATTGTAACCATTACTGATCACTGTAGTGGGTATGATGCCAGAAGTATCCTGGCCCAGTTTACCAAAATGGGGCAAACTGTTTTGCGATAGTTTGCCCTCTTACCTGGCTCCCTGCTGGGTGCCCATAGTCCTACTTCCTCTGATTTGCTGCAGAAGCCAAATGCGATCCCATCCGCATCCATTGGCTTAGATTGTCAGCTGATTGCTCTCTTATTTCACGCTGGCTAATGATGCCCCAGTGATGCTACCAGAGGTGAAGTTACACCTCGGGCAGCAAAGGGGCTAAACTCTGTATGTGCAATGTTTCATAGCGAAATCATACAGACTTCAGGCACCCCGATCACTTCAAAACACTCTAACTAGCACCCAACAACCCACATTTTCCAAACAAAATAGCTATGGATATTACTACTTGCCTTGCTTAGTAGCATGTGTTAAGATTTGCTGTGACATGTGAAATTATATTGACTGTTTCCCTTAAAAGCTATTTATAAGAGAAAAGAAAATTTGTTAAATTATTGCTTCATATAATGCAGCTTTTAAATGAATCATCATAACCCACTCCCAATCAAACCATCTCAAGTAAGTCCCTGGGCAAGACACCTAAAGATATATCCTTCCTATCTTTGTTTGATAATTATAAATTTCTGCAGAGTATGTTGGTGCTATATAAATGCTGATAATAATACTGCTGTCATATAAATTCAAGCAGAATTAAAGGCTGTGTACTTTATCTAACAGTACTTGTTAAAGCGATAAAGAACAGAGCCGGTAAAGGGAAGCCGTCATGTTAACCCTGCATTGAAAAACATTGCTGTTTTTACAAACTAGAACATTATAGTGCCAGGAAAACTTGTTTGTTTTTCTAAAGCTACAGTTATCCTTTAAAACATGAAATATACAGCCATGTTTTTATGCTGAAACTGTGCTGCACTGTTTGAAACAATTTTTTTTTTTTAATGTTTTTAAAGGACCGCTATAGTGCCAGGAAAACAAACTCGTTTTCCTGGCACTATAGTGTTAATAGGACCCCCCCACCTTCAGGGTCCCCCTCCTGCCGACTTCTAAGGGGAGGAAGGTGTTAAATGCTTACCTTTCTCCAGTGCCGGGTTCCCTCGGCACTGGAGACTCTCCTCCCTCTTCCGACATCATCTGCTGAATGCGCATGCGCAGCTACAGCCGTGCATTCAGTCAGTCCAATGGAAAGGATTTCTCAATGCTTTCCTATGGACGCTGGTGTCTTCTCACTGTGAAAATCACAGTGAGAAGTGCCTCTAGCGGCTGTCAATGAGACTAGAGGCTGGATTAACCGATATGTAAACATAGCAGGGTTAAACCTAGATGGACCTGGCAGGCAGAGTTAAACCTAGATGGACCTGGCATCCAGACCACTTCATTAAGCTGAAGTGGTCTGGATGCCTATAGTGGTCCTTTAAAGATATGGTGTTGATCAGGAGTGCCCAAAAGGTAGATCCCCAGACGGATCACGGAAGTTGTAGTTTTCAAACATCTGGGGATCTATCTTTTGGGCATCCCTGGTGTAGATTTTTTCCATGCTGTATGTGGATTCCAAAGTGTCATTTTATCTAGATGGGTTAGACATCCAACATTGCAGAGTACCCTTCCAAAATACTACTACTAAGTGCATAGCTCTAGTTGGGTTTCTTTTTAATTAAAATATTTTTGCAGACTGTTAATAAAGAGACTTATATCGTGCACGAAAATCATAAAGTTACATGGGGGCATTGGTTCTGCATCTTAAACGGTAGCAACTTCCACTAGCAGGAAATATAACTAATCACGATTTGCGAGTTATGTGTCAGTAGTCTTTGTACGCAAACAAGACTATACATCGGACACAAGGTCATGTATTTAGACTGGAAGAAAGAAGATTTAGTCTAAGGCAAAGAAAAGGTTTTGTTTACCAAAAAAACAATAAGGATGTGAAATTTTCTGCCTGAAGAAGTTGTTTTCTCAGAGTCCGTACTGATGTTTAAACAGCAACTATATGCATATACTTGCAAAAACGTAATATTCAAGGATATCATTTTTCAACTGTAGGGTAATAGCTTCCTGATCCAAGGATAAATCTGGCTGCTATTCTGGGATCAAGAAGGTGTGTGTTTTTTTGTTTTTTGTTTTTTTTACTAGTTTGTTGAAAAATTGGAAGTGCCTCAAACTGTTTCTTTTTTTTTTTTGCCTTCTTTTTTGTGTGGCTAAATTACTCCGTATTCCCTTTACGTGAAGTGTCCTTTGTAGGAGGAGGGAAAATGCATTAAAAATGTGAAATAAAATGAACATATTGAAAGATACGTTTGCACCCACTGAATTTGCTGCAACCTGCGTGTTGTCAGCCATGCCTGCCCTCCATTATTTCACTGGAGGTGCTAATACACATGTAACACATGATTATTTTGTAGCTTTTTTTTATTTTTTTATCTTTGCAGCTATAAGGAATAACTTTATACTGAGACAATGATTGAGACCCCCTTACACTGATGTGATGAGCATGGGTACTAATGCTATATATCCGTGCCTAGTGAACAGCAGTGCCCACTTTATGCAAACTACGACTTCACAGCATAAATACATATACGCATTCCCCCACCCCCCTTTTTTGTGATAGTTCTTACTTTCTGTATGTGTTGTTTGATATGTATTTGTATATTGGATAACCTTGACAGTCACAGCTGTTTGATTTCACACATTTATGCACACATGCTTTAGTTTCACATTATTGAAAACGTGGTAAGACTCAATGAGTAACGTGTACAATACTTTGTCATTGAATTCAGTCTCCTGAACAGTGCCATGAAAATGGGAACAATAAGACACATCATAAATATTAATAAATACAGTAAGGTTAAAACTGCAGTGGGCAATTCAGGACAGGAATCTTGCAGATGGTGTCAAGTTGTCATGTATCCTTGAAAATGTTGGCTGTTTTTTGCTGTATTTGAACATTTTGAAATGACACCGAAGAACACAAACGCAAGCTCATTTCAAGCCAAATCCAGCCATTCTTTTAGACTTTAAGGGGCAATCTAGGCATCCACATGTTGGATCATAATGTTTTATTGTGTGTGAGGTTTATGGCTTAGTTTTTATTTAACTATTTTTTTTTTTTTTAATTTTTTTTTAATTTAAAGTTGAATATTAAAACTGTTTAAAAGTATATAAGCAGTATTTACAGCAGACTTCATTACATCATTGGTATGTTTGTATAACAGTGGGCTCCGCATTGTTAATGCTGTTCCGATTACATAGTAGTAACAATTACGAAACTCTGAAAATAATAAATGGGGATATCCTTCCAGCTATGCATTTGCAAGGAATTTGGCAAGCACATTGTATAGATAGATAGATAGATAGTTACATAGGCCGAAAAGAGAACTGTTTCCATCATGTGTAGCCTTCCGCACATCGTTTTTTTGCTGTTGATTCAAAAGAAGGCAAAAAAAAACAAGTTTAGGGGGCGTGGCCTGGGCTCCGACGAACATGGCCGCCTAAGCGCTGAGCTCCGCTCCACAACAGCACACAGAACGGAGCACCCCACTACTCACCGGCGTGCACTGCCACCAATGGGTCGTACAAAGAGAGGGGACCTCCCCCAGACCCCCAAACCTTCGGTCTCGGGATCGCAAACGGGGCCGATGGATGAGTTCCTCCACGCGCCATGCGGCCCGGACCCCAGCTCCCCGACATCCAAAATGGCGCCGACCTCGCCAGCATCTACATGCTCCACTGCCGACACAACTACACTGGCAGACATAGGAGCAGAACTGAAACGCATGGCAAAGAAGATGGTCACAAAAGATGACCTCACCCACCTGACTAACAACATATATGAAGCAATTAAATCTGAAGTGAACGGCCTGAAGGCCGAAATTAAAGCACAAGAACACCGCATACAGCAGGTGGAAAAAAGGGCACAGACCACTGAAGACCACTCTACAGCCACAGACACGGCCCTCAAACGCCAGGGCACCCTCATACTGGCCATGAGGCGACAGCTAGAAGACCAGGACAACCGCAGTCGTCGCAACAATATCAGGGTAAGGGGGATACCTGAATCTCCAGAGGGGGAAAATATAGAAGAGATGCTCACCTCCCTATTCCGCATCATCCTAAGGGAGGACACACCAGCGATTATTAAATATGACAGGGCACATAGAGCACTCCGCCCCAGGCCTACGGAGGGAACCCCCAGGGATATAATATGCTGCCTGCACTCCTTCGCCACCAAAGACATGATCATGAGGAAAGCTAGATCCAGGGCCCACTGGAACTACAGGGGCGCAGAAATATCACTCTACAATGACCTATCACCAATGACCCTGGAGGCTAGAAGAGCCCTGAGACCGGTTACCACCATCCTGAGGGAGAGGAATATGCAATATAGATGGGGTTACCCATTTAGCATCACAGTTAGGTATAATAACGAATGGGTCTCCGCACGCTGGCCAGAAGACATTCCTCAATTCCTACAACGCCTGAACCTACCGCCAACTCCGGTTCCGAACTGGGTATTCATGCCACTGGATTCAAGACCACAACCGCAGCGACAAGCAAGGCGAAGAAGATGGAACTCTCAAGGTGAAGCTCCGCGACACCGACCAGACCTAAACAACCCAGAGGAATAACCCAATACCAGACCAACTGACACCGCTCCGGCAGACCCCACAACCCCGAGACAACACAGACAGATGACAACCACGTTGGAGAAGCACCTGGAGGCAAACCCGCACCCCAAGAATCAGGTACTCTGACATAGGGTAGTTAACATATTGGCACGAGTCTAACAGAGGGGACACTCTACCTACCCCCCTGGCATGGGAGGGCACCACGCCTCACCACGAGACTGACCGGACTAGGGGATATCTCACATGCAAATGGGTCTTCCACAACACGGGAGGGTTCTAAACAAAAAAAAATAAAAAATAAAATATATAAAAAAAATAAAATAAATAAAAAAAAAAAGGGGGGGATGAAAAGGGAGGGGCGGGAAGAAAACGACAGCGGGGGAATGAATCCTATTGGGGAGGGGGATCACAGGGGGGAGGGCCGGGGGCATAGAGATCGGGCCTTAGAGATCTCCGGCAGCATTGACTTTCGTGAAGACGAAGAACTGATTCCACACTAAATGTATAGCTGACTTGCTACTATTTCTTGTATGGGAGATTAATTTAGGGGGAGGGGAGAGGAGGTTCATAGGGTATGACACTAAATTGTATACAGAGACTGAACACTAATTTTTTGTGTCCAGATATCCCAGTGATGTAATCTGTAATTGTGAGACCAGAGATTGTTCTTTATAGTACGATTATTGTGAGCCACCTATCTTAAATGGCTAGACTATGCAACATCACTCTGTGTCACTGACCAAGCCCCTCCCCCCCACGTCAAAGGGACCGACATACATAGATAACACGCCTCCAAAGAGGTCCATACACTCACAATTCCCCCACACAGACGACACACTGATGTCGAGAAGATACTAAGCAAACGACCATCCCACCACCCCCTAGAGGAACAAAAGGCACGGGGGATGAGACAAGAGGACATAGAGGAGGGAGGGGGGAAAGAAGGGAAAAAAAAAAAAAAAGAATATATATACCCACATGTCCCAGACGAAACAACCCAGACATAATGAGTAGAAGACCCACAATGCACACAACCTGAAGAGATATCCTCAAGCCCCCACTTTGACTACACGCAAATTACCCTTACGGTACTTCCCCCCACCTGATACCGACGACACCGAAAAGGCGCAACAAACAGGCATAGTGCTGATAACACAATGGACACACATCAATGGCATTAGTGATGACTATACAACACCTCAACTACAGTGGACGGACGCTACAACCCCAAAACGGATATACACTACACAAATAACAGATTCTTTCGACGATACACAACCCTTCTCAAGTATCAACTCCACAACCAACACCGCACATACCACACAGGCACCACAGCCTAAACAGATAGGGGCCCAGACACGCTACCCACCCCTTTCGGTGCGCACGCTTAATACTACGGAGGCCGACTGGTACACCACCGGGATAAAACCCGGGGTGCCCCCCCGACCGACACCGTAGGCACACGAACTCCCTCTCCGCGGAGAGGATCGCCTCCTCACACTATCACGACACGCGCACCACATCTATACTACTCTCCAACATCCAATTAAGAAACACACACCCCCACCACACGAACCAGACACGGTGCCTGACATCACCGAAAGGCACTGAGCCTGAGCAGACGACTCCCCTAGACCACACAAGAGCAAATACCAACACACCACATACACCAGACACCCTACACGTGACCGCAGTCCAGCAACTCACCCGAACGCCCCCCCCCCGGCGCTCCTGACCCGGCCGTCGCGTCCGCCTCGAGCTAACCACCAGACGACGCAGGGACACCGAATCACACCAAAACCCAGGAACCAAGCCACGGGCTCGGGCTTCCTCGGTCGACTCTCACGTACACAAGAGAGCGAGGCTCGGACGAGGGACCCCGATACCTGACAAGACAACACCGCTGCGCGGAGATACGGGCAAGATGGCATACAGACCAGACCCAATGAAAATCATCACACAAAATTGCAGGGGACTGAATCTCCCAGAACGCAGAACTAATCTCTTGAGGGACCTTCAGAGAGAGAGGGTTGCAGTCGCTCTTCTCCAGGAAACTCACTTTCGGGAGGGAGCGGCCCCGGCACTCAAAAACAAACAATACCCCACTAATTACTTCAGCAACCACCCCACAGCGAAAAAGGCAGGGGTCGCGATCCTTATAGCAGCTCGTCTACAATTCCAGGAACAGGATCACCTTATAGACCACAACGGCAGATACGCCTTCGTAAAGGGGAATATCGCAGGGCGATGCTACACGTTCGCGACAATCTACGTCCCCAATAATAACCAATCTAGATTCCTTAAGAACACACTAAAGGCACTAACAGACTTCACGGAAGGAACCCTGGTCACGGGAGGAGACTTCAATGTCACACTAGATCCTAAAGTAGACTCCTCAACGGGACACAGCAGCATTCCACAGAGAGAAATAAGAACCATAAACCATACTCTGAAAACACTGCGACTGGTAGACTGTTGGCGAACGCTAAACCCATTAGACAGAGAATACACTCACTATTCCATAATACACAAAAGATATTCCAGGATAGACTTCTTATTATTGCAACAAGAAGCACTAATAAGACTTAGGAGAGCATCCATACACACTGCAACATGGTCGGATCATGGACAAGTGTCGATAGACCTCGAATCTCCACTCATAAGACCGACGAAAACGACGTGGAGACTCAACGACTCCCTCTTAACCGACCTTCCACTAAGGGCCCAAGTTACCGACACTCTACAGACATATTTCACCGAGAATGAGACGGGAGACGTATCAGATATGACAATATGGGAGGCACACAAAAGTGTACTCCGGGGCAAGCTCATCCAAATCGCGTCACAACGGAAAAAAGAGGCGGGCACACTTATGTCAACCATCCTGGACCGGATCCGCTCCCTGGAAACACAACACAAACGCCAACAGGTGGAAGATACCTACAGGGAACTATTAGAGGAAAGAAGGAGACTACACGCACTACTACTCAAGAGACACCTGAGACAACTCCGCAGATCTAAAGGGTTCTTCTACCTCCACGCAAACAAAGGAGGTAAACTCCTCGCACACATGCTCAGGGGACAACAACACCCCTCACAAGTCCACAAATTAAAAACAAGCAACGGCACTACTACCCAAAACCCGGAGAAAATCGCCACGGAATTCTTCACTTACTACTCCTCACTTTACAGTACACACTCACAAAGCGACGAAGAAGGCAAGCGAATCAAACAAGGTCGCATGGAATGCTTTCTGAGAGAACATCTACACACGACGGTGACAACCGAAGACGCAGAGAACATCGACCGCCCGATCACCGAAGACGAAGTTAAGACAGCTATTAAAACGACGAAGACAGGCCGCGCACCCGGACCCGACGGACTTACACTGGACTACTACAAACGCTTCCAAGATATACTAGCCCCCAAACTTACAAAGGCGCTCAATGCCATCACGGAGGGACATGCATTCCACGCCGAATCACTGTCGGCCACAATTACAGTAATCCCAAAACCAGGCAAGGACCCGGAAATTTGCAGCAGCTACAGACCCATCTCCCTCTTAAACGTGGACACAAAACTCTTTACCAAAATATTAGCTACCCGACTTAGCAACCTAATGCCAACACTCGTACACCCTGATCAAACGGGATTCATACCGGAACGGGAGGCTCGAGACAGCACTCTGAGAGTCCTCGCTATACAACATTTAGCAAGACAACATGGAACACCACTCCTGCTACTCTCCACGGATGCCGAAAAGGCGTTCGACCGAGTGGACTGGGCATTCCTGGAAATGACGATACGACTATTGGGCTTTAATGACAACATACAGAAATGGATCGGAGCGATATACAGCACTCCGACGGCAGCGGTGCGCGTTAACGGAGCCTTGACGGAATCCTTCCCGATTCGCAATGGCACGAGGCAGGGGTGTCCCCTGTCCCCGCTACTGTTCGCATTAACATTGGAACCCCTATTGGAGGCAATCCGACGAAATATTAATATCTCGGGTTACAACTGTACAACTGCCACACATAAAGTAGCCGCATACGCGGATGACATGTTGTTCTTCATTACACGTCCAAGACTCACCCTACCATGCCTAATGGAAGAATTCGAAAAATACGGACGCCTCTCGGGCCTCAAACTTAACTTGAGTAAATGCGAACTGCTCAACATCACAGATCCGCTCGGGGAACACAGGGATATAGCCTCGACCTTCCCGTTCCGCTGGTGCCATACCCAAATGAAATACCTGGGGATATGGGTGATGTCTGACCCAAATGCCATATATCAGAAAAACTTCCTCCCACTTCTCACACGCATTCAACAAGACCTCCGAACCTGGAATTACCCACACATCTCATGGTTCGGCCGCATAGCGGTCATCAAAATGAATATCCTACCCAGACTACTATATTTATTTCATACAATCCCAGTGACACTACCGACGATCTTTTTCGCGACAATAAAAACCGCATTTCTGACCTATGTCTGGAGAGGATGCAGGCCTAGACTACGATATGAACTATTATGCAAGACCAGGAATCAGGGCGGATTGGCACTCCCAGACCTACGCAAATACCACCAAGCGACAGCCTTACAGCGGATACTGGAATGGCATACTAACCCGAAATGCAAACAGTGGGTGGCCTTAGACAGAGAATCCTGCAGCCCATCTATTTTTGCATCCCTATGGAATCAGAAAACGCCACGGAGACACGACCCCGGCACAAATTCGCCAGCGAGTCACACCCTCCACGTATGGTCTACAATAAGGAACGCAACGACCATCTCCCCAATATCCAGCCCGATGACCACGCTAACACATAACCAAGCAGTGGGGGGAGGACTACCGATCAAGGCCTGGGATTTTCTGGAGGGAAGAGACTTCATACCACTCCACAAAACACTAACCGCCTCAGGACTGACCCCCCTGGAACGCCTAATGGAAGGCCCGCCAGCTCCCATGCACAAATTCCGATACTCCCAGCTGACGCATTTCTACCACACCCTACCGAACAAACAAGCGGTACACAGAACCCTCACGTGGTTTGAGGACATCTGCGACAAACAAACACCGACTCAGAAACCAACGTCGACGCTATACCAATACCTAATCACAGGTGAGCAGCAAACAACCCGACGATATAAGGAAAAATGGGAAAACATCACCGGCACAGTGTTCACCGACGCACAATGGGACAAAATTCTCATCCTCCATCACAAATCCACGATTAGCTCAAAATACCAAGAAATGAACTATAAGCTTCTGACATTCTGGTACAGAACCCCAGACCTGCTCCACAGAATATTCCCCAACACATCGGCAACCTGTTGGAGATGTGAAGCAGACATAGGAACACTAAAACATATATGGTGGGACTGCCCCAACATTAAACCGTATTGGAACCAGATTACGTCCCGCATCAAAGAGGTACTAGGACATACGACGCACCTATCACTAGACAACATTCTCCTGCATCACACCAAAGACCCGATTTCAAAATACAAACGATCCATCCTGCGACACCTTCTCGACGCGGCCAAGGCTCTAATCCCTGCCTTATGGAAAACGACAAACGCCCCCACAATGGAACAATGGCTAAACAGAGTAGAAGAGATCAGATTCGCAGAAGAAATGCACGCGACCCTACGAGACACCCTCACGAAACATGTTGACAAGTGGCAACCTTGGATAATATACGTGGCAAGACGTGATGGGGAGGACGCGGCGGCTGGAGAGGGAAGTTAAGGGGACTTCCACCCATCCCTACTCCTAACAAACCACATACACTACACGCAATAAAACTACAACGCTCACACGATCAACACACCGCCAACACACAATCACCCCATGAACACAACCAATGAGAACACAAGACATAGCAGCATATGATACTGGCAATAACTCACCAACCCCCCCCCAAAAAAATAAAAAAATAAAAAAAAAAAAATGATATCATACAGACATCTCATTAAACCCAAACCGACTATCCCGACTCATGCATCACCACCCAAGTTAGAGCTGAACAACAGGAGATACCCAAGTAAACCTCACACACTAACACTCCGTGCTACTAGACCTACTCCTCCATCTTACTTACTACGTACTCACAAATACTTCTCACAGATAAAAGTACACGACGGAATACAAATCTCAAACCCAACGCCTTGCAACTCATGGAATGAGCAGACACACACACCTACATAGACACAACACACACAAAAGTATCTTCACATAGAAGATACACCATGCTAAGACACAAGCTGCCTCAATTAACTGACTGAACACACAAAACTCAACATACACCAGAACGAACGACGCTCCCCCAAATGACAGCAAACGCTTCACACAGATAAGACCTGAGTACCCAAAATGAGAATAGCTTAGAGACACATGCCAAATATATGCCATAGGACCTGCGAGTCCAACTAATTCATACTTCTTACGACTGAATGAGACCTACGAGTCTCCAAGGTATATATACATGGGCAACAAATGCTCTATTGCAATTGATTGCATGCAGACATAACGGGACCGCCGTGTCCATACTAAAGCGCTCACATGACACGCTCGATACTGAAAAACTTGAAACAGCCAATAAAAATATATCTACGAAAGATACACCATGTTAAGACACATACTGCCTCAATTAACTGACTGAACATAAAAAAACTCAACGTAAATCTGACCAAACGACACATCCTAAAATGACAGTACACGCCTCACACAGAGGGGACCTGAGTACCCAAACTGAAAATAGCGTAGGTGCACACGCCATGTATATGCCATAGGACCTGCGAGTCCAACTAATTTATGCCTCTTATGATTAAATGAGACCTGCGTGTCTCCAATGTATACCTACATGAGTAACGTTTGTACCAATGCAATTTGCCTGCACGCAAACATCATAGGACCTGCGTGTCCTTACCGAAGCTTTTTCATGGCATGTTCGATACTGACAAACTTAAAACATCCAATAAAAATATATTTACAAAAAAAAAAAAAAGACCCTCCCCCTTGCCCTATAAAATGCTGTACCGCAAAAACTACCCCAGTTTCCTTTCTTGTCCCGATAGGGAAGGACAGGGTGAGACACACGGGCTGTCTGTCTGGGGGACGCGGTACGAGAGCTGCCCGGGCGGTATGCTGAGAGACCATGCTCCTCAAATGGTATTACGGAGCAAGTGGAGGTTAGTTTCTCTTATGCCCCGAGAATGGTTCCGGCAGATGCTTCCTGGAGGCGGAGCTTGTCCTGAGCAGGTGCACAGCGGTGGAACGCACGCCCGGGTGGTGATGTGTTCCGCCTAAGCTTCCGGGTGCGCTAAAACGCATGTGCAAACCGGAAGCTTAAAGGTACAGACCAAAAAAAAAAAGCCAAAATGTTAAATTCTGGTGTATAAAAGAGCTGTGCAGGTACCCACTGACTGCATGGATGCAGGTCAGAAGAGGTACGCCGTGTCACCTGCCCCCCACACGGCTCAGAGGTATTTTGAGGTAAGATAAAAAATAATCTTTACTTTAACATATTCTCTGGATAGTTTATAGGAAATTTCAAACAATCTAAGCCTCCGTTTATATTTTCTCCACAGATATGTCTAGCACAGCTTATCCTGAGATGGACAAGGAAAAACTGTCTACTTCCATGCCTAGAAAGGCTACGGTAAAATCGAAACACTTAGTTTGCCGTGAATGTGCAACTCCTCTTCCAGACGGATCAAGGAAGGTGTGCAGTCAGTGTACTTCAAATTCTTTGGAAAGAGATAAGCAAAAAGAGATGCAATCTTTCCTAACCTGGTTCCAAGAAAATCTGGCCCAGACCTTGGAGACTATAAAAAGTCTAAAAAGGTGGAATCCCCTATACAGCAAGGACATCAAAAAATCAAGAAAAGATCATCATCGTCTACATCTGAAACGTCATAAGGGGAATATTTTTCCTCAATAGATTCAGATGTCAGGATCCTCATCAAGTGAACCAGTGGGGTTTCCTTCGGATGAAATCCGTAAATTCATAAAGGAAATTAACCTTACAAACCTACTGCAAGGCCCTGAGAATCCTAAAAAAAAGGTTTTCTGTTCAACAAAACCTGGTTGATCTAATATTCAGGGAATGGAGAAACCCTGAGAAACGTGCCTTTATATCCAGACACTTTAAGGATATCTTCAGGCTGGCTAACGAAGTTATCTGGGAAGATCTCCCAGAAGTAGATGTTCAGGTGGCGCAGATTGCTAAAAAGACCACTATCCCTATAGGGGAAACTTCAGCTTTAAAGAATCCAATGGATAAAAGAGCCGAAACCTCTTGTAGGCGAGCTTACCAGACGGCTGGTTTTCAATGCAGGGCTTTACTGGCAGGAGCAGCGGTTGCCAGAGCTAATGGCATTTGGCTAGATACGGTACAAGATATTTTATCTTCTGACCAAGTAAAAGAACTTAGCCACATGTTTCAGAACATGCGCTTGGCTAACGAATACTTTTTGGATATGTCCGTAGAAGTTCTTAAATTGGCATCCAGAATTATGGGATTGTCTTCGGTAGCAAGACGAGCCTTATGGTTAAGGTCATGGATGGCGGATTCTGCTTCCAAATCGGTCCTTTGTAAGCTTCCACTAGAAAAAACTAAATTATTTGGGGCTCCTTTAGAAGAAATTATTAGGCAAATGTCAGAAACCAAAAAGGCGCGTCCTCAGGATAAGAAATTCTCCTGGAGATCAGGTTACAGGAATTACCAGTATAAATATGGGAGATCTTCTCAAGAGAGACCGCATTTCTTGCAAAGAAGGGATAAAAATCGGAGATTTGAACAAAGAGGTGATGTTAAAAGAACCTTCAGAGATAAAGATAGACGTTTCTGATGCCAGAAGTGTGGGAGGAAGGCTCCAACGGTTTTTTCCAATATGGGAAAAAACTACAAGAAATCCTTGGGTTCTAAGTCTTATCCAGCAGGGACACAAGATTATATTTACGTAGAAACAAGAGCAAAGTTTCTGGCATCAACCTACCAGTCTTCAAAGAGATCACAAGCCTTATTTTCTCAAACCATGCTTCTGTTGCAAAAAAGGGTGATAGAGAGTACCAGTAAAACAAAGATTCCGGGGAGTTTATTCAAGATTATTCCTGGTTTCAAAACCAGACCACTCTTTTCGTCCCATTCTGGATTTAAAGAATATCAACCGGTTTATCCCTTATCAAAGATTTCACATGGAGTCAATCGCTTCTATTTGTCCTCTGTTACAAAGAGGCGACTTTATGGTAAAAATAGACTTGAAGGATGCTTATATGCATTATCCGATTGCTACCGCGTCAAGAACATTTCTAAGATTTGCGATAAAAAGAGGAAGATCCACCGTTCATTTCTAGTTCAGGGCTCTGCCGTTTGGTCTGTCATCCGCCCCAAGGTTATTTACAAAGATCTTGACTCCTCTGACAGCTCATTTGAGGGAAAGAGGAATATAGATTATCCCTTATTTGGACGACTGGCTTCTCATGGCACATACAGAAGAACAGCTGCTCAGGGACATGCAGGTCACTATCAGAGTTCTTCAAAATCATGGCTGGATCTTAAACCTAAAGAAGTCAGTTCTCATTCCAACAAGAGAAATAGAGTTTCTCGGATTCAAGATCAGTTCAGTCTCCATGTTGATTCATCTTCCCAAACGAAAAAAGCGGAAAATCCGAGAGGCGATTTCCAATCTCCAAAGGTTGGGAAGTTGTTCCTTCAGACAGGCCATGGGTGTTTTGGGCCTTCTGACTATCTGGTCAAAAAAGGAGGAAGATTTAGATGAAAATTTCTTGTTATCCCCTCAAGTAAAGACTCTGCTTACTTGGTGGAAAACCTCAGAGTGCCTTTCAGGAGGATTGTCTTTTTGTCCAAAAGACTGGATAATAGTCACTACAGACGCTTCAAGGACAGGTTGGGGAGCTCATTTAGGCTCCACCATGTTCCAAGGAAGATGGTCATTCAAGGAGGCGAAAGAATCGGCAAACTTCAGGGAATTATTAGCAGTTCTTTACGCTTTACATCACCTCAGGCCTTGGTTACTACTAAGAGCGGTGAAGATTCAATCAGACAATCGTACAGTAGTCTCATATATCAATCGCCAAGGAGGAACCAAAGTTAAGAAGCTTTACAGTCTTTGTGCAGAAATTATGGAGTGGTCACAAAGAAATCTGGAAGACATTTCGGCAGTTCACATAAGAGGCAGCGACAATATAATAGCCGACGATCAAAAAGAATGGTCTTTGAACCCGGAAATTTTCAGAATCCTGACAGAAAGATTTGGAGTTCCGGAAGTAGACTTGATGGCATGAGCTTCAAACAAAAAGGTTTACAACTTCGCCTCCTTATTCAGAACAGATCAACCCAATTGGATAGACGCCTTATCAATAGAGTGGAACTTCCGTCTGGCTTACGTGTTTCCACCTCTGCCTTTAATCCCAAAGGTCCTTCTCAATATACGAACAGACAGAGCGAGAGTATTGGCAATAATCCCATATTGGCCAAACAGAGTCTGGTTTTCGGCTATAAAGAAGATGGCCATCAATCATTGGAAACTTCCCATATCAAACTTCCTCATTGTGAACAGGGACCTGCCCTTGAAAGTTCTAGAAATATTTAGGTTGACGGCTTGGCTACTGCAAGGCTAATCCTTCGTAACCAAGGTTTACAAGAAGACAGAATAGCGGTCTTACTTCACGCTACTAGGAAGTCTATGTTTAAGATCTACTTTAGGATTTGGTCTAAGTTTCTTCACTGGTGTAGAGAACACTAGTGCCCGGTTTTACTTCCATCCATAGATAACATTCTCCATTTTTTACAAGACGGTTTTGCAGTCTCCAGCTACACTTAAGGCCCATTCTACCCAAGCAATGGCTACCTCATGGGCATCTCCAGAGGTCATCTGCAAGGCAGCATGCTGGTAGTCTTTTAACACTTTTATCAAGCACTATCGGCTAGACGTATTGTCTGCCTCTGAAGCAGCTTTTGGGCATAAGGTGTTACAAGCTGTGGTGGCCTAAGCCCCGCCCAGATGGGGATCTTACTATATCCCAGTAGTACTTTTTTTCTTAATATGGTGGCAGTACTCCTTCCCTCCCTCTTTATGAAAGAAATTTTGCAGTATATATTTTGTCTGTTTTTCTTTTTCTTGTCACGTACTGGGGTAGGTTTTGTGGTACAGCATTTTATAGGGCAAGGGGGAGGGTCTCTTTGATCTTTAATTACTTGTTAGATGTCTTGTCCACAGGGAGGAGCAAAACCCAGTAGTACTGCCACCATATTAAGAAAAAAAGAATTTACGGTAAGTAAAAGATTTGTTTGTTTCTTTTATCAAAAATTTATACCTAAATTGAAATTTGCTGCCAAAATTAACACTGGCATGTAAGACACATGGTGGAGGGAGAAGATGGAATGAGACATAGGGGGAGTTGGGGATTTGAAACACATGGGGACTACTGTGGAAGGAGCAAAACATACAGACCGGGACTTGGGAGAGACACACCCGGAGGGGCTGGGGTCTTTCCCTGAGGGTGTTTTTTTTTTTTAAAAAAGGTGGTGGTGGTGGTTGTAACCCTTATTGAGTCCACTGCATATCTGTACAATGCTGCCAAATTATAGTATATAAAGGCACACTCCAACAGAGTGGCAGATTCCCCTGAGAAAATAGAGCAAGCTGAGGCTCTCCCCTACAGGCCTGTGGAGGGCCGCCGCTATCCAAGTGCTAGCCCTGCTGTGTGACTTCAAAGATCTACCTCACAACCCTTAGTAGGGCAGGGGAGGGAGAGGAGCTGGGGCAGCTTTAGCCTGTATCTCCACCGGGTTCCCCTCTTGCGAGTTCTGAGCTAACCGTGGCAACGCTCCATTCTCGCAAGAGTGAAATCTAGACTCACCAGTTGCAGGCTAGCTTTCACTCCCCACTGGACCACCGGTGATTTATAAGCAATGACTCCCCCTCCCAGGTAAGAAGGGAGTGGAAATAATCAATATATTTTAATTTAAAAATAATAATTACTTTCAAAAAAGTTATATTTGCTTTAATCTACCTCACTACCACCCTACCACACACAATAATTCCCTACACCTTCCTCCTCCCTCCTGTAGTGGTTATTGTGTCTGGATTATTTAGTGCAGTTTTTATTATATATATTTGCATATAACACAGATTTATGCAAGTAATTACAAATAGTAAAGGTACAGCCCTTTAAAACATTGCCTGTGTAGGCTGAAACAAAAAGCAAAAAAGGAACAACACTTTAGGTAAAAGTACAATATGCTATTGCTTGTGACCGCCCATTAAGGCATTGTCTAGCACTTGAAAAATGTAATAGTGCCAAATATATCAATATGAGTTTCAGTAGGAGTATGTAACATGCGTACGATGTTAGGAACTGGTGGGAAAAAAAGGCCCCAATCTAGAAAAAGGAGGCATAGAAAAAGAGAGCCCATAGAAGGTCCCTCCAACAACCAGTAAAAAGGTGTCCAGTCTCCTCCCAGGGTCCTGTACCAAGCACGCACAGTTGGGAATAAATATTAATGTTATTAACAAAGGAGGGGAAAAAAACAACAACCCACAAATGACTTTATCACAACCCTGTCCCAGAGCCTTCGGTTAAACCAGATCAGCACCTCTGCTCCCCATAAAGTACAAAGCATATACCCTTAAGGTTGCAGGACCACCACAAGCTTTCTATCCAAACTGTTCAAAGCCTGCCCACCAAGAGTTCCGCAACACAGTGGGCACTCGAAGATGCAGCAAGTCGCTACATGTCTTTGACTCTGGGTAGAAAGCACACAGGCCCCCGCAAATTTGTCTAGCGGGGACGTGCCAGCACGGCAGCACGGACCCGCCGCTTGGATTTTTTCTTTGAATAATTTAAAAGTGCCTCTCCCGAGATTTGGCTCTGAATCCGCCTTAGTTCAAATATTAACCCCTTAAGGACGGTGGGCGTTCTATGCCGTCCTTGGGGACCCGGCACTAAACACCAGCGGGTGGCATAGAACGCCCAAGCCGTCCTATGTACTTACCCGGTGAGCAGCCCAGGGAGTCCCCTTCCTTCCTTTCCGGCTGCCCCCTGGGCCATGTGATCGCAAGGTCATTGCTCGCAATCACATGGACGGCAATGCCAGCAGGGGGATGACAGGTACTCCCCCTGCTGCCTACAAATAGTAAAATAAATGTTAAAGTTACAGTTTAAAATAAAATATATATATACACACACTAAGTGCATTTTAATATATATATTATCAAAATACACATAGAATTACATTGATTAACTACAATATAAAATAAATATTTAAATACGTTAAAATAAAATAAATATGTATGTGTAAATTCATTCTAACTGTATTTTAAAATTAATATATATTAAAATACATGTAGAACTAAATATATATATATATATGTGTGTGTGTGTGTGTATGTGTGTGTGTGTATATATATATAGATATATACACAGTCAGGTCCATAAATATTGGGACATCGACACAATTCTAATCTTTTTGGCTCTATACACCAACACAATGGGTTTCAAATGAAACAAACAAGATGTGCTTTAACTGCAGACTTTCAGCTTTAATTTGAGGGTAATTACATCCAAATCAGTTGAACGGTAGGAATTACAACAGTTTGTATATGTGCCTCCCACATAGACATCACCAGACGCTGGGTTTCATCCCTGGTGATGCTCTGCCAGGCCTCTACTGCAACTGTCTTCAGTTCCTGCTTGTTCTTGGGGCATTTTTCCTTCAGTTTTGTCTTCATCAAGTGAAATGCATGCTCAGTCGGATTCAGGTCAGGTGATTGACTTGGCCATTGCATAACATTCCACTTCTTTCCCTTAAACTCTTTGGTTGCTTTTGCCGTATGCTTCAGGTCATTGTCCATCTGCATTGTGAAGCGCATCTGAACTCTGAGTTCTGAAGCATTTGGCTGAATATGAGCAGATAATATTGCCCGAAACACTTCAGAATTCATCCTGCTGCTTTTGTCAGCAGTCACATCATCAATAGATACAAAAGAACCAGTTCCATTGGCAGCCATACATGCCCACGCCATGACACTACCACCACCATGCTTTACTGATGAGGTGGTATGCTTTGGATCATGAGCAGTTCCTTTCCTTCTCCATACTCTTCTCATCACTCTGGTACAAGTTGATCTTGGTCTCATCTGTCCATAGGATGTTGTTCCAGAACTGTGAAGGCTTTTTAGATGTTGTTTGGCAAACTCTAATCTGGCCTTCCTGTTTTTGAGGCTCACCAATGGTTTATATCTTGTGGTGAACCCTCTGTATTCACTCTGGTGAAGTCTTCTCTTGATTGTTGACTTTGACACACATATACCTACCTCCTGGAGAGTGTTCTTGATCTGACCAACTGTTGTGAAGGGTGTTTTCTTCACCAAGGAAAGAATCCACCACAGTTGTTTTCCGTGGTCTTCCGAGTGTTGCTGAGCTCACCGGTGCGTTCTTTCTTTTTAAGGATGTTCCAAACAGTTGATTTGGTCACACCTAATGTTTTTATTATCTCTGATGGGTTTGTTTTGTTTTTTTCACTGATAGTGACAGCTCTTTGGATCTCATATTGAGAGTTGACAGCAACAGATTCCAAATGCAAATAGCACACTTGAAATGAACTCTGGACCTTTTATCTGCTCCATGTAAATGGGATAATGAGGGAATAACACACACACACCTGGCCATGGAACAGCTGAGCAGCCAATGGTCCCATTACTTTTGGTCCCTTGAAAAGTGGGAGGCACATATACAAACTGTTGTAATTCCTACACCGTTCACCTGATTTGGATGTAAATATCCTCAAATTAAAGCTGGAAGTCTGCAGTTAAAGCACATTCTGTTCATTTCATTTCAAATCCCTTGTGGTGGTGTATAGAGCCAAAAAGATTAGAATTGTGTCGATGTCCCAATATTTATGGACCTGACTGTGTGTGTGTGTGTGTGTGTGTGTGTGTATGTATATTATATATATATATATATATATATATATAAATAATTTTAATTTTTTATATATATACGTATGTTTATAATAATTCTACATATGTATTTATGTAATAATTGTACAGAATTAGGTAATTTTATTAATTACAGTTTGCAGGACCTGCCTGTCAACCCAGGCCAAAAATTCAGGGAATTTAATTTGCTAGCACTATATTTAACCCTGTAACTTTCCAAGACACCATAAAACCTGTACATGGGGGGTACTGTTTTACTCAGAAGACTTCGCTGAACAATTGTAGATTATGCTAATGTAGTGTACCTATAATCTTAATTTTAATAATGACAGGAGGCTTCCTATTTTGCATGACTTTCTTTACTCATGCCTCCAGCAGCACAAGTCAATCAATAAACTTTTAACCAATCATAAAAGAGTACATAACCATATATAAAGCTCTGATTGTCACATGACTTCCTCTTTCTTTGAATTGCTATCAGTCCACGTAACGTCAGTAGCTAAACTTAAGTTCGTAATGATATAGTGTTTCAAACTTGTTCCCTGGAAAGTCCAACTTCAATAAAATCCAACTCCAAATGGGTTAACGCATATTGAACTGAAACTTGATCCGTAAGATCCATTATCCGGCTTGTCTTCTTCGGTGCCAATAGCGGCAATCACACTGAAAGAAATAGAAACGAGTGTAAGAGGCTGGAAATAGACTGATGTCTATATAACATCATTGATACTATATCTATCCATATCCTATATCAATAGTAATACCCTATCTCCATATACTAGCATCCAAACCTACTATCAACAAATCCTTGTCTATTACCTCAAACATCCCATACATATCCTCTAGATAAACTATGCAGGTTACAATTAAGCAATAGAAAAGGTGACATATGAGAGAACCAGAGTATGGGAGGGAAGGGAGGGAAAATACTCGCCTCCTGTCATTATTAAGATTATAGGTACACTACGTTAGCATAATCTACAATTTTATTACATGACAGGAGGCTTCCTATTTTGCATTTTTAAAGCTGAGGTAATAGCGAGAAAGATGCATGTGTGTTCTGACGAAAATAAAATAAACGGAAGGTATCCTCCCGTGTCCAGTCTGCGGAACGTAGGATATCTGCTAAAGACGCTCCCGCCGAGAACGCTCTTGAGGCGGCCGCGCCCCTGACCGAGTGAGCCCCAAAACACGTCTCCACTCCTGCTAGGGACAGGATCCAACGAACCCATAGAGCCAGAGTAGTAGTGGTAACTGGTTTGTAAGGTTTGGTGTAAGACACCAACAGCTGCCCTCTGCTAAAAGCTCCACATATCGCGTAAGTGCGGAAATCACACATAAACGAGGGACCGTAGGGAAAAATGGATAAGATATAGATGTTGAATTTGTTTTGGTTCTACGAGACACCGTGAAGGTAACCCCTTCTGGTGAGATCGAGAACCCATCCACATTGAACGCTCGCACGTCCGAAACCCTTCGAAAGGATACCAAACATAAAAGTAACGTAAGCTTGGCCGACAACTGTTGTAGTGACAAATCTTTATTGTCTGGCCAATTCCAAGGAAGTTAAGGACCACCTCTACGTCCCACATGTGATTATACTTGGGTTCCGGCGGTCTGGACAATTTGATGCCTCGCATTAGGCGACATACCAAAGGGTCCTGACCAACCGGAGAGCCATGTACTGTTACGTGTGCCGCTGAAATTGCGGAACGCGTCACATTGATGGAACGATAGGATTTTCCCTCCGTGAAGAGGTGCAACAAAAAATTTACCACCATGGTGATAGGTGCTGTAAAGGGATCACAATTCCGTCCCAGACACCAGCGTTTCCATGAATTCCACGCTGATAGGTAACTCCGTCGGGTGCCCGGTGCCCATGAATCCCATAAAAGGTCTTTAGCTGGTTGCGATAGTCCCTCGACAGACCAGGCTCCCCTGAAAGACTCCAGGCTACCAGCTCCAGATTCACCTGTACCACTAGTGGATGTGGTTCCCCTTTTGGATCTGTCAGAAGGAAGGGAACCGATGGAAGAAGTAATGGATGGTCCCGCGTGAGAGCCAATAATTCCGGAAACCATGCTTGACTCTTCCACAACGGTGTGATGATAATCATCGAGATCTTGGTTGATCTGATGCGATGGAGTACTCTTGCTATCATTGACAAAGGTGGGAATGCGTACGCTCCCCTCGGAGGCCACTGTTGTAGAAAGGCGTCTACTGCCTCGCATTGAGGGTCCGGAAGCCAGCTGAAATATCTTGGTAACTGTGTGTTCGTCCGAGAGGCAAACAGATCCACGACCAACGGGCCCCTGAGGTCCCTCACCATTGAAAATACTGAAGTGTCCAGTCTCCAGTCGCTGCCGTCTCGCCAGTGACGAGAAAACCAATCCGCCGTGAGGTTGTTGGCTCCTGGTAGATATTCCGCTTTGATCGTAATGTTGCGGGGAATACAGAATTGATAGATGTCCTTCGTCGCCTCCGTCAGGATCCTTGATCGGGCTCCCCCTAGTCGATTTATGTATTGGACCGCGGAAATGTTGTCCATGCGTAGAAGGATGCAACAGTTCGCCATGTCCTTGGCTAGACTGCGAATTGCAAACGATCCCGCAATCAGTTCCAGGCAGTTGATGTGGAGACCCTGTTCCTCTTGAGACCATGGACCTCCCGTGGGTGCAGTGGGCTCCCCAGCCCCAAAGGCTCGCGTCCGACTCCAATACAAAGTCCGTGTTCGCCCCGAAAATGGCTCTGCCGTTCCAGGCTTCCATGTGCAGTAGCCACCACCGAAGTTCCGTCCGAGCCTCCGTGGAGACAGTAATCCAGTGATCGTATGTGTGTCCGGTTCGTAAATATTGGGCTTTCAGTCTCTGCATTGCCCGGTGTGGGCCTGGGAAAATCGCTTGTATTGATGAGGAGAGTAGTCCTACTATCCTCGCTAATAGTCGGAGAGGTATGGTGTCTGTCCTGAGTATCCGTCGGATCTCCTTCCGAATGGCCGCTATCTTGGATGCGGGGAGACGTAGCACGCAAGAGTTGGAATCTATCTCGAACCCGAGGAACTGGACTACTCGTGATGGAGCCAATGATGACTTCTCTCTGTTCACTATAAACCCCAATGATTCCAGAAAGTGTATGGTAAATCTCGTCTGAGATTGAATTCTGGACTTGGAGTCGCCAAAGATCAACAAATTGTCCAGATACACGAGGCAGCGTATTCCTCTTCCTCTCAGATGGGCCATTACTGGTTTGAGAAGTTTTGTAAAACACCATGGAGCCAAACTGAGGCCGAATGGTAGACATGTGAATTGACAAGGGCGACCCCTTCTCGAGCCATGGGAACCGACAGGTAGGCGTCTTTTAGGTCCAAGCGTGTGAACCAGTCGCGTTCGTTCAGCAGATCTCTCAGAAGGTGAATACCTTCCATTTTGAAATGGCGGTAAGCCACAAATCCGTTCAGTTCTCGTAAGTTGATGACTGAGCGGTAGTCTCCTGTCTTTTTCTTGACAACAAACATGTTGCTGAAGTAACCCTGGTCGTCTGGGGCAAGTTCCACCGCTCCCTTTACGAACAGGGTTCGTATCTCCGTGTCTATGAGGCGTCTCTGACTCTCTGACGCCCGGATAGGTGATGGTCGCCTGATCTGAACTGGCGTACGGGTAAATTCTATCACGTACCCTCGCACGGTCTGTAGGATCCATGCGTCTGTGGAGATTCGTTCCCATTCCTGCGGAAAAGGGGACAGTCTGCCAGCAGTTATATTTGAAGGACATAACGGAAGATAGTTCATGCTCACCTGAGTTGTAACGTCCCCTTCCTCTGTTCCGAGTGCCCCTTGTACGCAAGGATCCCCTTGTGAAGTTGGCTCTTGCAGATGGGAAGAACTGTTGCGTAGCGTATGGGCGACTGGGGCCGGATGGCCAGAAACGGCTGGTGGACCGACCCCTCTGCTGACCAGCCCTGCCAAAAACACCTTGAGTTGTCTGTGGGTTCCGAAAGACTTGTCTAATAGATGATTGTGTAGTGTAGTTTCTAATAGATGATTCAGTGTAGTGAATAGGCCTACGTGCTTTTTCAGTTCTGCCATGAATGGTTCTCCAAAGAGCAGTCCATCCGCCAGGGGGCCTAGCTCTTTCTTCCCCAGGTCCAACAGTTTGGAGTCTATCTTCAATAAAGCCGCTTTACGGCGTTCTGCGCACATGGCGGCATTGGAATTCCCTAGTAGGCAGATCGCTCGCTGTGCCCATTCTCTAATGTCGTGTACCTCGAGGGTCGTCCCCTGGGTGAGGGCCACATCTGCGAAGTATAGGATCTTCGCTAAAGGACCTAGCATGTCCAGCATTTTGTCCTGGACCGATTTCATGCCCTTCTCAACACCTTTCCGTGGGTCTCTGCCCGAGCGGGACATAAACACCCCCACTGTGACATCAAACTCTGCGGTGAGGGCTATCTTGTCCGGGAGTACGGGACGTGGACACTCTGCTTTGAGCTTGGCCCGAACCTCCTTGTCCATTGGCTTCCTCAGCCAAAAATGTACAAATTGAGTCAGATGGTCCGGCAGGTTCCATTCTGACGATCTGGGGTGGCGTATCTGGCGTGGATCAAACAAGGGGTTACCTGTCCCGTCCAGAAACACCCCATCTTCATATACCTCCGTATGCACTTTACGTGTGCTTTTGCCGCCTGAGCGGTGTGCCCTTTCGGGGCCTTGGTCGCATTCTCCGACCTCTTGAGGCATGTCCTGCCAGTCCTCCTCCTCCGAGGGGGAATCCTCTGCCCTCCATTCGTCCATGATTTCTAATGAAGGTGGAGATAATGGCTCCTCATCCCCTGAGGAAGGGGGCTGTGGAGGGGAGCGTTCCGGGCGCCTAGACTGGTGGCTCCGCTTCCGCGACACCTTCCCCTCCCATCTCTGCAGGGTCGTGTTGGATCCCTTCCATTGTCGTTTGCACGGCCCAGCCTCCGCCTTGGACTCGGTGGGATCTTTATCCTCTTTTCTTGTCGGAGGCGCGGCACTGCAGCATTGATCATGGCCTGGAAATCCATGGGCGATGATCGAGGAGTGTCTGGCATGGTGGCAGTTCGTTCTTCCTGTCTGTGGGTAGATATGGTATACGTCAGTGCGTATGTAGCTACACAGTGGCTTCCACGTACAACTGGGGGTCACCCAGGTACCATATAATCAGTACCACTAGGAGTTTGAGTAGTGGTCTGTAGAGGGGGTCACCCTCTCATCGACCGGGGTGCACGGTCGTTAAGGTTGGGACGAAGCCCAGTAATGGTCGGGACGAGGCCCGTTAATGGTTGGGACGAGGCCCGGTGATGGGAGGTGTCAAAGATCTCAGTACGCTTTTTTTTTTTTTGCATGAAATTTGTGGAAGTTACGCCACTGTGGGATCTTTTACCAACAGGCAGTGAATTGCGTGGATCACCCCAGTTGTACCATGGAGGTGCCGCATACAATAAAGCGTACGTTGCTATAAGCCCTTGAGTGGGCGTGAAGAGCACCCCTGTGTAAATTTTAATTTTTTTTTGTTTGTTTTTTTTCTTTCTCCTCACTAATAGCAGTGTCAGATTTCTATGTATCCTGTCTTCAGTGTATGCACCCCTGTGGGTCAACCACCAGTGCCCTCAGTGAGAGCTAGCCTTTAAGTATAGCAGCCTGAGCAGTCCATGAGAGTTGCCCTGCCAATCAGGTAAGTATTCCTTTATGCTTTATTTTCAGTTTATGTGCCTGCAGTAACTCTCCTGTAGCCAGGGAGTAAGGGGTTAACTTTTGGACTTCAGTGTAAAACCTTGGGGAAATCAGTTACAAGCTCTATGCCAGTTAGTGGGGATCACGAACTGGCAACCTAAGATGGCCGCCGAGGATCTCGCGATACCGCGAGATCTAAGATGGCCGCCGTTCCCGCGCAAATTTCGCCGCGCGGCCAGCGATCCGACGGTCCTGGCCAGCACCCCCCTGTGTCCCCCAGTTACCCCCCCCCAGCCCTTGGAGCCCCTGGAAAGACCCCACGGTCTCGCGCGATCGCGGTAAAATGCCGCGAATCGCGAGGGACCAAACAGACCAGAGGCAAAGGAAAGTGCAGTCCCAGTGACAGGGTAAACCCCACAAGAGAAACAAACAATAAAAAAGCTGAGGGAGCAGGCAGAAAACTAAGTGTATTTAAAGGGGAACAGACAGTAAAGGAGGGAGTAAGCAAGCATCAATTAAAGAGACCGTAAAAATTGCACACTTAATAAACAAATAGTGAGAGCAGAATACTCTGACCTGTGCCTTGGCTGGAAGCAGCAAAGAAAGAGGAAGTCATGTGACAATCAGAGCTTTATATATGGTTATGTACTCTTTTATGATTGGTTAAAAGTTTATTGATTGATGCATGAGTAAAGAAAGTCATGCAAAATAGGAAGCCTCCTGTCATGTAATAAAATTAGTGTTTCAAAACCGTAAAACGTATTCCAACGATGATATCGTCAGTGAAAGTGAAATTTTTTGCATTTTTAACACACAAATGGCACTTACATGGACGATACAATTGTTGTGATACGTATTACTGTTTTGAAACAGTAATGTTTGTGTTTAGCAAAGTTTCCCGAGTATAACAGTACCCCTCATTTACAGGTTTTATGAGTCAAATATAAGGCTTGCGTTTCACTTTTTTCACATTGAAATTTGCCAGGTTGGTTATGTTGCCGTTGAGACTGTATGGTAGCCCAGGAATGAAAATTACACCCATAATGGCATACCATTTGCAACAGTAGACAACCCAAGATATTGCAAATGGGGTATGTCCAGTCATTTTTAGTAGCCACTTAGTCACAAACAGTGGCCAAAATTGGCATTCAAATTCGTTTTTTGCATTTTTCACACACAAACAAATAACACTAACTTTGGCCAGTGTTTGTGACCAAGTAGCTACTAAAAAAGACCGGACATACCCCATTTGCAACACCTTGAGTTGTCTACTTTTGCAAATGGTATGCCATCATGGGGTAATTCTCATTCCTGGACTACCCTACGGTCTCAAAGGCGCAACGTAACCAATCTGGCGAATTTCAATGTGAAAAAACTGAAAAATTTAACATGCTATATTTGACCCTGTAACTTCCCAAAACACCATAAAATCTGTACATAGGGGGTACTGTTTCATACGTGAGACATCGCTGAATACAAATATCTGTATTTTTATTGCAGTAAAAGCAAACAGTATTATGACAATCACAGTTAAAATGTCACGTAGAGCTAAAAAAATTAAATTAAGAATTCTTATTTTCTCCCATTTTTAAATATTGTATTCATATTAAATTGTTTTATACCTAAATATTTGATGTTAAATGAAAGCCCTGTTTCCCCTGAATAAAATAATACATAATATGAAAGGCAAATTACGCCTGAACAGACATATAGCGCAAATTCAAGTTTTTGTTTACGTTTTGTTTTGATCACAATGTGTACATTTGGCTCAGTCCTTAAGGGGTTAAACGTTTTTTTGTTTATAAGTAAACAGTTGAGCTTATTCTATGTAAGCATCTGAACATGTGACAAGCACACAATCTTTTTATATTTGTAAAATTATAACTATGTGACATAAGTACACAACCCCAGCATGCCACCTGAGGACAGATGGAATTTACAAGGAGGGAGTATGGAAATTCAAGAGATGGCTGGTGGAGTTTAGAAGTAGGAACGATGATGTTTTGGAGGACTCACTATAGATATCAGATCAAGGCAGTTAAATGGATCCGAACAATTTTGAGAAGAAGAGACAACTGCCTAAATCAGAATTAACCTCATCATACTCATCTTGTTGGATCCGATCAGGGGTACTGCCTATTAACCCAGGCAGTCTCCCAACAGCCAATCGATTGAGATCTAGGTTATGTGATTGCAGTGACAGGTTGTCACCACGATCACTGATAGAAATCATTGATTGTGACATTGTATTCTCTCTCAAACCTCAGTATTCCAAGCAGTTTCACTGCTAATCACAGTGCTAATACTGTGATTGGTACAATAGTTCTGCTTTGTTTTTGTTTTTTGTCAGATTTTGGTTAAAGGACCACTATAGGCACCCAGACCACTTCAGCTCAATGAGAAACTGCTATGTTTACATTGAGCGTTTATCCAGTAGAGACCGCTTCCGCAATCCTCAATGCGAAAATCGCATCCAGGACACGCTGACGTCCATAGGAAAGCATTGAGTAATGCGTTCCTATGGGCGGTTTGAATGCGCGCGCGACTCTGGCTGCGCATGCACATTCGGAGCCGACGTCGGCAGGGGGAGGAGAGGTCACTTGCGCTGGATTAAGGTAAGTGGCTGAAGGAGTTTTAACCACTTCAGCCCAGCGGGAGGAGGGGACCTAATAACCCTATAGTACCAGGAAATCGAGTTTGTTTTCCTGACACTATAGCGCTCCTTTAAAATCTGACCCTTCCCCCCTATTTTAACCCTTCCTGAGTAAAATTAGTGTTTTAGAAAAGAATGTTCAATATTGGATACTTTGGGTTGTGTAATTGTGCAAATGGTATGCCATTATAGGGATAATTTAATTCTTGGGCTCAAAGACCCAAGAAACCAATCTGCCAAAAGGCAATGTGTAAAAACTGCTATGGACAAGTTTTGTATTTGGCCCTGTAACATTCCAAAACACCATTAAAAACTGTACACGGGGCATGTGTGTGTGTGTGGGGGGGGCATTATTGTACCCACTAGAGGGACTTTCAGGTGGTTAGGTGACTTTTGGGGGCCTGACGCTGGACGTCCACACACTCTGGGGTAAGTCCTAATGCACTTGCGGCACTTGCTGCGCATTAGGTCCCCCCTGCTGGCTGATGGCGTAGGAGGACCGGAGGTGTAGCCTGACCCATGATACAGAAAATGTATGATGGATAAATAATCCCTGAGATAATCAGAGGCTTCTAATTAGATATGAGTGCTCGGGAGTACCAATAATAAAACCACAGACACTTTGTTGAAGTCCAAAATCATCTTCTCAATCTTTAATGGGAGAGCATCGTATATATAAAAGGGTAATTAGTCTACTGCGCATGTGTTCATAAAAAAATAAAACCATAGAATCAATGGCTTACTTGAAAGTGTTATCTAAATTATGTAAGGTTAAAGCAAACATAACATTTTATGAGAAACAGAAACAACATCTGCAGAAACTGCTGACAAAACTATTTATCTTTTAACCCCTGCAGACGTTGAAGTACTTGGCTAAGGCTGTAACCCTTTATGTACCTTTTATCTATGATAATTCCCCTCTTTTGGCACCACTGGTAAGAGTTCTAGGCAAGGTATATCCAGGTATACTAGTTATACCTGTGGGACTTTAATTAGATCTTCACCTCAGTTTCCTTGCCATCTCACACCAAAGGAGCCATCAAGAAAGACTTGTCCAGATATCTGTGGGTTACAGGATAATATGTGTTATTAAATCCACGTATCATTTTGCAATACATCCATAGGTTTAAACGGGTAAGAAGAAGAAAAAATATCACAACAATTAGTGGGTGCAATATTATGTTTAACCCCTTAAGGAACAAACTTCTGGAATAAAAGGGAATCATGACATGTCACATATGGCATGTGTCCTTAAGGGGTTAAAACTCCTTTAGCACAGGGAGACCACCCTGTAAAAATATCATACCGGTGATGTCCTGTATCTGCCACTATCTTGTTACCTATGCTGTGTAGTTTTAGTAACTATGACAGTTCTTTTCTCTACTGTGTGCAAAGAGTGGTGAATGATAACTAAATGTTTAGCTAGGGGGTCTGTTGACAATGTTAAGGGTTGTAGAGAGACAGAAGGAGTATCCAGATTCAGAGCTTGTGGGTGCCAGGTGGAAGTAATGGTTCATTCTGCATTCGGGATAAAGGTAATCGTGTCATTGAACCACTTGAGCATTGTCAGATTCTGAAAGCATCCTGCAAACGGCATAGGGACTCCCAGAAATTTGTTGGTATCTGGCTGTGAACATGTAAGGCAAATATACAAAGGGGCGAGTTCCATATACATGTCTATCGGATCAGGGGACACTGTCCAATTACACACACTTTGTTGAAGCATACTAGGCTCCTCTATCTTAGAAGTCTGTCCGCAAATTAAACCTGAATGCAATGGGAACTATGGTGGGTTACATTCTTGGTGTCAATCAGATCCCCTGAAAACTTAGGTGTCCAATACTGGGAAGAATAAAGGGGTGGACCAAAGATAACTGGAAGCATGAGGAATTTACACATCATATCATATTGTTCAATATTGTAGGCAGTAAAGCTGCCTATGCACATTGTATCATTACAGCTTTGTTGGTTAGTATCAATTCTAAGCCACATATCAGGGTTAACACGTTTACCAAACATATTGCGTGCAGTGGAAGCCTTTAGATTCAGGGGGTTCATTTGTGCAGTGTCTTTCTGCTGAAGCATGTGTATATATATATATATATATATTGCAGACTACAAGCAGTATACTTAATGTATTCAGTGAAATTGGTTAGTATTTGCTGGGCTGCATATACACTCGTGTTAAATAGCTGAAGGGTCTTGTTGTTGTACGATAGGGTATTGGCTTGAGGGTGAAATATGGTAGTCATCCATTGGGCTTGTAACTTGAGTGCACTGTCCAAATCTCTGCCTATACCTGCTATTTTATTTCTCACCATCTCTAGATCCATAGCATTTAGAAACCCTGTAGCTGTTCCTGTAGCTCCTAACAAAGTTTCATACCATTCTCTCTTTGGTCTGGAACAGGGCTTACATTTAGGTATTTCTGGGAACAGCATTTGATATCTCACATGGAGGCCCACTTTGGTAGAAACATTCTGACATGTAGCTGGAAGACGGACCAGATTGTCAGCAGAAACCCTTGGCTTCATCCCCATATTAGTTACAAGTGACAACCATATCTGTATTACTGAATTGTTAGTACATGCAAAGGTGTGGAGGTCAGTCATGTTCACCACCATACTAGCACTCACAGTCACAGGTCGCTCTTTCAAACATCTCACTACCTTAGTCACTGTTTTTCCATCACGGTCTCCCCAATCGAACTCTTTAATGCATGAGCTGTTGATGAACCCAAAAGAAATAGAGACATTTTGTCACATTGAAAGTAGTCATGTCTTTGGCTAGGTAGAGTCGACCCTGTTCCCCCCTTTACCAATGTCCATTATCTTTTGTGATGCGAGCCAGTCTGCAGCTGGGGAGGGACATTAGTGTTGGCAAAGCAGGTGTAATTGTCCTGAGACATGTCATAATTTCCTCTGTCCCACCCAAACATTATAGTTTCGTTTGAATGATCTGTTAACCTAGTCAGGGACGTATTAGCCGCGAGACAAACAAGGCATTTGCCTTGGGCGGCATTTTTCAGGGGGCGGCAAAAAACGCCGCCCCCAAATGCCCAGGGCAAATGCCTTGGTAGCCTTGCGGCTAACTGACATGCTGGGCGGGCGTGCGGGCTGATGGTCGGGCAGGCGGCTGGCGAGGGAGCTCTTCCTCTGAGCGGTCTGCTCAGCTCCCTCGCGCGCCGCAGAGTGAGGCTGGGAGCCGGAATATGACGTCATCTTCCGGCTCCCAGCCTCACTCGGCGGCGCGCGAGGGAGCTGAGCAGACAGCTCAGGGGAAGTGCTCCCTCGCTAGCCGCCCCCAGGGAGCGAGAGGAACCCCCCCCCCAGCATTCCCAAAGGTAAGGAGGCTGGGGGGGGAGGGGGTTTAAATAATAAAAAAAAAAAGTGTTAATGTGAGTGTATGTGTGTGTCTGACTGTGTGTGTGTGGGGCGGGGGGCGGGGCAGCACAAAACCAGGATACACCACTGAACCTAGTCCCAGGAATAGTACAGAAGGTCAAGGTCAATATAGCAGACAAAGATATGAAAAGTAGCTTCATTCTGGATTAGGCACCAATTTACAGTGACTAGCGTGAATCCAAAGACGATCCGGGGAAGACGATCCGTGCATTTAAACAGAGGATCTGAGAACATATTACATCCGTTAACCCTAGGAGACTAGTTGATACTCCTATTTCAAAACATCTAAAACTCCATCATGGAGGGTCCGCAGAAATCATACGTTTCTGTGGTATCGAAAAAGTTACACTTGGCCCGCGGGGAGGAGATCTTGACAGAAAACTCCTACAAAGAGAGAGCATCTGGATATATAGATTAAAAACTCTCTCCCCTATGGGCCTTAATGAAGGGTTTTCATTTACACCCTTTATCCCTGATTAACAATTTTGACTAAAATTCTGGCTATGCTACATGATCCATTACTGTTTACATAATATTGGTTTCTCACATTAATTTTATGATACTTCTTTTAACTAATGGTTTTTTCTTACTTCTAATATATCACTTTTTCTTTATTTATGCTTTTGTTTGATCCTGCTCATTGGTAACATTTAGAGCACAATACCCCTTTAGACTATAGGGACTCCACTTGACATTTAATCATTAATTTGATGTTTGAGCTCCTGTACTTGAACTTGGAATACTGTAATATATGCTCATTTCTGTATGGTCTATTAAGTTATATGGTAACATATGAAGGACAAAGTATTCACATATAGTCACTATATACTGATTAATGTATCTTAATATTCAAGTACTTGTGGTCCTCTATATATATGTATCTTCATATGTATCCTTTCATATACCAACTTGATGAGTTGTTAGAAATAAGAGTATATAATCAACCTTTACAGATGTGTGTGTCTGTATGACATCTTTTAGATCTCTTTGATCTTTTATATACACTCTGATATATGTACTACTGTTTTCATACCAAAACATCTGTATCTAGATTTCCTATAGTATAACATACTAAGGCTTATGATACATACCTAGGTATCCTATATGGACATGGTACCACTATTTGTAGATTTATATATATAGCTTTGTGGATCCACCAGATGGCTATATATTTATAGAACCTCAAAAGGAGCTGTTAAGAATTCATGTTGGTTACATATATATATATATATATATAATTTGTTTACATCTCTTTCCAATAGACCTATAATACACTCATCCTCCTTTGCAGTCTTTTTAACTTCCTTCTAACATCCAATATGCTATAACACAGTTTTTCCACTTACGGAGGAAAGTGGGAGGAGTTTATGTTAATAGAGAAGCTATGTCCGTCCCACTTCTTCCGATGGAGCTAATTAGCTTGTGCTAGCGCGGGAAATAGTTGGTCCCGCCCCTTGCTATGTGGAGGACTCCCATTGGATAAGAGACCCCTTGAATGGGGTATTTTAAGCCCATATCGAGCAGTTTCAGATTTGCCTCTGACGAAGGTGCTAGTAAGAGCACTGAAACGCGCGTCAGGCGTTTTCACTGTCCGTTTTTTCGGACATCACTGGTTTGCCCACATATTTCACTATATGGCACTGTAAGGCTTTGTTGACATCTATTGTATCAATAGATAGACTTATTAATATGTATATATTTTTTGCTTTACCACTATTCGAGTTTGACAAACATATGTAAGCTAGGGTACTGGATACTATGTTTCTATTTTGACGGTTACACAGTCTGTTAAGCAACTTTCTGTTATTTTCCCTCTACATATTCACTTTCATTTTTTCTTGCTCTGTCTAATAGATATGCCGTGGGCACTCTAAGCGCCACGATATCTATATCCTCCTATTATCTGTACATATTTACATTCTGGATATTATTACATCAGTCCATACTATATACCTGGTTTGGGATCTCCCTTCCTAGGTATTTTATATTACTGTTTAGAGGTTTTTTCTAGTGGTAACTTTTTGTTATTGTATACCTCTATCCCTTTCCTTGTCAGTCTGAGTTACTTGATATTTTAGAGGACACATTAGAGCAAGATTTATTAAAGCTCATTTTTTGATGTTCTACTCTGGTCTATACATATGTATACTACATATTAGGGATACGGGATACTATCAGTCTATCTATATTTTAGCTGTATCATCACAAGGAGATTTATATATATTTCTTTATTTATTCATCTATATTTGTTTGTGAGACTACTTTATTTTGCTCCAGATTCATGCAGTTGGATACACCTGCTTTTTGTAGCTGTTTTTCCTCTACGTTTCATCTTTTTTTTCTATCTTGGTATTTTGACTCGGCTTGTGGTTTTTGACTATTCTTCGTTCTGGTATCCTGACTCGGCTCGTTTTCTTGTTCATCCTGTGTTCTGGTTCCCTGACTCGGCTATTCCTTATAGTTATCCTGATATCTGGTTCCCCTTATCCTTGGCTACAAAGCAAATCATCAACATATTGTAACAACACAACACCTTCTGCCCTTGGCCAAGCTTCTAGAATTTGGGCCATTGCCATGCTATACATGGTAGGCAAATTCTGAGCACCTTGAGACAACACCGTCGGTGTGTTTTGTCTGTGCTTGTGTGTGAATGCAAAAAGGTATTGACCGTCTGAGTGCCATTGTACAGAAAAGAATGCATTTGCCAGGTCAATGACAGTAAACACCTTAGAGGAAGGTGGAATTTGTGACAGCAATGTATGAGGGTTGGGAACATTAGGAGCAATCAATTCAGTTACAGCATTAGCAGCTCTTAAATCATGCACCATGCGATATACCACTGGCTTGCCTTTCTCCTGTTTCTTTTTAACAGGGTACAGAGGACTATTGCAGGTAGAGGTGGTTGGTATAATTATGCCAGACTGCAATAACTCTTGGATGGATTAAGTGATAGCATCTTCTTGGGCTGGGTTGAGAGGGTATTGCTTAAGGCAAGGTGGAGTGGCATTCGGCACCAACTTAACCTGTACAGGAGGGAGAGAAAGTCGTCCGGTATATGTCTTTCCCTGTGCCCATAGGGAGTCAGGGACAGTTGTCAAGTCAAGAGTAGGTTCTGTCATAGTGCTGGACAAATAAAGATTTGCCAGCACACTGGCAAGTGGTATGAGACAGTTATCTTTAAGGGGCAAAGACAAAGTCACGTTACCAGTGGAGCTGAACTGTATGTTGGCAGATAGAATATCGCTGCCAAGTAGATTTACAAGAGCAGTATGACTGAAAAGCAATCTAGTGACCAAGGCAGTCGAGTCATGAAGCCTAAGTTTCATTTGGTGAGACAAAGGAATGTCAGTCGGAGTCCCATCCACCCTCACACATGTTAATACATAATTCGATTTTTCATAGGGAAAAATGTTTTCCTGCACAAAGGAACGCACTGCCCCAGTGTCTAAAAGAAAGGGTATTTTTCTGTTACCAGGCAAAACAGGCGTAGGACCCGAGCCATTAGACACAACAATAGAGTGCAAAGACACTGGTTTGTCACTGTCCTATGGGGCAGCGGAAGGATTTGATCCTAGTTTAACTGAGCTGGATTGCTGACGCTGCTGATTTTGTCCAGGTGGACAGGGGCAGTTTCTCCTGATGTGTCCTATTGTATTGCAATTCCAGTATACAGGACCCCAGTACGCTGGCTCTGATTTGAACGGTGGGGGCTCCTAGACGTCTGATTTACCATTAGTCTAGTGGCACCTGCTGTTTTATGTCTAGATGGATGGTGGTTGGCTTCAATACCTTTAGCACCTTTTACAAAGTCAGAATAAGTTAGGCTATGCCACTCAGGTCTAGCTATTTTAAGGGCTGTGCTGAGTGGGTGATGCAAGCCATCTATAAAACAGTTAACCAGCTGTCTAGTGGACAGGGAGTCCCTTTCTGAATATCTGAGATTCTTCCACCTGAGGTATAAACGGGCAAAGAATTTTTCAGCTGACTCCCCTTTCTCTTGGGTAAGATCTGTGAGTTGGGATGAAAGGGCAGTGAGCCTGGACTGTGCCCATTTTTCTAAGGCTTTAATGTAAGGTTCACCAGAATCATATTGTTTCACTGTTGGTCTCTGTTATGTAGGGCAGCTTGTATTATCCCCTTTTCAACATCAGTAGTATCTTTGATTACATTGGCCATGGCTGGACAAGCTTTAGCACGGAGCAGAGATTCTAAATCACCCCAAGAGCAGTTCTAAGTGTCTCTAATACTCTCAAGGGCGTTTACAAGGAGCATAGGAGAGTCCTCGGGGTTTGGGTAATTGTTTTAACATAGCCAGCTGGTCTGAGAACGACCATGGTTTATACTCCCACCACTGGCTTAATTGAGGTGTTGGCACCCGACCAGCGGCATCATTTCGACTTGCAACAGATTGGTCCATATCCACAGTTGAGCCACTACTGGCAGGCACCAACCCACCCTTTAGCTGCATGGGCATAAGCATATGCTGTGGGGGTCTAGGGAAACCACAGCTACGGCACTTATCTTCCCACCAAGGTTTATTCCACTGCCAGGTGGGGCAAGTCCAATAAGAGTGTCCAGTGACTGGGTTTACTGTGGACACCTGTAGGGTTTTCGTAATATCATATGTACTGTGTGACTGCTTGGGGTAAGGAGGAGGCTGAGTTTCCTTAGGTGAAGCATCATGCAACAACCCATAACATTGATAATAGGGTATCCCCCTTCTAGTAATCTCTCTACAGCCACACTGTGCCAGTTTGACTGCAGTATCATGCCATTTTTGGGCTTTCTCTGTTAACCTTTTATCCTCAAGCCATCCTTTATACTTTGCCATAATTTCTTTCTATACTTGTGGATCCAAGCTCCCTTCTGGAGTCATTCCTGCTTTCCTTAGCATAGATCTAATGCCTGTCACAGAATCCTTGCCTTGGTGATTTTTCACAATTTCTATAGCCTCACCAGGGAGACTATAAGAGTTCCCCATTATTATACCAGGGTTAGCTAGACCCTCAAGTTGAGGCAGCAGTCTGTCACAACAACTAAAACACAAACAAGTGTAATAAAAACACTTAACAGTCTGTAAACATACACAACACACCCGTGCAGAGGAATTTTAACACAAACACTGCTGTAAACATACACTAAACGCAGATCAGAAGATGCCGTATTTGAATCATACAACAGATCACCAGGCCAACAATTATTACAACCTGACAGGCACAGAGGAGATCTACAATCTGCAATTCAACGAAAATTTATGATGGATAAATCATCCTAGAGATAACCAGAGGCTCCTAAGTAGATATACGAGCGTTTTGGAGAACCAATAATAAAACCACAGACACTTCGTTGTAGTCCAAAATAATACCCCGACACTGGTACCCAGTGCTTTACACAGCCTAGAGGCGCTGGCCATCAGTGACGTATTTCCGGTTTAGTAGTGGCATGTTTCCGCCCTGTTGAAAAATGGTGCTTCGGCTTCAGTTCCCAGTGAAAACCACGTGACCGGGCCAGGCGTTTGGCGAACATGATTGGACGCGAGGTCGTGACGTGCCGCCAGCCGGCCAATAGCGTGTTAGGAGCGCTTTTCGAAGTAGCACTGGACAGATCGTTGGTGAGGTGATCTTGGAGGATCGGTGCCCGCATCCCGCCGGCGGCTCAGACAGCCTCACTCCGGGTCAGTATGCCGTGTCTGCGAAACGGTATATCGGGAAAAGGGAGTTATATTGTGCTGTCTGCACTGCATGGTCACGTGTTACCTGTACCTCTGGCTCTCATAGGGTTACAGCAGGAATGCCAGTGTCCCCTGAGGGCAGGGGGCCATAGGGGGGGGGAGACACACACACACACACACACACACACACGTCACTATGGAGGGCCCTGCCTGTTATTGTATGTTTAACTCCAGAGTTTTACTCAGAGAAACACTCCAAGCACCATAACCACCACAGTTAGTGATAACCCGATGGTGGGATGCAAGACCACAGGTAACTAGTCAAACTGTACTAAAATGGCTTACTACGGCGGTTACCAAACTGTGTGCCGCGGTGCCCCAGTATGTTTCCCGATTGCTATCATTATAGCACCGGGGAAACATTACTGCTCAACAGGGACCCGGTTGAGTGCTGCAGTCCTTTAAGACCGCAATCGGACCCCTGTAATGCTGGGAGGAAGTGACAGCTTGTCACTTCCTCCCAGCGTCATGCAGAGAGACGGCGTGTGAGGGGAGAGGAGCACGAACAGGACACAAGCCACTCTCCTGGACACACAAGGTAAGCTAACATGAGGGTGGCTGGAGATATAAAAAAAAAAAAAAAACACGTGTGTATATATATATATATATATATATCAGTGTGCTTCTGTGTCATGGTGTGTGTACACATCTGTGTATGTGCCAGTGTGTGTATCTGTGTCATGGTGTGGGCATGTATCAATGTTTGTGTATGTCAGTGTATGTGTCAGTGTAATTATTTGCATCTGTGTGTTAATGTGCATGAAAATCTGTGTATGTATGTAACACCAGCACAACATACAAGCACACTCCTGCAATCTAACACAAATATTACATACAAACACACCCCTGCATTCAAGCTCAAAAAATATTTATAAACAAACACAGCCCTTCACTCAAATACTTCACACAAATGTACACCCACGTTTAAAAGTGAACATTACGTGCAAACACACCCCTGTATTAAAACACAATAAATGTATACAAGCATCCCTTTAAACACCAACACTGTACATTACACTATAGCACCAGTAAATGCCGCATTGCTGTACAGATATACAACCTTGACTTGGGGTGCCTTGGAAAAATACTGAAATATTAAGGGCACCTTGAACCTAAAAGGTTTGGGAACCACTGGTTTACTATCTTACTGTGTGAAGGCGCCAGGTTAAAGCAGCTGTGGTGGTGATGTTGGTTGGAGTGTTCCTTTAAGGAAGAACTTTATGGTCTTCAACTTTAGCACAACCTAACAGTTTATTCGTATTCACTACAGGTTAATAACGTTATTCTAAAATTCTCCATATTTTTTTTTTCTTCATGATTTGCTAGACAATATATGTAGATTAGTTTACAGACCACAATACTTGCATGCAATACACAAAAAATCAAAAATTGGACTTTCTGTAGCTGTCCAATCACAGACTTCCAAATTCAGCTCAATGAGACGTCTTTGCAAGACATGTTCTCTGAGTAGTTGCCTACTTCTTGATTTTTAGCGCCACTGAGCGAAACACAAGGAAGTAAAAGGACTGGTGGTCTAATAAATCGCCACGGGGGTGTAATAAGGTTAATTTATAAAAGTGCCAATTTCAATTGAAATGTGCATTTATTTTTTTAAATGAAAAAATACGCTTTTCAAACTTAAAGCAGCTGCTGAATTTCTTTAGGGGTCTGGAGTGTCCCTTTAGTTTAGGAGAACTGTTAGAAGCTCCTAGGCAGGATATTCTGGCTGCTGGGAGGAGGCTTTGGATTGATGCTGGCGGGACCTTGGGTTAGAAGTCAAACTGTTATAAAACTTAGATTACTGATGTGCGGGGAGGTGGTGCTCCTGGCATAATATGCATATTTTGTTTGGAATGTTCCTTTAAGAGGTTTGTTAATTTGAAATTAGTTTTTTTTTAATGTTTTCTATAGTATCTCAAAGCCCAGTTGTCGAATGAGAAGAATACAACTTCCTACATTTTAATTAGATTTTTTGTGTGTAACTGGATTGCTAAGATCTACATTTGCTCTTTTGGGGGGGGGGGGGGTTGTTGTGTGTCGTCGTCGTACAAAATCAAAAACAAAACCATGGTTTTTCAAACAAATACAAGGCTTGGAACAAAAGCCAATTTTGGAATATATTAACAAAAACCTGTAAGATCAACTGATCATTGCACTGCAAAAAATACAGTACAGTGGATTTTAAGCTGATAAATATTTTAGGAATGCCCCCTAGCTTTCATACTTTGATGTTTATTTTTTTTCTTCTAGGTTGAAGAACCAAAGTGAAATTAAACCTGGAGAAACTTACTCTGATAAAACACAGGGTGCCAGTTGGAAAAGACCATTTTCATTTGGATCAGATGCATGATGTAGTGTTAAGACACCAGCAATCTACCAAAGCTGCATGCTGAGCAGCCTCTTTCCACAGGAAAGGAAGCATGTAAAAGGAGGATAATTGACCCAACCTGCTCCGCCTCATCTGTAGCCAGGAAATCCAGTGGACTAAAAGAGAAACTAGGAAAACAGACTAATAGTTATTTTTCAGATTTTGGTGGGAAATTAATGATGGATCTCCGCTCAAAAGAGGATGGCTTTAAAGAAAATGAGAACTATCCGCATAGCATAAAAAAGGAAATGGAGTCCAAAACTAGACTTTCATCCTCTGTAGAGGTGGGCACTTTTTCTGTGCCTTTCGTAACTGAAGAAGGCAATACCCTTTCTAAACTAAGAGAAATCTCTAAATCAGCACAAGCTTACTTCACAGACAATGCTACGTCAAGTTCAGTACTTGAGTTTTCTGAAGGTATGTCGAGCAACAATATGAAATATTTTAGTACTCCAATGGCATCAAAAGCTCAGCGAAAGAAAAAGCTAACACCAGTCATGGAAGTAGAGTTAGAGTCCAGTGAGCATTTGAGTCCAGAAAGGACATCTAGGATGGATAAGCTACAAAACAATATCAAGTTTGACACTGTGATAAGTGACAGCCCAGTACAGCCACCATTGTACAGAAGTTTCTTTGCAACAGAGTGCCAGGAAATTGTCAGTCAGCTAGAAGGTACAGAAACTGAGCGAAAAAGTCCAGGTAAAAGAAAGCTAGATGAACTTGATGTTTCCACAATTGATGCAGAGCCTCCACCTTATGATTGTACACCAATGAAATCTATGTTGGCTTGTGAAGTAGCCAATATGATCTCTTCCCTAGAAAGCAGCCCAAACAGGGGTGGAGAGTCTATGTTTGGTGAAAGTCTTTTGGATCTGGAAAAAGTAGACATGCAGCTCCATCATTTTACTTTGAAGGAGGACTTAAAGTATGGCCATAGTGGTAATATTTGGGAAGACTGTACTGCTGATGGAATGTTTTATCTTGGTTATGATGCAGATGTTGAGGTTTGTAATAAGAAGAGACAAAAACTGGAGCATGTGTGTGAGGATAACCATCAAACTTTGCACTCCCCCAGTCCAAAAATAAACCCTGTTGAATTTAACCGGATATGTGAATCACCAGTGTATAAAAAAGGCAAAGAGTCTGAGGAAAATATAAAGATGGTCACATTTCCAAGCAATTTCTTAGCAGACAAAGTACAGTTTGAGACCATGAGTATGACGTTGACATTGGAAAGTCCACAAAAAATATTTCCTGAGAAGAATACTTGCACTTCATCCAAAGCAGTGATGTTTCTTCAGTCATCCTGTGAGACCAAACTAATGTGTGGTGGTCCTGCTGCAGCTAATACAACTCAAGTGATGGAATCTCCTAAATCCACCATAGACACCACCAAAGACCTAACATCAATGCAAGAAGAGGTGACTGCAGCTTTTTCAACAATTGATGCTGATCCTAAACCATCTGATCTCTTCCACAACACTACAGACATAACTGAACAAACTGGTGCTACCAACCTCACCCACATTATTGAATGTGTGCCCAGTCCATCTGCTGGTCCAATGAAGGACAATGTATTACAGCATGTAGACAGTGCCATTTACACTCAACTTAAGTCTGCCAACTTTACGCACGACATGGCAGAAATGCACTGTGTAATCACTGCAGCCAAGCCCACTTTGATGGTTGGCTGTGTGACAAACACATCTGCCATTGTGACACAAGATATTGCATCTGTCCACAATGAAGTTACTGCAGAAGACAGATGTCAGACAGTTAAATCTGCACTCAGGGTTTCTCCCAACGTTACTCAGGAGATTGAAACGCTGAGCTGTGAGACTGCAGCAGCCACCAGCACACATGTGATTGAGTCTATGCTTGGAGATCCTATAAATACTACACATGAGATTATTCCAGTGCATTCTGCGTTTGCAGCCAACACCACACAATTAAATGAAGAAGTGCCTAAATCCTACTGCAATAGCACACAGGACATTGTACTATCACCTGCTGAACAATCCATTGCCAATGCCACGCTGGACATTCTGTTGATGCAAAATGAGGTCACGACCGCAAGCCCCTATCTAGTGAATGCTGCAATGCAAATAATGCCGGTGCTTTCTGAGCATTCTTTAGCCAATACCACTCAGGTTATTGAAGATGCAGCAAAATTGTCTGCCAGTAGTATGCAGAATGTTGTGTGTGGCCATGAGGCAAATTCTGCTGCTAGTACCACTCAAGACATTGCATGGGTGCATGAGGAAATGTCTGCTGCTAGTACCACCCAAGATGTTGTGTTAGAGCATGAGGGAAATTCTGCTGCCGCTACCACTCCTGGTATTGCACTAGTGCATGAGAGCAATGCAGCTGCCAGTACCACCCAAGATGTTGTGTTAGAGCATGAGGGAAATTCTGCTGCCGTTACCACTCCTGGTATTACACTAGTGCAAAAGAGCAATGCAGCTGCCTCTACACCCAAGGGTAACGCATTGGTACACAGTGAAAATTCTACTCCCTCAACCATGAATACTGCATTACTGGTTAATAAAGACTCTACTGCCCAGAATACTGAATTAGTGTGTGAGGGAAAAGCTGCTGCAATTACCACCCATGACGTTGCATTACTGGATGAAAAAAACTCTGCCTGTAATGCACTGGATGTTGTAGCAGCACCTGAGAGAAACTATTCTTCCGAAGCCACCAAGGACATTGTAGCTGAAAGGGTTCAGTCTCTTTTACCTTTAAAGGAAGGGAGTCCAATTGCCCAAGAAATTACTTCAATCACAGAAAATGCTATTGTCTATCCAGTGCAAACCACAGAACTCATTGTTGACTCTACAGTCCCCACAAATGATGGTTATTTAACGGACCACATGCTAAAGGTGCCACCAGACCAGTCACTTGGGATTTGTAACGCGCAGATGCCTGTGGAAAACCAGTTGCAGACGAACACTTTAACAGAGAGTATGGAAGAAATCTGTACAGGTCAGGCTGCAGTCGCAGATGAAAAACTTATAGAAGCAGATGAGACATGCAGTAAGACGTGTGCTGTGTCTTGTTCTGCTGATATCATAAGCATTGCCAGTGAGCGAGAACTAATGAGTGAACCCATAACATGTGATATCCAGGAGGCAGAAAATGCCCATGACGAAAGTGTTTTTTCTGTTGGTTCACTCTCTTTTGTGACGTCTACACCTGTTCCAGGATTAACCAATTTTCATTTCAAGAATCCATGCAAAGACTCTGTACCGCATGAACCCAACCTATCCTTCTGCTCAGTTGCAGATGAGCCAACAGATAAGGCCCATGTGCCTCAAAAGATACCAACACCGCAAGATTCACTTGGAATACAGTCCACAGCTGGGAATACCCAAGTAAAAAAAGATATTCCCAGAGGTACTCTGCTTTTCCGTGGAACCCAAAGAAATCTCTCTCAAAAGGAAGAATCATCTAAGCTACAGCAACCAATGTCTGGTATCCCTTCTGCACGGCGCTCTCTAGCACTGAACACTGGTCCTTTAACCCAGAAATTAACAAAAGAGACAGTTGTCCTTCAGAATCTCCCAAAAGCTCAAGCAATCCATGCAAGAGGGGGTTTGAGACCACCACTAAACCGAAATAGTTTACTTCGTCCCAGCATTGGAAACCATAAGCAAGACATAGGTCTAAGCTCTTCCAATATCCTACAGAACAAGGCTTCAGGAAGTCGTCTAAAGACTACGACTGCTACCCCAAAGGTATGCAAAACCCAATCCAGGGCTAGGCAACTTATGGCACTCCAGATGTGGATTACATCTATAATGCTCTTACTAGGGATCGACCGATTATCGGCTGATATTCGGTATTTTCGGCAATATCGGTATCAACCTGTAGAGAAGCCGATAATATATACCAGGACCGCTGGGCCCATGACAGGGCCTGCATCAAGCTCTTACTTACCTTCCCTTCAGCTCCCCTGTGTAAATCTCGCGAGTCCTGCGGCCGTCAGAGCGGTGCAACGGGTTACCATGGCAGCGCTCCACGCGGCACACAGGCCGTGAGATTTAGACAAGGGAGCTGCTGGGAAGGTAAGTAAGAGCTTGCTGTGGGTCCCCACTGCACAGTCCATGCCACTGGACCACCAGGGAATGCCATATCCCCCCTCCCTGGCCAAGTAAGAAGCAGGGAATGGGGACTAAAAAAAAAAGTTAAAATAAAAAATGCTCCTTCCCCCACCACCCCACCCCCATTTTACACAAATTACATGCCTACAGAAACACACACACACTCTGCATTATATACACACACTACACAACACACACACACTCTGCATTCATTATATACACACTGCACACACACTGCATTCACTTTACGCACACTACACAAACACACACTGCATTCATTATATACACACTACACAAACACACATTGCATTCATTATATACACACTACACAAACACTGCATTCACTATATACACACTACACAAACACTCACTGCATTCACTACATACACACTACACAAACACTCACTGCATTCACTATATACACACTACACAAACACTCACTGCATTCACTATATACACACTACACAAACACTCACTGCATTCACTATATACACACTACACAAACACTCACTGCATTCACTATATACACACTACACAAACACACACTGCATTCATTATATACACACTACACACTCACTGCATTCACTATATACACACTACACAAACACTCACTGCATTCACTATATACACACTACACAAACACACACAGCTTCCCTGTCTAAACACACTGCATTCACTACATGTGGCATGTATATTTTGTTAATTTACCTTTAGAAATAGTTTGTTTTTTCAAAATGGTAAATGTACAGAATATCGGTAAGTTATCGGCTATCAGCCTGAAAGTTCACACAGTATCGATATCGGCTCTAAAAAATCAATATCAGTCGATCCCTTGCTCTTACAGCCATAATGCTGGCAAAGCACCAGGGGAGATGGTCTACAACATCTGGAGTCCCAAAGGTTACCTATCCCTAACCTTGATGGCTGTCAGGTACAAATTACATTTGAAATAAATCATTTTGCTTTAATGTATTATTTCTCAATACATACATGTCTTTTGCTGCATCACTGTTATGCATTTAATACATGAAAAATGTATGAGTAAAAATAGAGTATGATATATTCACAATACACTGCAAAAAAAAAAAGATGCCATAATGTTGTTTTGTTTTTGAGTTGCATCTTTTAGCTCTGCAAGCCAGAGTAGGAAACTGCAGTCCATAAAAGGCTCAGCAGGAAGCCCCAGTATATTTTTTGGTGGTAGCCATTCTTTTGTGGATTTTGTAGTTGCATTTCTACGTATACTGTGTAATATTCAATCTGTATTTCTGCTTTGATGTCTTTACTAGTGTTTTCGTGTTGGTTTTTATTTTTTTCTCTGCTGTGCAGATGAAATGTAATACAACAAATTCCTTGCCTAATGTTGCCTCCTCGGTCAGACCTCCTTCTCGAATTGGCAGTGGTCTGCTTCCTGTGGGTGGGCAAAGCAACAGTACCAATCTACCACAATCTACAAGTGGCACTATGAGTTCTACTGTACAGCCACCTGCACCTACTGGTGAGAAATTGCAGATGCCAAACCCTGTAGACTTAATGTACATATTTTTTTTTTTTTATATATATATGATTCTCTTCTTCTAGTAAACATGCACAGCCAGTATTGTATTGTTACCAACTGAAGAAACACAATGTATGATGTTACATATAGATCCATGGGTCCTACTTTTTATATAAGTACAACCATGACTTTTTTTGTTCAAATTGAAGACCGTTAATCTCTGTTTAAGCAGCAGATTTAAATGGGTGAATAGCTGAGCATTCTAGTAGTTGGAATACTGAGGGATATATAGCGGCAGAAACAGAATAACTAAAGAAATAAATACATTCCCCTTTTACTTTAGCAGATTTCGTAATATACAAAAACCTATTGGCTACTTTTTCAATATGGCTACGGTGTGCATGCTATTATAGGATACTCCTAAGCACTAAAATAAGTTTAGTTTAAAGGACCACTATAGTCACCCAGGTTTTAACCCTGCTGCTGTAAACATAGCAGTTTCATAGAAACTGCTATGTTTACATTGCAGGGTTAATGCAGTCTCTAGTGGCTGTCTTCCTGACAGCCACTAGAGGTGCTTCCGTGACGCTCAATGCGAAAAATCACATTGAGCACGCAGAACGTTCATAGGAAAGCATTGAGTAATGCTTTCCTATGGTCGGTTTGAATGCGCACACAGCTCTGGCTGCGCATTCGACTCCACTCGGGAGCTGACATCGAAGGGGGGAGGAGAGGTCACCAGTGCCGAGGGAGCCTGGCACTTTAAGGCAAATGGCTGAAGGGGTTTTAACCCCTTCAGCCCAGCGGGAGGGGGGCCCTGAGGGTGGGGGGAACTAAGGACCATATAGTACCAGGAAAACAAGTTTGTTTTCCTGGCACTGTAGTGGTCCTTTAATGCAGCCATTTTGGTGTATAGATATTGCCCTTGCAGTGTCACTACTCTATAGCACTGAGACTGTAGAGCCATGATTTATACATCAAACCACTCCATTAAGCTAAAGTTGTTTTGGTACTTAGAGAGTCAGTCTAAGCATCATAAACACTTTGCATTATTGTAAAAACATGGTTCTTAGAACACTCTAACTCACACTCTAATTTCTGATCATTTATTACAGTATATGAGAGCCTTTCTGTGGACTGTGCATGTGCAGGCCACGACTGCTGATTAAAACACAGCCTGGTTCACTAACTGGTTAACCAGGCTGTGTACAAACTGATAGCAGCCACTATGTGACTGCCATGAGTTTGAGTAGGCCAATAATCCTGTGATGATGATTGGAACGGATCTTTATAGGATAAAGTAACTCCAGCTTGATTGGAGCACCCTATCATGGTGGAGAGCAGCAGTACAGAAACGGGCACATTAAAAGCTGAGTTTAATTTAACTTTTTTTTTTTAATGAAAATAAATTGTATTGTACCTGGTAACAAAAAAACAATAATTTTTCGATCTGTGCCCTTACCCAGTCTTCATCGCAACACCCTCTTGTTTTCTTCAGCACCACGAGCATCTGGGATTCTCAGGCCAGGACTTCCATCTTTGCGTCCACCCATCCCCTTACAATCACATAAATCACCCTCTAAAATGAAGTCCAACCTCCCAGGTGAGCAACGATAGGTAAAGTCTAATGTGTTTACAAAAAATGCTAGTTACACTGTATACCCAACAATAGAGTTAATGAAGAATGGCTAAATGGATATTTAAGGCACACTCAAACACTATAACATGTGTTTTTTTTCTGATGGTTATGGTGCACAGAGCTACCTTGACCTGGAATTCCTTTTCCTTGTTATTTTTATAATTGCAGTGGTATATCAGAATCATTTCAGCAATAACCTCTGGGGAGAGGCCTTTGATTCCTCCTCCCTGTTACACTATACTAAAAGAACAGAATAAGCACTATATTATCTTGGTTGCTAAGAGACATGGGGTGAAGAATTAAAGTCCTTCTTTTAATTAATTTTTTTAAATGTACCTTTTTGTAATATTTTTAAAACTTGTTTAGAGTTTGAAAAAGTATGGTTCGAAATTAGTTACCTTTTGAATAACATGTCAAAAAAGACAAGAAACAGTTTTGCACACAGTTGAATCCTTTAGTTTCCTCTACCTGAAGCTGTCAGGACATATATGTGCTCATCTACAGAGTCTTAATTTAAATTATCAAGAGAGGTACTTCCTTTAAGATGAGCATTTCAGAAGATGACATGCCCACTTCAAGGGTACTGCAGAAATGTAGCTGCTGATGGCCTCTCTCCGCAAAGAACACTTGGGAACACTTTGCAGGCGAGTTGCTTTTATTTATTGCGCTATATAGTCTCATTAAAAAAGATTTACATTTTTTTTATTGTAGATTCCCATTACAATAAAGCGTTAAAGGGAAAGATTTGGAGATTCATACATGTACTATCCTGCTTTTTAGCGTTTCCGTTTATTTTTAGAGTTAAAACATCCTCCTGGCTTGCAGGATCTCTAAGTGTCCATAATGTGTTTCAGGTTTACCAGTAAGGAAATTTCAAAGGGAACTGCCAAAATTTGCATCTGCTGGGGCTCGAAATAATTCTCTTACGTCAAAAGTTGAAAACAGCTTGGCTCCAAGGACTGCTCCAAAAAAGATGTTCGTGGCATCCCTGAAACCATGCAATGAGCCCGTCATCTCTGAAGTAACTGGAGCAGAGTCCACAAATATCAAGCAGGTCGAGAAATCTGTTACAGAGTCCAGTGACAAACTGCATGCATCTAATGCCCTGCAAGAAAAAACAAACACAATGTCCGCTGCCTGCTCTGTCATGGCGTCCTCTGTGCCAGGTGCTCTGAACAGTTTTAATGTTTTTCTGTCTGCACATGCAACATGTTAATAGTATTTTTTATTTTTATTTTATTTGATTTCCTTTCTTTTTCCTTTTCGCAGGAGATGCATCTCTGCCTATATCCGAAGATTGTTCCCATTTTCAGGTATGGATATAAATTGTAACACCCTAAAACAGTGGTTTACTGTACTTAACATTTTTCCCCAATATTTGTTTTTTTTATTAGAATTTTAACACCCTATATAATTAAGTGCTAAAATACTCTCTAGTTATTTGCAGAACTACATAAATGTACATAGCATGGATAAACTTGAGAATTGGGGAAGATTTTTTGTTTTGATGTTGGAGATGACTCAAAATGGCTAGACTGCTCAGTATGATGGAAGTTCTAGTTCAGGAACATAAGTATGTATGGCCACACACACACACCAGGTCTATCCATCTTACTGGCTTTCTAATGTTCCTGAACTAGAACTTCCATCATACATTATATGTCAAAAGGAGTTACTACAATGGAGTAACCCGATTTGAGGCCTATCGAGCTTGAGCTGGGGTGAGACGGTCGCTCCCCCAGTTCTCCGACCGGCACCTTGCTGTCTCCCCTCAGTCCAGTCTAGTTAAATCTTGACATCTTTTGATAAGCATATGTACATAACGTAGTTCTACATGCCATTGTCTAGCAGTCTATAAACTCATGATTTATATCTACAAAATCCATGTTTTCTCTATGCATTATTCGTGTATGCCACACTTATCGTTATAGTTCTCAGACTCGCACAACAATCTGTGATACACCTATATAGACCTAAGAGTATGTCCATGCATTTTTCTTAATCTTGAACCACTAAACTTTAAAATGTGCATGTTCTACTCATACCATACTTATGTAATACTTTTGTTCTTATGACCACGCTTGTGAATGCTGTTGTGGCAATGCAAGCACTGCTGTACCACTCTGCACACTAAAAATAAAAAAAATGTTAAAGGACCACTATAGTGCCACTGAGGAAAACATACTCGTTTTCCTGGCACTATAGTGCCCTGAGGGTGCCCCCACCCTCAGGGTCCCCCTCCCGCCCGGCTCTGGGGAAAGGAAAGAGGTTAAACTTACTTTTTTTTTCAGCGCCGGGCGGGGAGCTCTCCGCCTCTTCCCCTCCCCTTCGGCTGAATGCGGACGCGCGGCAGGAGCTGCGCGCGAATTCAGCCGGTCTCAAAGGAAAGCATTTACAATGCTTTCCTATGGACGCTGGCGTCTTCTCTCTGTGATTTTTCACAGTGAGAAGCACGCAAGCGCCTCTAGCGGCTATCAATAAGACAGCCACTAGAGGATTTGGAGGCTGGATTAACCCTATTATAAACATAGCAGTTCCTCTGAAACTGCTATGTTTATTAAAAAAAAAAAAAAGGGTTAATCCTAGAGGGACCTGGCACCCAGACCACTTCATTAAGCTGAAGTGGTCTGGGTGTCTAGAGTGGTCGTTTAAAAAATAAATAAAAGATACCGGGATGCTTCTAAGTGCCAAAATATGCAAGGAACATGAAAGAGCACTCCAAATAAATTTTTTTTTTTTGTTTGTTTTTTAAATATATATACACTTATGTAAAAAATCATTTGGAGTTCTCTTTCATTTGTGTGTGTATGTGTATTTATTTAACACAAGTCAATAGAATGGCTGCTCTCCAGACTTAAAACTTCTACATTTTATTTAAGCAATTAAAAGAACGACCAAAGTTTGTTTCTTTAGGATGGAAAAATACAATGTATGTATTTTTATTTAAGCTTGTATAATCTTTTCCTGTATAATCTTTATGAAACATACTGACTTTGTTGGAATCTCATTGAAATGAGATTATTCACTAAACTCCAAATTTCCACATATTAAATCTAAATAAAAATGAGTCAAAAGTAGCTAATCTGGAAAACATCACCAAATCAGCGATCGTCATTGTCTTAGCCTTTGGGTTTTTTTGTTCGTGTTTAATTTGTTAGAATTTGGAGTTTAGTGAATAACATTCACATATTTATAAAATCCCTCAAAATGTCAGAGCTGCTTTCATGACCAAGGTGAACAGGAGTTGTATAATGTTCTCTTCCCTAAATCAAGGATATGTATTTGACAATTGACAAGCTTTGTTTAAATTTTTTCTGTTCAGGCATGCCATTGCTGCAGCATAAAATACCAGCGCCTACTGCAGGAGTTGAAGGAGCTAAAAAGTTATGTTGGTGAGAACCCTTCCTAGTGTTGAAATTGCTCTCTGTTTGTGATTGGCTATTTATGAAATTTGCTTTTGTGGTTCAACTGAATGCAATCACTGCCTGAAACCGTCAAATATTAAGCAATAGGCTATTTTCTTCCATTAAGGCCATCCTGACCTTTTATCTTGCATTGTCTACAAAATGAGACTGATGGTTATTTCACTAAAATGTAAATTGTCTAGGAATTCCAAGTACATTTACAGATTTTAGACCAAAATAGTGGAACTGAAAACATAGCTGACTTAGAGATTTTATTTCCAATTATTGTGATTTATACCTTCACATTATTATTTTTTTAGCGTCTTAACCTGTGAGTTGTGTAATAATAACATCTAAAACCAACCTAGATTGTGCATGTAGTAGTGGGGGGAAAAGAGAGGAAATGTCAGTGTATCCTGTTTGAAATATTTATTTTAATTCAACGAGGAATTCAAACCAGAAATATGCATATCATCCACCTACAGTTGTGTTATCGAGTGGAGGGTGCTTTCTGTAAAATTGTCTAAAAACACTGAGAGGGTGTTTCATATTAGATTTGCACTGCTGGTAGTTTTAAATGTTATTTTTTGGTCAGTGAGTTATTGATCAGTGGTACGATCTAGTTGGTATCCCAGTTTCTACATTTAACATTTTGAAGCAGGCCTGACTTCAACATGCTGGGTCAGGACCACACTCTTCCTTTCCCTAGAACTGAGAGAAGCAACTTTTGTTAAAAAAGAAAATATGGACATGTCCAGCTTTTTAAGGGAAATAAAGCCAAATGTAGGGAAGAATTTACAACCAAACATGCCAATTTTATATGTCTTAAATAGGCATCCTGTACCACATAACTAAAAATGGGCAACTGTTAGAGAAAATTAATTTATCTTAATTCCTATTTTTTTTTAAAGAACATCCTGTTATAACTTTAACATAGAAATATGACAGAACAAAATGGTTTTTATTATTGAGGGGTATTTTATTATTTTTCTTTTTTTTTTTTTTATTATTATAATTTTGGCCACTAGAAATTGCAGCATCAGGACTCAAACCACTAGTAAACTTCCGAATTTTATGAACTAATGCAGACATATAAAACGCATTAGCAATACTCAAATTTATTTTTACTTTTACTCTATCTTTCCATTTCATTATGACTTCTTGATGACTATGAATAAAATCTGGAAAGTGGTAGAGGATGAGCCTGTTAAAATGTGTGTTACATCATATAGCAATAGATGGCAGTGCAGGATATCCATCTACGGTTACTGGTCACCTCATGTAACCAAAGTTATTTTCAACAACTGACCTTTCCAAGATGGCTGTCAATTCTGTCAGATAATTTGCTTGCTTTGATTAACCTCTGATAATCTGTGAGGAAGAATGAGCCACCTAAACAGAGATGCTGGCATCTCTAAAAGTCTTCTCCCCTAGGAAATATAAATTGTGTTATGCTTGTTACAGAGAATGATTGGCAGGCCTAAAACTGAACGAACTATACATCGGTTGCAATGGTCAGGATATGAGTGTCCTGTTTGATATTCTGAATAGTGATGTCAGGATTGGAATGTTGAACTAAAAGTGTACTCTAAAATAGGTGGGAAGACAGATTAACTTGTTGATAATATTTTCTGACAAAGGTGTCCTGGATTTATACCACAAGGGAATCAATGATGGCATTAAAGGAACATTCCACACTTAAAATTTCAAAATAAAACAAGTTAGTAAATATTCCCCCAATGAATACATACATGTATTCACTGGGGCTATAGTCTTAAAGAGCTTGCAAAGGCTGAAGTTCTTATGACTGCAGCCTTTGTAAGCTGTCCCTTCTTGGAGAACTATCCAATCAGAGGTTTCTTATAGAGAAGCCTCTGTTTCTGTCCCGGCTGTGTGCACAATCCAGTGATTGCACACTTTTTTTTTTTTTTATTACATGCTGCTTTACAAGAAAAGAAAGATGGGGAAAAAAATTGACCAGGGTTAAACCAGAATTCTTTTGGGCAATTCTGGAAGGCTGGTGCACTAAATAGAATGCGCCTGCTACTTCCGTTAGCGAATCCAAGCTTACAGAAGTAGGAAGTGAATCTCCATAGCTAATTGACAGCTGGGGAGGTGATTCTATTTTTGATAATAAAAGTGCTAATTTTCATCACTGAAACGATTTGTGCAGGGTTATAGAAGCCGTACGTTTTCATACAAAGTTTTTAAGAATGCCGTGAATACTTGGCTGTAAAGCTCAACTCTTCCCACAAGCTGCTACTGCTGCTGTGAAGCCTCTTGTGATACGACTAGACGAGTCTGTCTGTCTTAAGCACACCATATATATATGATGTGTATATTTTGATTCTACAATGTCAGACTTGGAAATTAAATTTATCATTGGTTGTTGAAAAGGATTTCCATTGAATGACTTTATTCAGACAAAGTGGCACAATAGCGTAAAGGGGCACCCAGACCACTTCAGCTAATTGAAGTCCCATTTGCACTTAATGCTGCAATTCTGTAGAAACTGCAATGTTTATATTGCAGCTCTGTCTGCTCTCAGTGGCTGTCTACCAGACAGCCACTAGAGGGCTTCCTGAATTAAAACTGACCTTTTCCCCATAGGAAAGCATTGAGGGACATCGGCGCTGGGATAAAGTAAGTAAAGGTTTTTGTTTTTTAACCCTTTATTTACCGGGATAGGGGGACCCGAGGGAGGGGGAATAGCATGCTGCACAGATTGGTTTACATGACCTGCTAGGGACTATATTCACAGGAGTTATTTCAAGGTTAAAATTGTATTTTCTGTCGTTCCGAATTGTGATAAATGTAATAATTTTTTTTTTTCATCTTCTAGAAAAAGTACCACATCCTGAAGCTGCACTTCTGCCTAAATCTTATACAGAGGGCTCTGAAGAGAACAGACCATCATAGTTTAGAGCTGGCAATGATAACTTGAATACCTATTGTATGTTATCATTATTAGTAGTATTATTATTTAACTGCCACTTTGCCTTAATCTTGTAGATCATTAATCTATGCGTGCTATTCTTTCACACACTTCTCAGGTACTGTGACCCAAGATTGGCAAAACTCATCTATCCTACACCATATATACAATGCAAATCCAATGCAGTATAGAGTAATCTGCACAAACCTTGCTATTTTTATAACTCTGTGTGTGTGTGTAATCTCAGGTGTATCAAACTGTAGTCCTCAAGCTGTTAAACAACAGTCATCATAACTTTCTGTTGGCCTACAGCTATGGCAGAGAATTATGGGAGTTGTGGTTCACCATCAGCAGAAGGGGTCTGTGCAATTCTGATATATATGCTATTATATGTATGTTATCATTGTATTATATGTGTGAATAATAAACACTTGCATTTTTTTCCCTATGTAAACCTGTATGTTTTGGGTTTTTTTGTGTGTGTTTTTTTTTTTTTTAAATGTATTTTCCTGGCCGATAGTGGCAGTACCAGTGGGTTTGTATCCTCTTGATGGACAAGCCAACTGTAAATAAGTAAATAAATTTTTTGAAATGGTTCCTCCTACTTCCCCATTAAAACCCCGGACTTGCCCCAGGACCGTCCTTGTTCTTTCTTGTCCCATTCGGGATGGACACGCTGACTGTACTGGGAGTCTGGTGAGATGCACAGGTTGCTGTCTGGGGGATCTGGCGATAGCTCCCTGCGAGGTGAGCTGAGTGCCCCGCTCTGTGTCCTGCTTACAGAGCTGTCGGAGAGTCTGCCTTCTTATGCCGTGTGGAGTCCAATGCTGCGTAAGAGGTGGTGCGCCAATTGGATTGCGAGCTTGCGCACGGCGGTGGAATGCATGCCTGGCCGGCCATGTGTTCCACCGTAATTCCAAATGCGCTACTGCGCATGCGCAATTCGGAACTTAGGCTACATTTAAATTGAAACAGAACACCTGTTCAGAATGTGCTACTCCATTACCTGATAGATGCAAAAAGATGATGTGCAATAGCTTCGCCTCAAAAAAAATAAAAAATCTAAACAGCAGGATATGCAGAAATTTCTTAACTGGTTTCAGGGTAACCTATCACAGACTTTTTGAATCTTTTAAAGAATCTGCTAAAATGCATATTCCTTCTCAGGAGAGGCATTTGAAAAAGTTTAAGCAAGTAAAATCTCCCTCCCTGTCTGAGTTGTCGTCAGGAGAATGCTCTGACACTACATGCTCATCAAAATCAAGTGAGGCGTCTAGTGTGGAAGAAGGTTTTCCTGCAGAACACCTAAAAAGATTCCTTAAAGAGGTAATGGCGGTTTTATCAGAGGAGGATTGGTTTCCCAACCCGAGGTTGTTAGAATTTGTTTATAGAGAATGGCAGAATCCTGAGAAAAGGACTTTCATTTCCAAACATTTTAAGGAGCTTATCAGACTTCAAGAAGATTTAATTTGGGAAAATCTACCTAAGGTAGATATGCAAGTGTAACAACTGTCAAAAAAGACCACTCTACCCATCAGTGAGGTATCTAGCCTCAAAAATCCAATGGACAGAAGAGCGGGGACATCCTGCAGAAGAATCTTCCAAACAGCAGGATTTCAAAGTATATTCCAAGGGGTAAATTCCAGATTCTTTATGGTCCCAAAGCCAGATAAGTCAGAGCTATAATGGACCTAAAGAATATCAACAAGTATATTCCGTATCAGAAGTTCCGGATGGACACGATTCACTCTGTCACCCATTTATTAAACAAATGCGATTGTATGGCAACTTTAGACCTAAACGACGCCTATCTTCATATTTCCATGGCGGTAATTAACAATAAGGAAGTATCTAAGGTTTGCAGTTCACTCCGGTTCCAGTATCCATCTCTTCCAATTCAAAGCCCTTCCCTTCGGGCTCGCACCAGGCCCAAGAATTTTTACAAAAATCTTTACTGAGAGCGCATTTCCTTTCATTCCGGCTGGAAATTGAAATTTAAGTTCCTGTACCGTGGTGCGTGCTGTTCTGCTAGCCCACGCTATAATACAGGTAAGTAAAGCTTCACATTCGCTCCATAAGATGCACAGACATTTCCCTCACTTTTGAGGGTTGGAAAAATACGGTAATGACTAGCTCTTGTAAGAACTGTTCTGGTTCCTGCTGTCTGGATTTAGGAGAGGAATTTTTATTAAAAAGGAGGCGCGGCCTGCCAAGGTTAATAGATCTAATGGCATGGAGGATGAACAGAAAGTGCAAAAGTTTGCTTCACTGTTCAGACAAGACAACCATGGACATGATTCCCTGGAGTTTGTCTTGCATATCATTTTCCTTCTATCCCAATCATCCCTAGAACTTTACAGAAGATCAGAACAAGCTCAAGTGATTGGTGTCATCCCATACTGGCTAAACCGGAGCTGGTTCTTGACATTGCGACTTATGGCAATGTCGTTCTTCCGGAGAAAACAATTTGAATGTTCAGATTGACGGCCTGTCTGTTGCAAGGTTAATCCTGAAGGACCAGGGCATTCCAGATAACCTGTTTCATATAACTCCACCAAAGCTTCTACATCTAGTGTCTATTTGAGGATTTGGAACATATTTCTCCATTGGTGCGTTCGGCATAATTGCTTTCATTTCCGTCTCTCTGTCAAGATGATTCTTCATTTTCTGCAAGAAGGCTTTGAAAATTGACTCAGTGTCTCTACTTTAAAGGTTCACACTGCGGCCCTCAGCCATTTTTTGCTACAAGAATTTGCAACATGTCTGCTGATTAGGCGTTTGTTTAGGTCCATTCTTTTACAAAGACCATAACGGATATTAAAATTCCCTTCCTGGGATTTATCTGTGGTGCTACAGTCTTAATGTGAAGCTCCATTTGAACCACTTGAAGGTGTATCCTTAAGAATTCTGTCTCTCAAGACTATTCTCCTGGTAGCAATTACCTCAGCTAGGAGAATTGGGGAGATCCAAGCCCTTTCCTCTTCATCGGAATTCACGATTTTCCATCAGGACAAGGTTGTACTGCATACTAAGCCTTCTTTTGTTTTTGTTTTTACCAAAAGTTATTTCAAGAAAATCTCTGAATGAACCTCTGGTGCTTCCATCATTCTGTAGTTCGGGAAGTTTGGATCAAGAATGAAAGTGGCATAACCTGGATGTTCTCAGAGCTCTTCTGATTGACTTGTACTGTTCAGAAGATTTTAGGTCCTCGGATCACCTGTTTATTAAAGGGACACTATATTCACCTGGACAACTTAATCTTAATAAAGTTTTTCAGATGAGAACTATAGCTCCCTGCAGCCTTTCTCATGTAGACCCTGTATTTTCTGAGAAAATACAGTGTTAACATTAGTACATAGGAACACCTCCACTGGTAGTCACTCAGACGGCCACCAGAGGGACTTCCGAGTTCAGGGCTGCCTAACTCGCATTCATCACGTTTGACGTTTTCACACTTGGGTAAATACATCAAACGTGATGACAGGAGGCACTGTGAACGCGCCTCTTGTTTCCTGTAGCAGCTCGGGGCCTGTACGCAATCCGAGCAGATAGCGTGGAAGATGCAGAGATCTCCTGACTTCAAACAGTAAGTACACTTATTTTAAAAATTGAGAGAGTGCGCGAGTGTAATGGGTAGTGTGTGTATGTTTAACAATATTTATTTAAAATGTGTCTTTATACAAACACTATATGAAGAGATTTCTCTGTATATAGTGTTTGTATTCTCACTTTGGGCTGGAGGGTTACCATAGGAGGGGGGCGGGCATTGCCAGTCAGCTCAGCTTGCGAACGCGCATACAGCGACACGCGCTGAGTTCATTCATAGGGCGGCATTCGATGCCGCTCCATGAAGAACACGATTGGTGCAGCGCAAACCCGCGCATGTGCACCAGATCGCTATGATGCTTCTTTAAGAGAAGCATCTGATTGAGCCCTGCTACTTCGTCATTTTTATGAAAAAGGGGGCGCGGCCTGCCAAGGAACTCGGCACTGAAACGGAGGTATATTTATCTGAGAAAAAGGACTCCGATTTTTTTTTTTTTTTTTTAATGGGAAGTTCATATAAAAGCAAGAAAGGCGGCTAGGGGACCTGTCTTTCTTGCTTTTATATGTTGACTATAATGATTCTTTCAATTTCAGGGTAAAAAGAAGGGTATGGGAGCATCTAAATACACTCTGGCAAGGTGGTTAACAGACACCATCAAGTTGGCTCATGAAATGCATGATGTTCAAATACCTTCCTCCATTAGAGCACTCACCCAGAGCCATTTCTACTTCATGGGCGGAAAAATCCAACGCGCCTCCTGAAGACATCCGCAAAGCAGCAACATGGTCCTCTTTTCATACCTTCATCAAGCACTATCAGCTAGACATCTTCTCGTCCTCTGAGGCTGCTTTTAGGCGCAAGGTGCTTCATGCTGTAGTTCGCCTTTTAATGTTCCAGGGATCTTGTTGTATCCCACTTGTACTGCCACTATATGCTAGGAAAAACAGAAATTTTACTTGCCGTAAATTCTTTTTTCCTTAATATAGTACGATTCTCTCCCTCTGTTGATAATAAAATTATATTGAGCATGATATGGCCTATTGTCTTTTCTTTTAATTTACTGACGGTCCTGGGGTTTTAAATGGGAAGTAGGAGGGACTATTGAAAAACATTTCTTTACTTATTTACAGTCGGCTTGTCCATCAAGAGGATACAAACCCACTGGTACTGCCACTATATTAAGGAAAAAAGAATTTACGGTAAGTCAAAGTTCTGTTTATTTAAAGTGCAGATGTAACATAGATATATTCACAAAAGCAAAGTAACAGTATGAAAGGACATATCCATCTGTGATCATACATGTAGAGAACAACACTAATAGTTGCAGATATCACAGTAGTGTTATTATAAAGAAAGACTGTAAACCGCTCTAATTTAGGTTTACAAAATGAGTTGGGAAGCTTCTGTTTGAACAGATCTGTAAAACTGTGGGCTATTACTAGAGACAAATTCCACTGGATAAAACATTTATACCAAAGCAGTACAGCAGATAGTGTACTGTAAGAGTGAAACAGCTCTAGGCTTGGCAAGGAAGTGTCACAGAGTGTAACCCTAACACGCAGAGTTTAGTATAGCAAGGAATGGACAAAGGAAATATAAACGTCTTACTGGGCCTTAGAGTGGCCAGACTAAACGTTAGAGTAAAAAGTAGTCTAAATACAAGCTGAGGTCTGGGTAACAGAGAGATGACAAAAACTAGCCAGAGTCAGGTACACAGTAATAATCAGAAGGCTAAACAAGACAGGCAAGGGTTAAATAGAAACTTGGTCAGGACACAAAGCCAAGGTCCATAACCGAATTCAATACAAAAACACAAGGAACGCACTAAAAGGGTATTGGGAACAGAAACCACAATAGGGCACAGAATCTAGGGCTAGGTAAGTTTAAATAAGTCTTTAATTTGGTTGGTCCACATCATGCCTGCACCCCACAACAGTGTAAATGGGGTGCCGGAACGACATGGGCCAATGGGAGCCGACTGCAAGGTTAGGCTCCCATTTACCCTTTAAGAATGTGCTTAGCAGCGTTCCCAATACTGTACGGGCCGCGCGCCCGAACAAAATGTTCGGCAAGCATGGCACACCTGGAGTCAGGAGTGATTGAGCCGCATGTGGCTCAATTTGAGGACCCCTGCCGGCACGTGGACCCAGTAAGTACCGTTAAAGGAAGCATATTATGGGATCATCAATATAATAGCCCAGCTGCAACTCCAGTTAGTCCTATCTGCTATTTAACCTATACTCAGGCAATGAGAGGCCAGGAGAGCTATGTCGAGGAGGCATGTTTAAAAAGTGTTATTTTGCATGTAAAATGGCAGCTGTGCCATATTTTTTATGATATATATAAATATATATGTATGATGTATACTACTTAGTGCGGGGGTTATCCCAACCTCATGTCGACGGCTCTCGCGGCGACAGGGGCCCCTGTGCTGGTCTTAGGCTGATAGGCCGGCATTGGCAAAGGCTTCCCGAAGAACAGCCCGTCAGAGGTTCTGATCGGATGGACATAGGGGCAGACACAGCGGAAATCACTTACCCGCATGTAGAGGCTTTTCACTACAGCTCAGAGGACCCGGATGGCTGCTGACCTGTAGATGGGCCCCCGGGCGGCCTACCCCTGGAGAAGCAGAGGCCCCTGCATCTGGGTTTAGGGTGGCCCAGAGAAGGATGTCACTGGTGCTGAGAGCCCTGCAGGACTGGAGTTTACAGACCCCCGGTATACCGGTGACCAGGGGGAAAGTACTGCAGGCTTGAGTGTGAGACCGGCGCCTGGTGAGACGCACGGGATCAAGCGCTTCATGGAGGCGCAGGTGGCGCTGGGGAGGTGCAGGAGACAGTCAGTACACGGACTTTTGGTGGGGAGTCCAGTGGGCTGATCTGGACTCTGAGTGCCCAAGGTGCCACGTAACGCCCCCCTGGGGGGCCTGGCCCGACCCAGGAGCCACGGGTGGAGGACTGGCAGCTCAAGGGTTACACGTAAATGAGCAGGGGCACAGCTCCCTTACCTCTGTAGGCTGCATTTACAACTTTGTTTATTATGCCCATGCAGCCTACAAACGAACGCTTTCAGAGTCCTTAGCCCTGGGCTAAGGAGTCAGGTACATTAAGTCAGAAACATGTATTTTAATGTAGTTCAGGACCCATACTCGGACAACATAACAGGTTACAATCTCCCTATGTATAACATGTGCATCCCTTAGGCTAACTAACTTGTACATTAACATATGTCTGGCATCATCGCCCACCACACTGCATATCTTAGATAGGTACAGAGGATCAACACATATTTTGCAAACACAGCAATGTCACGCCTAAGGTACCTATTACACGCGTGTTTTACTATTACTTACGTTTTATCATCACTTAATTTCACTTTAAATATAAAAACATGCACGTGTTTCTGCATAACCCACTGTAACAAATGTAATTGATATAAGCGAGTGGAATGCCTTTGGGGTACCACAAGCATGTCTCTTAAGCCTATATGCACGAAAAAAAGAAAGCATTAAAAAAAAAAAAAAAGTGTGTATAAGTATGGATACTGCCCCATTCGAACCCCACACTAACTCAGTTATAAAAACAGCTATATACTTGGCCTTCTACGGCTTCCTAAGGCCACAGGAATTCACTATTGGGGGCCAACACAATGTTCAAGACTGCCTTCGCCACTCATACCTAAGTAAGACCATTACATACCAAGCCTACCCACGACCAAAACTCGTCAAGTGGGTCAACCTGTTCACATTCCATACTATCCCACAGACAATTCATGGTGCCCGGTGAAGGTTTTCGATGCCTACCTCCTCACCATACCTAATCTTGCATGGCTATCCTCCCCACTTCTAAGTTTATGGTATGTGTACGCTTGTTATGGACAAGACTGGGCTTGAACGCTGGCATGAATTCAGGACACTCATTTAGGATAGGGGCTGCATCTATAGCATCAAGCCAGGACATTACAGTTCATGTTATTAAGACTTAAAGGGCACCCAGACCACTTCAGCTTAATGAAGTGGTCTGGGTGCCAGGTCCTTCTAGGCTTAACCTTATTTTTCATAATCAGCAGTTTCAGAGAAACTGCTATATAATTATGAATGTTAAGCTCTTCCCTATCTCTAGTGGCTCGTCTCACATGCCATTGAGGGCGCTATGCGTTTCTCACCGTGATTTTCACAGTGAGAGCACGCGAAAGCGTCATAGGAAAGCATTGTAAATGCTTTCCTATGACGGGCTGAATGCGACGCAGCTCTTGCCGCTGCGTGCGCATTCAGCCGGGCGGGGAGGATCGGAGGCGGAGAGGAGGAGGAGAGCTCTCCGCCCAGCTGAAAAAGGTAAGTTTTTACCCCTTTCCCCCTTCCAGAGCCGGGCGGGAGGGGGTCCCTGAGGGTGGGGGCACCCTCAGGGCACTATAGTGCCAGGAAAACGAGTATGTTTTCCTGGCACTATAGTGGTCCTTTAAGGTCGCTGGAAGTCATCAGCTTATACAGTATATATACCCACACCGGTACAAGAAATATGAAAGGCGTTCGTTAAGTTGTCCTCTTAAAATGTATGTGTGTTATAACATGTTTCTTTCCTCAATAAATCTTTTTTTTTTTTTTTCAATTCTTTATTTTTGCATTGACAGACATTGTAGGTAAGTGTATTTTTGGCTTACGCAGAAGCCCATCTTTTCAAGTATGTTTTAGACATGGTACAGAAAAAGACTGGGTTGTTAGTATACATAACATACATTTTAGACTTGTTGCATGTGGGTTGCGTAGAGGCTGTTGTCGTTTAGCTTTCGCCTGTCAAAGGTTTTTTTTTTAATTGTTGTGTACACAAAGAAAAACATATATACAAGCAAAACGATCGAGTGAACGTAGGTGTTAAATCCTAAATCTTAAATCTGCACGAGTGAGTAGCGGTCTGTGATTGGGTGCTCATTTGTCCTATGATTCTTCCTCATATTGTTCCCAAAGGGCCCATACCTTTTGAAATTTGGTGGTAGTGTTCTGAACAGTAGCTGTCATCTTGTCCATTAAGTAATTATCTCTGATTTTGGAAATTACTAATGAAAGTGGGGGTGTCTCTGGTTTTATCCAGTATTGTGCCAGTGCCCTACGAGCTGCTAGATTGAGCATATTCAGAAGTTTTTGGTCGTGTTTGTCTAGTCCGTTTGTCGGTCGTGATAATAGACATGCCCAGGGGTCCAGTGTTATTTGTCGGTGTAGGATTTTAGTGTGCATGGCCACTATCTTTTCCCAAAACTCCTTTACTTTAATACACTGCCACCACATGTGGATGTATGTGCCTTTTTCTCCACATAATCGCCAGCAGGTATCGGTGGGACAGAGTTGCATGTGTTGTTGCTTGACTGGTGTTGTATACCACCGAAGCATTATTTTATATGATTGCTCCTGTAAGGTCGTGCATATAGACACTTTCGTGTTCGCCTCCCATATGTCTTGCCACTCCGTTCCCTCCAGTGTTTCCCCCAAATCCGCTTCCCATTTGTCTGTGTATGTCTGCGGGCCCCACGTGCCTGATTCTAGGCATATGTGGTTGTAGAGCAGAGAGATTAGTTTCGCTGGCATGCTTTCTTTGAGGCATATTTGCTCAAAGAAAGTTAGAGGCTTGGCAATTGCCATTTTAACCTCATTGGTTTGCGCGAAGTCCCGTATTTGTATATATCGGAAGAGGTCGCGGGTTTGCAATGGGGCTAAGGTTTGTAAGTGTTGGTATGTCACTAGTTGGTTATCTACGTATAGGTGGATATAGCGTTGTAGGTTCGTGGCTTCGATGCCTTTGAAGTCTCGTGCCCTTAGACCCGGTGGGAATGCTCTGTTACGTAGTACCGGGGTCATTGGGGACGGGAGGTGTGTGAGTTTGAATTTCTGTGCGATCTGGTCCCATAAGCTAATGGAGTTTAGGATGGCCGGGCAGTCTGTCCGTAAGATTGTTCTATGATGCTTCGGTGTCCATATGAGGAATTGCGGTAGGTCTGCTCCTGTCATGTGGGATTCTATGTCAACCCAACGGCGTTGATTTTTGGGGCAGTGCCAGTGAGCTATTTGGGCAACTTGGGCTGCGGTATAGTAATGGTGAATGTGGGGCATACCCAGGCCGCCTCTCCCCTTGGGATTATACAGTATTTTTTTGGCTATTCTTGGCCGCTTTCTCTGCCAGATAAAGGCGTCTATTGCTTGTTGTAGGCCAGCTAGGTCACTCTTGGTCACTCGAGTCGGGAGCGCCTGGAATAGGAACAGCAGTCTTGGCAATATGTTCATTTTTATGGAATGTAGGCGACCTAGCCATGTGATGGGTTTGTCTGTCCAAGTTTCTAAATCCGTCTTGAGTTTTGTGATCAGTGGAGTGTAATTATGTTTAAATAGTGTGCTGTGATCTGCTGTGAGTTTGACGCCTAGATACGTGAGTGTGTCTGTGTTGGTTTTGATATGATAGGTGTGTCTGAGGTGTTGTACCTCCCGGTCAGGTATATGGAATGTCAGTGCCGTAGATTTGGTTAAGTTAACTTTGTATCCTGATACTTCACCGTATGTCTGCAGTAGCTTTTCTAAATTTGCCATTGATTGGGTTGGGTCCGTGAGTGTTAGGAGTATATCATCTGCATATGCAGCTACTTTGAAGTGTTCATCTCCCAAGTGCACTCCTTTTATGTTTGGGTTTGCTCGTATGAGGTGTAGAAGGGGCTCTAGCACTAGAGCAAAGAGGAGTGGTGATAGGGGGCAGCCCTGTCTTGTTCCATTGCTCACTTGGAATGGGGATTTTGGCGCTCCTGAAATTATGGTTTGTGCTTGCAGGTTTGTGTATAGGGCCTTTATTGCCGTGATATAGGGTTCCGGGAATCCCTGAGTTTGAAGTACTGTGAACAGAAAAGGCCATTGTACCCTATCAAAGGCCTTTTCTGCGTCTAGGGAGAGGACAAGGGCAGGCTGTCTAGTGTGTGATATATGCCAGATCAGATCCACCCCTCTGCGTGTATTTTCATATAACTGGCGTCCTGGTATGAAGCCGACCTGATCCGGGTGTATTAATTTGGGTAACAGTGGGATTAGTCTAGATGCCAATATCTTTGCGAATATCTTTAAGTCGGTGTTGATGAGGGAGATGGGTCTGTAGTTTGTGGCAAGTGTGGTGTCCTTGTTGGGTTTGGGCAGTAAGATAATGTTGGCGGTGGCCATATCTCGGTCTGGAGTTCCCCCCTGAAGGAAATGGTTATATAGTTTGGTGAGGGGGGGTATCAGTTCTGTCGTAAATGTTTTATAATAGCCCATATCGTAACCGTCAGGTCCTGGTGCTTTGTTCCCTTTCAGGGCGGAGATCGAGGCCGCTACTTCCTCCGGTGTGATGGGTGTTTCTAGAGCGTTGGCCTCTCCTGTTGTCACCCTGGGTAGATTAGTGTGGGTTAGGAAGTCAGCTATGTGGGCAAGATGTTGAGTCTGGGCTTCCCCCTCCATTGGTGCAAGGTTATACAGTTGCTGGAAGTATTCTGTAAAAGCGTTATTGATTTCTTTCGGGGTGTTGACTAGTTTGTTGGCTTTATTACAGAGTGTTGTAATGGGTTTATATCCCTGTCTCGGTCTGAGTGTACGCGCTAGCAGTGTGTCCATTTTATTGGCTTTTTCATAGAACTTGCGCCGTGACCATAGTATAGAACGTGTTATTTCTGCTGTCATGTGCTCCCTGATTGCGTGTCGTGTGCTTTGGAGTTTGTCGTATGTGGTGGGGGAGGGGTCTTGTTTATGTTGTTGTTCGAGTTTCCGCATAGTGGTTTGTAATTCTAGTAGGTGTTTTGTTCGTGTCCGTTTTTTATGAGTGGCTGCCTGTATGAGATGTCCCCTCAGTACGGTTTTGTGTGCCGCCCAGAGTGTTGTTGGGTTTACTTCTTCTGTGTCGTTGGTACTAAAATAGTCTGTGATTTTTTGTCGTGTAGTGGTGAGTATTGTTTCGTCGGTAAGTAGGGTTGTGTTGAGTCTCCATGTCCAGTCGTTGTGATGTTGGAGGTTCCCCAGCGTAACCGCTACATCAGCGTGGTCCGACCACGTGATGCTGTTTATTTCTGAGTGAATGAGTTTAGTCATACCCGCTCCATTGAGGAGGATATTGTCTATCCTAGAGTATGTGTGGTGTGGCACCGAGTAATATGTGTAGTCTCTTGTGTCTGGGTGTTGGAGTCTCCAGGCATCCAGGAGTCCAGTGTGTTGGAGGAAGGAGTATAGGAGTTTATCTTGTCCCCCCCTGCCTTGAGATCTTTGTGTCCCTGGTTTGGAGCTGCGGTCGATTGCTGGGCAGGGAACAGCGTTGAAGTCACCTCCCACTATTAAAATGCCCCCTTGCAGGGTGGCGAGTAGGGATGTTATGGTGTCCCAATAAGCCCTGTCTGGGTTGTTGGGTGCGTATAAGTTTACGATATGTAGTTTAGTGTTATAGTGGGTGCCACTTATGGTTACGAATCTGCCTTCTGGGTCTATCTGTTTATGGGTCATTATAAATGGGCAGCGTTTGTGTAGGAGTATAGCTACTCCTGCTTGTTTGCGAGGTGCCCTGGCTTCGTGTGTTGTGGTGTAGAGACGGTCTCCTAGTTTGATTGGTGCGGCTTTAGGAATGTGCGTCTCCTGTATAAGCGCTATGTCGGCCCTTTTTGCTTTTAATTCTCGTAGTAATAGTCTGCGTTTGGTAGGAGTGTTTAGTCCTTTCGCGTTCATTGATAAAATTTTTAACGTCATGGTTGGGTTTGTCTTATGGGGCGCTCGTGTGTGTGGGGCAGAGGGTCCATACCTGTCAGGATTCTGTTGGTCCCCCCCTTTCTGTCTCTGTCGTCCGGCCGTCTCTTTGGGGTATCAGGATTAACCTTTCACTCGTGCATAGTGAACCGAAAACCATAAACATAAACAAAAATATAACATAATTATGAACCATATAACAAGGTTGATAAAAACATATGTAGTGATGTACTTTCAGTCTGGTCTTACAATTTGCCAGAATAGAATGGGGATAAGTCTCCCCCCCGTTGGCCAGAATTCTGTCCTATTCCGGGGTGGGAGGCTCACCAATCCACTGTGCCTCTGTGCGAGGTGTCAGATGCAGCCTGCCATCTGGTTGGGTGCCCAACGCTTCCTTTATATCTCGTGGGGGGGGGGGCAATATAGGTAGTTGGAGAAAAAAAAATGTTTTTTTTTTTTTTTTTTATTTATTTTTTTAAATTTTTTTTTTTTTTTTTGAAAGTGTCTTAGGTTAAGGGCAACCTCTGATTTTGTTCAGTTGCTGCGGAGCATAAGGGTGAAAGACCGCTAGACTCTGTGATTGCGTGAGAGATATATACGCACCAGCGCCCAGCGGTCCCCATCTGAGCTGCGGCTCAGTGCCCCAGGGGCACTCTATATTGCATGAGAACATGCATTCAATGGCATTAGTGCAACTGTTATTCACAGGGTTGTTTCCGAGGCGTAATAGCTTATTGGATGCTTAACGTTCAAGGGCCCCACCAGCCAAAGCGGAGGAGATAGCCAACACCTCTGACTCCACAAGCCCCCCCAGTCTGGCTGCCACGGCCCCGAATCCCTGCCTCAGCGAGGAACCCCATGAGCATGCGCCATATCTAGCGTTACCATTCTAGAGTGTTTGATAGTATTTACATGTATAGTTATGTTGTTATGTATATATATATATGTATATAAAGATTTTTTTTTTATTTTTTTTTTTTCCCCTTTCCTCTCTATCTTTTGTGTTGTGGGAAGGTGATAGTTGCCTGTTGGTTTCAGGCTGGGTTAGGTTGTGAGAGAGTCAAAACATCCCCCCCTGTGAGGATAGACCCCGAATGGGTTACCTGACCAGGAAGCCAGTTTGACAGATTATGTGATACGCATGGAAGTCTGTGGGTCCCTCTTGGGGCCTTAGTGTTGGCGGCCCGCTGAGTCTTTGGCGGTGGTCCATTCTGCGGGTAGGGTGTTGAGCTCGGGTACCGTCTCCTGGGTCAGGGCAAAGTCTGGTGGCGGTTCCACTTGGAGGCTCCTGAGGAATTTCTTAGGGTCCGCTCCTGGTAGCAGCGTGTATGTTGTTCCAGATTTGAAGGCCACCAATTTGAAGGGGTGTCCCCAAGTGTATTTGATTTCCTTCTCTTGTAGAAGCAGCGTCAGGGGTCTCCAGTTTCTTCTGCGTTGCAGAGTGGTAGGGGACAGGTCCTGATATAAGTTGATAGCTGTGTCTTGGTATGTCAGATTTTTATTCCGTGCATATTTCATCACCGCTTCCTTCGTGGAATAGTAATGGAAACGGAGGATGATGTCCCTTGGGGTCTGTCCCTCCACCCTGCGTGCCCGGAGCGCTCTATGTGCGCGGTCGATTGCCCAGTGTTCGTCCGAAATACCTGGGATTAGTTGTTTGAAGTACTGCTTCATTTTGTTTACCAGGTCCCCCTCTTGAGGCGATTCTGGGAGTCCCCGGAGTCGTACATTATTGCGCCTGGAGCGGTTGGCGAGATCTTCTACTATCATTTCCAGGTCTGTTATTTGTTGTCTCATGGTCCTGGAATGTGTTACCACCGAGTTGTGAGCGCTGGTGATTTGCTCCATTTTATCCTCTAGGGCCGCCGTCCGTGCGCCCAGTGCTTGAATTTCCGCTTTAACCTCTTTGGTGCTGTTGGAAATTTCCTTGGCTAGAAAATTCCTGACTTCTGTCAGTTTTGTTAATATATGTGGGGTATCTTCCGTTTGGAATTCGGGTATATCACTACCCGTTGTGGATGCTGGGGAGAGGGAGCCGTGAGGGCTGTGTCGGCGGCCATCTTGGGAGGCCTGTCTGCCTCGTGGTGTTGCTAACATGTCGGCCACTGACCTGGCGGTTTCCCTTCGATCCCCTTTTTTTTTTAAAGCTTGTTTTGCTCCGGAGTGTGAGCCTGGCATATTTCAGCTGCTGTGGCTGTCGTCTGGGTCTCGATGCTCGTGGCTAGTGCTGGATTGTGAGTGGATTGTGCGGAGCTCTGGAACTATGCGGCCATCTCGGTCGGCATCCAGACCACGCCCCCCCTCAATAAATCTATTTGAGCATGATTGGTATTACTTTTTGCCCACTTTATTTTCAGGCCTACCACCTACGTCGGTATCGGCACACCTCAACCGACTTTTCCCTATCAGGGGTGGTTGACTATTATCTCAATTCATAGCATAACCTAGATGACCCCCAAACATACATATATATATTTATATATATATATATATATATATATATATATGTGTATATAACTATACTATGCAGTAACGATGAAAATTAAGTTTAAAGGGTAATCCAGACGTGGACCCCTTGCTCACGGTGCCTAGAGAGATATCAGCTATGCCTCACTGATGATGCCTAACAAGGCTGAAACGGTCATCTGGGGTTGCTGTATCTCTCGTGAAGAGAGAACTTGCTGGCATTTTGGATCTGGACTGCCAGTATGGGTGGGACCAGTCTGATATGCTTCAGATATGTTCTCTCTGTAATGGCACAAGATGAGCTAAAACCAGCTTGAGTTCTGAGCGGGGACCCACCGAAGGGCAGGCTATTTTACTCTTGCGACCCATTTTTTGCTCTATATATATATATATATATATGTGTGTGTGTATATAACTATACTATGCAATAATAATGAAAAATTAAGGTCTTGATAAATGTAAACTGTTAATATATTTTTAATCTATTTACCTTGCACGGTGCAGTCTATGCAGGCATCACTGTAGATGGAAGACCTTTTTTATTTTATTTTTTGTAAATATAGGAAAAGTAAACTGAAGGAACAGATAGAATACTACATTCCTATTGGGTTAAAAATAGATATGAGATGTTTTTGTTTAATTAGAGAAAATGATTAAGATAGCTAAAAAACTAAAGCACTATATATAAATAAGAGGGGTAAAAAAAGAACAAATTTTTGTTATATCAAATGGAGAATGAGAAGTAAAGTCACAGACTCTAAATATCTATAAGGGAAAGATAACGCAGAAGAAGCACATACAGCAACACAGTTAATTAAAGATAGATTTACACTTGGAGTGAAAATCCATAAGAAAGATTTTAAACTGTTGACAGCAAACATTTGATAATTAAATATAATACACAAGTATACACATTTTAAATTTTTAACCTATTGAATTGTAACTATTTTACCATAAAAATATATTTATTTTTTTCTTCCCTTCTCTTTTCTCCTTTGCTTAAACTAAACAATAGGAACCTGGCAAAGGATTACAAGGGCCTACATTTAGGCCCCAGGCCACTGTTGCTTTCAGATCAGTTAGGCGTAAACATGGGTTTTAGGGTTTTAGTCGACACTCTGAGGAGGCTATTGCCGACAAGTGTGTTAGGGAGAGTGATTCTCCAGTAGATGAAAGTCCAGCGAATGGCCTATATACTTCAAGCAGGTATCATTAGTCATTTGAGTATATGTTTTATGTTATTTTTGTGTTGTAAAGCAATGAGTTTCCTAGTCCCTCCAGATGAGAGCAGAATTCGGTTAAAATATGGTCATTAGAATAGCTACAATTAATGCACAGGGGATTAGCTCACATTTTAAAAGATATATGATATTAGATTGCATGAAGAGAGAACATATCCACATTGGGGCCCTCAAAGAAACCCATTGGACCATGGAGGACAAGCATAAATTTAAGTCGAAAAGTTTTCCCATAGTTCTAATGCAGCCCTTTAAAAAAAAAAAAAAGGGGGGGGGGGGGTTGCTCTTCTCGAGAGATATTGCTTTGAAAATGAACTATCAATTTTTGGAAAGTGAAGGCAGATTTATTATTTTAGTATGAGAATTAAAAAATACACGCTAGCAAATATAAATGCGCCAAATACATCTCCAATTGCTTTTATCAAAAAAGTCCTATATAAAATTGAGCGTATTAAAGTAGGTCAGGTTATTATTATGGGAGTCTTTAATTGTATTTTAGACCCAGACTTAGACAAAAGATCACTGGAAAAAACCCCCACAAATTATGAACTTAATAAATAATGCTAAAAGATTCTTGGGAGTTATTAAACTGCATGCTCTGTTGGATTGTTGATGGATCTTCCACCCCAACGAAAAAGATTTCTCGTGTTTTTCTAAGTCTTTTAACTCATATTTTAGAATTAATTTGATATTAGGTGATATATCTGTAGCAAAAGCCATTAAAATGATTTTTATTATTATGACTTCGTGGCCCGACCATAACCCGATAATTATGGATTTAGACAATCAAATTAAAAAATATAGACCAGAATTGAAATTGAATGACTGGGTATTAAAATATGATATGAATGTAAAATACATCCAAGAACAAACAGATTTGTTTTTTAGTGAGGCCATTTGATAAACTTAACATCTAAGGGAAAAAAAACGTAATAAAGATAAATTTATAAATTTAGCAGAGCTATATATAAACCTAGATGACTTACACTATCAAAACAAACTAGCTCCCTCAATACAACTTTCTAACAAAATATAAGATATTAAAAAACTAATTAATGATCAATTAATGAGGAAGGCTAATAATGCTTTTAATTTCTTAAGAAGCAAATGGTACAATCTAGGGAATAAAGCTGACGAGGTTATGTCTAATCGTCTAAAAAAAGAAAGCAGGAAAAGAATCAATTATAAGATAATCAATAATGGTGTTACTCTATTGAGACCAGATAAAATAGGTACAGCCTTTGGTACTTTTTACCAAAAACTGTACAATCTAACAAATGGGCCGTTAAAAACAGATATTAGGAACTTTTAAAATAACATTTCTTTGCCGAAATTAACACAAAACCAATTGCTACATCTAAATAAACCATTTGCAGAAACAGAACTGATGCCTTGTATTGACAAATTAAAAACAAAAACACACCGGGGCTAGATGGATTTAATAACTTTTTTTTTTATATAAGTTAAGGAAAAATAACATAAAAACAGATTTGTTGGTAATGTTTAATGCCTCAAGTTATTCAACTCAAATTCCTAAAGAGCTATTGCAGGCAAATATCGTCCTGATACTGAATCAAGATAAAGACCCAGAATTCGTAAAAAATTACATTTACATCTCGTTGCTGAAGATAGATATTAAACTTTATTCTTCTATGTTGGCAGAGTGTCACGTATTCATCCGCACATAAAAATGTGATTAATGGCATTTACTGTTCTGACAGGAAAAGTTGTGCCGAGCAACATTACTGTCCTGACAGGAAAAGTTGTGCCGAGCAGCAATCAATCCACAGGAGGGTTTGTGCTGAGCAGCAATCATGCAAATAGGAATCTGGTAACTGCCTTTGGGGTCAAAGGCCGGTTACAACCAATCGGATCCACAGGCAGGGTATTTAGGCCCAGTTCTCCTCTTGCTCAGTGTCCTGTCGTGGTTTCCTTTGTGGTTGTCCGAGAGCGCGTTATTGATTCTGGTTATTCTGGTTATTTGACTTTGGCATTGATTTTGACTTCCCTGTTTTCTGGCATCCCTGACTCCTGGCTTTTCCTTATCATTGTGTCTCTTTCTGTGTCCCTTGACCTCGGCTATTCCTGACTATTCTTTGGTACGTTAGTCCGGCCATTCTAAGGTCCGGTATACGTTACCTATCAGTCCTCTGTGTTACACAATTCTACGTACTGGATCATACTGTAGTCCTGACACAGAGAGAATGAAAACAATAATTTATAGTCTGATGATTAGAGACCAAGTAGGACTTATCCTGGGTAGATTGGCAATTCATAAAACTAGAAGACTTTTATAGACATTCTAGATGCCATACAGGCTTCAGGAACTCCCTTGCTGACCATTTTGATAGATGCGGAAAAAGCATTTGACCAGGTCAGCTGAGAGTTCCTGAGATTTTCATTGTCGGGGTTTGGACTGGAGGGTAGGTTCCTTGAGCATATACAAGCATTATATACATCACCGACTGCCAGGGTATTGGGTCAGGGTTTTGCGCCTGCCTGGTTTCCGTTAACTAACGGAGCTAGGCAAGGGTGCCCCCCTTCTTTACTTTACATTTTATCTTTGGAACCGTTAACTGCAGCCATAAAACAGAACGTCAGAATTTTAGGTTTTAATCCTAACTCAAGTAACATCAAGATAAATATGTATGCAGACGATGTAGTTTTAACATTACAAGAGCCGGGGGGCAGAGCCTGGCCTCCATGCTGAGCAGCCACATCAACCTGGAGCTCCTGCATAAACACAGACTTTTATGCCATTAATCTGGTAAAAAAACGGAGCTGCCCGGGCTTACTACTCGACATTTGCCTCAACGTTCCCGGAGGAGCACAAAACAAGGAACTGGAGACACTATAACCTCAGTTGTGGCAGCTGGACTGGTTTGCGGCCTAGGCAGCGGCATGGGTGCAAGAGAGGTGGCCGATCTTTCTTTCCATCGTTCCCTCAACCCGGAGCCTACAACCATCACTGACCATCTGGTCCCCCTCCCCCCTCTGCCGGTGAGGGATAATCCAGCACAAACAGTGTACTCACCTCTGATATTGGAGACAGCAGTGCACCTGACAAAGCAAACACCCTAGACGCCAGCACAAAATGGCGGATGCCAAACAACCTTCAACGAATCCTTGACATCCTATATGCTGGAACCATACTGCATAAACCAGATCTTTCTGGGCCAAGCTCTACAAGCAGATGCATCCCCCCCACCCTCGGTGCAAGCCACTTCAGCCTTCTTGAAGGCAGGTGGTGCTCAATTCAGAAGCGAAGCTTAGCATGGAAAGATGGCCACCGACAGACCTGCGGGCCACATGCAGCAGTGAAGAAAACCCCGTAGATCGAAGATGGGAGCCCGCTTACCGTACCGCCTCAGCAGGGGAAAGCGCAGAGTCGGAGCACCTCACCAGCGGACCGCTCTCATGTGAAGCACAGCCCCACAAAAAGAGCATGCACACACTGGCATCAGAGACCCCAGCGGAAGATTTCCCGACCATCAGCCACAACACTGCAAACAGGGTGGTTTGGGGCCTGCTGCCACTCTCTTGGGCTCGGGGCCTTGAGGGGAAGAGCCCCGGTACCTGTCCCACACCCTCAGAGGGGCCACTATACCATCGCCTACCGGGTCGCTGTCAACGGCACCTGGTGTAACCAGGCTTTGTTGGAGGCCTGGACCCAGTGGAGTGGCTATCAGCAAATAGCTGGGATTTGGTTTGGCTGTGGGCCTCTCATGGCGAGTGTGGGGGTAGGGTGAATCACATGTAACAAGCCTGGATGCATATGGGGAATCACATTAAGGAAGTTTCCTTTTTCCTTCTACTCTACTCCTGTGCACCCTATAATGTACTCCAGCCTATGCTTAATTTTAGCTGTGTAGATGAGTACTACTGTCTTGCCAATTTACCATGTTATGCAGCGTTGCATTCTTATCCCTATTGACATGTCTAACTAGTGTCAAACATTTCAGGATATAACACATGTTATCTGCTTAGACATACATTTGTAGCCTGATTTAGCATGTTTTTCTAATACAAAAAGCTGACTAATTAGGGGCTCTGATACATATTCAGCATGTTATGCCAAGCAATCTTTAACCCTGTAGACACATGTCCCTTACAGGTTCAGAATAACAAGCTAGGCTACCGAAATTACCATGTTTTCTCGTTATCAAATGCTATGTCTAACTTTCACCTTGTATTTATACACCCAGTGTGGCAGAAATGCCTCTGCCACGTGTTCTTGGAGGGGCCTGCTTTCCAGCCTCCTGCCAAAAGACTATGGGCCAGGTCAGCGACTGTAAAGATCTATATTTTATTCCCACTGGTGTGGCACTTTCCACTCCTGCACACAGAACTGAACACTAGCTTTCTCTCGGCCGTTCGCATGGACCAAAACCACGAATAGACTTCAGGGGGACTTAGCCACGAACGCCCTGGAACTATTTTCGGCATGAAGACTTTGCGCTTCCTTGTCAGTCCCCTGCGGCACTTGGCCGCAATTCTATGGAACTGTTTTGGGCATGGGACCATGCGTGCGGTCGGTCAAATTATGACTTCCAGGAAGTTCCTGAACCCCTGAACCGATCTGGCTGATTTTTGGATATGTTGGTCACCCAGATCGGGGCTATATGTGGGTGCTTGGTGTAGGTATTTTTTGAGTTTTATAAAAATTTATGTTTTTTGTGCCTGGAGATAATTGAGTTTAATACAGTGCTTGACAGGCACAGAGGAGGGATTATCTTGTTTTATGTGGGAGTGTCCTGGACCTGAGAGCCAATGTAATCGTGTGTATGTTTTTACTGTAGTCTACTCTCAGGTTCAGGGGGGAGTGCCCCTTGCATGGGGATAAATACGAACAAATGGTGAGCCGTGCTTAGTAATTAAAAAGGATTATACATACAATCAATGGAGGAGGATAATTGTGAGACATATCTTTAACAAAGAAATGTACAATAGTATAATACTGTAAGAAATGCAGTAGATATAAAGAAAGTGCCAATAGAACACTCACACTTTCCAGAGCTTCAATTAGCACTAATATTGCATGCCAGAACGGAACAATCCCCGTCTAAGGATATGATGTCAGATATCTTGAGCAGCAGTCAGTAATATATGTGAAGGGAAGCACAGACAAGAAAAACAATAGTGTAGTCCAATTATAAAATGAACATATTATACAGGTAAGTATTCTACTTACAATTTCAAGAGCGTGAACCTGCTCTAGTATTGATCACTTGGGTGGAGATCGCATGATTTGTCACTTCCTGTGCGACGTAGCCCCGCCAACCCAGAAGTGACTTCACCACACAGCTGATCGCAACTACATTGATAGAAGACCATATAAAAACAGAACTTTTGAAGCTGGACATTATTCACTTTTGAGAAAGCTACTGCGATACGCGTAAAGTGAGGTTTCTGGACTTTCAATTCCACTGTGGACTGGTATACATTTATAGTTTATTTTGTTAGTACCCATTTTTTATCACTTTTAATGTTTTAATAAAGTACTTTTTTTAAGTAGGTATCCAGCCCTTTGGTTTTCTGTTTTTATTCTCACCTGGCTCCCTGAATATCCATCAAATCCATAGGTGGGGATTATTCCACCCAAGTGCTCCATACCAGAGCAGGTTCACTCTCTGAAATTGTATTTTCTGCCACACATCTTTCCCCCAGAGGGAAGACTAACCAGGAACCTGACCTCCTGTCGGTCAGTACCTGAGTTAGTCGAGTAGTTAATCTATAATCAAGTACCAGACCTGGTGACTTCTGTAGCACGGCTCTGTCCCCAGCTGTTAAGTGGGCATCTGGTAATTGTGATAAGAGAACACTATACACATTATTTTTGTACCCCTTGCATGGGGACCTGCATATAAGGCCAGTTGTGGCTGCCATTAAACAGTCCATCTTCACCCTCAACACAGAGCCTCGTCTCGTGATTGTAGGGAGCAGCTATACCAGCTATAATAGATTCAAAGAAAAAAACTAAAGGAAAAAATTGTGTATAAAATCACCAAAAAGTAATAATAATAAATAGTACAACCTGTATAATAGTTGGTATAATCTACCATAAGCACTGTATATCTGGTGGAATAAAACACAAATATAGTGCAATACAATAGGCACAAGCAAAGGGTGGTAGAAAACTCACTAGAAATTAGTAGGTTCAGGCATGTCTCTCTCAATATTGGGATAGTTATGTAGTTGTAAGGAATCTTCCAGTGATACAGTTCGTTGTAAAAAGGGATATCTTCTTACATAGCTCAAAATATAAGGAGAGAATAGAGAGAGTGTAGACTGTATAAAAGTATAACAAATTTTATTATAAGTTTCACTTACAGTGTGTCAGAAGATAAAACTGCATGTCTCCACAACAATGGTGGTAGCCAAAAGAAAAAGCAGCAAACTGTAGCAGCATTCAGAGGCACAGAATGATAAAAGTAAAATAAAAAAGTCTGTGTAAAACAAAAGTCAAAGGTCCAACGCGTTTCATCCTCTTCTGTGTTGTTAGACATGGTTGAATATGAATCTTGAGCTCTGTACTTAAATGAGTGTGCCACATATTTTGCACTTGTTCTACACATATTTATCACTTCACGTTTTTCACTTAATTTTGCACTTGCAGAGCTTCTATGTTCCACCTTGGATCAATGTATATATATCACATGTGAATCTGGGCACTACAAATAATGAATTAGTTTTTGATCCATCCTCCATGTTTTGTACTATGATATTGGTGACTATAACTTTGGCACTTGTTCACAGCACCTTATATTCGTGGACAAAGCATGGGGAAACACTGTATTCTTTGAATATACACGTTGCTTAGTAACGCTTACGCACGTTAGACGTCATCACGTCTGGTCACGAGTCCCTCCTGTGCACTTCCGGGTTCGGTTGGGTGTGGGATTGCTCCTCACTTCACATTGGTAAATTGATATTACATATTTTGTATATATTTGCACTTGTTACACTCATATTTTGATCTTGAAAAAGACCCTTGTGTGGGTCGAAACGTTGATTGAGACAAATTTGATGTGATTTAAATAAATAATAGTTTGAAGAAAAAAGACCTTTGAGTGCACCTTCTTTCTATTGGATTATATTATCACGCTAAGGAAGTACCTAGGCAAGATTTATTCATCTGAAATTAAAGGGGTGAGTGCCAATATCTATTTGTTGTGTGTGTATATATATATGTGTGTATATGTAAATGTATCCCTACATTGGGAAAAATATATATAACATTCATTATGTGTCTGATATAGACACTACTAGAGAAGCTGAAAAATGCAAAAATAGTAGAAATACTGAAAATGAAATGTTGTAGTATGTATCCATTGATACAGACATGTAGATTCTGAATCCAAAAAGGAAAAAGAAAAAATAATATAAAATAGATAAATTTATAAAAAAATATAAAAAGATCCAATTATTAAATGAAAAATCTATGAAAATATGGGTTATCTATAAAAAATAAAATAGAAAAAAATAAATAAAAATAAATTAAAAATAAAATGAATAAGTAATACTGAAAATAAACAGAAAAATATATAAAAATAAAATAAATATAAAATACTTATAAGCAGATCCCCACTGTCATATTCAGCCTTTTACAAAATACATGCATCTGCATAAACATGCAATACAACAATACAGTATAAGAGCATCTTTTATACAAAAAAACTGAAAATATATCTACAACCAAAACTCTATATCAATGTAGTTGGTATATCTGTAATTTGGAAAAAAAAAAGTGTTAGTTTCATCCAATTAATGAAAAGTAAATAGATTTCAAAGTCGTGTGCTAGAAAAAAGTATGTATATAAACTAGTCATTCCAAGATCCCAAGAAAACTAGAATCCCATTATGAACCAAAACAGATAGATAAGTGATAGTTAGATGAGTCCTGCTAGATATATTTCTTGGTTAAGACCACACCTTAAGGTTTTTAAATTGAAGATCCATTGGGCTTCTTTAGTATTCAATAAAGTTTCGATATTACACCCTCTCCAATGCCTTTCTACCTTATCTATTCCAAAAGCTAAAAATGTATTCCATTGGAATTGAGGACAATAAATACAGTGTCTGGGTACACTGTGGTCTAATATTTTATTTCTTATATTTTGAAAGTGTTCCAACAGTCTAACATGTAATTTACGTATGGTATGTCCAATATATTGCGCACCACAACCACACTGTAACAAATAAATCACGTGGGTTGTGGAGCACTGTATGAATTTCTTAATATGGTAAGTTTGTTGTGTGTATGAACCTTTGAATGAATTAATATTTCTCTTTTGGGGAATTGTTACCAGCTATAATCACCAGCTCTTGTAAGAGCTACACTGCTATACCTGCTATACTCTCTTGGAGGAGAGGTCTTCTCACTGGGAGCTGGATCCAGGAGTTTGGTCCAGGGTGAGAAGTGACGGCGAGACCCCAGCCAAGCTGCTGTGGCTAAGGGGCTATGATGCTGGGTGCGGTGCTTCTGGTACTCGGCGAAAGCTAGGAAGCAGCGATTGGCAGAGGCACCCAGTCGGTGTGCCAGGCGCTTCGTCACACCCAGCTAGTATAAGTTAGAATTTTAGACATATCTACTTAACTTGAAATTATTTTTTTAAATCGTGCCGTTCTTGCACGCCATGATATTGTGTTCTATGTATTACTCTCTTTGCTTGTACCTGCTGTTCTGGCACTGCAAAAATAAAGATTGACAAAAAAAAATAAAATAAACATTACAAGAGCTGGTCCAATCAGTAACACAATTACAGGGAGTGCAGAATTATTAGGCAAGTTGTATTTTTGAGGATTAATTTTATTATTGAACAACAACCATGTTCTCAATGAACCCAAAAAACTCATTAATATCAAAGCTGAATATTTTTAGAAGTAGTTTTTAGTTTGTTTTTAGTTTTAGCTATGTTAGGGGGATATCTGTGTGTGCAGGTGACTATTACTGTGCATAATTATTAGGCAACTTAACAAAAAACAAATATATACCCATTTCAATTATTTATTATTACCAGTGAAACCAATATAACATCTCAACATTCACAAATATACATTTCTGACATTCAAAACAAAACAAAAACAAATCAGTGACCAATATAGCCACCTTTCTTTGCAAGGACACTCAAAAACCTGCCATCCATGGATTCTGTCAGTGTTTTGATCTGTTCACCATCAACATTGCGTGCAGCAGCAACCACAGCCTCCCAGACACTGTTCAGAGAGGTGTACTGTTTTACCTCCTTGTAAATCTCACATTTGATGATGGACCACAGGTTCTCAATGGGGTTCAGATCAGGTGAACAAGGAGGCCATGTCATTAGATTTTCTTCTTTTATACCCTTTCTTGCCAGCCACGCTGTGGAGTACTTGGACGCGTGTGATGGAGCATTGTCCTGCATGAAAATCATGTTTTCTTGAAGGATGCAGACTTCTTCCTGTACCACTGCTTGAAGAAGGTGTCTTCCAGGAACTGGCAGTAGGACTGGGAGTTGAGCTTGACTCCATCCTCAACCCGAAAAGGCCCCACAAGCTCATCTTTGATGATACCAACCCAAACCAGTACTCCACCTCCACCTTGCTGGCGTCTGAGTCGGACTGGAGCTCTCTGCCCTTTACCAATCCAGCCACGGGCCCATCCATCTGGCCCATCAGACTCACTCTCATTTCATCAGTCCATAAAACCTTAGAAAAATCAGTCTTGAGATATTTCTTGGCCCAGTCTTGACGTTTCAGCTTGTGTGTCTTGTTCAGTGGTGGTGGTCTTTCAGCCTTTCTTACCTTGGCCATGTCTCTGAGTATTGCACACCTTATGCTTTTGGGCACTCCAGTGATGTTGCAGCTCTGAAATATGGCCAAACTGGTGGCAAGTGGCATCGTGGCAGCTGCACGCTTGACTTTTCTCAGTTCATAGGCAGTTATTTTGCGCCTTGGTTTTTCCACACGCTTCTTGCGACCCTGTTGACTATTTTGAATGAAACGCTTGATTGTTCGATGATCACGCTTCAGAAGCTTTGCAATTTTAAGTGCTGCATCCCTCTGCAAGATATCTCACTATTTTTGACTTTTCTGAGCCTGTCAAGTCCTTCTTTTGACCCATTTTGCCAAAGGAAAGGAAGTTGCCTAATAATTATGTACACCTGATATAGGGTGTTGATGTCATTAGACCACACCCCTTCTCATTACAGAGATGCACATCACCTAATATGCTTAATTGGTAGTAGGCTTTCGAGCCTATACAGCTTGGAGTAAGACAACATGCATAAAGAGGATGATGTGGTCAAAATACTCATTTGCCTAATAATTCTGCACTCCCTGTATTAAAAAAATAGATGAATTTTCCAAAGTATCAGGATATAAATTAAATATGGATAAATCAATCATTTTGCCTAGCAATATTTGTAATGAGGTTAAAAACAAAATTAAAGAAAAAATAGATTTTTGTGAGCAGAACATTCATTTAAGTACTTGGGCATTGCAGTGTGCTCCGACCAAACTAGGATAATTGAATGTAATTTCCTCTCTTTAATTTCCCAAAAAATAAATTGCTGAAAGAGTGGAAATCGTTGGAGTTCTCCTGGTGGGGTAGAGTAAACATTATTAAAACATACATATTACCAAAATGGCTTTGTATGAATGATACCGCTCCCCATCCCGGAGAGCTGGCAAATGAACCAACATGCGTTTTTAAAATTCATATGGCAAGGCAAAAAAACAAGAATGGGCAGTAAATTCCTAGCTTTGAAAAAAAACACAAAGCGAGTTTTTTTATGCCATAGCATTATTACACAAATGCCTTTATCTAAGACAGAACAATGGTATGAGGTTGAATAGGGTCTTACACAAAAAAATGTAAATGTTAAATTGTTTTGGTCCGTGCAAGAGTCTAACTCTTCCCTTCTAAAGTGGAGTTCTGGAAGTATTGTGGTGAATTCTATTCTCAAAGTGTGGCTAAAGATTACAAACTGTATGAAATGAAAACTATTACTGAAGTAGACTTACCTTTTAGCCCTGAAATATTTTTATTCCTTTTTGAACTAATTAATGCCAATAAAAGTCTAAAACATTTCCCTATACATATATTGGTGGCAGCAAAAATTATTGTCGCCAGATATTGGAAACAAGAAATACTGCCCAACTGTATTTTAATAAAAGAACAAGTACTGTTTCAGTTAAAGATGGAAAAAGGATTAGCTAATCAACAAGATAAATCTAAGGAGCATATTGAAAATGGATAGATAAAATCACTCTTTCTCCAATAAACGCATTTGGTAGAGCTCTTTTGAGATGAAAATGCCACTGCAAACTGAATTTTACTATTTTTGTGACTGTATTCAGCTTCCCAATTACTTCTAATAATAGATTAAAGGCATTGGTAAGGTAGGACTAGAAGAAACTCATTGCTGTTTGTATGTAAATGTGGGTCGTAGAATGGGGAATTTTTACATGTTTTAAAAGTATGTTCATTGTGATTTGTATGTGTTTTATGGATTACAAACAATGAAAACAAAAACAAACAAAAAATAAATAAATAAAGCAGTTTACAGTGTTATATGGGTACTTTTTAAGACAAGATATCCCTGTTACTCTTCAACAAGGCATCCCAGAAGTGGCTTTCCTTGCTATTCTTGGCAGTTTTAAAATGACACTCTGTAAGTCTGAAGTATATTACTTCCTGTGCAATTTTCTAACAAAATGCACTGTGACACAACTGGAAAGCTGATTACAAACCAAGCACAGATTCCCAAATGATGCCTATTTGTAGGGTTACAACTGTCATGATACTTTGAAAAGGTTTCAAAGAAAACGTAATGAGGGTTTTACAACTGCTGGAGACCTATGTTTTAGTTATCCCTGATGTAGAGTAAGAGGTATTCCATTTTGCATTACACTATTACACCGGAGTCCCAAAATTGTATTCATTTGTTCATGAGGCGATGAGGGTAAATACCTAGAAGGAGCTTTAAAACCCAAAGGGGGAAAAAACCCTAGGAAAAAAACAAAAATTGTCATCACTATTGTGGCCTAAAATGTTTAATTTCCATGTTAAAGGAATATTTCAAGCACCATAACCACTGAAACATTGTGGTTATGGTGACAGGAGTGTCCTGATGCCCTCTCCAAGGATGAGTAATCTGTTCAGAAATAAGCTGTGCAGTGTAGCCCTCGACCTCAAGACTTGCCTTAGTGCAGAGAGTACTTGCTCTCCTGGAGGAGGTGACCTCTGCCCTGTGGAACCTAGGGAAGTTGTCATACTATTCTCAAAAGGTTTCCAATCCTACCCCGGAAGGATGCCAGTACACAACCTACAGTGTGCTGTAGTTGTGGTAAATAGTGTTTCTGTAATCTATTTAAATTCAGAATTCCATGAATAACTCCAAACATGTAAGGATTGGACAAAATTATTAAACGTAGTTTGATTTGAAGTAAATAAATTTCAGGGATCTATTTGCTGAATCTTGATATAATTTAGCTGATTTAGTTACTCACAAACAGCTGAATTGCAATTTAACTCCATACAATTGCCATAATACATAATGATACTCTATACCGCCCCCCAATCCTATTCTTACTTAGTAAAAATAGACTCTGTAATTATACATGAAGCTATACAGTGGATATAATGGAATGATTGCCTCAATGTGGAAAAAAGTTACAGTTGTGGAAATACACAAACCAAAACCTGCTAGTTTTTGGAAAAACACATCAATTGATGTGCACTAAGAGACTGTAAAAAAAATATATATAAAACCACTAACAACTAATCACAATACAACCTTTCTCTTTAATCCAGCAGGAAAATTAGCTACTTAGTTTGCCAATATCATCATATCAAGGCCTTACTGTGAAATACATTTGGTCATTTGGAAAAGGAAGACTTTGTTGTTTCTGGCATGTTTGCACTCACAGGCATCTGCTCTTTAGTTAACTGTTAAAATCCAGGGAAATCTTAATATAAATTTGTTAATTTGCCTATTCACACACTGCAACCAAAATCCTTTAATTTATTTAATCCAATCTCTTGGTATAAGTACAATTTCTCACCCTTTATGTTCTGTAAATCCAAGCTCCAAAGCCTGTCAGCCTCTAACCACAGGAAATAAAGGCATTATTGTATCCCTGATGTATACCGGGACAAGGTATGCAAAGGTGTCAGACATGCCTCTCTCTATTCTGGGATGGGTGGCCTTTAGGGGACTGATAATGGCCCATCGACCTCTACTTTTAGACCCCCGCTATGATACCCGTCTCCTAAACCCAATTTTTATCTTCTCAGCGTCTGTCTGTTTTTTGTGGGTTTTTTCTTACATCTTTCACAGAAATGAACAAATTACTTATAAAATGTAATTGTAATTTAAGTGTGGTAATATTTTATCTCACCTGAGCCCTGTTTTAAATTGCCTTTTAATTTTTTATTTATCTTTCATTATAATTTAATGAATGTTGACATAATGTATAATCTAGTAATAATACCTTTTTGTGTACTTTCAGTTGGCCCTGAATGAAATTGTGAGTGATTTATCTTCCACCTATTTCCTGATGACAAGCTAATGATTTCATTGTCACAGACCTAACTTGCAATTTCCTCTGCAAATGATACAGTTAGATGCATATATAGGTCAGGGCAATTTATCACTTAACCACGTAATATATCTCCTTTAACAACTATAATAGAAAAAATCTCTGTGGCAGTATATCACTCCATCACCTTTATCCCCTTACCTTACTCATGGTGCAGTCAGATCATGTTTGAATGGCATTTACTTACTTATATCCAGCTTGAGATCTGCTATGAAACATGAAGAAAATTAGGACTTGTCTGATCCACCAGGAAACTGGGAGATTTTTTGATGTGCTGCTCCAGAATGGAGGCAACCAATGAACCTATGCTTCTATTTAAAAAGAAATGACATGGCAACAGAGGGGATGTGTGGGGCTACAGATGGGGACTAACAAAGAGCAATGACAAGTCAAATTGTTCTGAATCCCATAGTCATCCTTTGTGATCGCTGCTGGGACTGGGCAAAAGTGGACAGAGGAGCTCCTCCTTTCGTCATTCTCAGGCTTTAGCTTCAGTTGTGGAGACAATCACTAGAGGTGGAGATAACCCTGCAATGTAATTATTGTAGTTACACATTAACTGTAACTCATTACGATTGCAGGATTAAATAGACAGGGGCAGTGCACCCAGACCACTCCAATGAGCTTAAGTGGTCTGAGTGCCGAAAGTGTCTCTTTAAGAATAAGCAAAATAATGTTTTTATTCCACACAGTCGCAGGGAGAAGCATGTAGTCCATGTTCCGGACCCAGTACTTTGCAATCTTGAGAAAAGTTCAGTAATGAGACTGGAATGTTGACTGTATGCTATTTTGAAGGTCTTCGTGTGCACTCCTTCACATTGGAAAAATAATTTAGAATTTCAAGTTTTTCTTTCCACCTATATATCTGCACACTATGTCGCCTCCCAATTATTCCAATTTCATCAGGACAGTCCCAATTTACAGGTCTCGCGGCTCTAATTTTGTTTTCTGATGTCTTGCATCTAAAGACATCAGGGCTCTCTCCCCAGGCAGCACAGCAGTGTTCTAAGGGAACACGTATCATGCAGAGAGTGGTCCAGCTCTCTGCATGGAGTGCTGTGTGGGCCAATGATAGAGGCTGTCAGTAAACCTGGTGAATGTTGACGCCAGGCGGAGACACCTCTTTTCTTATCTTGTGTGTTGCCAAGTTGTGCCACTGGCATACCCCCTAGCAGGGCCGCCACCAGAAATTTTGGGGCCCTCTGGGGGCCCGCCTCCGAAACCGCCCACAGAGACTGCCTCCAAATTCCGCCCACAGGAATACACACACAGACACAAACACATTCACTGATACAAAAGGACACAGATACACACACACACACACACTGATACATACTAACAGACACACATACTGATACGCATTTAGGCATACATACTGACACACGCATACTGAGACATACACACATATACAGACACACAGGCATACATAGTGACAGACACATACTAACATACATACAGACACACATACTGATACGCATATAGGCCTACATACTGACACACACATACTGAGACATACACACATTTACAGACACAGGCATACATAGTGACAGACACATACTAACATACATACAGACACACATGCATAAGGACATACAGACACATTCATAATGATATACAGACAGACATTCATACTGGCATACATACATTCATACAGACAGACATACCCACATTCATAATGACATGCAGACATACATACACTGACATTCATACACACATAATGACATGCATACAGGCATACAGACATGCATACAGACATACAGACATACATTCATACTGGCATACATACATACATCCATACATACACACATTCATAATGACATACAGACATACATTCATACTGGCATACATACATTCATACACACATAATGACATGCATACAGACATACAGACATGCATACAGACATACATACATACATTGATACAGACACTGACATCCATACATACACACATTCATAATGACATACAGACATACAGACATACATACAGACATACATTCATACTGGCATACATACATTCATACAGACACTGACATCCATACATACACACATTCATAATGACATACAGACATACATTCATACAGACAGACATTCATACACACATAATGACATGCATACAGACATGCATTCATACTGGCATACATACAGTTGCAAGAAAAAGTATGTGAACCCTTTGGAATGATATGGATTTCTGCACAAATTGGTCATAAAATGGGATCTGATCATCATCTAAGTCACAACAATAGACAATCACAGTCTGCTTAAACTAATAACACACAAAGAATGAAATGTTGGCATGTTTTTATTGAACACACTATGTAAACATTCACAATGCAGGTGGAAAAAGTATGTGAACCCTTGGATTTAATAACTGGTTGAACCTCCTTTGGCAGCAATAACTTCAACCAAACGTTTACTGTAGTTGAAGATCAGACGTGCACAACGGTCAGGAGTAATTCTTGACCATTCCTCTTTACAGAACTGTTTTAGTTCAGCAATATTCTTTGGATGTCTGGTGTGAATCGCTTTCTTGAGGTCATGCCACAGCATCTCAATCGGGTTGAGGTCAGGACTCTGACTGGGCCACTTCAGAAGGCATATTTTCTTCTGTTTAAGCCATTCTGTTGTTGATTTACTTCTATGCTCTGGGTCATTGTCCTGTTGTAACACCCATCTTCTGTTGAGCTTCAGCTGGTAGACAGATGGCCTTAAGTTCTCCTGTAAAATGTCTTGATAAACTTGGGAATTCATTTTTTCCTTCGATGATAGAAATCCGTCCAGGCCCTGATGCAGCAAAGCAGCCCCAAACCATGATGCCCCCACCACCATACTTCACAGTTGGGATGAGGTTTTGATGTTGGTGTGCTGTGCCTTTTTTTCGCCACACATAGTGTTGTGTGTTTCTTCCAAACAACTCAACTTTGGTTTCATCTGTCCACAGAATATTTTGCCAGTACTGCTGTGGAACATCCAGGTGCTCTTGTGCAAACTGTAAACATGCAGCAATGTTTTGTTTGGACAGCAGTGGCTTCCTCTGTGGTATCCTCCCATGAAATCCATTCTTGTTTAGTGTTTTACATATTGTAGATTCGCTAACAGGGATGTTAGCATTTGCCAGTGACTTTTGTAAGTCTTTAGCTGACACTCTAGGATTCTTCTTCACCTCATTGAGCAGTCTGCGCTGTGCTCTTGCAGTCATCTTTACAGGACGGGCACTCCTAGGGAGAGTAGCAGCAGTGCTGAACTTTCTCCATTTATGGACAATTTGTCTTACCGTGGACTGATGAACAGCAAGGCTTTTGGAGATACTTTTATAACCCTTTCCAGCTTTATGCAAGTCAACATTTCTTAATTGTAGGTCTTCTGAGAGCTCTTTTGTGCGAGGCATCACTCACATCAGGCAATGCTTCTTGTGAAGAGCAAACCCAGAACTAGTGTGTGTTTTTTATAGGGCAGCTGTAACCAACACCTCCAATCTCATCTCATTGATTGGACTCCAGTTGGCTGACATCTCACTCCAATTAGCTCTTGGAGATGTCATTAGTCTAGGGGTTCACATACTTTTTCCACCTGCACTGTGAATGTTTACATGGTGTGTTCAATAAAAACATGGCAACATTTCATTCTTTGTGTGTTATTAGTTTAAGCAGACTGTGATTGTCTATTGTTGTGACTTAGATGATGATCAGATCCCATTTTATGACCAATTTGTGCAGAAATCCATATCATTCCAAAGGGTTCACATACTTTTTCTTGCAACTGTACATTCATACAGACACTGACATCCATACATACACACATTCATAATGACATGCAGACATACATACACTGACATTCATACACACATAATGGCATGCATACAGACATACAGATAGACATCCATACATACAGACATACATACATACTGACATCCATACATACAGACATACATACATAATGACATACATACATACACACAGACATAGACATACATACAGACATACATTCACATACACACACAGCTCATTTTTTCCAGCCACCCTCCTGTCTCTTACCTTGTCTTTGCAGGAGGGTGGCTGGGGCTGATGGGACTGGGAGTCGGCTGGCTCTCCCTCTTCATTGCCGGGCGCTCGCTCCTCCCGCGCGGAGTGAGCTGGGAGGAAGTGACCACTTCCTCCCTGCAGCACTTGTACTGCGGCTGCATTTTTTTTTTTTTAATGGGGCTGGGTCGCGCTATACCACAGCCCGTTATGGTTGTCACCCCCTGATGGCGGCCCTGCCCCCTAGGCCCATCACCTATCCCAACCAAATACCTTGCAAAGTTCTGTGAAATTTTAATACAGTTTTGGAGGGGGGTAAGGGTTACAGCCTTTTAATACTTTGACAGCCACTAGAAACACTTCTGCGAAATAGTGGAATAAGACTCCGCTATTCTTATCAGATCATCTCAGAGAGACCATATGATGGTACAGCATGGCGTTTTGCTGTGACTAACTTCCCAATGCTTTCCAATGGGAAATGTTTAGCCAAAGAGCCAGAGCTACAAGCTGGAGAGCAGTGTTGCAAGGAAGTAAAGGTAAGTACAACTACCTTTTTAACCACTAGCAGCAGGGGTCCAATCACTTAAACAGTGACTAGGGCATTATAGCGTTAGGAATACATATTTGTATTCATAATGCTATAATGTTCCTTTAATATACATATGTATGTATAAAAATATAAATGCAAAATACTGTCAGAAATAACACAAATTAGAAAGAAAAAATAACTTTCATTACTTTATAAAATGTAATTTTAAAGGTGATACAAAATATATTTCAAAGAATCTTTTTGAGGAATGGATGCACTCTTCGACAGACACTCACTGATATACAGTTTCACTGATCCATACATGCACACTCTCACTCACACTCTCAGATACAAGCGCCCACTGGCACATAATCACCAATGCCACACACATTACACACAAACACACTGGTGCACACATTGACCCATACAACCTCACTGACACAATGCACATACTCATAATCAATGCACGTACGCACACTCACATATTTTCATTAACACACACTGGCACACATGGTTACTTACTGATACAAACACACTGACACACACAGGGATCTATACACACAGGCATCAATACAAACATTCTGACACACATAGTGACCCATACACACACTGAAAGACACACAGTCAGTTACCAATACAAACACACTGACACACACAAGGGCCAATGCAAACACACTGACGCACAAACAGAAACCAATACAAACACACATACACCCAGAGACATAGACACACATTTAGTGACCTATATACACAAACTGAAGCACACACAAAGGGATCAATACAAACTCACCTACACAACACTGACACATCTAGACACACTGTCACATGCGAGGAGTGGCTTGGCTTCTGCCATTTTTCGCAGCTTCTCCCAGGCCCCAGTATAGAGCAGTCTCCATACTACAGACAGCCCACCGGGAAATTTTCCAGTTTCCTGGTAGACCAATAATTTAGTCCCTGCGTCAGACCATCCAGTGTGATTGTGACCCGGAAACGACTGTGTTTAGGGCCATCTCCTCCCCCTGCCCCTCAAAGCGCCTCTGATAATTGAGAGCAGATAAGGGTTAACAGTGAGGCCTGCAATAACCTGTACAAATATTTTGGATGGATAATGAGGAAATTACATTTCTTCATATCATCCTACTTAGGCAGTGGGAGCAGGCTTTGGATACTGTGGGAAACATTAGAGAAAATTTATGACAAACTTACCGTAATTTTCTTTTCCTGGCTATTTCTCATGGCAGCATCACTTATGGGTAGCTCCTCCCTTAGAAGTCACAGGACAGGAATTAATTAGATTAATTAATCAGACTGATAGGTATAAAGAGTCCCTCCTCCCCTTACACCTCAGTCCAATTATAAAGCTGAAATAGAGAATGGGCGGGAACCCTGATGCTGCCATGAGAAATAGCCAGGAAAAGAAAATTACGGTAAGTTTGTCATAAATTTTCTCTATTCCTGGCTAATCATGGCAGCATCACTTATGGGTAATACCCAAGCTTCACAGAAAAATAGGGTGGGAATAATAATCCAATAAATTACACAAAACTGAAACTCATGCAGCAAAGAAAAGTTTAATATCAACGGGATAAAGAGACCATAGACAGGACACTCTTTCCAAAGGAGGTGGAAGGAGACTCCACATCAAGTTTGTAGTGCTTCATGAATGTCATCGGAGAAGACCAGGTGGCTGCTCTGCAAATATCATCGTATGGAACCTCTGCCCAGCTAGCCCATGAAGTTGATAATGCTCTAGTTGAATGAGTTCTTATCTCCCGAGGTGGTGATATACTTTTAGAGATATACGCCTTCTTAAGTATCAGAGAAATCCAACGTTTCAACGTAGATAAAGAAGCCGCCTCACCTCTCCTTGCTCCCATCGGCAAAACGAAGAGTTGGTCCGTTTTACGGAAAGACTCAGAGCGTTTAAGATATGCAGACAAGCAGTTCATGACATCCAAATGTTGCCATCTAACCTCCTCCTGAGAAGAGGGGTTGGGGTAAAATGATGGAAGAACCACTTCTTGAGAGAGGTGAAACCGAGAAACCACCTTAGGAAGAAACTCTGGTTTCGGTTTCAGACACACCCTATCTTGGTAGAATCGTAAACAAGAAGAAGATGTAGAAAAGGCCTTAATTTCTGAAATCCGTCTTGCGGAAGTAATTGCCACCAAAAACAAAATTTATACGTCAGGAGAGTAGCATCCAAACTTTCAAGAGGAACAAACAGATCTTCAGTGAGATAATTGAGCACCATAGGAAGGTCCCAAGGAGGGGTTGTAGATCTGGAAGGAGGCCGCAACCTGAAGGCCGCTTTGAAGAACCTGGAAATCAAAGGATCCGAAGCCCAAGAGATGTTGCACAAAGCCGAAAGTGCCGAAGACTGAACCTTCCAGGTGCTGAGGCTAAGGCCCTTGTCCAGGCCCTCTTGCAGAAACTCCAAAACTTCAGTATTGCTAGGATGCAGAAAGTCCACATTATGAGACGATGCCCAAGTTTGGAACACATCCCAGATCCTATGGTAGCATGAAGAAGTGGAAGCCTTCCTGGAGAGCAGAAGGGTATTGACCACCGCCTCCGAGAGACCTAGTAATTGGAGTCTTTCTTTCTCAAGACCCATACCCCCAATTTGAGGCGTTCCGGATGAGGATGGAATACAGGGCCCTGCGATAGCAGATCCTCCATCACTGGAAGAGGCCAAGGTTGTTCCTGGCTCATCATGGCCAATAGGGGAAACCACGGCCTCCGAGGCCAAATTGGAATTACGGCAATGACTTTCTTGCCTTCCAACCAAACCTTCCGCAGGAACCTGGGTATCATGGGTAGGGGAGGGAAAGCATACCCCAGATCGAACGACCAAGGCAGAGAGAGAGCATCCTGGCCCAGTGCCTGACAGTCCAGATGGAGAGAGAAGTAATTCTCCACCTGGTGATTCTGAGATGATGCCATCAGGTCGATCTGGGGCATGCCCCACCGATGAGCAATTTCTGCAAAGATCGCCGGGTGAAGTTGCCATTCTCCCGGAAGAATTTCCTTTCTGCTGAGGAAGTCTGCCGTTACGTTCTCCAAACCTGGGAGATAAATCGCCTTCAGGCCTTGAAGATAGGTCATGGCTACAGCCATTAAGGGAGCCAGCTCTTCCAGGAGCAACCTGCTCCTCATGCCACCTTGGTTGTTCACATATGAGGCCACCGCTCGGTTGTCTGTTTTGATAAGAACCCAAGAATTCCTTAGCCTTGGTAGGAATCTCAAAATGGCCTTGTAAACCGCTCTCAGTTCCCTTAAGTTTGAGTGTAGGCGACTCTCTTCTCGGGTCCACTTCCCCTGAGTCCATACAGCACTGAAGTGGGCACCCCATCCAAAAGAACTGGCATCTGTTGTAATAACCTTCCAAGAGGGGTCTTCCAACGGGAAGCCTGTTGTCAAATTCCTCTCGCTCTTCCACCAGTTTAAGGTTTTCCTTACGGGAAGGGGGAGAGATATCATCTGTTCCCAATCTGCTTCCACTCTGTTGAACTGGAGAAGGAAGCAGTTCTGGGCCGGACGGAACTTCCACTGGGCCCACTTCACCAAGCCTATTGTTGATGTCAAGGAACCCAAGAGGCTCATGACTTCTCTTGCAGGTGCAGTGTCGAGATCTTGTAGCTTCCTTACTTTGTCCCTGATCTTCTTGACCCTTTCTGGAGACAGGAACACATGTGCAGACACGGTATTCACTACCGCACCCAGGAAAATGATCGTTTGTGCAGGAACGAGGGAGCTCTTTTCCAAGTTCAGGAGCCAACCATGGTCTTGAAGAATGGACATTGCCACTGACGTATGTTGAGCAACCATTCCTTGAGATGGGCCCAAGATAAGAATGTCATCCAAGTAATGGAATATCTCGATACCCTTCTCCCTTATAAAGGCTATCAAGGTGACCAGAACTTTTGAGAATGTTCTTGGAGCCAGGCTGAGGCCAAAGGGTAGTCCCCGGAACTGGAAGTGCCTCCCTAGCGCCCAAAACCTGAGAAAACGTACATGATCTTGATGAATCGGGATATGATAGTAGGCGTCCCTTAAGTCTATTGAGGTCATCCAGTCTCCTTTTTTGACACACTTCAAGATGGTCCTCAAGGATTCCATTTTGAACGTCCTTACGTCGAGCAAGGAGTTCGCGCCTTTCAAATTCAAGATGAGACGCCATTTTCCCTGTGGTTTTGGGCCCAAGAAGACCGTGGAGTAAATTCCCTGGAACCATTCCCGTTTTGGAACTTCTTCCACCACTTTTTGTTCCAGGAGTACAGAAATGCAGGACCTCATGGCCCTTCGTTTGATGCCTACCGGAACCTTTGATTTTCTGAAGAATGCAGTTTTCAGGTGAGATGAGAATTCTATTCTGTAACCTTCTTTTACGATGGAAGTGACCCATAGGTCTGAAATATTGCTGGCCCATATGGGGTAGAAGAACTTCAGTCTTCCTCCCACCATCCCCGAACGGGCCTGGAGACCTTCAGAAGTTCTTCCCTGGGGTTCTAGCACCCCTTCCTCTGGAAGCTTTACTGGAAGATGAGTGTGAATAGGATTTCCATGAAGAATTCCTGGAAAACTCCCTTCCTGGTTTATAGCTTCTGCTGTCCCGAAAGGACC
>OW240920.1:90604147-90734117 GCA_933207985.1 Pelobates cultripes
AAACCTGGTGAATGTTGACGCCAGGCGGAGACACCTCTTTTCTTATCTTGTGTGTTGCCAAGTTGTGCCACTGGCATACCCCCTAGCAGGGCTGCCACCAGAAATTTTGGGCCCTCTGGGGGCCCGCCTCCAAAACCGCCCACAGAGACTGCCTCCAAATTCCGCCCACAGGAATACACACACAGACACAAACACATTCACTGATACAAAAGGACACAGATACACATACACACACTGATACATACTAACAGACACACATACTGATACGCATTTAGGCATACATACTGACACACGCATACTGAGACATACATACATATACAGACACACAGGCATACATAGTGACAGACACATACTAACATACATACAGACACACATACTGATACGCATATAGGCATACATACTGACACACACATACTGAGACATACACACATTTACAGACACAGGCGTACATAGTGACAGACACATACTAACATACATACAGACACACATGCATAAGGACATACAGACACATTCATAATGATATACAGACAGACATTCATACTGGCATACATACATTCATACAGACAGACATACCCACATTCATAATGACATGCAGACATACATACACTGACATTCATACACACATAATGACATGCATACAGGCATGCATACAGACATACATTCATACTGGCATACATACATTCATACAGACACTGACATCCATACATACACACATTCATAATGACATACAGACATACATTCATACTGGCATACATACATTCATACACACATAATGACATGCATACAGACATACAGACATGCATACAGACATACATACATACATTGATACAGACACTGACATCCATACATACACACATTCATAATGACATACAGACATACATTCATACAGACAGACAGACATGCATACAGACATACAGACATACATACAGACATACATTCATACTGGCATACATACAGTTGCAAGAAAAAGTATGTGAACCCTTTGGAATGATATGGATTTCTGCACAAATTGGTCATAAAATGTGATCTGATCATCATCTAAGTCACAACAATAGAAACTAATAACACACAAAGAATGAAATGTTGCCATGTTTTTATTGAACACACTATGTAAACATTCACAATGCAGGTGGAAAAAGTATGTGAACCCTTGGATTTAATAACTGGTTGAACCTCCTTTGGCAGCAATAACTTCAACCAAACGTTTCCTGTAGTTGCAGATCAGACATGCACAACGGTCAGGAGTAATTCTTGACCATTCCTCTTTACAGAACTGTTTTAGTTCAGCAATATTCTTGGGATGTCTGGTGTGAATCGCTTTCTTGAGGTCATGCCACAGCATCTCAATCGGGTTGAGGTCAGGACTCTGACTGGGCCACTTCAGAAGGCATATTTTCTTCTGTTTAAGCCATTCTGTTGTTGATTTACTTCTATGCTTTGGGTCATTGTCCTGTTGCAACACCCATCTTCTGTTGAGCTTCAGCTGGTAGACAGATGGCCTTAAGTTCTCCTGCAAAATGTCTTGATAAACTTGGGAATTCATTTTTCCTTCGATGATAGCAATCCGTCCAGGCCCTGACGCAGCAAAGCAGCCCAAACCATGATGCCCCCACCACCATACTTCACAGTTGGGATGAGGTTTTGATGTTGGTGTGCTGTGCCTTTTTTTCACCACACATAGTGTTGTGTGTTTCTTCCAAACAACTCAACTTTGGTTTCATCTGTCCACAGAATATTTTGCCAATACTGCTGTGGAACATCCAGGTGCTCTTGTGCAAACTGTAAACATGCAGCAATGTTTTGTTTGGACAGCAGTGGCTTCCTCTGTGGTATCCTCCCATGAAATCCATTCTTGTTTAGTGTTTTACGTATTGTAGATTCGCTAACAGGGATGTTAGCATTTGCCAGTGACTTTTGTAAGTCTTTAGCTGACACTCTATGATTCTTCTTCACCTCATTGAGCAGTCTGCGCTGTGCTCTTGCAGTCATCTTTACAGGACGGCCACTCCTAGGGAGAGTAGCAGCAGTGCTGAACTTTCTCCATTTATGGACAATTTGTCTTACCATGGACTGATGAACAGCAAGGCTTTTGGAGATACTTTTATAACCCTTTCCAGCTTTATGCAAGTCAACAATTCTTAATCGTAGGTCTTCTGAGAGCTCTTTTGTGCGAGGCATCATTCACATCAGGCAATGCTTCTTGTGAAAAGCAAACCCAGAACTGGTGTGTGTTTTTTATAGGGCAGGGCAGCTGTAACCAACACCTCCAATCTCATCTCATTGATTGGACTCCAGTTGGCTGACATCTCACTCCAATTAGCTCTTGGAGATGTCATTAGTCTAGGGGTTCACATACTTTTTCCACCTGCACTGTGAATGTTTACATGGTGTGTTCAATAAAAACATGGCAACATTTCATTCTTTGTGTGTTATTAGTTTAAGCAGACTGTGATTGTCTATTGTTGTGACTTAGATGATGATCAGATCCCATTTTATGACCAATTTGTGCAGAAATCCATATCATTCCAAAGGGTTCACATACTTTTTCTTGCAACTGTACATTCATACAGACACTGACATCCATACATACACACATTCATAATGACATGCAGACATACATACACTGACATTCATACACACATAATGACATGCATACAGACATACAGATAGGCATCCATACATACAGACATACATACATAATGACATTCACACATACATACAGACATCCATACATACAGACATACATACATAATGACATACATACATACACATAGACATACATACAGACATACATTCACATACACACACAGCTCATTTTTTCCAGCCACCCTCCTGTCTCTTACCTTGTCTTTGCAGGAGGGTGGCTGGGGCTGATGGGACTGGGAGTCAGCTGGCTCTCCCTTTTCATTGCCGGGCGCGCGCTCCTCCCGCGCGGAGTGAGCTGGGAGGAAGTGACCACTTCCTCCCAGCAGCACTTGTGCTGCGGCGGCATTTAACAAAAATTTTTTTAATGGGGCATGGTCGCGCTATATCACAGCCCGTTATGGTTGTCACCCCCTGATGGCGGCCCTGCCCCCTAGGCCCATCACCTATCCCAACCAAATACCTTGCAAAGTTCTGTGAAATTTTAATACAGTTTTGGAGGGGGGTAGGGGTTACAGCCTTTTAATACTTTGACAGCCACTAGAAACACTTCTGCGAAATAGTGGAATAAGACTCCACTATTCTTATCAGATCATCTCAGAGAGACCATATGATGGTACAGCATGGCGTTTTGCTGTGACTAACTTCCCAATGCTTTCCAATGGGAAATGTTTAGCCAAAGAGCCAGAGCTACAAGCTGGAGAGCAGTGTTGCAAGGAAGTAAAGGTAAGTACAACTACCTTTTTAACCACTAGCAGCAGGGGTCCAATCACTTAAACAGTGACTAGGGCATTATAGCATTAGGAATACATATTTGTATTCATAATGCTATAATGTTCCTTTAATATACATATGTATGTATAAAAATATAAATGCAAAATACTGTCAGAAATAACACAAATTAGAAAGAAAAAATAACTTTCATTACTTTTTAAAATGTAATTTTAAAGGTGATACAAAATATATTTCAAAGAATCTTTTTGAGGAAGGGATGCACTCTTCGACAGACACTCACTGATATACAGTTTCACTGATCCATACATGCACACTCTCACTCACACTCTCAGATACAAGCGCCCACTGGCACATAATCACCAATGCCACACACATTACGCACAAACACACTGGTGCACACATTGACCCATACAACCTCACTGACACACAATCACCAATGCACATACTCATAATCAATGCATGTACGCACACTCACATATTTTCATTAACACACACTGGCACACATGGTTACTTACTGATACAAACACACTGACACACACAGGGATCTATACACACAGGGATCAATACAAACATTCTGACACACATAGTGACCCATACACACACTGAAAGACACACAGTCAGTTACCAATACAAACACACTGACACACACAGGGGCCAATGCAAACACACTGACGCACAAACAGAAACCAATACAAACACACATACACCCAGAGACATAGACACACATTTAGTGACCTATACACACACAAACTGAAGCACAGACAAAGGGATCAATACAAACTCACTAACACAACACTGACACATCTAGACACACTGTCACATATAAAGAGGCCGCCATCCAAGCTCCCTCGAGAAGTGTTGAAGCCTGTACCTAGCCTTCACTAGTCACCACTCCTGGCGGCCTTCAGCTCTGTATCATGCGAGGAGTGGCTTGGCTTCTGCCATTTTTCGCAGCTTCTCCCAGGCCCCAGTATAGAGCAGTCTCCATACTACAGACAGCCCACCGGGAAATTTTCCAGTTTCCTGGTAGACCAATAATTTAGTCCCTGCGTCAGACCGTCCAGTGTGATTGTGACCCGGAAATGACTGTGTTTAGGGCCATCTCCTCCCCCTGCCCCTCAAAGCGCCTCTCATAATTGAGAGCAGATAAGGGTTAACAGTGAGGCCTGCAATAACCTGTACAGATATTTTGGATGGATAATGAGGAAATTACATTTCTTCATATCATCCTACTTAGGCAGTGGGAGCAGGCTTTGGATACTGTGGGAAACATAAGGATTTTTTATAAGCTCTTTAGTTTTACATAATCAAGATTGCACCAGTAATTTTCCTGTCTCCTATATAATACAATAAGTCCTACTAGTGATGGTGTTTGGAGTGTCACCTTTTAAATATTCAGATTTCGGGGCATGGGGAGGGGGAGGGGGGTGCTTGCTTATGAGCAAATCCAGTCAGGGTGCCTACCTAAAATACATTGAATTCCCAATCTGGGAAACCAAGAGGCAATTGTCAGATTAATTATGACCATGTGAATGAACTTCGTTAAACTCTTTTTGTAGATAGGCACCAAGATAAAGTGGAACATTATCAACATGTTGAAAAACATCTCAGCAGAAAAGGACTACAAAGTGGACCTCTGAGGGAGAGCGTTACTCTAACAATCAATATGAAATATGATTATAAAATATTTTGCCTGTAGATTATTTTACAATTCTATGAGAGAATCTAATTTCTACACATAAATGAACATAGCTTAAGGACAATCTACCGCCAGTTATAGGTTCATGCACTTGTAAAAGCATTACAGTGAAGCCGGTAGTATTATTCTATGATGTCAACATTTTAATCAGTAATTGTATAAAATTGGATCACGTCTTATCGACTGGAGAACCGACTGTGCCTCCTGATGGCTGTCCTACTTGGTAAAACCATCTAATATTTTTGAGCCTAAACCTCAGGTGGATCATATGTGAATCTAAACTTCTCTCCACTGTTGTGGCTTGATCTGATTAACTTTCTTGATATGAAATTCGTTGTAAAAGTTCCACAGTCCTTGAGTTTAGCTCCCAAATTTTGATATTTGCATTTCCTAGTAAATCATACAAACATGACCACTCTTCAACCATTCATCATGAGTGATGAACCAGACACAAAATAAACAAAAATCCCTTTAGCATAAATACCATGCTACAGCCTGCTCTTATAAAACTAATTTACATATGCTATAATTTCCCCAGCACTTATCCACACTTTATAGCCCCTCTATGGATGGATACAGAGAAACACTAAATTACCCAGAAATTTTAGTCTGCCACAAAGCAGCAGAGGTTAGCAACACTGCTGCCTTCCGTTTATATAGGCATATTCTGAAATTTAATTTTTTTTGCAAGAAACATATTTAGGTGATCAGAAATGTATTGTCAAAAAAAAAAAAAGTACAAATATGAAACATTGGTTAGTGGTGACATTGCATTTTTTAGGTAGGTACTTGGGTAGCTTGATATTCAGTATTTAAATATCACATTACCCAAGTACTAAATAAAATATCACTGTCACTATAACCAATGCTTCATAATTGTATTTTTTTTTAATGTATTTGCTTTACCAATAAATTACTGATCATCTAAATGTTTCTTGCAAATAAATCTAAATTTCAGCATGTGCCTATATAAATGTATCCTTAAAATGGATATTTTTCCTTAAACCTTCTGTAAAACTTATAAAGTAATCCTGATTACCTGTCTGATAGGTAAATAGGGTTTTTACGAGTTTCACATACATTTTAAGGGTAAATATGTTTTAAAAACCACAATAGTGCTAATGTTGTTGCCATTACAACTGTGATGTGACTTTTTTTATTTAATATTTACATGTAACTCTACCAATTTCGTTCAATTAAGGTCTTCAGTTATAGCCTTCAAGTTATTTTTGTTTTTACTGCCGACTATAACACGCCCTAATCGCCTCTGTGATGGACTGAGTAGAACACATGGCATCTGGTTCCACAACAGATTCTTCCACTTTAGAGTATCCGCCCCTAGAGTCACCTGGTTAGATAGAACAGGTACTAAGCGTTCAGCCACATTCGGCCGATATCTGATTGGATAACCCGGCTGCTGACTGACGTATGGAGGTTATAAAGCGAGCACCCACACAACAGGCGCGCTCGTTGTTTTATGCCACGGTTCGGCATGGTAAGGTGTCTTCAATACTCCAGCGTTTGTACAGTGTCATAATTGAGTGATCCTCCGCAATGAAAGCACCCATGATTAGCGCATGAGTTTGTCTAAAACTATATATATATATATATTTTTTTTTTTTTTTTAAATCCCCGGATCGTTTCTTCTGAAATCTTTGTGTAGTTTCGAACTTTTTTTTTCTTACACATTTTGTTCTGTTTATTGCTGAGAATGTATGTGTTTTGATTATTCTCAAAAGAATTAGGTCGATATTAATGACCTAGATGTATTATCTATAACCACTACAATTATGCTGTTCCATTGTTGTAGAGTTCAAGTGTTGCTTAGATTTGATGAGGAGGCTATGTGGATAACAAAGCCTTTTCAGTGCACAGTGTGTTTCTATATGACAACGGTACTTGTTTTTTATTGACATATGATGTAATTTGAAATAGTGTTTGCCAAATCCATCACTGGATGTGTATAGTGGCAGGTCTGCAGTATATAGCGGTATACAATAGGTAATTGATTAATCAGCAGGAATCCCAAAACATACTAAAACACTGCACTTACGGGCTCAAAGCACCATGACCGCTTCAAAAGACTGAACTGGTCATGGTGCTTGGAATAATCACTTAAAGGAACGCTAGAGGTTAGAAATACAAATGTGTTTTCCTAATGCTCTATAGCCCTGTTGGCTGTTAAGGTCACTGGTACCCACGGGTAGTGAGGGGAAAAAGCCATTATAATTGGTTTTTCTCCATCGCATTGCCAGTTTCCGCGCTCCCATCCATGTCTCCTTGGTTGAGTTTGATGAAACTCAGCCAATGAAATGTTTTACCATAGGAAAGCATTGAGAGGCTAGTGCGCATGCATGGCAAAATGCTGCACTGCACCAGACGGTCTCTATTAAAACTATCTGATGGCATTTAAATGCTACATACTGCACTGACTTACTTTAGGAGTCACTGCGCAATATTCTGCAATTTAGGAGTTAAATCACTTTTGTTTCTGTTTATGCAGCCTTAGTAGTCTCTACCTTGGCTGTGACACATACAGCCTCCAATAAAAGTTAAATTTTCAATCAGATCTTCATGTAAGTCGAGCTTAGCATAGTGTTTACTACTTTTACGTCATCTAATGCTCTGTTAATTAAGGACCACTAAATACTCTGACTACTACATCTCAGTGAAGTGGTCTAAGTGCAGTGGCCTTATCTTTTTAGCTCCTCGATCTAAAACATTGCCGTTTAGTAAAAAAAGGTTAAACACACATCTAGAGCAGCATTTCCCAATTAGTGTTCCGCAGAACAAAATTGGGGTTCCGTGGCAATTTGCCCGTTGGATGGCCCAAGCATTTAGGGCCACCTGATGGGTATCGCTAAACAGGGGTCCGGTCAGGCACCACGGTCCTCTAAAACCGCGACCAGACCCCTGTAGTATTGGATGCTGGGAGGAAGTGACATAACTTCCTCCCAGACAGAGCGTGCCGGCTGGAGGGAGAGGGAGCAGCAGTGAGTGAGCAGCTGCCGACCTCAGCCAGCAGCACTGTAGATCCTCCTGCAGGAAAAAAAGTGAACAGCAAATTTAAATGTGTGTGTGTACCTGTGTGAATCTGTCTGTGTATGTGCCAATTTGTGTATTGGTGTGTCAAGATGTGTGTATTTATCAGTATGTGTATCTGTGTGCCAGTGTGTGTATCGGTGTGTCTGATACACACTAACACACAGATTGACACACAAATACACACACTGGCACACACACCCCTTGACACAAACCGGCACATACAAACACAGATATACACACTTTGATACACAGATACATATACACACAGATGCATACTGTGTGTATCTGTGTGTGTATATATACGTGAGATACATACGCACACATGCACACACATTTACACCTTGATACAAAGACACACACCGGCACATACAAACACAGATGCACACACTTTGACACACAAATACATACACACACATACACTGTGTCAAGGTTTGTGTATCTGCCAGTGTTTCTGTGTATCAGATACACACACAGGCACATACAAAAAAATTTATATGCAATGGTGCAATTTTTTTTTTTCTTTGTCCCCTCCTGTCCGTTTGACATCCTTTCTTCATCTAGACAAGGGGTTCCCAATTAATATTTCCCGTGGAACCCTTTGATGTGGAACCCACTGGAAAAAACAACTTTTAATTACCGGGAATAGTTATGGATTATCTTCCATTATTTTAAACTAAATTTAATTTTTTCTGAATTATATCCCGAATTTCAGAATAATCGAAGTTTGAAAACTAGCAAAACATATTTTTTGCTCATGCACATCTCTAGATTTTTCCAATATTCCGTAATAAAGTCTGCCTTCACATTTCAAATCCCAGCAAGCCTTAAAAGTTACTGGTCACTGCAAGCCTGGTTGGTCTACGGCACGTTTGCCAATGCAAGCCGGGCCTGTCTATGGTACACCCACCAGGGGTAAATCTTCACACACCAGGGCTAAATTTACACTCGCCAATGGCTAGTGGTGAGTGCAAATTTTGAACTCTGCATACACATATACACAAAGTTTGGTAATTGCTGTCAAGTAAGCATCCCATGCATGCAAAGTACACACACAGATTAAGCTTCTGTAATGTATATATAATGTATTAGGTGGATATATAGTGGCAGTAAACTGACTGTTCCTTTTATTTTTCATTCTGCAGATGGAAAAGGTAAACTGCAACAACATCTGCAAAGAAAGTCCCAAGATAATCTACTTCAGTCTCAGGGCCGAAGCAACTGGAAATAAAACCTCGCTGTGACATAATTCAGTAAAGAATTGCCAACATTCCACCAAAATCTTGACGAATAACAGTAGTGACTTGTATAGATTCTTATAACCAATGCAGTGTTGAGTGTAACATGGAAATTTGTGAAACTGGGGCTTTTGAAGTGTGTAAATCTTCAGCTGTTCAATCAACTGCTTCTGCCTGTTTGCCTGCTGTCCAACAAAGCACCAATGTGGTGCAGCCTTTCATTTTTTCCGCTGCCCTAATCCATGGAGGGAAGACTGATTCTTCTGACTTCTGTGCTAGTGAAACGCATCTGAACACCAAAATGCAATCCTTTGGCACACCCAAGTCTTTCAGTCATCAGTGCAGCATTTCGGATGGAAAAATAAGTCAAACCTGGTTACCAGGCAGAAGCTGGATAAATAGGAATCCACCTGATGTGCGATGGCACAGCCCAATAGAATTCAAAAGCTTCTTCAGAGAAGAGTGTGAGGATATTGTCAACCAGCTACGTTGCAAAGCCACAGATGGGAAGAGTGCAAGCAAGAGGAAGCTGGATGTATCCCTCATTGATGAGGAGCCTCCTCCCTTCTTCAGTACCCCTTTGCATATGCACAATGAAATCTACAGCAGCAGCAAGAGGAGGAGAATAGATGCGATTGGTGAGAATAATTCATATCATCGTATTTTGATGTCCCCCATTTTCAGATAGTGCTTCTTTTGAGCTGATTATGAGGTCATTTGCGAACCACTGACCGTTCTAGCTCCATCTCTGAAAATTGTAGAATTTGTAATTTGGCATCCAACATTGACTTGTAGACAGAATTCAGTATATGCTTTCCTGCAGTTGTGGAAACAATCTGTGTAGGCTCTGATAATTTGGGGAAGAACATCAGCATCAAAGCTAATGCACAGTGATGTCATAGTGGTAGTTTACCAGTCTTGCTTGAATCTTGGCATCCTTGTAAGGGTACTGTGATGGGTTTCCACGAGACAGCTGTGTTGTAGCCACACACAGTAGATAAATAGATTTGTTGAAAAATAACACGAGTTAAGCTATCTGTAAACTAAAAGGCAAAAAATGGTGACGAGTCTTTCTAACTTACCCAGTAGTGTGTATGTCTGAATATAGCCCATGTTCACAGTCTTGGCAAGGATAAATGAGAAATGCAAAGTCACACACTTCAACTGGCCATAATACTAAACAGTACTTTATGCATAACCTTTATAAATAAAAAGCATAGTGACCGTTTTGTAACACATAGGTGGAGGGAAATGAGAAACAATAAGACACTGAAGGGGCAAAAAAAAGGAATTCCAAAATGTGTGTTGACAATAAAGGCAGAGTATTCAGATAATATGAATTGGGCTATGCTCATATGCTAGGCACCAGGGCCAGACACAACTAAAAGTAAAGAGTCTGTGACGAAGTGCCTTTCGCCACTTGTGCCTGGAGGGGACTACTGGCTAGCCTCCTGCCTTCCGACTATGGCCCATGTGCTGATAGCGGTATTTTCCCCTGCAGAAAGGTTTATTTGTGTATTTCTGCTGGGGCGTTCTGGACTTTCAGTATGGTAGTAGTGCTATCCCAGATAGCTATGCGATGGAGCCTATTTGTGTAACAAGACTATGGAAAAGATTTTGGCTCCATGGCGATTGAATTGTTTGTATGTGATCTGAGCACCATTCAATAATAATGTGCACTCAGATCTAAGCTATCTTGGGATATGTTGCATGTATATGTTTTATATAGTAATTGTAACATTGTGTAATTTTATGTCTTTTTGTAACCATGTGGTTAATGGAGTCTTGCCTCTGTCCTGGGAGATAATTTGATTACTTCCCAATTATCTCCAGGATAGAGAGGAGGGATTGTGATGTCACTGTGGGAGTGTTTTGTTTGTATTGTCTGTGATTGGTTATACTGGGTCCCATCCTGTGGGATGTCCCCTTGCATGGGGCTTGCATAAAAGCCAGTGTGTGGTCATTAAAACCAGATCATCTTGTACCTTTCTTGAAGCCTTGGCTCATGTTTGGGGGAAGGGATACCTACACTCTGGGGATTGCTATAATCACTTACTCCCCAGAGTAAGCTCTTGCAATAGCTTGACTTGTCCCTGCTACGCTCTCTGGATTTAGGAGAGGTTCACCCACTGGGAGCTGGATCCTGGTTGTGGATCCAGGGTGGGTGGAAACGGCGAGACCCCGGCGCAGCTGTATCGCTGGAAGTGGGGTCTGCAGTGCTGATGGTGTCGGTTAGAGTGCTTGGAGTCCTCGGCAAGCGCTAGGAGCATCGATTGGCGGAGGTACTCTGTCGGAGTGCCAGCGTTCCGTCACATCAGCCATTGTGTGATTCATCCTCCCTGGTATCGTGTCTGTAACTAGCACAACAAAAAGTGACCATGACAATGGTGATTGCGTTTTCTATACCCCTGCTCTTTTTTTAGTGGTTGTGAAGATAAGGATGAGTATTGTGATTTACCCCGATATCTCACCCTCTGCCCTCCCAGAGACTCTCTCTTTTTCATAGTGTGCTTGCTGTGTCACGTGTGTAGGGTGCTACCTATGTGTGCTTTTGATTTGGTAGATTAATGTACAATCTAAAAAAAGTTATGTCCCCTTGGTGCCCATAATGAAAGGCTAGTTGGCTTTCCCTTTGCAGAGTAATGGAAGATGATGTGACTTTGTGGGATGGGTACATAGTTTGTCTCAAGGTTTCCCATACCTTTATTTTGGTTATGAATAGCATGCTAGTAGTTATATAAAGGGGCAAGAAATTATGGCAGCAATGTAGTACTTTTAATGCTGTATGATGGGCCAACACAGTTTCTAAATTGGTGGTAGTTAAACATGATCAAGATCCTATCCAGTACAGTATATCTAGTCTGAGTTGCTAAATTATATTCCTGTGCATTTGGTAAGTTTAGGCCTCTAGAGAATTTTAGTTGGTTCATTTTGGTTAGACTTATGTGTGCAGAATAGCTTTTCCATATAAAATTACATATTTTTTCATATAGTAATTCACCTTTTTTGGAGATTAAAGTGCAAGAACTTGAAAAGGGGTTTAGTAAACTTGGTGACACTCTTTTTTTGTATAGATTTAAATGTCCAAGAAGAGAGGGGTAATGATCTCCACCTGTCTAGTTTGATTGTATGGATGTCATTAGTTGGTATACTATTGATCAGCCTTGGTGAATATTATATTAATATATTGGCAAATACTAATGCCAAGGTAAATCATTTTTGTACATCAAGGAAGAGGGAAACAAAGGGATGGAAAGCCAGTACTAAAGAGGGTGGTCGATTTATTTAAAATTTGTGCAAATCCTGCTGTATTATGGCAAGTGTCCAGCAGTTTGCTTAATGGGGATAATTGAGAGATGGGATTAGAAATCAATAAGTAATCTGCAAAAGTTTAGTCTTTTAGAATCATTCCTTTGAGAATGCTTTGGTAATTTGTGAGCAGGTCTATGGCTCACAGCAATGGACATAGGGCGTTATTAAATGTGGGGACATCCCTGCCTAACCTCCTCCCCAATGTGAAATATGGGAACTGTCGCCGCCTGCACGCTTCCCCGGGACGGCCGCCTGCACGCTTCCCCGGGACGGTCATACACACTCCTCAGGATGGCCGTCTGCATGCTTCCCTGGGTGGCCACCTCCACGATCCCTGAGCCGGTTTTCCACGCTCCTCAGGGTGACCGGCTGGCTCCATTGTTCCCCCATCCTGTCTTTAGCTAAAGGGCTTTAAATCCCAGGCACCAGGGCAAAATTTCTAGTCCCCATGGTGACCTGGGTCCTGGGATTTGTCGAGCCCCGGCTTAGCTGTAACATCCTAGCTTATTAATGAGGGTTGATTAGACAGAAATGTTTTAATATGGGTTTTAGTCACTGCAGTCAAAGCTTGTTTGATGCCAACTGTATGTCTACTAGTTAGAAAGTCCAGGTGATGGATGGTAAGGATCAGGGACGTATTAGCTGCGAGGCAAACAAGGCATTTGCCTTGGGCGTCACTTTCCAGGGAGCGGCAAAAAAAAGCTGCCCCCAAATGCACAGGGCAAATGTCTTGTTAGCCTTGCGGCTAACTAAAAATCCGGTCGGGCGGCGCTGGCGAGGGAGCACTTTCCCCTGACATCATATTCCGGCTCCCAGCATCACTCTGTTGCGCGCGATGGAGCGGAGTGGAGCAGAGCACTCAGGGGAAAGTGCTCCCTCGCCAGTGCCGCCCAGCAGCCCCACTAGACCCCAGGGAGAGGGAGAACCCTCCCCCAGCATTCCCAAAGGTAAGGAGGCTGGGGGGGGTTAAATTAAAAAAATAAGTGTTAATGTGTGTCTGTTTCACTTTCACGGACGATATCATCATTGTAATACATTTTACTGTTTTGAAACACTAATATTTGTGTTCAGCAAAGTCTTCAGAGTAAAACCGTTCCCCCCATGTGCAGGTTTTATGGAATCTTGGAAAGTTACAGGGTTAAATATTGTGCTAGCAAATTAAATTCCCTGGACTTTTGGCCTGGGTTGTCAGGCAGGTCCCGCAAATTCTAATTAATAAAATGACCTAATTATGTAAAATTATTACATAAATATATATGTAGAATTATGATATGTATACGTATATATGTGTATATAATTTTTCATGGCAGCATATACACATGGGTTAGCTCCTCCCCTTACAGCCAATAGGACAGGATTTAAACAAATTCTTATAAAAGGATGATCCATAGATGAGTCCCTCAGTCAGTAACAAGCTCTTACAGAAGAACTAGACCCAAAAGGGTGGGCCGTATATGCCGCCACGAATAATAGCCAGGAAAAGAAAATTACGGTAAGTATGAATAAATGTTCCATTTTCCTGGCTAATCATGGCAGCATATACACATGGGATTACCCAAGCTCATAGAGAGGGAAACATTAGACAAAATGGATGCAAAAAGATTTAATTAAGATAAATACAATCTACAAATTATGAGTGTCGAGAGGAGTGAACTGCATTAATGACCAAATTGAGAGTCCACTGTAGCTTTAACATCCAGCTTGTAATGGCAGATGAAAGTGTTCACTGAAGACCAAGTGCCTGCTTTACAAATATCATCTGGAGAAGCATTTGCCACAGAAGCCCAAGATGCTGCGATAGCATGAGTGGAGTGAGCCCTGATACCAGTAGGAACCGGCAGCGATAAGTACTTATAAGAACTTGATATGGCCGATACCACTCATTGTTTTGAGGTAGAGGCAGCTTCACCCTGCCTGTGGCCAATAGGCAATACAAATAGTCTGGACGATCTGCGGAAGGGGCTGGTTTTCTCCAGATAAACAACGCTCGAACCCCATCCAGAGTGTGCCAATTTTCTTCTTCAGGAGAAGAGGGATTTGGATAGAAGGATGGAAGAACAATCTACTGGTTCAAGTGGAACATGGATACCACTTTTAGTAGAAATTCCAGAACCGCTTTGAGGACCAACCGGTCCTGAAGTACCCTCGTATATGGAGCTTCGCAGGACAATGCTTGGAGTTCACATATCCTTTGTGCGGAAGTGACTACCACCAACAGGCGTACCTTTCGAGTTAGTACCATCAATAGAGCTTGGTCAAGTGGTTCAAAGGGTGACCTTGTCATGGCCTTTAAGACCAGAGGTAGGTCCCATGCCGGCAAAATACCTTAAGAGGAGGCTGGATCTTCATAGCTGCTTTAAGGAAATGTTTCTAGAGCCCACCGGGTACCTGACAAAGTGGATAGGGCTGATACATGGATCTTCAGAGTGTTGTAGCTAAAGCCCTTATCAAGGCCAGTCTGAAGGAAACAGAGCACTGAAGATAAGGCCAGGGGTTTAATCACCACCTGATGTTCCTGTACCCAGCAAACAAAGGCATGCCAAATCTTATTATATGTGGAGGAAGTGGATATCTTACATGATCTCAGGAGAGTTATGATGACTCTCAGGCATGCCAACATTCATCAGTCTCCCGCTCAATCTCCAAGCCCTCAACTTGAGGGTTAGAGGGTTTGGGTGTGGCAGCGGTCCTTGGGATAGTAGATCTGGCTGAACTGGGAGTTCCCTCGTGGGCTCCCGACTCATCCGTCTCGCCATAGGTAACCAGGGCTGACTGGGGCAGAATGGGAGGATAGCGATGACCTCTACCTTCTCCTTCTGAATCTTCAGAGTCTGGTATATGAGGGGTATAGGAGGGAACACATATGCCAGAGTGAACCTCCAAGGTTGGACAAGAGCATCCTGACCCCTGGCTCTGTGATCGACCAGTCTCGAGAAGAATGCTTCGACTTGGGTGTTTTGGGCCGTTGCCATGAGGTCTATCTGTGGAGTTCCCCAGATAAAAGCCAGCTCCTGAAATACTTCGGGCCTTAGATGCCACTCGCTCTTGTCTATAGTCACATGGCTCAGGTAGTCTGCCATGGTATTCTGAACCCCTGGGAGGTGTACCGCAGAGATACCCTGTATATTTTTCTGACACCAACACATGATGGGCCGACGTTCCCTCATCAAGAGCCTTGATGGGAGACATAGGTTACTGCCGCCTGGTTGTCGGACTGGACTCATATCCACCTGTTCTTCAGGATCCCCTTGAAGTGTAGACGATCTCTGTGAATGGCACGTAACTCCAAAACATTCCCTGGAAGAACCGACTCCTGTCTGTTCCATCAACCTTGAGTCATCTGGTCCCGAAAGTGGGCACCCCAACCATGAGCACTGGAATCTGTTGTCAATAGGATTCAATTGGGTTCTATCAAAGGGAATCCGCTTTCCAAATTATTTTCTTAACCACCATGACAGATGCACCTTTACCAACAGAGATATCTTCAAGGGCTGATTCCAATACATAACCTGCCGGTTGAAGTGGTTCAGGAATGATCTCTGAGGAACTCTTAGATGCCACTGGGCCCACCTGACTAGTCCTATAAAAGAAGTCAGATTGCCCAGAAGTTGCGAATATCTCTTTGCTGTTATCATACGAAGGTGTAAAATCCTGTAGATGAAGCTTAATCCTCCGTATCCTTTCTTGTGAAAAGGAGATAGAGTTCTGGAGAGTATCGAAGTTCGCCCCCAGAAACGTAATCCTCTGGGATGGAATGAGGCTGCTCTTCTGATGATTCACCAACCAGTAGAATCGATGAAGTTCTGGTAGCACGAAATTCCTGTGTAGTACCACCATCTGGACGTTTGGTGCTACCAATAGGTCGTCCAGGTAATGAAACAGATTCCCTGAATCCTCAATCTTTCTATAAGAACCAATACCTTTTGAAAAAGGTCCTGGGTGCTGTGCTCAGGCCAAATGGGAGTGCTCTGAATTGAAAGTGATCTTCTCCTATTGCAAATTGGAGAAACCTTTGTTCCTTGGCTATAGGGACGTGATAGTAGGCGTCCTTTAGATCTATAGATATGAGCCAATCTGCCTTTCGGATAGCTGGTGAGATGGATCTTATGGACTCCATCTTTAAGGATCTGACTAATAGTCTCCTGTTGATCCTCCGCAGGTTTAGAATAGGTCTCCACTTGTCCTTGTCTTTCTGGACTAAGAACAGAGGTGAATAATGACCCTGGAATCGTTCCTTTTCCCGAACTGAAATGACTCTTTGGGACCTGAGGTTCCGAACATGGTCTCCCATAGCCCTGCTTCTGCCCTCGTCCTTGGGCAGACCTGTGGTTATGAAGAAGTCGCCCCTGGGTCTTTTGCGGAATTCTAACCGATAACCTCTTTGAATTATTGCTTTGACCCAGGAATCTTGTGTGTCTTCTGCCCAAACTTTCTTGAAGAGGGAAGGATGAGCACCCACTTCCGACGGATAGACAGAAGTTTCTGCCTCCAGCACGAAAGGAAGGATTTCTACCTCGGGAAGAACGTGAAGCATATGATTGGCCCCCACGCCAATTACTCCGGTTGAATTCTCTACCTGGTTGGTAGCTATGAGAATCCCGAAAATATTGGTCTCTAGGAGGTCGCTTTTCTGACCAAGAGGAGCCTGGTCTCCTTCTTTTTTTCTTGGGGTAAAAAGACTTTATGCCTTTCAGCTGCTTTTTTTAATGGAATCCTCCAGGGTTTTCCCAAATAGAAGCTCGCCTTCAAATGGTATGGAACATAAATTGGCCTTGGAGGAGGAGTCCGCACCCCAATAATGCTACCGAGAGAGCCATGGTGCGGGAGAAAATCCTGGTGATATCCAGGGCTGCTTGTGTGATAAATTGAGTAGCTATCCTAAGGTCACAGCATATCTGAGGTTTGTTCTCTTTATTCCTCTCTCCACATCTGTATCCAGATCTTTCACCCAACTTTTCATGGCTCTGGAAACTGCTGTAAGACAAACAGCTGGATGGCATCCTGTTCCACCCGCCGAATATATCTTGGAAAGATCTGCATCCAACTTCTTATCCATTGGTTCCCGCAAGGAAGCTGAACTATCCAGTGGTAAACTAGTTCTCCTGGCTACCCTAGAGATGGGGTTGAGAAACAGTTTATCATCACACTTGAAAAAAACATAACAAAGATCACAATAATTTGAAATTTATGGGTATATATAAACTAACACCAAATTGGAGAGATCTGATAAAACGCGTAGGACAAATGGAAATGAGGTGGATTTTTAACTTGAATACACTAACACCTCTTAATAGCGATTTCGAACTGTCATTTTTTATAACCCTTTTTTATTATATTATATGTCTTTAATTATTAATACAAAGCATCAGTGATTTTGTTACTGTCATTGCTGTATAATGTAAGATCTCTATTTACTTTATTATATAACTGCTGGCACTTTTTGCACCTTATACTATTTGCATGAAACAAATCCGTTACATATAGGAAAAGGCTGCTAGCTCTCTCTAAAAAAGCAATGTTTTAGCGACAATTTCATTTAACTGTGACATTTTGTGTCTCAACTGCACTATCGACACCTAACTTTCCTTTTTCCATTTTGCCATTACTCATTTGCTCTGTAGCTCTGTACATATAGACTTTTTGCCATTAAGTAAAATGGCGTCAGTGGACTTGCACGGATGTAAGGACGTAGTGACAGTGCTACGTCACTTCCAGTTGACGAAACCGGAACTAAATAAGCGATGATCACAGCCGCGATCAATCAGGAGGGCGGGAACCAATCTACCAATGACATCCACCGACACCATTCAAAAGACCAGGAACTCAAATACAGATACGATTGAAAAAGCCACCAGGGTGAAACGCGTCTCGGGACCACCCACAGGATTGAATTTTTATTTGGACCATTATTGTTTTATATTTTGTATTTTTACCTAATAAATTTCATTTTTTACTACACCTTCTCCTGTGGCATCCAGCATCCAGAGTTCCTGTTACATTCAAAGAAGGGTATGTGTCCTCTTATTGGCACATGTGCTGTTTAACTTAGAGCCGCGTTCAAGGCTCTATGTAAGGTGAGCAGTTTTATTTATTCACCTACATATATTGGTACCTTAGACTTATTACACTAGATACTGGCATTTGTCACTTTTTCAGAGGGAGACTATAAGCAACATCACCTAAAGGATCCATGTCTCCTCAAATAGATGTCTGCTTGAGTGATCTGAGCCTGTCCTGTCTAGGCTCAGAACCACGTGAGTGAATTCCTATTGAGTTATTTCACTCGCATTATTCTTATACATTCCACACTATTATCTATCCCCCCCTTAGGTTACCAAGAGTTCCAAGGGGGGAAAGTTATTTCCAAACTTCTGAGCGCTCCACCTTCCACTGGGATAACTTGATAAAGCATCAGCAGCCGCATTTTGTACACCGGGAACGTGCATGCAAGTAATGAAAAACTCATGAGTAGCTGCTAGCCATGTCTGTCTCCTCACCAGTTTTATAATAACCAAAGATTGGGAGCGACTCTTGTTGAGAATGTGACAAGCTGCCTGGTTATTGAGAAAACACCTGACAGCTTGACCTATCCAGGATACCCCCCAAGTGAAGGCTGCAACTCCCACTGGGAAAATTTCAAACCGCGCCGAAGAGTCGGTGAAATTGCAATTGACTGGACTCACTCATTTGCGAAGATTGCAGCATAACCTGCAGTACTGGCAGCATTTGCCCAAATGACAGGGTATTTATCTGAGGGGCTGGATGAACATAGACTTGCCGTTCCATGATGACAAAAATTACCACATAAAAATGTCAGCTTTTGCTTGGGAGTCTGTCAATAACGCTATCATTGTCAGGTAAACCGTGCAGCATGCATAGGTCGCGAGATAAAGGATCTGTCTTGGGGAATGGTTTTTGCATGTGCCTGGAAACACAGGGAGCAAACATGCAGCAATCTGCAGGCGCTGTACCTGCAGCCGCTAGCGTTAAAGTTGCTGCAAATCTGAGATTTGCCCAAAAAGACTGGGTCTCCCCCAACTTGTCTTTTAGGTCCCGTTGTATGGGCCTGGCAGACTAGGGTACGGAGGCTTGGTTGGTGGATGGGAGCTCAGCGCGGTTGGGGCACATATTTGTTGTGTGAGTAGATGACGAGCAAGCTGCACAAGCTGGAACTTCTAGACCAGCAAAATGCCTATAAAATAGTTCCGTATCAAGAGAACTCCAATCAGTTTTAATGCTGAACTGGGCAAGTGCCGCGGCTGCTGTTTGCAGAAAATGACTTGTGATAGTCAAAAATCGCAAATCCGCCGTACTTATGCCCGAGGTCTACTAGCTTGTGCAAGTCGAACTCTTCATGTCTTTGGGGAAAAACTGAACATATTACATCCCTAATCAACCCAAAAGCTAAAACAAACTCTGTGATAGAAAGTGTTTTGTTAAGCCTAGGGTCTCCTGCTTTCATAACAACCGACAAGTCACCAAATGAGTAAGACTTGTGGTCGGTGACATACACTGACGCTATGAGCAAGGGCACCAGGTTGACATCTTTTCCCTTCAAGATGTCCTTTCTCCGCATCAGAGGAACTAGATGGGCTGGCGTGATTATGGTACTGGTGGAGGTTGAGGGCTGGTTAGCAACCATAAGAGTATTGCCCTGCACTCCAACACTCGCAATAAGGATAACAGGAGGAACGGCAGCTGAGGAGGAAGTACCCGTAATCGTAGCAGCTTCCAAGACCCCGAGCCTAGTAGCAATGGTGTTAATGGAGGAGGTCAAATTAGTAATTAAGGAGTGCAGGTCAGACAGACTGGGTTGAACTATCCCTTCATGACTGGGACCAGGGGTTTCAGAGTTGGCCTGAGACCTTAACAATCTGAACAGTTCAGCCTTCCTAGCCATGGCTGGATAGGCTATATTTTTCTTCTTTAATTCGGCTGTGATCTTCAGGATAGTCCATGATCTTAAAGAACTAGGACTTGCCTGGAGGGGGAATAGTTCCTAGCCGGGGTACTAGGTAAAGATAGGTAGTCACCTTGAATGGACTCATTTGACGTTCTAGGTAGGAAGAAAAGACCATGTGTAACATAGTGTTTATGATAGGTGAAGCAAAAATGGATTGGCAGTAGCTAATGCCAAGTGGCAAAATTGTATTACCATAAGGGTAAATTTGGTGAACCCAGCTAGGCGCCGATTGGCGAGAGGCTTTAACTAGGAATTGGCATGTGGGCGTAAATCCCTTCTAACGTAATGGGGAGAATGCCTCAGGTCTCCGATAACTGATAGTCAAAAAGGTTGGGCGTGACAGGTGAGGCCACGACTATACCAATGAGCGAGGCACTAACTATGCGTTGGACCGATGGACGAATGTACCTAGAGATTGGGGTGGGAGTAGGCATCGCTGGACCACTGATTATGGCATAGAAGCCCAGAAAGGCATACCTAGTTGGGCCTAGTCTATAGCTAGAGAAAATGCCAGTCCAAGTTACTAGGGGTATCTATTTCAGTAGATCATTCCGTACCTTGGTCAAGTAACTGGACTTGTATATACGAGGTTGGAGCTGATGGGGTAGCGGGTAAACTAATAACTGGGACAAGACCTATGAGCAAACCAGACCTAATTATAACCATAACCGGATAACATGTATTTAAACAGTTGAAATAGCCACTTACGAACACGTCTAGCTGAAAAGTGACCTATAGTGTTCACCCCCAAGAGCATCAACTCTTGCAGGCTTGGGTGGAAGAAGACAAATGAAGCAGTGAGTAAACAAATACATAAGACAGGACCCATGGACACACCAGATCTAATATATCCAAACAAATGACATGTATATCAACGTAAGTTTAAAATTGATAGCCACTTACTAAGTCAAGCGTCATGAAACGCCTATAGAGTCAGCCATAGAAATGGAAACTCTTGCATTCTTGTGGGTGAGCGTCAGAACCTGTGTGGGGACAGGACTAAATCAACTACCAAAATAAGAAAGCAGCACTTCTAATTTTTTATTTTTTTTAAAGTAAGCAGAGCTTACCAATAGTTAAGATGAAGAAACACTTGAAACTTCTGATTTTGCTAACCAATTCAGGAAATGTTGAGCCTAATGAGGCAGAAGTAACAGACAAAATACATGATAGCTTTGAATTTGACCATAAAAGATGTAGGTGATGAGACAAACCCTTTGACACCAAATATTCCTGACTGAAGAAACCATACCTAAATCAGGATTTGTTTTACTAATTCAAACATAAAGCACAATATTTTGACAAAATAATTACCTAGACAGGCCACAAGGTGGTGGTGATAACTTAAATAACTTGTAAATTCCTAATACAAAAAGCTTAAATTCAGCCGAATGAAGGGAAATGACAGCAAAAGCCCTTGCCCTTAAAGGGACACTCCAGGCACCCAGACCACTTCTGCCCACTACTCTTAACCCTGCAAGTGTAATTATTGCAGTTTTTTTTTATAAACTGCAATAATTACCTTGCAGGGTTAACTCCACCTCTAGTGGCTGTCTACTAGAGGGCACTTCCTGGTTCCTACCACAGGAAACCTGTGTAGAGCGTCGCTGGACGTCCTCGCGCTGTGAGGACCTCCAGCGTCACTCATTTCCCAATAGGAAAGCATTGAAATGCTTTCCTATGGGGAGTACTAATGCGCATGTGTGGCATTGCCGTGCATGCCATTAGGTCTTCCCAGCCAGTGGGCGCGATCAGTCTCGCCCGCCGGCCGAAGCAGTCAGGAGGAGCGGTGCGGTGGGAGAAGCAGCGATGTGGGACATCGTCGCTGCCTCAGGTAACCGGGGATTGGGGGGTGGGAGGGAGAGGGAACCTGCAGTGCCAGGAAAACGGATTGTTTTCCTGGCACTGGAGTTTCCCTTTAATGGCAAGACTGCTTTGAAAAAGCCGAACTGAACGTGCCGAACGCATTGCTGCAAGTATGTTTGAGGGGAGCTAAACCTGCTAAACAAAATCTTTTGCCGAAAGGAAAGCACACATGGCAAGTTTAAATGTGTAGACTAACTACACACAGAGAACCCAGCGTGTATGCGGGCATGAATGCAAGGGGGGGGTGGTCTGTGGCTCGATAACGTGGTGCTGGGGAAACCCAGTGAGTAGAAAGGAGACTGGGTTACTAGTCCCGATGGTATGCTGAGAGGCACCAGTCAGGATAACTCACTGTTGGTGATCAGATCTTGTGGAACAGACAGTCGCCAGGAGGCAGCAGCAGGGACCTCCATGCAGGCGATCAGGACCTTCCACTGGCTTAAACTCGGAAGTGAAAGATCTACGGCAACGCTGGAACTAGAGTGCAGGTAACGGGTGGAGGTCTGGGTTTAAATAGGCTGGACAACTCATCCCACAACTACAGGCTGACTCGTGTGTGTGTGTGTGTGTGTATATATGTGTGTGTGTATATATGTGTGTGTGTATATATGTGTGTGTGTGTGTGTATATATATATATATATATATAGACATATGAGTCAGCCTGTAGTTGTGGGATGAGTTGTCCAGCCTATTTAAACCCAGACCTCCACCCGTTACCTGCACTCTAGTTCCAGCGTTGCCGTAGATCTTTCACTTCCGAGTTAAGCCAGTGGGAGGTCCTGATCGCCTATATATATCTGATGCATTGCAGATAAGCTTATTTCAAGAGTGCCTGGAAGACCTTTGGAAACTGGTATAAACACATTTTTGGCAGTATCGTCTAACTAAAAATATAGCTAGAATGCTTGTTCATGTGCTAATCTCCAATCTCAAACACTGCAAACCACTCTTGATTTCCTACACTTCTGTTGTCAGTCCTTGCATTGGTTTACTATATCTGAGGCACTTTAAAGGATCACTAGAGTCAACATATAAAAACAAGAAAGACCGGCCCCCCAGCCTTATTTCTTGCTTTTATTTGAACTTGCCCCTATTCAATAAATCCAAGCACTTTATAGCATTAAAACTTACCCCCGTTCCAGCGCCGAGCTTCCCTGCCAGGCCACGCCCCCTTTTCCAACAAAATGACGAAATTGCAGGGCCCCATAGGACGTCATCGCTGTCTGGTGCGCATGCGCGGCTTCGCGCTGCACAAATCAGGTTCTTCATAGAGCGGCATTGAATGCTGCTCTATGAAAAAACTGAGCACTCTACCGCGCATGTGCGCGGTATGTGCGTTCGCAAGCTGACTCTCAGCTCGCTGTCTATGCCCAACCCCCTCCTACGGCAAACCTCCAGCCCAAAGTATGCATGCAAACACTATAAATAGAGATCTCTATATATAGTTTGCATACAAACACACTCTCCGTCTGTCTCCGTCTGTCTCTCTCGCTCTCACCCAGTCAGTCCCCCACCCACAAAATAAGTTTACTTACAGTTTGAATCCTCCCCTCCTGCTCAGTCTCCGGTCTTCAGCCTGTCAGCTCCCACAATCCCATATGCTGCTGACGGCCTGCAGACCGGATGCTCATGCACAGTGCTGCCCTGTCTGCTGACAGCACATCTGAGTGGATGGATGTGAATTACGCATCCATCAACTCTGAAATCCCTCTGGTGGCAGTCTGAGTGACTGCAACTAAAGGTGTTCCTAGCTTTCAATGTAAACACTGTATTTGTTGCTTACAGTGTCCCTTTACTAAGTTTGATGTTGCTTCCAGATGTGCTTTAGTAATTTCAAGTCTTCATTTAAAGAGATTTCTACTGCCATGGAGGGAGGAAGAACATTTCAAACTCAAGAAATGCAGGTATATTTTCACTTCCATCCAATGTTGAAAGACACCACGAGGAGAATGGAAGGTGCCTGAGAAACATCCTTTCATCACTTAACATTTCAAAAATGTTTTTGCTTTGAGATGCAGATAAGCCTTGCTGTTGGGAAAGTTTCATAGCTAAAGTATTCTAAGGATTTTAAAAAAAAATTAAAAAACTTGCGAAAATTGATCCAGACTGCAGCAGCTTTAGCGTAAGACCCTTGTTTTTGAGGACAAATAAAGATTGACTAGTTTTCCAACTTGAAACATCTCTTGCTGTATAATTCAATGAGGACACAGTAAAACCTTTACAGCATAACAAACTGAATGCAGAATTCCTTTGTGACTTATCTGCTGCAGCCCTCAGAGTATCAGCCTGAACTATGGGTCTTTTGGCTGCAGACAGAAGAGCCATATGGGAGCAATATGGCATTTATACTTCTAAATAATTACTTCATAGGTCCCTTACTCAAGCAGATGAAGGTAAATATTCTTTAAAGGACCACTACAGTGCCAGGAAAACAAACTTGTTTTCCTAGCTTTATAGGGTCTTTGGGTCCCCGCTGGGCTCTAGGGGGAGGAAGTGGTTAAATTCTTATCTTGCCACGCGCGCATTCAGTCAGTCCATAGGAAAGCATTCTTAATGCTTTCCTATGGACGCTGGCGTCTTCTCACTGTGAAAATCAGTGAGAATCGCGGAAGTGCCTCTAGCGGCTGTCAATGAGACAGCCACTAGAGGCTGGATTAACCCTATAGTAAACATAGCAGTTTCTTTGGAACTGCTATGTTTACAGCAGGCAGGGATAACCCTAGCTGGACCTGGCACCCAGACCACTTCATTGAGCTGAAGTGGTTTGGGTGCCTATAGTGGTCCTTTAACGTCAGTATGGCTAGAATGAGGTTTTTCTTTTTTTTTTTTTTTTTTTTTTTTTAGTAGTTTTTCTTTTGCTAGTCTTTAAGTTCAGGCTTTGAAGGATGAAGACTCAAAGGACAACTCCAAACGACAAAAGTTCTCTGGCAGAGATATAAATGGCAGGTTTTGAAGCCAGATACACTTGGCAGCAATTGGCAAAGAACTTCATGAAACATTCCTTTGGATTATAAAAGAAGCTTTACCTTGGACTGGAATATCTTCCCCAATCAACATCTCATGTCCTTCTGTTCAGGTAGAAGGCTTGGAAAACCTCCTTCACACAAATGTTATAAAAGTGCCACAAGCTCTTGGAATAACCTTTTCGGAAATTAGAAATGTTGCGCGTAACCAATGCGTTCGTTTTTGAAAAACATGGATAGATGTTTACAAGATTATCGTAGCATGTTATAGCACTGTAATGTAGTATACTTTTCATATATTTTTTTCCTGCAGTGGTGAAGTTCAAAATAAAAAAAGCCTCATATTTTACTACGTGGTTGAGTTGTGTTAACTAAGCATGCGGTGAAGCTTTCAGTATATTTAACCTTATATGTAATTAAGTAAGCTTTGCATTTCTATTGTAAGCTTAATATAGGTCAGAATATATATAACAAATTACAGAAGCGTACCAGATAGCCTCTGAATGCCGTAGGGCGCCAATATCTTATGTTCTCGCAGAAGCCACTTGTAACGTCCTAAGGACAATTTCAATATAGGTTGTCACGTATCTCATTTGCTTTTGGTTTGCCAGTTAGTTGATTACAATGGCAAACATGAAGCCCGTGTTAGCTGGTTTGTGCAAGTGCATTGTGTTAGCTGGTTTGTGCAAGTGCATTGTGTTAGCTGGTTTGGGCAAGTGCATTGTGTTAGCTGGGTTGGGCAAGTGCATTGTGTTAGCTGGTTTGGGCAAGTGCATTGTGTTAGCTGGTTTGGGCAAGTGCATTGTGTTAGCTGGTTTGGGCAAGTGCATTGTGTTAGCTGGGTTGGGCAAGTGCATTGTGTTAGCTGGTTTGGGCAAGTGCATTGTGTTAGCTGGTTTGGGCAAGTGCATTGTGTTAGCTGGTTTGGGCAAGTGCATTGTGTTAGCTGGTTTGGGCAAGTGCATTGTGTTAGCTGGTTTGGGCAAGTGCATTGTGTTAGCTGGTTTGGGCAAGTGCATTGTGTTAGCTGGTTTGGGCAAGTGCATTGTGTTAGCTGGTTTGGGCAAGTGCATTGTGTTAGCTGGTTTGGGCAAGTGCATTGTGTTAGCTGGTTTGGGCAAGTGCATTGTGTTAGCTGGTTTGGGCAAGTGCATTGTGTTAGCTGGTTTGGGCGAGTGCATTGTGTTAGCTGGTTTGTGCAAGTGCATTGTGTTAGCTGGTTTGGGCAAGTGCATTGTGTTAGCTGGTTTGGGCAAGTGCATTGTGTTAGCTGGTTTGGGCAAGTGCATTGTGTTAGCTGGTTTGGGCAAGTGCATTGTGTTAGCTGGGTTGGGCAAGTGCATTGTGTTAGCTGGGTTGGGCAAGTGCATTGTGTTAGCTGGGTTGGGCAAGTGCATTGTGTTAGCTGGGTTGGGCAAGTGCATTGTGTTAGCTGGTTTGGGCAAGTGCATTGTGTTAGCTGGTTTGGGCAAGTGCATTGTGTTAGCTGGTTTGGGCAAGTGCATTGTGTTAGCTGGTTTGGGCAAGTGCATTGTGTTAGCTGGTTTGGGCAAGTGCATTGTGTTAGCTGGTTTGGGCAAGTGCATTGTGTTAGCTGGTTTGGGCAAGTGCATTGTGTTAGCTGGTTTGGGCAAGTGCATTGTGTTAGCTGGTTTGGGCAAGTGCATTGTGTTAGCTGGGTTGGGCGAGTGTTTTGTGTTAGCTGGGTTGGGCAAGTGCATTGTGTTAGCTGGTTTGTGTCAGCTGTTTGGGTAGTTACCTTGTGTTGGTTTATGCAGTTATTTTGTGTTAGCTGGTCGGTGTGACTGCTCTGTGCCGGCTGGTTTGTGCAAGTGCTTTGTGTTGGTTGGTTTGTGTGGTTGCTTAGGCCTAGTAACATACAATGCAGTAATTAGGCAGGTAAATAGGCAGTATTGAAACCTGAACAGCTTATGGTAGCAATTAAAAACATATGTCCTTGCTGCTAGGTCAGTTGCTCATCAATCTGTACTACCCTGCACAGTTTGAACTAGAAGGAGTATGTATACAAACTCTTTATGTTAAGTGCATTAGTATTGCCTAGTCTATTAAAACTGACATGCGGGGTAACATAGGCTTATAAACTAAAAATTACTAATAAGGACTGAAACAATACAGGAGCAGGTCTGTTCTGAATGTCTAAGCTTTCGGCTAAATGAGTCCCAAACGTTGACGAGTTAGGTTGGGCCATCCATATCTGGGGCCCACGGGTACCTCCCTGACGGGGAGCCCTCTTTTGCCTTCACCCTGGGCAGACTCCGGTCCGCCAGTGGGTAGATCCGTGACGCTGTGGGCACTCTGTTGTGTGGGCAGTCTAGCAGATCCCTCCCCCCCACGTTGAATCCACCTGCCGCCTGTCCCCTGCACCTCCCCGGCTCCCCCGTATCCACCCCCGGGTACCAGCCAGTCCATGCCTCGCCTGGCTCCGGTCTCATACTTGGTACCAGTGCGTGCCCCCCGGCCACTGGTCCGCCGGAGGGTGCGCGCCCCTCGGCCACTGGTCCGCCGGAGGATCCACTTCCAATTTTGCAACAAACTGGGGGGAAAAAATCCTTCTTGACGCCAGAATGGCAGTCAGATTAGTCCTTGGAACAAGAAGCTATTACCCTACATTGAAAAATTATATCCTTGAATATTGTTTTTGCAAGTATGCATCTAGTTGCTGTTTGAACATCTCTATGGACGCCGATAAAACCACTTCATCAGGTAGAAAATTCCACATCCTTATTGTTTTTACAGTAAAAAAAAAACTACTTTTCTTTGCTTTAGATGAAATCTTCTTTCTTCCAGTCTAAACACATGACCTTGTGTCCTATGTAAAGTCCGGTTTGTGACTAGATTTCCACCCAGTGGTTTGTATTGGCCCCGGATATATTTGTATAATGTTATCATATCCCCTCTGAGGTGACATTTTTCTAAGCTAAAGAGGTTTAAATTTGTTAACCTTTCTTCATAGCTATGTTCCATTCCTTTTATTTCGTAGCCCGCCTCGGCACTGTCTAGTGCCACAATATCTTTCTTTAGAACAGGTGCCCAAAATATTCAAGCACAGCATATTCAAGATGTGGTCTAACCAGTGATTTATAAAGAGGCAAAATGATATTCTCATCCCGAGAATGAATGACCCCAGAATAAGTCAGATTTATCCTTGGATCAAGAAGCTATTACCCTACAGTTGAAAAATTACCGAATATTATTTTTTTTGCAAGTATGTATCTAGTTGTGCCCCTCATACCTCCCCAGCATATAAATGGGGGGACGGGAGGAGAAGGGGGCATTAGGCTCCCCATAGGAAAGCATTCACTCAATGCTGTCCTATGGGGATTTCACTGATGCCGGATATCCTCATGCATCCAGCGTCATTTAGGCGACAGTCTGCTAAACTCCCAGAAGCATCTCTATTGGCCATCTAGTAAAGAGATGTATTGCATTGCAGGACTAAGTGTAACAGGGACCTTACACCCAGACTAATTCAATGATGAATGATGAAGTGTTCTGGGTTCCTATTATGTCACAAACTGCTCTAATCACCTTAAATGGACCTCACTATCTCTTTTCCCCCCACGCTGCCCCCTTGGTTAGAGGTAACTAATACACTTGAGCTCAGACTGTGGTTATCACCAGGTTTGCTAATTATACCTCCTATGCTCCTGCACGTGGAGGACATAATGACAACTCACCTTGCATGATTTTACTTCTTGGAAGCTAAGGAGGTGTTTGTCTACCTATTTTGTAACATTTATTATCACAGCAGGCCCGCACCCCACCTTGGTGATTTGGATAATTTCTCGATAGGTAATGGTCCATTCTTAACACCTATAGCTGACGGACTGGCTTTCCTCTATGATTGACATAATGTGTTTACTCACAAATTCATTCCCTAGAGCACTTGCCCCTTATAAGGCAAATTATTCTCTGGGATGACCACTGACCTGACTTTTTCCCTTTTTCGCAGATTCCAATGTTAGGGACACTTAATCTACCTGAGCCCTTTCTCGGCAGAAGAAAAGGGCCATCAGGCCCATTGAGGGTAATCACATTTTTAAATGTAACATCCTATACTCCTGTATATGGAGGGTTCTTGCTAGTTTCACCTTGCTTGTTTATGATGAACTTTCACGTCTGGGGGAGACGGCCGATCCCTCAGTCGGCGTTGCAGCCGGACCCAAGGCGGGCAGCCCTGTTTCTCCCCCCCATGCCCCCTGCCGGTGAGGGTTATCCCGGCAAACTCAGCCACTTGCCTGCTTCTGGGACTGAACTGCGTGCACCCCGCCAAAATCCACGGGCATAGCTATAGCTCTCAAAATGGCCCTGTAACATACGCGAGGCCTGACCTAAGCTTTTTGGCAACATTCGACAATCTGTAAAGACTTCTGGAAGTGACTGAGGCAACAAGCAGCCCCTGTCCACAAGCTCAGACACTGATCCTGCCAAGAATAGCACCCACACTTATCACCCTCCAGAGATACAGAGGGGGCCCAAGAAGATGAACCACTCTGGATGGAGAAGGAGCCCTCCTGTGCCCTTGAGAAGCTGCAGAGAAGGGAGTGGGAACCCTCGACATGCCCGCCGCACATGCGCCCAGCAGAGGAGACAGCTCAAACATCATGCTGGCGAGAAGCATCGGAATTGACCCCCCCTTCTCGCACTGACCTCTCCCAGCAGTACAATGACCTCCACTGGAGCACGCTTGGTCCTACGCAACACAGAGCCTTGACAGGCTGTCTCTCCAGTGCTCCTGGAAGTGGCAACCATCTGCAGCACCTGGCGACCCTACCTCACGAAGGGGCATCGGCTGATTCCCTTATCTCACCCAGAGACTCGTACCCAAGCCCATCTCCCTTTATTAACCAGTAAACCTAGCAAGTGGTGGGGGAAAGTATTTTGTTTATCCAAGCTTTTACTACCTATATAAACACGTTTACCTAATGACATCATACAGTTCAACATGAGCAGTTAAGCATAATATAAGCATGTTTTACCATATTTCTTTCCTGACCATAACCAGTATTTCCAACGTGTTATCTTGGCTTTACAAAAAAGTGCTAATGTTTTATATCTGTTTTTGAATTGCTTGCTAGAACTGTCATGGTAGCACAAGCTTGTTTATCACGTGCACTACAAAACTAAAAACTTTTTATTTTTTTTATTCTAAATAAGTTATTGAAAAGTTAAAATACTTAAAGTATGTGATAAAAAATGTTTACGTGTTCAAAGAGAAGTTACCACAGCTTATTTAACAGTGTCTAGTTTAAACTGCTAGCATAGTGTCTAATTTCAGCTTGATCACCTTAACCTGACTTGAACAGATAACAAGATGTTTTAACACTTTCCAAATTGGAATAAAATGCAGCCTTTGGTTTTAACGGTTTTACAGGAACATATTTCAGGATGTTTCTGATGGGGGAGGAGGGGAGAAAGCAATGGTTCCTTTTGTCCAATTCTTGAACTAAAAACTTTCAATATGTTCTCGAACAAATTTTGAATGGAGAATATTTAAGCCGTAAATCTGCTTCTCTAGCCGGGGGATTTGTGGCATCTCTAGACCCTATACACTTATATTGAAGGTTCGCAATTGGCAGCACAGATAATCTTACATTTTTGGTTTATAGCGCTGCCTTTTAGTTTGGCACAAATTCCAAATTACAAAAGTTCTGGTTGCCATAGCTTTCCAGCTGAGGAAAATGGGGATCTATGTAGTATTGGTCTAGTTAATTGACTTATTGAAGCCAGTTCAGCAAATAAACGTCAGGAAGTAGTATACAGTGATACATTTTTTTTCAGAAACATTGGTGAGTAAACAGTTGGGAAAAGCTGCAGTCAAGTCCCAACCCTGTTATTGTCTTTTTATTTCAGAATGACATGCCTCCCTTGAGACAAAGATTTGGTCAGTCTTGCTCCACCCTGTCTGTGACTCATTTCAGTAACATGTGATGGCTGTCTTGGTCTGATCTACTTCTGCATTTCCAGGGTTACATTGGCAAAGGAAATTGGAGACGTCTTTAAAAAATAGATTCACACAAAATGGAACAGGTTTCTTAATTCCCAGTTCTGTCTTATCTCAATAAGTGGTGGGAATTTTATTTGCCTTCATATCTGTGGTGGAACATATCTCCAATTTTGTATGTTTTACCTTTTTCTGTTCGCGAGTCATGGTATATAAACATACTACATTCAATACCTGAATGAGGATCACCGTGGTACCCCATTAGAACGTTCCCACCTAGTAACTTAAGTGCGAAATTGCAAGGGAAGTAATTAATGAATGCTTCCCCATTTTGTCTCCTGAACTTGTGCAGCGGCACTTGGTCGTCGAGTGCCTGGAACTCTTTTCGGCTAGGCACTCGCATGAACCCTGGTAAAGGTTATACCGTTGCCCATTCTATTTCCCGACCCGACTGGGAGGACCATTCGTACACCGAAATCAAGATAATCCCTTGCATGGTTTTCGCACAGGGACCCCTGAACAGAGACTGGCTGGGACACCTATTTCCCTGGAACTATTTTGGGCTTTCCCCTCGTGTCTGGCCTGTCACAAGTTTACCCCGGTGGCAATCCAATTCTAACAAATGGATCTGAGTGATACTTGGCCAAGTTGTACACTCACACGAGTGCTATCTGGGGATATAACTTTTTGGGGGTTCCTAGTTATTATGGGGGTACTTTTGGGCTACTGTATTTTGTATAGGTTTTTTGTACCTGAGCAATGATTGAATTAGTTTCTCACGCAATTATCTCTCAGGCACAAAGGACCATGGGAGTGGAAAACCCTGTAAGATTGTGTTGGAGACCCCATGTTAGGGGTCTGTGCATAAAAGCAGAGTGTGGCCTGAATAAAATCAGTTGATTCCCAGAACTATATTTCGTCTGGCTACTGGGGGAATGGATGCTTGCATATTTAATGGTTCCAGTCTGGCTGAGAGAAGGAATTAGCGGAGGTAACCAGTCGGGATACCAGTGGTCCGCTACAATATCCAGACCTACATATGAAACTTATGCTGATTGCACTCTGACCTTCAACTCATACATTCAGGTTTAAACCATCCACCATGACTGAATATTACTAGGTAGTGCCCATCCTCATGTTAACACATACTTCTCATCTGTCCCAGATCTGGCAGTGTAGTCTTAATTTGAGACCCTCTCTTAGCAAAAACAGAGGAAATCCCCCAGGAGTGAAAGCTCATAAAATGTTTAAAGAGAAACTACAGTATAGTCATTATTTAAATTATTAAAAAAATTATTTTAGCTTAATGAAGCAGTTTTGGTGTATAGATTATGCCCCTCAAAGCCAGACTTGGAAAAATGTTGTCCTGGGTCCTCTTTCAAAGGGACTAAGGTTTTGTGGTCTGGAACTCTTAAAACGGGACCCAAGACGGGGTGACTACGATAGATTTCGAAGACAAAGAGAGTGTATGTGGATCTATAAACTTAAAGGACCACTCTAGGCACCCAGACCACTTCAGCTTAATGAAGTGGTCTGGGTGCCAGGTCCAGCTAGGGTTAACCCATTTTTTAATAAACATAGCAGTTTCAGAGAAACTGCTATGTTTATTAATAGGTTAAGCCTTCCCCCTAATCCTCTAGTGGCTGTCTCATTGACAGCCACTAGAGGCGCTTGCGTGCTTTTCACTGTGATTTTCACAGTGAGAGCACGCCAGCGTCCATAGGAAAGCATTGTAAATGCTTTCCTATGCGACCGGCTGAATGCGCGCAGCTCTTGCCACGCGTGCGCATTCAGCCGACGGGGCGGAACGGAGGAGGAGAGGAGGAGAGCTCTCCGACAAACAGTAAAAAGGCAAGTTTTCCCCCTTTTACCCTTTCCCCCTTTCCAGAGCGGGGTGGGAGGGGGTCCCTGAGGGTGGGGGCACCCTCAGGGCACTATAGTGCCAGGAAAACGAGTGTTTTCCTGGCACTATAGTGGTCCTTTAAGACCCTGCACCCAAAAGGTCTAAATGAGGTTTTTTTCTCCTCTTTAATAATGTTCCTGGTCAGTTTAACTTGATCCATATGGCAATGAATGACAAACACTTCATTCATTCAATCTTAATTTATGATCACTCTGTGGAATAAGCACTTTTAATCAAGCAGGCATATTTTTCGATCAGTAAATCTTTTTTTCCTATGAATACTGGGAAGTATACTACTTGGATACATATGGTTTGAACTATGAGTTCATTGTCCATGGAATGTTAGACCCCAATCTCTGCCTATTCATTCTTTTGGCCTCCACATAGAAAAACGTGCATCAAAACTTTATCCAAAACTAGGTGCCCTGTACAGAAACAAATCCTGCCCAACCCCTACAGTAAAGGAACAGATTGTACAGCAAATGCTGATGCCAATCATGTAGTATATGCACCTGCACTGCAAACGCTCCTAAATAAGCTTAATACATTGTAAAACTCGTGCTGCCGCTTTGTGCTACAATGTAATTACAGGACCCACCATTGTGCCCTGCTAAAAACTAAACTGGCTGTCGCTGGAATCCAGACGCACCCTTCATCTTTCCAGCCTTGTGTTCAACCCCTTAAGGACTGGACTGTTTTTGTGATGTTGTACATTTGCGACCAGGTCTCTTTTTACACTTTTGTGGTGTTTGTGTTTCGCTGTGATTTTCCGCTCTCTCATTTACTGTTCCTATACAAATTATATATTGTTTTTTTTTCAGGACAAAAAGGGCTTTCTTTACATACCATTATTTATATAATCTCATGTAATTTAAAAAAATAAAAAAATATGATGACAAATTGAAGAAAATACATGTTTGACTTTTACTTGAAAATTCTTTTACTCCTCTACAAAAGCGAATTACAAAAAACTGCTAAATAGATTCAAAATTGTGTACGGAGTTTAAAAATACCCAGTGTTTACATGCTTTTTTGTTTTGCAAGTTATAGGGCTATAGGTACAAGTAGGATATTGCAGTTTCAAAACACATTTTTAAAATTTATCAATAGTGACATTGTAACACTATTATCTGTCATAAATCTCTGAATAACACCCCACATGTACATATTTTTTTTTTTTTTTTTTTAAAGTAGACAACCCAGGATATTCAATATGGGGTATGTCCAGTCTTTTTTAGTAGCCACTTAGTCGCAAACACTGGCCAAAGTTACTGTTTGTACTGTTATACTCGGGAGACTTTGCTGAACACAAATATTAGTGTTTCAAAACAGGAAAACGTATCTCAACAATTATATCAGTAAAAGTGCTGTTTGTGTGTGGAAAAATACAAAAAAGTCACTTTCACTGACCATATCATCGCTGTGATATGGTTTACTGTTTTGAATCACTAATATTTGTGTTCGTCGAAGTCTCCCAAGTAAAACCGTACCCCCCCCATGTACAGGTTTTAGGATGTCATAGAAAGTTACAGGGTAAAATACAGTGCTAGCAAATTAAATTCTCTGGTTTTCGGCCTGGGTTAGCAGGCAGGTCCCTCAAATTGCAATCAATAAAATGACTTAATTATGTAAAAATATTACATAAATACACACGTAGAATTTAAATATATATGCATATTTATATATTTGAAGTCTACGTGTATATTTATATAATTATGTAATTTTGTATATGGACATATGTATATTTCGTATTTTTATTTATATATATATATATATATATACAATTTCATTCTAAGTGTATTTTGATGTAAATATATTACTATCAAAATAAAGTTAGAATAAAATTTCATATAGATATAGAATTTTTTAAAATTTTTATTTTTACATGTTTTGATTTAATTTAAATTACTTATTTGTATTTTATAATATATACAATATATAGTTATAATATATATACCTGTCTAATTTAATTAGAAGTGTATTTTTATATTATATACATATTAATAGAAAAATACACTTAGTATGACATTATATTTGAAATATAGACCTATTCGATATAAGTCTATATACACATAATTTATTTATTAACATTAACAGTTATTTATTTTTGTTATTTTACACTAGCAGGGAGACTGTCAGCATAGGCAGCCCCCTTGCAGGCAGACACATGGACACCTATTGTGACCATGTGATTGCGCTGTTGAGCGATCACATGGCCCCAGGGGTCCTAATCCACCATGGGGAGACTGTCTGGGCTGCATGCAGTCTTCCCACACCGGGAGCGCCGCCGGGGGAACAACTGCGTTCGGGTAAGTACATCTGACCATTAGGACAGTTCAGGACAGTCAGTGGTTGGCAACACAAAAATACCGATGACGGTCCTGAACCGTCCTTGGTCCTGAATGGGTTAAGAGCTTTCCTGGGATCTCCCACCCTACCTGAGCAGAATGCTCTCCTCGGCTGTTCCCACCTACAATCCAGTACCAGCACTTTATTTAGTCTAGCTCAAGACAAAAAGAAAGTGTCTCGATCCTCCTTTTTCTACAGAGCACCGCAATTATGGAACGACCTCCCGCACACTTTCAAATCTTCCCCAAGCCTAAAATCCTTCAAGAGATCTATTTCTACACCTGTCATGGTTTATTATGTTTCTTACTGATTCTATGTTAAATTTTGTATATATTGTGTATTAATATTGTTTATGTATTTTATTGTACTCTATTATATCAGTGCAACGTTTTGTGAACCCAGGACATACTTGAAAACCAGAGAAATCTCAATGTATCCTTCCTGGTAAAATATTTTATAAATAAAAAATAAATATATGGAGTGTCTTATTTCCTTATAGAGAATGGTGTTCTTATCACGAATAGCTTTCTGTCCTTATCACAATAAGAAGCTTAGTGAATAAGCCCCATTTGTAAATATATGAAATAAGGGAGATTGTTTTCCTTTTCATGTTTCATCCCTGTTTCAAATACTTTAATATTGTGAAGTATAATTACTAGGGGTTGACTTACATCAAATTATTGGATAATGTTCTCTGTTACGGAAGCCATGACTTATCACATCAAGCCCCTATGTAACGCTCCTTAAATTGTCGAACCCACTTGTTCCCTTGAGTTTGGTACCGTTAAACTACCGAACACAGACCACCCCCTGGCTCGTTAAATTCACAGAAAACCCTTAACTCAAGTGCTCTCTCTAGGTGGCCGCCATTTGCATAATTGAAACACATGCTCAGTGAATGGCGGCTCTCTTGTCTCCTGAACGCAGGCAGCGGTACTTGGCCATCGAGTGTGTGGAACTATACTTAGGACACTTTACCTCGCAAACCCTGGTAAAATTGTACTGCTGCCTACTCTGTCCCCAGAAAAGCCAGGAGAGCGATGTTCGCTCCTTACGAGCCTGGGGAAGCCTTTAATAACAAGCGAATAGGAACTCCTGAATATTGACCGACCACTACCCCTTTTCTTATGAAACCATTTTGGGCAGTTGCCACGTGCGGTCGGTCAAAACTTTACCCCGATGGCAGTTTGGCTATAGTGCATGGATCTGAGCGCTATTTGGACAACTTGGGTACCCGGATCCGGGCTTTCCAGGGATACCATGCTTGTAGGAATTTTGGGGTGTTTTGTTATAAAATATTGTACCTCTAGTGTCTGGGAGATAATTAAACCCTTGACATTCTCCATTTTATTTTAGCCTATTCCATTCATATGTGACACTAGATAGCAATCAGGTAATAGATTTGGTCCTGCATAATTTGATAAATCCACATGGTGTATGAATTGATTGTGACTGTATTTAAGTACTTAATTGATACAATATATATTGGTAAGATAAGTCTTCATAGCCTCAGCTCAGATGTCCTACTAAAGAAGCGGTTTAACTTGCTAACCCTGAAAGGGCTTCTCTTTTCTCCTCTTGCGCCGAAACGCACGTTGAGCTTATGCTAATTTTTTAAAATATTGTTAGGTGTAACCCTTTACATTTAAGACCAATGCAATCCTGATAGTGAGAATCTTTTGAGGCAAGATCTAGGGGGACTGCCTTGAAGCAGTTTGATCTACATATTAGGGGGGGGAGGTTAAGAGGATTAGCTTTAGCTATATTGTCTATCAAATACATGTTGCTGGTCAGGGCCGATCCTAGAATCACAGGTGCCATGGTGTAGAATTTTTTTGGGCGCCCCAGGTTGGCGTGGTCATCTTTCTAACCCCTCCCCTTTGCAACGATTCCACCTCTCCATCTAGACACACACACTCACTGACAGTCACACTCGGTGAGAGACACACCCACTTACTGATTTGTCACACATTGACAGATACATACTTAGACAGAAACATTGACACACTCTCAATGACAGATTGTCACGTCCTGTTCCTGTTATGGATCATTTCTGGCCATGGCTTCTGGTATCCAGTATTCCTTTTACAATTCTTATTTAGTTTTTCTGGTTTTCTTTATGCTGAGTTTTCTGGGTTCATTCCTTTATTACGTTCCTGGAATTCCCAGTCTTCTGGATTCTCTTAAACGTTTTTTTGTTGCCACACCTGTTCTCTTGCTATTTAATCCTTTCTGTTTCAGTCGGTTACTGCTAGCAGTGGTTTCATTTCATCTGCTCCTTTCATTGCAGGAATGTACTGTGTGTTTTATTATTATTGTATTTTTAGTCATGAATATCTAGGCAGTTAGGACCCACCATAATTGGAGTAGTTACCGCAGTGGTGGGCTGCATACATCTTGGCCATTTATGAATGTCTAAATCTCCAATGTTTATTACATATATAGTACTTGGTTATGTCTCCTCTTGTTTTACCTTGGATCTCTTGTCTTGTTTTATTTTGTCTTGTATTCCCAGTTCATGTACAGTCCTGTCCTGCCCTGTCACATCCTGTTCATGTTTCCCTCATGTATTGTGTAAATATTCTGGGTTCTGCTTTCTGTCCTGCTCCGGTTCTGGGTTCTTCTAGTCTTGTCTTATCTTTGGAGCCTGTTCTAGTCTTGCCTTGTTTCTAGTACTGGATACATTTATGCTGCAGAGCCTCCATATCCAGATCCTGGGAGGTCTGCATATTATCATCTTGCACCTGGGATCCACAGAAGCGGCATCAGGGCCTTGGTATGTGGCTGCACAAATGCTGGTGCTAAACACCAGGGGGCATGTGGTTACCCTGCACCAGACCCTGATAGTCCATTTCCACGCTGTAACTCCTATCTTCATCAGGCATACAGGGGTGTCTCTGGACCGACACCCATGACACAGATACACAATCTCACTGATTTGAAACACTCACTAACAGACACAAATGCTGACTGACACAGTGGTACACAAAACAAGGAAGTCCAGCACTCAGCGGTTTAAATCAAAACTTACATAAAAACACAATTACACACACACTGCCCCATGCATACCTAGACAGTCACACACAATACACACACATCCACACTGTCATATGGGCACTGTATCAGTGTCACATACACACATTCATTGCCTTTATGAGCATTGGGAGGTGGAGAGGTGGCCAGGGTCCCTAGTGTCTAGTGGGAGGCAGGTATTCCTTTCTGCTTCCCCTCTGTGATGCAGCGGCTCTAGACTTGGTGTCTCCCTCTTAAATAATTATATCTATAAACTCATTGTATAAATTATTTTTTAATGCAAAGCTTCTATGTAAAATGGTTTTCCTTATTTCAGTTTGCTGTATATGTACAGTGATGTATGCACCCCATACACAAATGAATACACATACATATAAAGCCACAGATCATCTCATACATACATAGACATGCGCACACTCGCATACACACACACTGTCACATACATACAGACACACACTGTCACATACAGAGGCACATAGCAATATACACAGTCACATACATATCTGGTTATTTACAAAATGATAATTGTCAGGCTTTCATAGTGGATTTCAAAGTGGATGACAGAATAGTCAATTTGGAAGCATTGTATTCATGAAAATTGTTTTAGTGAATAACCTTGTCAAACATGAATTAACACATACCATCGCAGTCATCAGACACACATCATCATGGACACAGACGCACCAAAACAGTCAGACATATACGCATTAACGCAATTACAAACATTCATAAAAAACAGAGGCACATTAAGACACACAAAGTCCCATACATAGACACACAACACACTTGGTCACATAGACATAGGCTTATGTATAGCAGGTTGGTTGGTAGGTTAATTAAATTGGTGTTCAGGTGTGTTATGGGACAGGGTAGGCAGGTAGTTACTCAGCAGAGTATTGCTGGTGTAACACTGCCTACACTCAGCAGCTCCTTTGCCAGCCACATACTAGGGGATTTTCTAGGGTTTGGGAGGTTTTTAAGGCTGCATTCTAAAGCAGCCACTCACTCTCCTGAGTCCTACAGTGTTCCAAGCTGTGACACTCTTCCCTGTAGCGCCCCCTTTATTCTAGTGCATGGTCACAAATGCCCCCTTAAATGACCCTCGTGGTCCAGTGCTATCCTATATCCATTCCCCGGGTAGTCCTGTGGTGAATAGGAATTGCACGTCCTGTTTCAAATCATAATACCCACTTCTTCATGGCTCCGGCTTTCAATGTTGTCAGAGCGCAGGCTGAGAATCTGAGCCTGTTCTGATTAACTGAGCGCCAGAACCACAAGGGAGAGGGTATGATCTGACTGCACCTACTACTGATGCACACCAGTGGTCCACCAGGGAACCTTTTAAATTTAATATGCTGGTGTCCAACTTGCGAGCTGTGTTGGCTGCCGGGCGTCTGTTGTCATGGCGCACTGCGTAACCGCACAGCTTGCACACCCCAAGGGTTGGTCCTGCTGACACACACTGGTACTCACTCACACAAACCCTGACAGATACACACTTGGTGTCCCACACACACTTGGTGACAGTCACACTGGCACACACTTACTGACATACACACACACACTTACTGACATACACACACACATTTACTGACATACACACACATTTACTGACATACACACACATTTACTGACATACACACACATTTACTGACAGACACACACACACATTTACTGACAGACACACACACACACATTTACTGACACACACACACACACACATTTACTGACACACACACACACACATTTACTGACACACACACACACATTTACTGACACACACACACACACACTTACTGACACACACACATTTACTGACACACACACACACACACACATTTACTGCACACACACACACACACACACACATTTACTGACACACACACACACACATTTACTGACACACACACACACACTTACTGACACACACACACACTTACTGACACACACACACACACACTTACTGACACACACACACACTTACTGTACACACACACACACTTACTGACACACACACACTTACTGACACACACACTTACTGACACACACACTTACTGACACACACACACACACACACACTTACTGACACACACACACACACACTTACTGACACACACACACACACACTTACTGACACACACACACACACACACACATTTACTGACACACACACACACATTTACTGACACACACACACACACATTTACTGGCACACGCACACGCACACATTTACTGACACGCATGCGCGCACAAACGCACATTTACTGACACGCACGCACATTTAGTGGCACGCACGCACACACGCACATTTAGTGGCACGCACGCACACACGCACATTTAGTGGCACGCACGCACACACGCACATTTAGTGGCACGCACGCACACACGCACATTTAGTGACACACACGCACATTTAGTGACACACGCACATTTAGTGACACACACGCACAAATTAATTGTATTTGTTGCTCCTACCTTTAGTAGTCTTCTGGGTCCTCTCACCGGGGTCCAGTGACTTTCATGATCTTCTTGCTCCTCTCTCCTCCCTCGCACTGTTTAGTGATGCAGGGCCGGAATTACATCCTATTCTGGCTCCTGGGATCACCAGAGGGCGCGCGAGGGAGCAGGAAGATCAGCACAGGCAGTGCTCCCTCGCTGCCGTCTGCCTCCTTCCTCACACAGCCAGTATATTGCTGCAGAGTAGGCACCTGCCGTTTGGGATAAGCAGGTGCCTACTCTGCCTTGCTACATAAATGCCGTTCCGGGGGTGCCCTTAGATGGCCAGCAGTGACAGTGCACCCCGTGCACCCACCCAGGATCGGCCCTGTTGCTGGCTATCTTGAACCCCTCCAATGTATCTAATATATTTGACTGCCTATTAGTTGTGTTGATTTGTATTACATTGTGTAAGTGCCACTTGTTGCTAGTGGCGTAGAATGAACTTTTTGTACTAACTGTGGTCTAATCCAATACCATAGAAATCCATAGAAATCTAAAAACCAATTACGAAGAGTGAATTTTATGGTATAGATAGCTTGTGCTGTTAGGTTTCCAATTAAGGGGAGTGGGATTGGTGTAGCAGAATGGAGACCTCACAATAATATATATATATATATATATATATATATATTTGTCACTCTACCTTAATGTAGTTATCAGAAAAATTAATAAATGAGGGCACTCAATGGATTTTGTTCAGTCAAATTTGTGTTGTGGTGAAGAGATCAACATTTTGACCCGTACTCTTCGATAAAAATATAAAAAAAATTATTTTAATTTAAAAAAAATATTTTTAGATTTTTCTTTAATTTTACATTTTTTTTTTTTGTTCATTTTTTTGCAGACATGTACACACCATGGGTTCAGTCAGAGATGAATGACCTCTACTGAGAAATAAAAATAGTTTTTTCGCTTTGATACCTTTTTCGATTTATTCATTATATAGGTACATACTTGTTTGAACATTTTTTTTCTTGCTGTCCAGTTGGCATAGGATTACACTTATTTTGGCTAATATTAAATGTCCATAATCATTATATTCATATAGAATGTATTTGTGTGTGTGTATTTGTGTGTGTGTATATATATATGTATATATATATATATTTGTTATTCACTATATATTTTATCATACATAGACCAATGATTGTCCCTGCTGACATGTTTTCTAGATGTATGTATATAGACCCTTTATCATCTTTTTATGTCACTTTCTATTTCTATCGGTTTTACTACACTTTGCAGTGTTCACCTAGCATTGATTGTATTTTCTCACATCACTTGTCTTTATCTGTTTTCTATTATTAAGGTCTACATATTGTTTCACCTTTTCCCTTCTTGATACTCCTTATGTATGTTTTGCTTTACACATCTTTCACTCTATCTGTATTTCTTTTCTCTTATTCATAATTCTTTGCCATCACTTCTGTTCACAACTTTTTTTAAATCCCCTCTGCGCCCTACTATTTTAGTCTTTAAAATCCAGCATCTAGATCATTTTGATAATTTGTATCCATTTCCTCCTATCTTGTTTTACCCGCTTTCACACACAAGCACCCTGTACACTATTGCACACTTTGTCTCTCTTGAGCGTCACCATGGTAACGGGTCACGATCACCACGGTCCAACCACAGAATTTTGATCAAGTCATCACATACGCTCACTCATGCAGTCACTCCAATTTTACTCCACGGCGTCTGAACACCGCGGTAAGTCATAACCTTATTATGTCTTATCCCCTGTATAAACTCTGCACTGACTGTTACCCATATCTTGATAAAGACCTATGGGTCGAAATATTGATCTCTTCACCACAACACGAATTTGAGTGAACAAAATCCATTAAGTGCTCTCATTTATATATAGATATCTAAAATACTGTCCTCTTGTATTTGCCTGTTTCATCCTTTTTACGTTCGGGAGACGTCATACGAACTGAATTCTTTCGTCTACTGAACAAGGACCACCCCTGTACCCCATTAGAATGTTGACACAGACCACTTAACCCCTTAAGGACACATGACGGAAATATTCCGTCATGATTCCCTTTTATTCCAGAAGTTGTGTCCTTAAGGGGTTAAGTGCGAAAAACGCAAGGGAAGTAATGAATGCTTCCTTGTCATGGCTTACCTTATTTGGAGTCCAAAGTGCAGAGATGTTTGCACACCCTTGCAGATAAACACAGCCCACTGTAACCAGATAAGGAGCTACCTGGGCTGTGAATCTGTGCACAGCGGCTTAGGCAGGAACAGTAACCGGGTTATGGAAACAGACCAGGGCAAATCCAGAAGAGTAGTCTGACATGGTTCCAAAAGTTAGGGCAGGCAGCGAACAGGCAATAACGAATAATCCAAACAGAAAGGGTCACAAGCCAAGTCAGTCTTAGGAAACGGGATACAACAAACTGACATTGCCCTCAGGGAGAGGCAGTGTTTTATACTTGCAGTAATGATCAATCTGCCTCAGGTGGACTTTGATAGACAGGAAGGAGACACTGGTGAAGTCTAGTCCCCTAGTGCTGCAGACAATGCTAGAATAAACAAGTTCTGAAGTGGCTCAGAGGCAGGAATGCAGACTTGGGATGTAAAAGGACCCAGATTCAAATCCAGCCAGGCCCTGATGAGTGATGTCCACGCCTGGGTGGCCACCATTTCGTATAACCGAAAACGTGGCAGACAAAAGAATGGAGGCCATCTTGTCTCCCAAACGTGGGCAGTGGTACTTGGTCGTCGAGTCAGGCGAACTCCTTTCGGCTAGGCACTTGTGCGAACGCTGGTAAAACTTAGACCGCTGTCCGTTCTATTTCCAAACAAACTAGACTAATGACGTTCTGGAAATATGAACTACCGAAAAGGGGGAGCATTCTTATCCTGAAATGAAGAAATTCCCTTGCATGGTGTTCGCACTGGAACCTCATGAACGGGGACTGTCCAGGGCACATATTTCCCTGGAACTGTTTTGGGCTAGCGACTCGTGCCTGGCCGATCAAAACTTTACCTCAATGGCATTTCTGTTTCACCAAAATCGGTCTGAGTGATTCTTGGATAAGTTATACTCTCAGGTCTGGGCTATCGGGGAATGTACTTTTTCTGGGGTTCTTATGTACCGTGGGGGTACTTTGGGGATTTTCTGTACCTGAGAGAATTGAATTAGAGGGTTTTTCTCACGCAGTTATCTCTCAGGCACAGAGGATCTTGAGATTGGAACCCTTGTTATTGTGTGGAAAACCCCTTGTATGCGACTGAGCATAAAGCAGTGTGTGAGACAAACTTAAGTTGTACTTCCATAACTGTGTCGTCCAGTTGCTGGGGAGGTGGTGGGATATTTCTTTGGTGTTTCTCTTGTTTCTGATTGTGCTTTGGTGGATCCAGTGGAGAAGAGTCCCTGCTAGGACTAGGGCTTCGCTACAATTGGTACTATAACCACTTTAGTTTTGGTAATATACCACAACTGAAGACCACAGGTGCTGCTTAATCTTTTGTTTGCTCAGGAGTGTGCTAATATAACTACAAATATCTAAGACCAGATAGCTCAATATCTAGTTTGTCTCCATATGAGTTGCTCTTCTCCTTAAAGACATATCCTCTGTTAAATTGTGACATAAATGTATTAATATACAGAGTAACTTATCCAATGTATGATATCAAGCTTAGTACTTTTTATAGGCATTCCCTCCTATTTTAATTCACGTTTATTCATTTATTTTTTCACGTTATTCTATATTTTTTTCACAATAGTGTATATGTAGAAGTGGTGGCCAGTTATTACTAGTAAAGATTATAATTCTATTATCTCTAATTGTATTGCTATTGTATTGTTAAAATAAGTGTTTTTATACTGGTGGTAATCTCTGGAGTTTGACTCCCATCTCTTTGAGTTTGATCTCTATTTGACCCTTTTACTTTTACTTGTAAGTTTTATCCTGTAATCCATGAACCAGTTTAGTAGCCCTTCTGTTAACTCATGAGCCCCCTTGAAGATTCGCCTGACTGGCGAAACGCGTGTCGATGCTCTGCACTAACCTCTGGCAAAGATTTTCTTTATAAAAATTAGACCTTGGACATGTTTTACCAGAGTTGTATAAGCAGGGTATGGTTATAATATATTATTTCCTTAAGTTGGTCACTTCGGCTTAGTAGATAGCTTTTTGACATAGAATAGGTGCCCTTGAAGACGCAGCTTAGAAGTTTACAGTACGACCGAGTATAGCACCATTTTAGAGATTGATTTTAATTACTTTAAACTCCGTGATTTTACTTTCATGCTGGTACTTGACAACTTGGGTGAGCTTTTTCTGTTGGTTAAGAATCTTAGAATAGTGATTCTAACAGTTCCCTTCAAGGAAAATTGCAACAACTGTATCTTACTGATTGAAAATATACACATTGTTATATTCACTTAACTCAACATAGTGCGTGTCCTGGGAGCACCAGTTTTCTTTTTACTGGCATCTCTTAAGAAACACTACAGATTTTTAGATCTGGGCTCAGCCTACTATTCCAGCAATATACCAATTGATTATTAATTGACTCCACATATTTTATTTTTATGATAAAACACCTATCATCTCATCTCTTTGGATAATCTGGTACAATTTTTTTCTTTATACAATTTGGTTTATAATTTACATTGATATTTTTAAAAAAAATGTATTTTGGTTTACCTCTTGATTCACGAATAGCAATGTTTTTAAAGGAGCACTATAGGATCAGGAACTCAAACATGTATTCCTGACCCTATAGGGTTAAAACCACCATCTAGCCTCACTGGTCCCCTCATGCCCCCTAAATATAGTAAAATCTTACTTGTATTCAAGCCTGAAGCTGCTGGCTTTGTCCCTGTTTCCTTTAAACTTGCCCGCTGACCTCAGCAGAAGTGGTAGCCTGATCCAATCACAATGCTTCCCCATAGGATTGCCTGAGACTGATAAGGAGGCAGATCAGGGGTAGAGCCAGCACAATTGAAACACAGCCCTGGCCAGCATCTCCTCATAGAGATGAATTGAATCAATGACTCTCTGAGGAAAGTTAGTGTGTGCATGCAGATGGAGGAGACACTGAATGTTTGGATGCATTTTAGGCATGACCCAGGAAGGATCTCTAACAGCCATCTGAGGAGTGGCCAGTGAAGTTATCACTAGGCTGTAATGTAAAGACTGCATTTTCTCTGAAAAGACAGTGTTTAAAGCAAAAAGCCTGAAGGTAATGATTCTACTCACCAGAACAAATTCAATAAGCTGTAGTTGTTCTGGTGACTATAGTGTCCCTTTGAGCAATATATTAACCCCTTAAGGACGCAGCTTCAGAAGCTGGACATACCCTTAAGGACTCAAGCTATTTTTGCATTTTTTGCTGTTTGTGTTCAACTGCAATTTGCATCGCTCTCATTTATTGAATCAACACATATTATATATCGTTTTTTAAAGGACAAGATGGGCTTTACTTTGATGTGACTTATACATATATAAAATCTAATTTATTATTAAACATAAAAAAAAAGAAAAAAAAAGAAATATATATATTTTTCACAGTTTTGGCAATAATAGTGTGTGTATAATATGTCCAGCTTAGGAAAAGTAATTCAAAATAAATTCATTTAGGTTTCTTGTTTTTCAAAGTGCATAATATGTAAAGGATTTCAGCTTATTTTAAAAGTTACAGGTCACAAAATACAAGGAGTAATATAAAATTTAAATGTGAAAAAATTTTAGAAGTTGGTATGTTTGACTTGTAAGTTTGACAGCTGTCACAGAAAACAAAATTGCTACACAAAAGTATATATTTAAATAAAGAAGACATCACAGGCTATTTAAGGGTATTTTGACACTTTTTACATAGCCTTTTTCCCACCAATCTCTGCTACATATTGTAGTAAAATTGTGTTTTTTCTGTTTTTTGAAAAACACACATGTAACAAGGTTTTTTAAATGTGTATTTTGTAAAGCTGCTGTGTGCTATTCCTGGTCAAAATCCCATTTTGTGTTCAGCAACATCTGCTGAGTACAACAATACCCCCATTGTATGTCTTTGCCACTATTTTGGGAAGCTACAATGAAATATAAGAGGCCAGACTATTTCAGTTTCTACAGTTAGAAAATTCAAAGATGGATTTAATGGACCTATGTCTTATTTTGGGGCATTATAGTAGTTTGGTTGTTCAAATGACCACACAAAGGCCTTCCATTCGTGAAAGTAGACACTCCAGGGTATCTCATATGGCATATATTGTGCCTTAATATGTCGCCATTTTTTCGCCATTATATGTCAAAGTTTGTGGTAAAAAAAATATTTTCACATTTTTTCCTTAAGCATTACATTTGTGCTGGGCATTTTGTATATTTGATATGTTCCACTATGATCAAACATATAATTACGCTCAGCTAAGTCTTCTGAGTAAAACAATACCCCCAATGTATGTATTTGACACTATTTGTTGATGCTACAGTGCCATAAAGGAGACCTGACCATTTCAGTTTTTAGAGTAGAATTTTGAGAGACGGATTTGCAGGGCTTATGTTTCAATTTGGGCCATTATAGCAGTTTGACTGTTTCAAACACCGCAAAAAGGCCTACCATTTGTGAAAGTAGACCCTCCAGAGTATCTCACATGGCATATATTGTGCCTTAACATGTCGACATTTTTTCACCATGATATGTCAAAGGTTGTGGTAAAAAAATATTTTTTGCATTTTTAACTTATGCGTTATATTTGTGCTGGGCATTTTGTATATTTGATATGTTCCAATATGATCAAACACCCCTAATTATGCTGAGCTATCTCCTGTGAGAAAAACGATACCCCCAATGTATGCCTTTAGTCGTATTTCCTGATGCTACACTGCCATATAGGAGACCTGACCATTTCAGTTTTTACAGAATTTTATAGGTTTATGACTCATTTTGGGTTCTAATAGCAGGTTGCTTATTCAAACTTTCCCCACAAAGGCCTACCATTTTTTAAAGTAGACACCCCAGGGTATTTCAAAAGGCCCATTTTGAACCTTAGGGTGGAATCATTTTTTCGCTAGTGAGTACCAAGTCTAGTAGTAGTAAGCATTTTCTCTGCCTTTTTGACACACACTGGGATTTTACTGCATAGTTTACAATCCTTAGGTGTGCTACGGCAGTATAACACTTCATATGTCACTCAGCTATGTCGTCTGAGTACAGCAATACCCCTGTGTGTACCTTTCTCAGGTATATGTGGATGTTGAAGGGGCAAATTTGAGACTCTGCCATTTCAGGTTTGTTTCAAACTTTGAATTTGCATGCTGGGTCCATGTCCCATTTTGGGTCAAACTCTGAGGCACTGTCTGTCACCTCTGAATCCGCTGTCAGAATTCTCTAACTGTACTTCCAAAGCATTTTAAACTTTTTACACAAGAACTTTAACAAAACAATGTTTTATTTTTTTGTTTTTTTTTATTTGTATTTCTACCCCTAGCATACGCACTAAACTCCCCAATTTCCCAGGAACTATCATCCACCCCAATTAACTAAATAAAAGGTAAAAAAAAAATTGTATTGAGAATTTATTGGCTCTGAGTATGAAATAATTTAAAACCGTTCCCAATACAAAGGCCAGGCTGAGAGGGACAATCAGGGCAGTAGAAACTGGTCTCCGTTCGAATGCCTCTCTGGTAACACAGCCTGCACCTTTTCTGGGGGGTCTTTTTTTTGGGGGTTGGTGGTATCCGAAAGCAGAAGTGACCTGTCTGAATATCTCTGCTGCTAGGCCCTGCTGATGGCTCCCCACTGTGGCACTCAGTGAGCAGCACAGAAATGAGCTGAAACTGAAATGTAAGAAAAGTACATTTCAGCTGAGGATTTGCCTTTTTGAAAAGGATGAATGCATTGTGAGTAGCCATTTGCATTAAATAAATGCCCACTTTCTTATACCAGGCCCTGGTCTTTCTCATTATCAGATATGGCTGCAGCAGTTGATCAGACAGGTCAACTCCCCCCATGTGTTTATTGTATTGCTTAATGCAGACAGGCAGCTGTCTTGTTTCCTGTCTGCCACGAACTGCGACCCTGCGTGTGTGTTCACTGTGCATGGTAGTCAGTATGAACACCTCCTTTTTGTCTCTGTATTTCAGAGCCAGCAGTTCATCCTGGCATAGAGCAGCCGTTTCCCCCTTTTTAATTTTTTTCTCTGCCAGAGCCTTGGGGAAGCCAGTGCGTGTCTTGCGGATAGTGCCGCAGACCAGTCTCAAAACAATATAGCATTTTTTAGAGGGGTATGCTATTGTAGTAATTATCAAGGTAGAGGTGGTACCCCTTGTTCAGTAGCGGGTTCATTAGATCCCAAACTATTTTTCCGCTAGTCCCAACTACATCAGGGCAACCTGGGGGATCCCGGTGGCTATCTTTACCTTCATATATTCTGAAGGTATAAACATACCCACTGCTACTTTCACATAACTTGTATAGCTTGATGCCATACCGGGATCTTTTGGCTGGGATGTATTGCTTAAACCCCAGTCTACCCTTGTATTTCATTAGGGACTCGTCAATACATATATTCTTTTGGGGAGTATAAATTATGCCAAATTCTTTATTAAAATGGTTAATTAGGGGGCGGATTTTAGAGTTTGTCATACTGCGGATGATCTTTGGGGTGGCACTTCGAATTATCATTGAAGTGCAGAAAACGCAGTACTGTTTCGTATCTGGGCCTACTCATGGTCTGAGAGAAAATGGGAGTATTGCATACTGGGTTTTTGGACCAGTACATTCGGATGCTGGGCTTTGTTATAATTCCCATTAGCATGGTTAGTGCCCAGAACTGTTTTAACTCTGGCACACTGGTGGGGTACCAGCTCCCTTTTGTGGCAAGGTGACTTGTTGCATTTTGTGCCAGATACTGCGCTGCATAAATATTTGTTTGTGTAGCTATCTGCCCTAAAAAATCATCCCCAAGGAACAGCTCCATAAAATCCTGGGAGTTATAGCTGGTCACGTCTCCCTGAATACCAGGAGTCGCAGTGAACAGAGGGATGTCGGGGACAAAATTGTTAGGGGGCACCCAGATATCAGCGCCAGGAGCAGTGCCAGGGGTATCGTCACTTTCTTCATCTGTCTCTGAGGCAGTGTCGGTTGCCTCTGAGTCGGCTGCTAATATATTATATGCCTCCTCGGCACTAAACTTTCTAAGCATGGTGAAAGCTTAAAATTAACTTTAACTAAATAACGTATTTTTTTGTTTTGTTTTTTTAACTTTTTTTATACTTTTTTTTGTTTTCTGAATTTTTTTGATACTTTTTTAAACTTTTTTAAAACTCTTAAAAACTTTCTAAAACTTCTAAAAACTTTTTTAAAAATGAACCCCTGTGGGTAAAAACAGGAATCAGATCACCATGCTTACACCTAGCGAAGCAGAAATGCTTTGACTTAAAATAAACTAATTTTTTTTTCTCTTTTTTCCTTTTTTCACTTTTTTTATACTTTTATAAACGTTTAATAACTTTTACAAACTTTTAATAACTTTCTAAAACTTTTCAGCTTCCTAGCTACACTAATGCTAGATTCCCCAATTCCCCCTAGCTTCAATCCACCCCAGCTAACTAATTAACTGAAAATAAAAGTAAAAAAAAATATATATAAATATATTTAACCCCTGAGGGTTAAAAAGAAAATAAAGTTAACCCCTGAGGGTTAAAAAAAAAAACCTCTGATCTCAGTAAAGTACTGTGATCAGTATTGTGATCACTGCTGCCAGTGATCAAAGGGTTAAACTTTTACAGTTAAAGGGGGTAAAAGGTTTTTTTTTAAAACTTTTAAACACTTTGTGTCTGTCAGGGACACAAAGTTTCAAACGATCCGTCTCTCTCCACTTCTAATCGCACACAGAGGTGGAGGGAGGAGGATCAGAAGTCCCAGCTGCACTGTGATCGCTGTGACTGGCTGTCACAGCGATCACATGTGCTGGGACAGCACTATTGGCTGTTGCTGGGCTTCCTCAAACGCCGAGGCACCCAGCAACAGCGTTAACCCCACGATCGCCTACCTTAAGGGTAAGTCTGCCTTGACGGAAAATTTCCGTCCAGCGTCGTTAAGGGGTTAAACGTTATGTTTTGTCTAAATTGATACTATTAGACAAGCACTTATCTATTTGTTACCTTCTATAAAATCTCTCCAAATAATCAATATCCTTCTGGAGGTGGGGAGCAGTCGCACCCTGTTTGAGCTCGAAGAGAAATCTGCAAATCAGAGTATTTTACTGTACTTTCAACTCAATAATCTTAATCAAGAAGTTATTAAAACTTTACTAAAGCTGGGGAGATCAGCATAGACCTCTTGCTCGGCTGCACAGACTTCTCTGGCGACTGGTCCTGCAACCTACTGACGGCCCTCCTGAAGGTAGAGACACTGAAAAGCGGACGATCTCTTGGTTTCCTGCCTACCTGGACGCAGCACAATGGTGGTAGTCCCTTTCTTCCGCCGGTGAGGGTCATCCTGGCACCCAGAAACCTTGGGTCCTGTGGAAGCAAACTTAAAAGTACAACCACCAGGGTTTCACCACCTAAAAGTGTGGTTGCCTTGTGTACACGAGCACACCACTACCTACTATATCCAGGCTGGATAGCCATTTTTGCAACATTCTGGGCGAAGCTTGCCAGCAGGATGCGCAGCAACACAAGATGACAGCTACTGCCTTACCTCAACAACCGTATCGGGCTTGTGCTCCTGGTATGGTGGGGATTTTAATGGTGAAGGGCCCAGAACCAAAACAGAGGCATACACGATCAATTGTCACTGCCTAGCTATCGCCTAGCTCTGAGGCCACGGCTCAAGTCGCACTATCACAGAAGTGCCAGCAGTGGCGCGCACTGAAAGACAAATGGTACAGAAACTATCCTGAAGGCGCTGACCACCACAGATGCGAGACAAAGAGCGGATAGAGGGCTTACCGGTTTGTTATGTGTGACTGTCTTACCTACAGAAGGTGTTACCATGGGGGCCTCTGAGCACTGTTCTGGACATTGCTTACCTACCTGGGGTACTATGTGCATACCACCTTCTACTTTAAACATGGGATCCACTAGGTTTTTTATTTTTGTAACATCTTATTTCCATTTTCCAGAATTATATTCACAAGCAATCCTGCAGTTCGTTATTTCACTGCTCCTATGTCAGTGTGCACAGATCTTGCAGTTTTTTTTCTCTATATTCCACTTATGCTCATGCTGACACCAGAATTTAGTGTTTTGCTGACAAGCTCCTCCATCTTCTTTTTCCCCTTTTACAAAAAAATGCAACAATCTAGACATGTCCTGTAGTTCACTTGCAATGCCTTGTGTAATTTATAATCTTGATGTGTCATTTACTTCACTGTTTATCAGTGCATTACAAAAATAAAGAATAAATAACAATATCCTTCTGAAGATAGTCTCCAGTACTGCGTACAATACTCCAAGTGAGGTCTCACCAGTGTTCTGTACAATGGCATGAGCACTTCCCTCTTTCTACTGCTAATACCTCTCCCTATACAACCAAGCATTCTTCTAGCATTTTATGCTGCTCTTACATTGTCTGCCTACCTGTAATTACCCCTTGTAACAGATCCCCTATACCCAGACTGAGTATATCCACTGTAGTTCTCCCAAATCCCAAGTGAAGCAGTGATTAAAGCTCTGAGCTACCCAAACATCAGCCTAGACTTGATGAAGGGTACAACAGGAATCATTTATTCTGGCCTGCTTTTATTATACACATCAGGGTTACAGTCATACACGCCCATGTATTTCTGAGTCAGGATGACTAAGCATAAAAACATAAAAATGCCCCAAAACATCACAAAAATATATAATAACCCCACAAAACTCACATTATTAAATAGCCCTGATCTGAGCTCCCAAGTTCTCCAAATACTGCTCAGATCCATGCAGTGTAGGGGAAACTCCACTATGTCAAAGTTCTGACCGGCCGCACATATGGTCCTTTGCCCAAAACAGTTCCAGGGCGTTTGGTGCTTTGGCCGGTCAACTTTCGGGAACTCCTGTGGCTGCAATATGGGGTGCTCTGCCTGGGTCTTGGGTAGCATTTGTTCCCCTTAGTCTCAGACACCTTCCCTCCAAAAAAAAAACCCTCCTGGCAGATTTAAGTCGTTCAAAACCCTTAAAGCATGGTTACCTCATGCCAAAAAAGTTCTATAACATTCGCAGCTAAGTACCGCTGAGGTGACTGGAACCCACAAGTCCTCATGCTGAAATTAGTTCCATAGTGGTCACGGCTAGGTACCGCTGTGACTATACGTGTGTTTGGTTCATGCGAATGGTCGCCAGAGAGCCAGCTTTCAGTTACATCCCCCGAACCAGGGGAACTCAGGGAAAGCTACTAATGGCGGTTGGGAAGATTTAACTTCCAAACAGGGACTTTGTATATGTCCCATAGTGGGCAGGAGGCCAGCTTCTACACTCCATGAATTCATGGCAAAGGTCCAGGGCAGGGAGTGTTTGTCACATATTTTCCCCCTCCTGGGGAGACTAACCAGGCGCCAGACCTCGAATCGGTCTGGGTCTGTTAGTCTGGTGGTCTATTCCAAAAGTTGTAGTGACCCAGAGGACCTCCTGCCAAAATCACCTGTTTATACATCAAGGGTCTTGCTGGGAAGGGTAACTGCTATAATACACTCCTGAGGCACCACGTTGTTGCTGGGAGTGGAGGAAGAAACTATATGCTCCCTGTTGTATGTACTGCTGCTGGGGAATGGGACTGGTGGTCTCCACTCCCTGGAGCCCAATCTGCCACCGGGGAGAGAGACCAGTTGTCTCCACTCTCAGGGATGCCTGCTGTTGCTGGAGAGAGGAACCGCAAATCTCCTCTCGCTGTAATTCAGTCTGCTGCAGGGGGGAGAGACCGGTTGTCTCTTCTCCCTGCCTGGTACACTGCCGCTGGGGAGTGAGACTGACTGTCTCCACTCCCAGTGATGCTTGCTGCTGCTGGGAAGAGGAACTGAAAATCTCATCTCCCTGTAACTCTGCCTACCGCTGGGGAGAAAGACCGGTTATCTCCTCTCCCTTTAACTCACACTGCCGCTGGGGAGTGAGACTGACTGTGGCAAACCTAACACTGCCACTGGTTCTTGGAGGGGCCTTTTTGCCAGCCTCCTGCCCTGTGACTATGGCCCTTGTAATGAACTTTGGGTTAAAGACTCTGGTTGTGCCTCTTGGACTTAACCAGGAACAATTCGGACTTTCGAAGCGGCACTTCGAACTCCCGAAGCCATTCAAAGTGACATTAGGACACGTGGTAGCAACCATCTTGTTTAGTCGAAAGCATCCAGCGGTGTTTGGTCATCAAGTGCATGGAACTCAAATTGGACACTCGACAGTGCGAACACCGCTAAACTTTTACCTTCCATGGATGTTTGGCTATTCGAACAGGAGTCGAACGGCGTTCGGTAAGAAAGAACTCCTATTAAGAGACCTACTCTGACTGTACACCCGAACGGCTACGTTCAGTATTTTGAACTTTACTTCGAATTCCTGAAGTAGCCTGATTCTCTGGAACTGTTTTGGACATGGAACCATGCATGCGGTCGGTCAAAATGTGACTTCCATAAAATTCCTGAAGCCCTGAACTGATCTAGGTGACTTTTGGATATGTTGGTCACCCAGATCAGGGCTATTAGGGGATGTAACATTTGTCGGGGGTTTTGTGTTTTGGGGTTTTATAAAAATGTTTTTTCTGCCTGAGATAATTGAGTTTATACAGTATCTGACTCAATTATCTCCGAGGCAGAGGGGAGGGATTGTATGTTTGTTATAGGAGTATCATGCATTTAATCACTGTTCCTTTTGGTCTGCCTTTGTGTTGGAGTCCCCAACAAGGTTCATGTGGGCGTACCTCTTGCATGGGGATTGTCATAAAAGGCCAGTGTGGCACCATTAAAATTCAGTTCCTCTTCACACTCAAGTCTCATATCATGTGTGGAGGGGACAGCTATATTCGCTCTGTGGATTGCTATACTCCTTATACTCGCCTGGGTTTTAATCACTAGCTCTTATAAGAGCTGTTGCTGCTACGCTCTCTGGAGTAGAAGAGGTTCACCCACTGGAAGCTGGACCCTGGTCTTAGGTCCAGGGTTGGTGGAGGATGGCGAGACTCCGACCAAGCTGCGGCAGTTCGTGGGTCTACAGTGCTTATGGTGTCTGGTAGAGTGCTTGGAGTCGGTGAGCACTTGGTGCATGGACTGACGGAGGCATCCGGTCGAGGGGTGCCAGGCGGTCCGTCACACCAACCATCTCCGCGCCCAGGGATGCTTGCTGCTGCTAGGATGAGGTACCAACAATCTCGTCTTCCTAAGACGCTGCCTGGTGCTGGGTAGTGAGACCAACTATCTCCACTCCCAGGGATGCTTGCCGCTGCTGGGATGAGGGACCGACCATCTCCACTCCTATGGATGCTTGCTGCTGCTGGGATGAGGGACCGACGATCTCCATTCCAAGGGATGCTTGCTGCTGCTAAACAGAATCTAGTAGGTGTTGGTAGTCTTGCTCCACTTTCCATTCAACCATGACCAGAAGGGTGATGTCTAGTCTCAGCCCGTAGTATCGGGGAGCTCCAGTGCGTCCACTAGGTGTTCCTGTATGTCCCAATACCAAGACTCTGCTGTGCTACCAAAGGCATTGTCTTCCTCCAATGCCTCCCATAGCAGACCAGGGCCGTCATAGTAGTCTCCCTCTGGAGTATCGCAATCAGTCATCCAAGGGCCCCTCTGGACAGAGTAACACCGTAGTGTCCGGTATGCCTCGTCCAGTCACAATTCCAACCAGAACAGGCGCTGGAGTTCCATGATCCACTCTTTAAGAGGCTGCTTTCCAAGGAAAGGCATCCTCAGTGTCTCTTGTTTCCGTTGTCGCTGTTACGGCTGGGTAGTCTCACCATGAAGCTCATGTCCACTCCAGGGCCTCATGCCAGAGCTCTCGCCGTAACACTTCTCTCCATACTAGATCCCCATCTGCTGAAACAGAGCCATACTCCGGGGCCAAGGTGTTCTCTAGTCTCCTTCCTCATATGGGGACACTGCCTGGGGGCTAGCTTGCTCCTTTCAAATACTTCCTCATATGGGCACACTGCCTGGGGGCTAGCTTGCTCCTTCTCCCGAGTTTCTCTTCAGACTGGGACGCTGCTGGACTCTTCACTGCATTTCTTGGTTTGGGATATCCATTTGGGAGAAAAATCTTGCCGCTTGCCACTAATGTAACGGATCCCCTATACTCAGACTAAGTATATCTGCTGTAGTTCTCCCAAATCCCAAGTGAAGCAGTGATTAAAGCTCTGAGCTACCCAAACATCAGCTTAGACTTGATGAAGGGTACAACAGGAATCATTTATTCTGGCAAGAAAGCCTGCTTTTATACACATCAGGGTTACAGACAAACACGCCCATAACTCACAACACGCCCATAACTCACAACACGCCCATAACTCACAACACGCCCATAACTCACAACACGCCCATAACTCACAACACGCCCATAACTCACAACACGCCCATGAATTTCTGAGTCAGGATGACTAAGCATAAAAACATAAAAATGCCCCCCAAAATCTTAAAAATATATAACTCCATCCTTAAATAGTCCTGATCTGTTCTCCAAATAGCGCTCAGATCCATGCAGTTTAGCGGAAACGCCACCTGGTTAAAGTTCTGACTGGCCGCACACATGATCCTATGCCGAAAACGGTTCCAGGGCATTTGGAGCTTTGGCCGGTCAACTTTCGGGAGCTCCTGTGGCTGCAATATGGGGTGCTCTGCCTTGGTCTTGGGTAGCGTTTGTTCCTCTTAGTCTGCCACCTTCCGTCCAAACACTGCTCTCCTGGCGGATTTCAAAATAGTTTAAACCCCTGGACCAAGTTCTCTCGACATGTTTTTTTTTTTTTTTGATAATTGTCACTTATAACAGTATTTTAAATGGATCATTACAGAGCATTATAGAGTAAGTGAACATCTGAAAATGAAACTTTTTTGTTTTTTAAATGCAGGCTGTCCGTCACAGCCAGGGGAGGTGTGAAACAAAAAAAATCAGCAAAGCCAGGATAACCTCTTAACGATGTTCATATAAGCTACAAAGCGAGTGTAAGGGAGATCAGGAAGAAGAATGTACAACATAGCTGCTACTTAATTACAAAGATACGATGATGCTACAATACCTGGAGTCAATGTTCACTGTATTGATGATCTTTTCCCACAAAGTAATCTAAGAAAGGGGCGTATTCAAGATCCGTCTGGGTGAACAAGATATTTTGAAGCTGCTCCGTAGGCGGAACTAACTGCTGAAATATGATAGGCTAAAGTGAAGGTGGGCTCTACCACCTTTATCAACCAGACACTTTCAGTTTTAAAGTTTCTCCCCTGACGAAGGTGCTTCCAAAGCACTGAAACGCACGTCTGGATACTTTCTCACATCACTTAGCACTATGCACTGATCTTCATTTTTCTTCATTCACCATTTATTTATAACAAAGAAATGTAAATAAGGGGAGGTTTGTACCAAGAATCTATAGATAGTCAGAGAAGATATTGACCTAATTGCAGCTATAGGGACATATTATTTAACAAGCACCCACGCAGGTGTCCTAAGGATCTTTAAAGGACCACTATAGGCACCCAGACCACTTCAGCTTAATGAAGTGGTCTGGGTGCCAGGTCCAGCTAGGATTAACCCTTTTTTTTATAAACATAGCAGTTTATAAATGGGTTAATCCAGCCTCCAGTGGCTGTCTCATTGACAGCCGCTAGAGGGCTTCCGCGCTTCTCACTGTGAAAATCAGTGAGAAGACGCCAGCGTCCATAGGAAAGCATTGTAAAGGAGCATTGAAGAGGAGGAGAGCTCCCCGCCCGCCGCTGGAAAAAGAGGTAAGTTTAACCCCTTCCTCCCCCCCTCAGCGCCACAGGAGTGGGACCCTGAGGGTGGGGGCACCCTCAGGGCACTATAATGCCAGGAAAACTAGTATTTTCCTGGCACTATAGTGGTCCTTTAAGCCGAAATAGCCGCATCCAGATGCGTACATGGGAAGCATGCACGTACAGCTCACTGGACGAGGAGGCTAGAAATCCAGTAGCTCAAAGGGTAATAGCTCTTCCAATATCCCTTATCCAGTATTGTTTTGGGGGGATTTTGATATGTAGGTGCATGATATGTACCACAAGAATTATTGTCCTTCCTTTTGCCCTGATCCCCTGTATGTTTGTTAGATTATCGACATAGCTATTCATTACCGCTGCTGTAAATCGCCCTACATATGCAGATTTCCTCCAATATTATATTCTTTTACTTGTTTGCTCTAAGCACTTGGTGATCGATGTTACCTCTTTTTTTTAGGATTTGAACTGTATACTCCCCTGTGTTGCTCCAAGCCAGTCAACCTATACCTCTTTAACCCAATAGTACCACAGTTTCAAATTGGACCATTATCTGGAGATTTAACTAGACCATATGTAATTTAGATATCTACTCCTTGAGACCTATGTATTTGTTTGACAATAGAGACCTTAAGCTGTTGACCCGCACTCAGTTTTTTTTTTTTTGTTTTTTTTTTTATAACTATATGGATAGGATCATTTATGGGTGATACCTTTTAGGCAATGATGATAAAGCCTGCTGTTTTACCAATTAAATAATTTTACACCTACCTTTTACTAGTTAGCTTTAAATTCCTTACATAGTTACATAGTTATATAGCTGAAAAGAGACTTGCGTCCATCAAGTTCAACCTTCCTCACAAATGTTGCTGTTGATCCAAAAGAAGGCAAAAAACCTGGTCTGAAGCGCTTCCAATTTTGCCACAAACTAGGAAAAAATTCCTTCTTGACCCCAAAATAGCAGTCAGATGTCTCCTTGGATCAAGCAGCTATTACCCCACTAATTAGACATTATATCCCTGTATGTTATGTTTTTGTAAGTATTTATCCAATTTCAGTTTAAACATCTGGACTCTGACAAAACCACCTCTTCAGGCAGAGAATTCCATATCCTTATTGTTCTTACTGTAAAAAAAACCTTTTCTTTGCCTTAGATGAAATCTCCTTTCTTCCAGCCTAAATGTGTGACCTCGTGTCCTATGTATAGCCCTGTTTATGAATAGATTTCCAGATAAAAGTTTGTACTTGCCCCGAATATATTTGTATAAAGTTATCATATCTCCTCTCAGGCGCCATTTTTCCAAACTAAACAGATTTAATTTTTTTAACCTTTCATAACTAAAATGCTCCATTCCTTTTATCAATTTTGTAGCTCGTCTCTGGACCCTCTCCAGTGTCATGATATCCTTCTTTAGAACAGGCGCCCTCGTTAAGCGTTATGTTGTACTCACCTTTATTAGCCTGTTAACTGATTAGTACCCAAGAAGAATTTCTTGGAGAATTTCCTTGTTTCTTGATTCTATAAAATAATTCAGATTACTGAAATACGACTAAAACTAAATGGCTTTTTAGTCAAGACTGACTAAAACAAAATTGAAATTTGCCGCCAAAATTAACACTGATCTATGCACAAAGCTAGTTTGGTGACTATAGTATAGTGCCAATCTTCTGTGTGTACCATACAAATAAAGCGGTCTATTTATCACCATGCAGCTACATTTTCTGCATGTACAAAAGTTGACCTTTTTATCTCTTGCTGTGGTTTTATGTATTACTACCTGATATTTATTCGTTGCTTTCTGTATTAATTTTAAGAACTAGTATACAATATGTGGTCTAATTGAGAGTAAGAGTCTTGCAGTTTGCTTTTCACTTTTTATTTTAATATTCTACTTGTATTCATATTCAATATATTTTAACATATATTGTGATATTTCTTTTTTTAACTCACACTATTTTTATCGTACCCTAGTAAATGTGGGATTTTAATCTGGTTATACAAAATGACTGGCATGACGTTCCTTCCAGAATTCGTTATCCTTAAGAGTTTTGTGTTGACGATTGGAGATAAGTAAAGTAATTTTAGATGGATGGATTGAGATTAGTCTGGCTAAAATTAATTCCTGAGTTTGCCTGGTTTTAAGATAGTGTAATGTAATTGTGATTCAGAGGTTTCCTGGGATGTGATGATGTCTATACCAGTATAATCAACTTTTCAAGCTCAAAATAAACCGAAAAGAAGTTACCAACGTAAGACTGAGCAATTACAATAATTTGTCAGATAGGATTTCTAGCGTTTATGAAGGTGTAGGGAACATGCTAAAGCAACCCAACTAGGGCAGTCTTTTTTTTCTGGTGGTAGGTACAATGGAAAATAGTAGAAAGGTAGCAGCACCATGTGGGTGTCCGAATTGGAATAAGTCAACATGCAAAATAAGAGGACAGGAAACACAATATAAGGTAGTATGCACTTATAGTAAAATTGCACTTTTTGGTGCTTCTGATCAGCTCAAAGTATTAGCATTTGGGTGGTACAATCCCCACCTGTTGATATGCTGGTAGGTGATGTCTCTGCAAAAGATCTGTACAGGTCAGGTCTCAATTGGGGCATATGGAAATCTTTCTTTACAAAAGTAGTAGCAGCAAATCACCCATGTGAGTGTTTTATAAAATAAATAAAGCAAAATAGTGCTCACTGACAAAAGGTGATAAAAAAAAATAATAAAAGGAGAGGTACTTACATGAGGAAAACAAAAATAGGTTTTGTTCAGTCCTAATGTCATAGGTGGTATCCCCACCAATGATAGTCCGCTTGATAAAATCTTAGTCTGGAAGGTCCAAGGTAAGTATGAAGTATTGGAATTAAAATCATACAAAGTAAATTATACTGATGTGTGTAACGGCACCCCCAGGCATAAAAGGGTTAAACTGCCGTTTAGTAGATCTTCCCTTCCAGAGACACAGGCACAGCTACTGCAGAGCACCAATCCGCCAAACAGGAAACCATATGAATGCTGTAAACAGCCGAATAGGAAAAACCATACGAATAGGTTTACACTCCTAGCAGTCGAACTGGAACAGCATACAATAAATCCCCCCAAGAACGAGACAAAGCTCTGTGTTGAGGTCAAGCAGTGAACAGACAGAGCTGTGGGTTTATTGTTCTTATGTACACATTCTTACACATTAGTACCACCCACAGGGTTTTGGAACACAACCAATAAACACATACAATACACTCAGACACTCCCACACAAAATTCTCCCCTCTGCCTGTGATTCAATTACCCTACACAATGGGTAATGTAATTATAACAAGCAGAGAAATACAATTTTTCCACATTATTCATAACTTGAAAAGTATGCATCACGTTCACATATAACTTACATTTTCAGAATCCGCATACTCCAAATACAAACATACGTCAAAATCATACAAATTGGTCCAGTGGTTCAAAAGATAGATCGTAGTCCTTTGTGACCAAAGGAAGCATGGCTTTTCTGCCCAAAACCCGTTCCACAGAGTCTTCTATCCTGGAGATAATTGTGAAGTAATCAAATTATCTCCAAGTACAGAGGCAAAACTCCATTGAACACATGGCAGCAAAAGACAATAAAACACATAAAAACATATAACTGTGCAGCCATTGCACAAAACAGGTACATTCAACATATCCCCAGATAGCTCAGATCTGAGCGCACATTACTGAATGGCGCTCAGAGCACACACATACAGTTCAATTGCCATGAAACCAAAGTCTTTCCCATAGTCTTTCATTATACGAATAGGCTCCATGGCATAGCTATCTAGGGTATCTCCGCTCAAACAGGGCAAGCACCAAATGACCCGGCTTTCATGTCTTTGCAGGGAAAAATCAAGCCTTTTAACATGGGCCCATAATCCAAAGGCAACAGGCGAGCAACCAGGCTTCTCCAATGCAATGTGGCGAGATTGGTCTCGTCACAATGTGTTTTGCCAAACTGTAGTTTTTTTCAAAATGTTAGACATATGAAACACTCCTGTTTATATAGAATACAAATTTAAAAAAAATTTAATGTCAATCATGTGACAGGATAAATCAATTAACATATAAAATATTAAAACCAATGTAAAGCTTTCTAACAAAGCTTTCTTTTATATTTAAAATGGATTGGTTGGACACACTAACAAAGAACTCCTGGCCAGAAAATTTATCTTGACCTGGAGATCATATATACTCACCCTAGACGAATCTTAAAAGACAAAGGTGAAAACTACTTTGGCATACACGGCATGGTTCCCTGCTGAGGTGCTGGGGGGTCAAGATCCCCCCCAAGATTAATTACTTGAAGTTGCTTTTTTCACCTTACTCTCTGGCACTTGCTTACAGTGGTGTTGGAGGGAGGTGTGTTAGGGCAAACCGGCAATTAGTTTACTCTGTTCTGTTTTATTTAGTTCAGTTTTTCAATTTACGCTTTGATGGCGTAACGGAGCACTAGAACCGTGGAGCTCTTTTGGTGTACCTTCTCCTGCTCTTCGTTGAAATGCAAACTATTGCTTACCCAATGTCGTGTATATTTGGAGAGTTCGCAGTAGTTGAACATGTCGGCCACCTTCATCAAAATGGTTACAATTGTAACAGGACTACAATTTCTGCCTGGACTCCGTTAACAATACATAACCTGGATATACAAAAGAACCGACTTGCTTTTTTTATGCGAATTACTATTGCCCAAAAACAAATCCAAACTACCGAACACCGGACCACCCTGATGTGAAGTTAAGTGGTATTTTACCTCCCAGACCGGCGCATCCGTTCGCATGGTTCAGCATGAATCCTTTGTGTAAAGTATAGGTGGCTGCCATTTCGGGACTTTGCACGTTTTAGCGGCCATCTTACGCACGAACAGCGGTGTTTTGCCATCAATCGTGTGGAACTAAAAACGGATACGCAAACAGGCGAACACCGCGGAGACCTCTGTGACAACGTAGATTCATGCTGAAACTACCTAACAGCCGGCCGTTCGGTAGAAAGACTAAACCATGCATGGGGATTCTGGCGAACGCCAAGATAGCTGTGGATGGCAAGATTTTCATGGGTTTTCAATGCACGAACGGGGACCGACCGCAAGGTCAAAACTTGTGGAACTATTTTCGGCTAAAAAGTCTGTGCGGTCGGTCAAAACTTCAAAGACCCATAACTCCCGAACGCTTTAACCGAATGGGCTGGATTTCTGATATGTTGTCCCACTGAACAAGAGCTACTGGATTTAAGGGTGTACTCCCTGGTTTTGGGGTACATCCAGAACTTGGGTAAAATTGTGTGTTATAATTAAATGTTTATCTGAGAGGAGACGTGGGGGTTGTACCATGTGTGTGATTGGGTATTGTTAATTATGAAGGTGTAGCTCTTTCCAGGGCAGCATTGCATAAAAGGAGACCCCTGTCAATAAACATCAGTTTTCCTTGACCCTTCAAAACGTAGCCTTGTCTCGTTCTTGAAAGGGGATTTATTGTACAGTTACTCTGCTCCATTTTAGTTATGCCTGACTCTACCCTTGGATCTCGTGGATGGGAATAAGAACTCCATTACTACACAGCAGCTTGCCAGAAAAAGGACGTCTCCAACGGCAGATACCCCCTTACCAGCTGGGTAGCCGTTAAAACAATGTTCCATTGATATCCTACTGGTAAATGCTAAAGCTCAACCTCTTAACAATGATCTATTTGGTTTTGTAAAACTTGTTTTGTTTGTTGAGGAAACTACAAAATAGGGAATGTAACTGATTGAATATCACTTTCCAATTATCAATGAGCCATGACTGCTTTTAAGTTGTCATTCGTGCCGTATTTTTGTATCTTGCATTCACAATAAATAGTTTTTTGAAAAAAAAAAAACTTACTGAATGAAATAGCTGGCTATAAGTGGAGATAGTATATGGTAATTGTAAAAGTGAGTACAAAATTAGAAAATATAAGTGAAATGGGCTAGGTCCCCTTAAGGGGAGATTCCCAATATAGTCACCTTTCACCTACGTCTTAAAATTGGCATGGCGATGGCATCACATGATCAGTGTGGGATGCGGCTAACTGTAAAATAAAAAGAAAAAAGATGGGAATTGAAGGAGTCCTATAAAGAGGGGAAAGTTGGGGGAAAAAAAGGACCAAAAAAGGAATAAAGATGTTGAAACTAAAGATGAGGTCTGTACCTTTCCAAGATGGTGGAAAGGCACAGAGAAAGAGGTGCATGATTGGGGATGGTAGTTTAAAAGACGAAAAAAAGGAAGGTGATAATACATATACAAATTATAAAACCACAGAAATAAATATTATAAATAGAAATGGAATAAGTAGTAAAATAGAATTATATTAATGACTGTAGGACATCGTATGGACATATGAGAAACAGGAATTAAAAAAATAAACTAAAAAGCTAAAAAATTTACAAACTATATTAAACAGGCAAAAATAATAAAAATATACATAGAAACAAGGAATTCACAGAAAATTATGGTAAAACATAAGACAAATCATAAACCATTAAAAAGATCAAACTCTGCATTTAACCGATGGGGTGCCATAATATTTAAATAAAAAACCCAACTCATCCTGTCACGGGGGGGGCGTTCGGAGGGTGGCTTACACAGGAGGGGATGGGCGTCAACGATAGCAATGTACTGACTGTAGGATCATGACGCTAAAACTCACTTTTCTCAATGTCAAAGGTATGAATTTCCCTAAGAAAATGCAACTAATGCCTAGGGAATTGAAACGCCTGCACCCGGTCATCGCAAACATGTCAAGTTCTCCCTTAGGGATCACAACTACACCAGGTCTACCGAGGCCAGGGCTTAGAACAAACGTAACTGGGTGGCTATTCTGATACAGCATAGGTGCCCCCTCCGGGTTGCGGACACTAAAGTTGACCCAGATGGACGGTACATTATACTTTCGGACAGCCTGTGCTCCCAAATAGTACACATAATCAACGTATATGCACCGAACGCACCAGTGGCCAGCTTCTGGAGGAATGTGTAAGACAAAATTCACTCGCTACCACGTGGGATGATTGTACTGGGAGATTTCAATGCAGTGCCATGTCCGGCCGTAGACAGGAGCACCCGAAGATGTGGTCCCAGGGTTGCGGTGCACAAGACAAATTATTGCACAAGTTCATGAGGTTGTCAGGCCTAGAAGACATATGGAGAGCCCAGCACCCGGGCGACATTGACTATTCATTTTAATCTGCCCAACACCGTATGTATTCGCGTATATATCTATTCCTGGTGAGTGATTTCAGTGTGGTGCGGGTCGTCAGATCTACTATGGGATCCATCACCTGGTCAGACCATGCAGACGTTAACCTAACATTCGGATACCTAGGAGTGGCATCGCCTTGGACGTGGAAGCTCAATGCATCCCTCCTGTGCGACACCTCCATAGTAGAAATGGTATAAAAAGACATTACAGCATACTCCGCTACCAGTGATAGCCGAGATCTGGCCCCAGGAACAATTTGGGCGGTGCATAAGGCGGTAATTAGGGGGCACACTTAATAGGCTGGTGACCCACAGGAAAAAACAAAACCCAGGTGTCAACGCAACTGTTGGATTTGTTGAGGTCACTAGAACCACAACATAAAACGGATCTGAAAAGGAGATTGCTTGCTTGACCGCTTAGAGGCAGTGAGGCGATCAGTGAACAAGTTGCTCTTGGATGATGCAGCTCAAAATATTGTATGGTCCAAATGGACCTTTTACGAAAAAGCAAATAATGTGGACATCCTCCTGGCCCGCTCATTACGCCAGAGACTGGCATGACAACACTTTACCTCCCTCAGACACCCTGACGGGTCTATCAATACTAATCCTATTGACATAGCCTTGGTTTTTAAGGAGTATTATAAATCCCTCTATAATCACTCCCCTGTAGACCAATGCCAACAGGGGGGGAGAGGTAAACCTCACTAAAGCATTTATCGAACATCTGGGATTACCTAAATTGACACCAGAGGTGACGCTACTACTTGACTCACAACAAGCGACGCAGGGGACAGAGCAATATCTGGACTTAAAGGGGAAAAAAATCCCCAGGACCGGATGGATTTGACAGTTACTATAAAATCTTCCTCGAGGAGCTGACTCCACGATTAGTGACCCTTTTTAATGATTTCCGAGATGGAGGCTTCCCTACAGGCAAATGTGTCTAGCTACGATAGTGCTCCCAAAGCCCGGCAAAGATCCACTGCTCACCGAACATTACAGACCCATATCACTCATTAACCATGATACGAAAATATTCGAAAATCCTGGCAGACCGATTGAATCCCTTATTGGCGAAACTAATGCTGACCAAGTTGGTTTATACAGGGCAGGCAATTGTTCGAAAACACACGCAGGAATATAGACCTCATTTGGCACTAGGTAGCCACCAACACCCCCACCCTCATTGTTTCTTAATATGCTGAAAAAGCATTTGATTGGGTCAAGTGGCCCTATCTTTTAGTCCTCCTCACTTTCCTAGGTTTCCCAGACTCTTATGTCCCCTCCATAAAAGCTGTGTATTCTAACGTAATGGCACAGGTACGCGTCACCGGAGCCCCCCCCCCCCCCCGTCCCCCCTTCTATTCGTCCTATTTTTAGAACCACTCTAGCAAGCACTAAGCAGACACCCGAATGTTCGGAGGGTAGTGGTGGGAGGGCCGGAGTTTGTGGCCTCAGCTTACGCTGATGACGTTTTGTTGACCCTAACGAAACCTAGTACCTCCATGGCGGCAGTCAAGGATATTCTCACTTGATTTGGACTAATATCAGGGTATAAAACAAACATGACCAAATCTAGCACTATCCCGATAGGGATGTCTACGGAGGACACGGCATCTATATGCGAGGCTCATTCTATACAGATAGCCAAAAGATCAATCTCTTACCTAGGGATCAAACTGACTTCAGACCCCACAAAATTATACGAACTAAACTACCCCCCTTAATGAAGGTCCTTACTAATTACAGGGAGAAGCCTATCACTTGTATTGGTCGTATACACTGTATCAAAATGAACATATTACCAAACTTGCTTTTCCTATTCCAAGCTTTAACCTTTACCCCTGGGTTAGCACCACTTCAAAAAGCGATAGGTGATTTTATTTGGCACACCAAGAAACACAGGGTGTCGCGAAACGTATTGTACCGCCCAAAACGACGGGGTGCCCTGGGTCTTCCCAACCTGTACTTTTGTTACCTGGCAAGTAGCCATGTGGCACACCCCCTTGGAGGCGAGGAAGTGGGTGGATCTCGATTAGCTCCTGATGGGAGCAGACCTCCCACAATACAATATGTGGGTACCAAAGGATTTCAGGCCTTTGATGCGGACATCGTGCCCAGCCTTCTTAAATTCCTTTCGGCTGTGGGACGCATCAGCCCCGAAGTATAGTCTGGCCTCCTCCCCCTCCCTACTTATGCCCTACCTGAGGAATAGAGCATTTGCCCCGGGCCTGACAGCTCATGACTTTCGACACCTGGAGCAAGCGGGGTTACAGAGAATATGCCATCTATATGAGGACAGGAAAGTCATCCCATTTGATGTGCCCAAACAACCGCATCACCAAGTCTGCAGGCTTCTTTAGTGAAATCTGCAATTTGCAGATATCTAAACAGCCCCACACTAGTGATGCAGCACACACTGCCCTGACATTTTTTCGAGAGGTTATGCCTAAACGAATTGTCACCTAAGGGACTGATCACACAACTGTACGCCCAACTCTGTATGGAGACGAAGGACTGTGGTAGCTTGACCTATATCGACCACTGGGAGGAGGTGGAGGGCATCGAATGGCAAGAGATTTGGGAAGCTAGTGGCTCCTCCATATGCGTGTCTATGCAGGAACAATCCTTTAAGACACTATTTCTGTGGTATACCCCGCCGGTGAATGCAAAAGGTACCGAATGACATGTGTTGGAGGAGTTGCAGCCTTAGGGGCACCTACCTTCATATGTGGTGGGAATGTCCCAAAATCAAGGTCTACCAGGAGTCAATTGGGGAAGTGGTGAGACAGGATTTTCAAAGCACCAACTCGGTAGAGGGCTGGCCCAAACATAAACTAAAGTTGTTACAAGAAATCGCATTGGCGGCCTGCAGAGCAGTGGCTCAGTACTGGCTAAAAATAGAACCTCCACCCCCATCAGAGGTGATGGTTAATTGTCACGACTGTTAGTGTGGTGCAACATGCAGAAACTATGTAAACATATACATAGAAAATGAAAAGGAAATAAAAAGGATAGAACGTAAACCGGTCCTTAGAATGGCCGGACTAATACGTTAGACAGAATGATCAAAGGGAAAGCCGAGGTCAAGGAAGCCAGAAATAAATACCGTTTAAACAAGCCAAGTCAGAGAAACCAGAATTCAGAGTAACAAGGAACAGCCAAGGTCAAAATACCGGAATATCAGAATAACAAGGATAATCGCACACTCGGGAACCAGGAACAGGAAACCACGACAGGGCAAGGTACTGGGGTGAATTGGGGATCTAAATATCCCTCTCTATGCTGTGATTGGTCAGAAGATGACCTCTGACTCCAGAATGTGCGTCGGCGTTGACGTCACACGCACATCAGTTTAATTTTGGGAGGCGGAGCCCTGATGGACGTAACCGCATTTTCCGGGCAGCGTGGAGCAGGTAAGCTCAGCTTGTTGGCTCGATCATGCCTGTCGGGCACAGATGCGCCTCGCGGCGAGCCTGGAGCCATAACAGCAATTTAAAAGATGTGTATACTATGGACGACCTGACAAATGGTACTAGGTTCCGCTAGGAAGTTCGATAAAATATGGTGCCCATGGGTAAATTATCCACTTGCAGATTGAGACAGACAGAGATAAGTATGAGCATCGTATACCACCTGGGTGGGTCAGATGCGGACCAGTGTCGTACCTACCACGGTCGCAGGACCTCCCACTAGGCTCCTACACTTGCGACCCCTTCTCCCTTCTCCCTATACAGTTTCAAAATTGCAAATATCATAGTATCATGTTATATGATGCAACATTACCCCACTAGCATATGATGTAGTGTGCAAGCACTGTGGTCTAGGTCAAGCCCCAACTTTTCAAGTCCCAACTAACCATAAATACGTGATGTATTGAGAATACTTGACCCAATGTGCCCAGCTAACGGGTTACATGCATGACAAATGCGGTGTTGCCTATACCCCTGATGTATGCTATGCCTGATAAGTGTTTGATAATATTGCGATGCTATGTAATCAGTCTGTTGATTGTCAAAAAAAACTCCTCTCCTTTTTACCTAAAAAATAAATTATATATATTTTTATATATAAGGGCTAAAAAAAAGTTAATGAATAGATAAAGGTACAAAGCCCTGAGCGTACCAGGAGATCTAATACCGACTCTTTAGTGGAGAGAAATTCAACAGCATAAAAATTTCAGCAGCATAAAATATATATATTATAGGTGCAGAGTGGAAAAAGAATAAAGTAGCATAAAAATTACTTGGTGGGAGTAGGAAAAGATATAGAACATGTAATATGCAGAAGAGATGATAAAAGGTGAAGGACCTATGTATGGGAAGTATAAATATGTGTAGAGATCTGTATAAAAATAAAACTATAAAAAGAAAAAAGGTGAATATAGAGTAGAAAAGTGTACTAGAAAACCAATAGAACAAGGGGGTCTAGTGAAAAACAGCAAAAGAGCTGGGAGATCAGTGAAGAATCAAACAGAAAATCAGAAAATGTGCAGACATAAAATAAATTGGAGAGGGGGCGGAGCCTGACCTCAGAGCTGCACAGACGCGAGTACCACGAGCTCCTGCTGAACGGGCGAAATCTGAGGCAAAATCAGCGGCTATGGAGCCCACAGACTCACCGGGGTGCACTAACCACACTAGGAGTGCACCACTGAACAGAATGATGCCCAATAGACGCCTGTCAGAACCGGGTAACCAGAACGCCAAGTGTGGCCTACTGGAGAAGGAGCTGGGGAGAGGCGGCCGATCTCCCTGGAACCAGACCCAACAAGCGACACTGAGGGCCTTCTATCCCCCCTCCTCCCTGGACCGGTGGGGGTTATCCCGGTCCCCAACGCTAGCCCAGCTCCCACCCTACCGCAACCTCACATCGGGAACAGCAGCAACGAAGCGGAGCATAGACCACACAAGATGGCGGAGGTCCCTTTACAGACCTCGCTAGCCCCCAGCCAAACTGAGACACACCTCGACTCCTTTGATTCCAGGCTGGAGGCAATATTTCAAGCCTTTTGGGACAAGCTGCAGGCACACTCAAACATCAACCAGCATACACAGGGGTTGAAAAGAGGCCCAAAGGAGTTGGCGGGAAACCTTCCCGCGGGCAGAACACCTACTCTAGCAGCTCAAAAAGTAAAGATGGCGCTACTACGGTAGCCTGCACAAAGAGCGGCACTCAAGCCTGCACAGAAGCGCAAGCCCAAGAAGCAGCTGAAGAGAGAACAGAGAGGGAGACTGCAGAGCACACCCCGACACAGGAGATGCCACCATGCATCACGCAGCCGCCTACTTGAACCCCGGTTCGGCTGTCACCCAGTATGTGACAAGCTACCCGCAGATCCCAATTTTTTTTACCTGGACCATCAACGACCCGCGGTTGTGGGTCAACCCGGGTCAGGACTGTGCTGGACACTGGAGCTGGTGGGGTAGCTATATGGGGACATGGTCATGTAACACAGCACCACGCAGGATGCATAGCTTAGTGGGCATAGGCTGACCACCCTACATGAAAGCAGGGCCGGGCTACTACATCCCAGGTCTCATGTTAACCATCACCCACCTATCTCTTATCTCTAACTATGAACCAAGGGTCTATTTAGCTCATGCGGGTTCCCATCTCTCGTTGTTTTCAACTCGTTTTCCCTTTGTTTTTTTTCTTTTTTTGTTTTTTTTCTTGCTCCCATAGGTGGTACTAGTGGAACATAACATACAGTAGTTTAGCATAATATAAGTAGCCTCCGTCCCACTTAATATGGTGCCGAGCCTGATTGTCTCACTAAGATTACTACTTTTATTTGTATACACTTGCATCTGAGCAAAATGTTAGCTAGTGACTGTTAAGCCTTAAAGGACCACTATAGTGCCAGGAAAACATACTCTTTTGTGCCCGGCTCTGGAAGGGAGAAAGGGGTTAAACTTACCTTTTTCCAGCGCTGGGCGGGGAGCTCTCTGCCTCCTCTCCTCCTCCGATCCGCCCCGTCGGCTGAATGCGCACGCGCGGCAAGAGCTGCGCGCGCATTCAGCCAGTCGCATGGGAAAGCATTCATAATGCTTTCCTATGGACGCTTGCGTGCTCTCACTGTGATTTTCACAGTGAGAACCACGCAAGCGTCTCTAGCGGCTGTCAATGAGACAGCCACTAGAGGATTTGGAGGAAGGCTTAACCCATTGATAAACATAGCAGTTTCTCTGAAACTGCTATGTTTATAAAAAAAAAAAAAATGGGTTAACCCTAGAAGGACCAGGCCTAGAGTGGTCCTTTAAGTATTAATGCACAAATGTAGTCTATAGCTATGTATATACTAGACAGAATTTGCGCAGTGAGGCATTTCTACTCCGTAAATCCTCTTATTGACATAACTACCTGTAAAATCAGTTACATCACAGTGAAAGCTTATGTATAATCTACTTTATCCTGTTTCACAATACTTAATTTTCTTAAAAAATAGTTAAAAGTATTTCCATGCCATGCCTAATGTACCAATATATGACAATGATTAGTCTGCTGACGCTGTCGTGGCATCGCAAACTTGGTTGTAACTACCTTCACTGCAAAAATAAAGAATTTTAAAAATAAATAAATAAATTAATTGGAGACGGGATATTATACTAAATATTGCACAAATGTACTGGCCGCAATTACAGGGAGAATGACAAAGTGTCCAGACCTTAAAATGCAAGGTCAGAGTAATAGTGAGCACGGGAAAAGGCAATATATTCTGCAATAAAACCATATAAATACCAAATTGGTCCAATATGTAATTAGCAGCAAATAAAATAAAATAGAAACAGGTCCAATATGAAAGTAATAATAAAAGTCCAATAAAAAATAGCAGCAAATATAAATTAGTCCAAATTGATAGGAATTCTTGCGTCCGAAAAAAGAATAGGCTCTACAGAACTTGTGCTGTAGCTGCAAAAAGCCCCAAGAAAGAAAAGATAGTTGGATATTCTCTCACCTAGGACTCCTCTCTTCTGTTCTCATCTTATCTTTTTATTTTAGTTAGCCGTGGCACTCACTGATTATGTGGTGTGGGTCACGACACCATTTTGATACACCCGCTCGGTGCTCAAGGTTTGTTCCACATGATTTTCCAAAGTGCCCTTCCATCTCCCCTCCCTTACTTCATGGCTCGGAACAGCTTTTAACATTTTAAGCCCCACCCTCACCAATTTTTAACATGTGGGTTGATGGCAGCCATACCATAACTCCCCTAAAGGGGCCTAGCCTATTTCACTTATTGTTTTTAGAAAATTCATACACTATCCCCACTGATAACTAGTTACCATTGCATTCAGTGGGATTTTATATGGTTTTTAATATTTTATACGTTGATTTTTGTGTCACGTATTAAACCGTTGCTTTTTAAATTTGTATGCTATGTAAACAGGAGTGGTCCATATGTCTGTAACACTTTGATAAATCCTACTGTTTTACTTTGTATTTCCAATAAAAGTAGTATACTTCATACGTATCTTGGACCTTCCCGACTTTTCTTAGGTTTTATCAAGAGGACTCTCACTTCGATATCCTTGGTGGGGATTATACCACCTATGCCATTAGGACTGAGCAAAACCCATTTTGCTTTCCTCCCATTTATTTTTATCAGCTTTATAAGTGAGCACTATTTTTGCTGCTACGATTGGAAGCATGGATTCTTATATGCCCCAAGTGGTGATGGATCTGTACACATCTTTTCCGGAGACTCCACCGAACCAGCATATGCACACGTGGATACTAAAAATAAACTAGAAGTGCGTTTTCATACTCTCCTCCCTGATTATAAGGACATACAACACTATTGTTTCCTGTCCCCTTATTTTCCATATTGACCTTTTCCAATTCGGATTTGAGGACACCCACAAGGCACTGCTACCCTTCTATTTTCCAGAAGCCTGAGCAATCTCTAGTCTTGTTTGTTTATTACACTAATATGTTGTTTTTCAAAGCTGATTAATTTTATTTGCACACTCCTTGTGTTGCTGCTATCCTCATACTTCTGCATTTATGGGTTAATTTTAAAGCTACCATTTTAGCAGCCTATCACTATCAAATTAGTCTGTTAATGACTTGCCATGCATGACCTGGTGATGCCCTTGACTGTTTATATCTGCCACTATATTGTGCACAATATACAGTTAAAGGCCTGATGCAAGCTTACCCCAGTCTGTCCAGATTTGGTAGGTAATGCAATCTTGGTCTGTATCATTTACAGTAATGGAAAAAAAAGAAAGTATATCCTCCTTGAATGCTTTGGCTTTACATAGTAGGTCTTAAAATTAGAACTGCCAAAAAGTCGGGTGTTGCCATCCTTCTCTCCAGAACCACTCTATTCTGCTTACTCGAGCAAAAATAGAGCCCAGAGGCCAGTACCTTTTCATCAAAGGGCAGATTCAAAACCAACTTTATACATTCGTGGTAATCTACACTCCAAACTACCACCAACACACATTTCTTGCCTCTACCCTCAAACATCTAGAGAACTTCACAGAAGGCACCATTGTCCTTGGAGGGGCTCTGAACTACCCCTTAGATCCGCTCAGAGATATGTCTAAAGGGGTGAGTACAATGCTGCTACACCACATCTGCACATTTCATAAATCTATGATGCGCCTCCATCTGGTGGACTGCTTGAGAGCACTTAACCCAGAGGAGCGAGACTACACATACTACTCTGCGACCCACCCATCATATTCTAGAATAGACTACTTGTTTCTGAGACAGTCCCACCTCCTTCTACTCCTAGATACGAGTATCGGTATAACTACGTGGTCAGACTATGCCCCGGTTACACTCCGACTCCTGGCCCTGTTGCACTTACTGGTTGAACACCTCTGGATACTTAATGAAGCCATATTGCTACATCAGGAACCCTACAGAACATACGCTCCAACTTGACCCACTATTTTAAGGAGAATACCACTTAGACGTTTCCCCAGTGACTACTTGGGAAGCCCACAAGAGCATGATCAGAGGGCACCTTATATCACTATGTACTCAGAGGAAAAAAGCCCAATAAATGTGGGCCACGACTCGCACGCATGTTGAAGAAGCTACAGGATAGATTTCACATCACCAAGATTCAGGCTGGTGCCGGGAGTCCTTCTTCCTTCCCCAAAGAGATAACGAATGTGTTCCACAGTTACTACAACTCATTATATAACATAAAGGCTGCAAAGACACTCTAACAGAAGCAATTCATATTCGATTATCTACGCAGATTTCACCCGAATAAATTGGAGAGGCCATCAAAGATTCTAAAACTGGGAGGGCCCTGGGACCAGATGGACTCCTGCTCCGATACAAGATATTTAGCGATGTCCTACTACCTCACATGATCACTTCTTTAGCGCCCTCACCAGCGAAGGGAAACTTGGCCCCGAATTTAAACCGCATATCTGACGGTTTTGCCCAAAGAGGGGAAGGATCTGGAGCTGTGCCCAAGCTACAGGCCCATATCCCTCCTCAATTGTGATGTTAGGATCTTGGCCAATGTCTTGGTGAGCTGAATAAAAACCGCCTACTCTCCCTCGTACGTCATGACCAAAGTGGGTTTGTACCAGGCAGGGAGGTGAAAGCTAATAACATCAGGCTTTTGAATCTTTCACCTGGCACAGACCTCAAACAACACAGATGATTGTCCTTTCCAACGATGCCAAAAAGGCTTTCAATGGCATACAATGGCAATTTATGTTCTCAACGATCCGGAAAAAGGTTTTCAAGAAAAAAATCTGTTAATGGATTCAGTCACTATTTACTTTTCAATCAGTGAGGGTGCGCATCAACAGCAGTTTTTTCCACACTGATGCACATATCCAACGGGACTAGGCAGGGGTGGCCGCTATCAACTCTGCTTTAACAATGGAACCCTTCCCGAACGCTGATCGGAACAACCCATCAATTCGGGGACTACAACAACTGGGCTTTGAACACAGTCTCTGCATATGCTGCTGATCTTCTATTCTATGTTACGCAACCGTTGGTTTCACTGCCAAACCTGCTGCAGGAATTGGATGCCTTCAGCAAGTTGAGTGACTATAAGCTCAACCTAGACAAATCAGAAGCAATGAATACCCCCATCAGATATCGCTCAGGTCAACCTCAATTCCCATTTTCAAGTTGCCAAGACTGCTTGAAATACCTTTTGGATAGAAGTCCCTGGAATCTGACCAAGATATACAAATATTTCCAACCAATGCTACACAGCTTCCAGAAAAATATGAAGGACTGGACAGTACCGCACTTCTCCTAGATCAGCCGAATTGAAAGCGTGAGAATGAATCTGCTGCCTTGCATGCTATACCTCTTCCAGACTATACCAATTCCGCTACCAAAGAAGTTTTTCGCCTCCCTGAATTCAGCCTTGACTCAATACGTATAGGAAAAAAGAGGCCACGATTTAAGTTAGAACTTGTATGCCCAAAATGCGATGGGGGGGCTGGGTCTCCAGTCATTCTGCGACTACTACATGGCCATGCATTTAAGCCACATAGTGGAATGGCACATGTCTTCACAGCATATATGGCCAGCCCTGGAGCGAGGGATGGTTTGGCACCATATTCCCTCTCTTGTATGGCTAGGAGAGGTTGCTACTAGAGACATCTGCAGCACTCCACCCCTGATTGGGGTGACTTTCCGTAAATGGCACAGCATACAGTTCAAGATGGCCCTAACCACCACAAATGGACCTATGTATCGAATAAGCACAAATTCTGCATTTCCAGCTGGCTCAGAGCATCGTCACCGGGGATTTCTGTAGAAGGCACATACATCAAACTTACCTCACTCTGCAGGGCAGATTCGATACTCCCCTTAAAGGGACACTATAGTCACCAGAACAACTACAGCTTATTGTTTGTTCTGGTGAGTAGAATCATTCTCTTCAGGCTTTTTGCTGTAAACACTCTTTTCAGAGAAAATGCAGTGTTTCCATTACAGCCTAGGGATACCTGCGCTGGCCACTCCTAAGATGGCTACTAGAGGTGCTTCCTGGGGGCAGTGCTGCGCACTGAGCAGCACTGCCATTCAGTGTCTCCACCCTCTGCATGCAGAGATGCATTGATTCAATTAATCTGAGGAGATGCTAAATGGCCAGGGCTGTCTGACTTGTGCTGGATCTGCCCTTAATCTGCCTCCTTGACCATCTCAGTCAATCCTATGAGGAAGCATTGTAATTTGCTCAGACCACCACTTCTGATTATGTCTGCAGCATCGCAGGCAGACAGGCAGCTGCAGACTTGAATACAAGTAGAAGTTTACTATATTTAGGAAGGCCAGGGGGCTAGATGGTGGTTTTAACACTATAGGGTCAGGAATACAGGTTTGTGTTCCTGATCCTATAGTGTTCCTTTAAGGGATCTCATCAAAGACAGGCAACCCTTCGTGATGGAACATTTCCAACACAATCAGGTGCGTCTTTACCAAATAAAGAACAACAAACCATACAAAGATGCAGCCAGTCTCAGTGTAAAGATGAGTCTCTTATCGGTACTTAAGTCTCTGTGTAGGACCAACCACTACCCTGTTTTCCTTTGGGGTAGTTCCATCGGTATATACACAGAGCCTTAGAAGTTTCTTCTTCTTTTTTTGTTTTTCTTGACCAAATAAACATACATTCCACAAACCATTGACTGCATTTCAAACACTGTTCCAGACTGGCACAGCTATACTGCAGTGTTTCCACCCTCCGCCAACTGTTGCTGACTGCATCACATCCCCCTCTGCCTCAATATCAAGCCAGTGAGGGGAATCCCTGCAAACAGTTTACTGATCAGTTGTGGTCCAAGATAACGCTCTTAACGCATATTAGCTCCATGAGCACCTGATTTCAAGAAATACATTTGAAACTGCTGACTCAATGGTACAGCTTTCCACAAAAGCTACATCACTTTCTCCCCCAAGATTCCTGACACTTGCTAAAGATGTGGAGGAGCAGGAGACTCTCTACACATATTCTGGGACTGTTCTCATATCACCCTTTTGGAAGAAGGTACGTGAGACCATGACTACCATGGCAGATGAGGGGGTACACCTAGCACCAGCGGACATGCTGCTGAACTGTACCACACAAATCTCTTTCCAGACATCTGCTCACAGCGACTTGTTCCTTAATTCCAGCACTGTGAAAATGACCCAATGCCCAGATTCGCCATCCTTCCAGAGAGTTGAGTTGAGAGTTGAGGCAATCGGGGAGGAGGTGAGGAGAATGTTGTGATGCTAACCGGCTGCATGGAAAGACAAGAGGAGACAGAGAGCTTGGCTATCCTATGTGATTACAGGTGCGTAGGTGGAGGTGCGATGGGCGTGGGCTGTGAACCCATTGGATGGACCTGAAGTAAACCATAATTTGTACCTAAAACTCATGCACCACCACCCCCTTTTTTTTTTTTTCCTCCCCCCACAACCTCTTACAATCACTCCCAATTCCTTCCTCACTCTGATCTTCTCCCTTTCACCCATCTTACATAGTTACATAGCTGAAAAGAGACTTGCATCCATCAAGTTCAGCCTTCCTCTCAAATGTTGTTGCTGTTGATCCAAAAGAAGGCAAAAAACCTGGTCTGAAGCGCTTCCAATTTTGCCACAAACTAGGAAAAAATTCCTTCTTGACCCCCAAAATGGCAGTCAGATGTCTCCTTGGATCAAGCAGCTATTACCCCACTAATTAGAAATGATATCCCTGTATGTTATGTTTTTGTAAGTATTTATCCAATTTCAGTTTAAACATCTGTATGGACTCTGACAAAACCACCTCTTCAGGCAGTGAATTCCATATCCTTATTGTTCTTACTGTAAAAAAACCTTTTCTTTGCCTTAGATGAAATCTCCTTTCTTCCAGCCTAAATGTGTGACCTTGTGTCCTATGTATAGCCCTGTTTATGAATAGATTTCCAGATAAAGGTTTGTACTGGCCCCGAATATATTTGTATAAAGTTATCATATCCCCTCTCAGGCGCCGTTTTTCCAAACGAAACAGATTTAATTTTTTTTAACCTTTCTTCATAACTAAAATGCTCCCTTCCTTTTATCAATTTTGTAGCGCGTCTCTGGACCCTCTCCAGTGCCATGATATCCTTCTTTAGAACAGGCGCCCAAAATTGCACAGCATATTCAAGGTGTGGTCTTACCAGCGATTTATAAAGAGGCAGAATTATATTTTCATCCCGAGAATTCATGCCCCTATTCATACATGACAAAATCTTACTGGCCTTAGCAACTGGAGATTGACATTGCGTATTGCTGCCTAATTTGTCTATAACAATTCCCAAATCCTTCTCGTGTGTGGTTATCCCTAATTCACTACAATTTAGTGTGTAAGTTGCTTGTGCATTCTTAAACCCCGAAGTGCATAACTTTGCATTTCTCTGTTAAATTTCATCTGCCATTTTAGTGCCCAGTCCCCCAATCTATCCAAATCTCTCTGCAGCAAAGCAATATCCTGCTCACATTTTATTACTTTACAAAGTGTTGTCATCTGCAAACACTGATACATGGCTTTCAATGCCTATTTCAAGATCATTTATAAATGTTAAATAGAAGTGGTCCCAAAACAGAACCCTGAGGGACACCACTTACCACTTTTGTCCAGCCTGAAAATTTACCATTAATTACAACTCATTGTACTCTGTCCTTAAGCCAATGTTCTACCCAAGAACAGGAATATTCATCTAGACCAATTTCTTTTAGTTTGAAGACTAACCTATTGTGAGGAACCGTATCAAATGCCTTGGCAAAATCTAAGTAGATCACATCCACTACAACACCCTGATCTATACTTCTACTTACTTCTTCGTAGAATGCAATTAGGTTAGTTTGACATGAACCGATATTTCATAAAACCATGCTGATTATTGCTAATAACAAAGTTCTTCCCAATGAATTCCTGAATCTTATCCCTTAATAGCCCTTCAAATATTTTCCCAGTTACAGAAGTTAAGCTCACAGGTCTATAATTTCCAGGCAAGGATTTTGAACACTTTTAAAATATAGGAACAACATCTGTCTTCCTCCAATCCTCCGGTACAACACCTGAAACAAAAGAATCTTGAAAAATTAAATACAGAGGTTCACTTATTTCCCTACTTAGCTCCTTAAGTACTCGTGGGTGAATACCGTCAGGCCCCAGAGCTTTATTTACATTAATTTTCTTTAATAGCTGTAGCACCTTGTCTCGAGTTATCCAATCGCAAGTTATTTGCAAGTTTTTTGCAGCAATCATTTGCATATCTCTTGCCATAGGATCCTCATTAATATATACTGAAGAAAAATTATTTAAAATTTTTTTCCTGGTCTTCATTAGCTAATAAACCCAACTCTGTTTCAAGTGTACCTACACTTTCATTTTTTGTTTTTTTAGAATTGATGTACTTGAAAAAAAATTTGGGGTTGGTTTTGCATTCTTTTGCCATCAATTTCTCATTTTCTATTTTAGCCACTTTAATTGCCTTTTTGCAAGCGTTATTGGCTTCCTTATATCTTAAATAGGATGTCTTTGATTTGTCTGTTTTAAATGCTTTAAATGCCCTTTTCTTATTTTTAATCTCTTGTTTTACTTCTCTACTAAGCCACATTGGTTTTAATTTGTTTTTTATATTTATTACCCAAGGGTACATACTGAGAAATGTACCTTTCTAATATTTGTTTGAATAGTTTCTATTTATTCTCAGTGTTTTTATCACTAAGGAGTTTATGCCAGTCGATATGTTGTAGAGCTGCCCTAATCTTATTGAAATTGGCTTTTTTTTAAATTATATGTTTAGTATACCCCACTTCTTCTGGGCTTGCGTATTCCCCCCCGCCTCTTTACTGCACAACTTTACCTCTACTACGGCCTCTCCGTGGAGGCGGGATTTTCCCACGACACATTTTATCCGGAGCTCACCCACTTCCAACAAGATCCATTGACCTTAATGTTATGTCCATTACATTTAGATGGCAGGGATTACTTGCGTGTCTCGCTTGTTTCCTGCAAAATGTTAACTTATGTCAACTACATGAGGCATTATGTATGCCATAGATACATGCTTACTTGACACGTTTTCTTGTGGGACTTCATGGTCTTAATCTGTGATTGCCTTTACTACTTAACATTCCTTCTAATCTGTAAAATGTTCTGATATTAAATCTTCATAAAGTGTCAAAAATAAATAAAAGGACACTTTTCTACCTGTTAAACAGCAGTAATCTGTAATGATAGTTACTGCCATTTTAAAGACTACAAACTTTTTTGTACGGTCACTCTGTCTTGGTTCCTTGAAAAGATCATTAAAAACTCTTTTCGTTAAAGAGCATATCAATTAAAATTTCCCTCTTCATACCTTGGTCACTCATCCTGCTTCCTCTCCAAAAACTATACCTTTACTGTTCTAGCAACCTACTTTATCCCGTACATGAAATACATCCGGCCTTTACTTCTTGTGCCACTTTACCCCACTACCTCTAGAAAGTAGGCTCATTTGAGCAGGACCCTCAACACAATGTTCCTGTGCGGCTAGTTTCTCTTGTTACAAATACATATTTTAGTCCACCTGTTGTATAACACTGTCATTTGGTGCTTAAAGGGATCCTATAGTGCCAGGAAAACAAACCAGTGTTCCTGGCACTATAGGCTCTTGGAGAGCTCATCTCCCTTGGCGCTGAAGGGGTTAAAACCCCTTCAGCCACTTACCTTAATCCAGCACCAGGCTCCCTCACCACTGGTGACCTCTCCTCCCCTGCCGACGCTAGCTCCCGAGTGGAGCCAAATGCGCATGCATGGCCAGAGACGCGCTTATTCAAACCCGCCCATAGAAAATCATTACACAATGCTTTCCTATGGGGATCTTATTAGACGCTGAAGATCTATGAGGACACCCAGTGTCCGATAAGTGCGATTTACTCCTATGTACATTGCGGAAGCGCCTCTAGTGGCTGTAAGGGAGACAGCCACTAGAGGCTGGATTAACCCTGCAGTGTAAACCTAGCAGTTTCTCTGAAACTGCTAGGTTTTCAGCTGCAGGGTTAAAACTAGGGGGACCTGGCACCTAGACCACTTCATTGAGCTGAAGTGGTCTGGGTGCCTATAGTGGTCCTTTAATAAATGTTCTTAACTTTTCATGAACTCCTACACGATTAGTTCTTTTCATGCAAATGCTTTGCTTATACATGTTTTGACACTTTTTCTCACAGATTAATTAGAATAGTGTTTGGGTAAAAAAACAATTACTGGTTGAAAATAATCTATAATCTGTTTTCATTCTGATATAGAAACATAGAATGTGACAGCAGATAAGAACCATTTGGCCCATCTAGTCTGCCCAATTTTCTAAATACTTTCATTAGTCCCTGGCCTTATCTTATAGTTAGGATAGCCTTATGCCTATCCCACGCATGCTTAAACTCCTTTACTGTGTTAACCTCTACCACTTCATCTGGAAAGCTATTCCATGCATCCACTACCCTCTCAGTAAAGTAATACTTCCAGATATTATTTTTAAACCTTTACCCCTCTAATTTAAGACTGTCCTCTTGTTGTGGTAGTTTTTCTTCTTTTAAATATAGTCTCCTCCTTTACTGTGTTGATTCCCTTTATGTATTTAAATGTTTCCCCCCTGTATCATATCCCCCCTGTCTCGTCTTTCCTCCAAGCTATACATGTTAAGATCCTTGAACCTTTCCTGGTAAGTTTTATCCTGCAATCCATGAACCAGTTTAGTAGCCCTTCTCTGAACTCTCTCTAAGGCAGTGATTCCCAACCCAGTCCTCAAGGCACACCTACCAGTCCAGGATTTAGGGATTACATAGTAGTGGCTAAGGTGTTTTTAGAAACCTTAGACACAACTGGGTCACCCCTAAATCCTGGACTGGTAGGTGTGCCTTGAGGACTGGGTTGGGAAACACTGCTCTAAGGTATCAATATCCTTCTGAAGATAGTCTCCAGTACGGTGTACAATACTTCGAGAGGTCTCGCCAGTGTTCTGTACAAAGGCATAAGCACTTCCCTCTTTCTACTGCTAATATCTCTCCCTATACAACCAAGCATTCTGCTAGCATTTCCTGTTGCTCTATCACATTGTCTGCCTTCCTTTCAGAAATAATCACCCCTAAATCCCTTTCCTCAGATGTTGAGGTTAGGACTCTATCAAATATTCTGTACTCTGCCCTTGGGTTTTTACATCCAAGATGCATTATCTTGCACTTATCCACATTAAATGTCAGTTGCCACAACTCTGACCATTTTTCTAGTTTTCCTAAATCATTTGGCTTATCACTCCTGGAATATCAACCATGTTACATATCTTAGTATCATCAGCAAAAGACATACCTTACCATCAAGACCTTCTGCAATATCACTAATAAAAATATTAAAGAGAATGGGTCCAAGTACAGATCCCTGAGGTACCCCACTGGTGACAAGCCCAAGCTTCGAATATATCATTGACTACAACCCTCTGTCGTCTGTCACTCAGCCACTGCCTTACCCATTCAACAATATTGGAATCCAAACTTAAAGATTGCAGTTTATTTATAAGCCTTCTATGTGCAACAGTGTCAAAATCCTTACCGAAATCTAGGTAAGCAATGTCTACTCCACCACCCTGATCTATAATTTTAGTTACCCAATCAAAAAATTCAACAAGATTAGTTTGGCATGATCGCACTGAAGTAAACCCATGTTGTCTCTGATCTTGAAATCCATGTGTTTTTTAGATGTTCAACAATCCTATCCTTTAACATGGTTTCCATCACTTTCCCCACTACTGAAGTAAGGCTTACTGGCCTATAGTTGCCCGACTCCTCCCTATCACCTTTCTTGTGAATGGGCACAACATTCGCTAACTTCCAGTCTTCTGGGACTACTCCTGTTAACAATGATTGGTTAAATAAATCTGTTAATGGTTTTGCTAGTACACCACTAAGCTCTTTTAACAGCTTTGGGTGTATTCCATCAGGTCTCATTGAATTATTTGTCTTTACTTTTGACAGTTGAAATAGAACCTCTTCCTCTGTAAACACACGTGTAATAAATGACTCCTTTATCCTTTTTCTTAACTGAGGTCCCTTTCCTTCATTTTCATCTGTAAATACCAAAGCTAGACCTTTATCCTCTTCTACATATCTTCCTTCTTTTGTTTTTAATCTAACTACTTAATTACTAAATGCTAACTTTTTGTTTTTTACTATTTTGGCCACATCTGCGGAGTACCACAGTGGTTTCTTGAATTTTTTGCTTTTACTGACAAGCCTAATGCAATTTTATGTTGCCTTCAGTAGTGCAACTTTTAAATAATCCCATTTCTCTTGGACTCCATTTAAATTGCTCCAGTCTGATAATGACTCCTTTACATATATTCTAATTTTAGAAAAGTCTGTTTTTGTAAAGTCTAAAACTTGATTTTGTGTGGTGTGACTCACCACAGTGTGTTCTTATATTAAACCACACTGACTGATCACTGGATCCTAAACTTTCACCTACAGTAATATCTGATATCAAATATCCATTTGTTAACACTAAATCTAGTATGGTCTCTTTACGAGTTGGCTCCTCAATGACTTGTTTTAGAGACAATCCCAGTAGGGAGTTTAGAATGTGTGCTCCTGGCACAACCAGCTATTTTTGTTTTCCAATTCACATCTGGAAGATTAGTCACCCATGATGATAACTTCCCCCTTCATTGTCATTTTAGCAATTTCCTCAACTAGTAGATTATCTAACTCTTCAATTTGTCCTGGGGGCCTATAAATTACACCTACACGAGTTACTGTGTGATTACCAAATTCTAACGTGACCCAAACGGACTCTGTTTGCCTCACTAACTTTTATTAGGCTAGATTTTATGCTATCCCTAACATACAGGGCCACCCCTCCCCCTTTCTTGCCTTCCCTTTCTTTTCTATATAAAGAGTACCCTGGTATTGCTAGTCCCAGTCATTTCTCATTATACCATGGTTCAGTAACAGCGACTAAATCTACACTATCAGTTGCCATTATTGCCATGAGTTCATGGATCTTATTCCCTAAACTGCGAACATTTGTAGACATGACTCTAAGCTTATCTTTTTTTTAACACACTTGCTACAGGCACCTTCTGTCCTTGTTTTGGGGGACAATTGGATTGATGTTTTATCATCCTTTTGCCCCCCCTCCTAGTTTAAATACATCCTAGCAAAACCTCTGAACTGCTCACTGAGAACATTTGTTCCCTTTTGAGAAAGATGCAAACCATCTTTTTTGTACAGCTTATCTCCATTCCAAACAGAGCTACCATGAGAAATAAAGCCAAATCCTTGCTCCCGACACCATTCACCAAGCCACAAATTAAAGTCCCTAATACGCATCCGCCTGTCGTTCTGAGTGTTATGCACAGGCAGAACTTCAGAGAATGACAGTGTGGAAGCAACCTGCCGTATATTATTGGCAAAAACACTAAAAACTTCCTTAACCTCTGAAAACTCATTGCAAGCCAAGTCATTTGTTGCAGAGTGTACTTTGTGTATTATTGCATATTTCTAATTCTTGTTTTGGATTTCTCTAGGCAGTAAGCGAAATCTTGAGCCGTATTTCCAGCACTCTAAAACATCTCCTTGTGGAAGTCTCATCCTGACAAATGCAGAGAAATCTGAAAAGAAAATGTCCTCTCTTCATGCAGAGCAAGACACAAATATGTTAAGAGAACACTATCTTAACGCTAAACCGTTAATATTTTCTGAATGCAATAAATCGTGGGTCATGGTGGCCCCTAAACCAGCCAACCGCAGCATGGCAGACCCCCCAATCATGACTCTTAGTGAGAGAGTGGATAATGCGGAAACACCTACCAGTGAGAGATACAAATATTTCACATCCCCAATGTTACCCAGTACAAAGCTGAGGAAGAAACTTACCCCTGTTAAGGAAGTGTTAAGTGAAGTCAAGATCTCAGAATGGAGAAACAAAGATGAGCTAAACGTGACATATGTAATGCCCACAATTTGTCACACCCTTGATGGACCGAATTCAAGACCTGGGGATGATTGGTCGTTTAACAGCTTTTTATCTGCAGAGTGTGAAAACTTGATAAAACAAGTAAAAAACACATTTGAAGGTATAAGAACTGATCGTGAACTGGATCATAAAATGGAAAAATCGAGCTTCTTGGAGGGTAGTCTCTTGGACCTAGATAAAATGAACTTGAATCTCCTAGACTTCCATTTGATGGATGAAGGTAACCAGAATGATAAACATAAAGTATTGTGCTGCCCTGCCACAACATATCTAAACAAGTTGCATATTAAAATGAACGAAACCGAGAGCATCAACCAAGTGGGTGTCGATGGGAAATCCTTAAGCACTGATAGTGCTCTACCTGTAACAGATAGCTCAGAAAACGATCGCACTTTCATATTGTCAGTTGTACCAATACAAAATTGTGGCAAAGCTTTGGAAGAAGGAATGGGTGACACATGCATGCACAAGGTCAATTCTACAGTCTGTATGCAGCATACCATGTTCACGCAAAGTGCAGTGAATTCTGCTGACACCACACACATTTTGTTGTGTGATGCCATACCTGAAGGTAATACAATGCAAGCTATTGTATCAAGTGATAAAATGCCAATGCCAACTCTTGCCAATATCACCCAGAATATTACAGCAAACACTGAGATTGATGTAGCCGGTGTCCCTCAGGATATGGCATCAATCCCTAATGAGATGGATGTAGCCAATGTCATCCATAACATTGTAATGAAGTCTAGTGGGACAGCAGAAGCCAATGTCACCCAGGAACTTGTGTATAAAACAAGTGAAACTGCGACTAATGCCACCCAAGACCTTGTGTCAGAACCTAGTGAGATGACTGTAACCAATGCCACCGAGGTCTTTGCACAAAAACCTAATGGGACATCTGTGTCAGTCACCCAGGATATTGTGTTAGAGCCTACTGAGATGACTGTAACGGATGCAACCCAGGCCTATGTACTAAAATCTAATGGGACCTCTGTGTCCAATGTCAGCCAAGATACTGCATCTTGTGGGATGACTTTAACCACTACTACCCAGGACATAGTGTTAGAACCTACTGAGATGACTGTAACCAAGGCACCCCAGATCTATATACTAAAATCTGACTGGTCGTCTGTGTCCAATGTCACTCAAGACAATGTGTCAGCACCTAGTGGGATGATTGTAAATGTCTCCCAAGACCTTATGTCAGAACCTAGTGGAATGACTGTAATCTGTGCCAATCAGGGCCTTGTGTCAGAATCTAGTGGCATGCCCGTAACAAATGCCACTCATCTTATGGTGGAACCCAGTAGGATGACTGTAGCACATGCCAACAAGGTATTTGTGCAAAAACCTAGCGGGACATCTATGTCCAATGTCACCCAGGACATAGTGTCAAAAGAGGTGACTGTGGTTAATACCACAAAGGATATTGGTGAGATAACTACAGATGTACCCAGCTTGGAAAAAGATGCTGTGGGTAAAATACCCAATATCACTCCGGATGCGTTATTGGATTATGAGGGAACTTCAAAATGTACATTGCATAAACTACTAAATAAGACCTTCTCCATGAACAGACAAGATAAACAAACATTACCTTTTATAGTGCCTGTAGCTATTGCCACCCCAGACTTTCCAACTCACTGTGAAATGGCTACAGTAAATATTACTAAAGACCTTGCCTCTGAACATGTAGAAGTGGCTGAACCTGACTCCACACAGGATGTCGATGAGGAAAGATTGGAGCAAGTGGTTAGTCATCCAGAACAATTGGAGCATTACACAAAAATATGGGAGACTTCTCAGGATTTGTCTTTCTCCAGTGGGTCCTTGTCCTTTGTCACATCTACACCTGTAACAGGGTTGAGCCATTATCGTTTCATCATAAAATCTGAACAGCCTATGCAGTATGACCCCAACTTCACTTTTACTAACTTGGAGGCACAAACAAAGGAACTGGAGATGAAAGGACAATCAAAACTTAAATTATTGCATAGAGGCAGTTTAGTAAAAAGAGGAATGACAAGAGGCCCTATGCTGCCCCGCGTGTCCAGAAGTAATCTTCCAGTAGCAGTGGAAAAGTCAAAACTAATGGAACCTCCATGTGCTCCAAAATTTGGCCAGGGTTCTTTACCACAAGCCACTGAATGGGCTAAAAAATTAACAAAAGAGCATTTGTCTAACAATGATCTACCAGGAGGTAGTAACTGTTTTAGGCGAGGCATGGTTTGCCCTTCACTTAGCAGGATTACCACTGTAGGCATTGCCCAGAAAAAATTAGGAGAGTCAGCAAGACAACTTGTTTATCACAAGCCAATAAATGGTTTGTATACTCTCAAGACTACAGCTGCAAAGGTATCTAACAAACGGTTCTTGTCTACTTCATTCTTTGTCTATGATAGTTTTTCCATCTAGATCTTAATGTTAGGCTTGCTCTTTGATAAGGAGTTATGTAGTCGTTTGTATGAGGTGTACAGTAATGTCTTTTCTTTATCACAGATAGGATCCCATACTTCAAACTCTCAGTTGCCCAGCAGAACTACCAATAAACCAACAGCACAGGTTGCCCATAACACTGGCATTTTTTCTTCAAGAGTCCCAAGCTCCACCAATCTTCAGGATGCTGCTCAAAGCGTTGCATCCTTGACTGCATGTCAAACGGCAGCCCCTGGTGAGATCTTGTAACCAGTTGCAATGGGAAATAGAAAGGTATTGTATCTGAAATGCTGCATTTTTTTTCCTTTAGTTTAACTTATGACTCTTTCACAGGCAACAGAAAAAGTGACTTTATAAGAGTTGGACCTTCAATTTGCCCACCACCTCTAACTGGTTCTCAGACATCACCCAAAAAAATATACCCAAATTCAGGTGAGTAACCAAATAAAAGCTAATTCTCTGAGTATGCTAAACAGGGCTCAACAAATCCCAGGTCACCATGGCGCCTAGGAATTTTGCCATGGAGCCTGTGATATTTGAATATACATACAATGTAAGGTGGAGTGTCTTCTGGTTACAGATAATATCAGGTAAATCCTAAAAGTAGAACAGATAATAACACTTGATAGTGCAATATTGCCTGAATAGTAAATGAAGTGAGGATAAAATATATAGTGACACACTCACAAAATTAGAGCCTGTAATACAAGGCTCAATTATCCAGCGCTGTGGGATTAAGGATCACCACTTCCTTCTTTTAGCTTGCCAGGGGATGGAAAAAATCCAATGTCCTCTCACATATCAGTATAAAGTGGTAAAAGTGCTTTAATAGTAAAGTGCACAAATAGAAATAAAAAACAAGACCTTACAGTTTAAGGTAATCTTGTTAGAGTAGTCTCTAGCTGCAATACGCGTTTCGCCTCGTCTGGAGGCTTCCTCAGTTGCTCTGGTTGATTGTAGTTCATAATCTGTTTTTATATCCAATCTTTTGCGCCCTTTTTTTGCTCTCCTCTCCCTTTTCTCGGCATTTTCGCTTCCGCGTTCCACCGGTGGAACGCATCAATCGAGTCACTTCCGGTTTCGGCTTTTGCGTTCCACTGGTGGAACGCATGCAATATTCCTCCGGTTTTCGTGTGTTTAGATGTAAATAAATTATGGGAAACAGTCCATATGTGTATAGAGGGGCATAAGTAGCATAAATCTCATAGTTCATGAATGTAAAGGACATAAATATTAAATAGGCATTCCCAACAATCAGATAAAGGACATAAGTATTGGGTAAACACTCCAAACATGTAAATCTGACAAGTAACTGTCTGGGGAAGAAAGGAACCCTAATGTAAATCAACCTTAAAAATAGGAAGATAGGCAAGTGCTAAATAAAATGTAAATATAATGATAGGCATGACAATATAAAAGAATAAAAGAAGGAACCTATTAAGACCACATAAAAACTAAATGGTTTTAGTATTAGTACCTTAAAACAATATATTAATATCTTAATTAAAAATGGCAAACTTCAAAGTCTAAATCTAACCCATAGGGGATAAGGGTTTTAAAAGTGTATATATATTTCATTTCTTCTTTACCTAGTAATTTAATGTAATTACCCCCTCTCCAGTCTCTCTTTACTTCTTTAATAGCACAGAAAAATAAATTCTCTGGGTTTTGGTTGTGGACATCTTTAAAATGTTGGGATACGCTGTGAGTCTCCAAGCCATTCCTAATATTCCGTATGTGTTCAGCGATCCTAACTTTTAAAGGTCTAATAGTTCTCCCTACATAGAGTAACTTACAGGGACATTGTAAAATATATACAATGCCCTTGGAATGACACGTAAGGTGGTCTTTAATAATGAATGCTTTCTGGATAAGATCTTCTAAATTTTCAAAGTGCCTTTTTGTTTGTTTAGTAATTCTGCATGGAAGACATGTACCACAACCGTAAAATCCTTTAAGATCTTGAATAAAGTGCTTAGGTTTTGTAGGGTTTAAATGACTTTTAACGAAAATATTTTTAAAATTCTTGGCTCCTCTATACGTGATTCTGGGTTTTGTTGGTAAGATTTTGAATAAGATTGGGTCATCTTTTAATAAATGCCAATGTTTATTTATAATTTTATGTATACGTCTATTTTGTCCATTAAAATCACAAATAAAAGGGACTTCATTGGTGTCCATCTGTGTTGTCTTTGGTTTATATTGTATGAGTTGTTTTCTCTTTAATCTTCCAACTTCTTCTAAATCTTGGTTCAAAGATATTTCATTGTACCCCTTTTCCAAAAACTGCCGTTTAATATAAGTGGCCTGTTCTAAATAATCACTATCTAATTTGCAGTTCCGGCGAATCCTTAGAAATTGACTTTTTGGGGCATTGTGGAGCCAAGGTTTATGATGACAGCTACTAATATTTATGTAGCTGTTTGCATCCACTGGTTTGAAATGATTACTGGTGACTATCGTAGCATCTTGGATCCTAATGTTAAGATCTAAAAAATTAATATTGGATGCACTATAATTGCAAGTAAGATGGATTCCATAATCATTGGTGTTTAACTGGGTAATAAATGATTGTAAGTCTTCTATGGTGCCGGTCCAAATAAAAAAGATATCCTCTATGAAGCGGCAATAGGACACCAAACTCGCCCCCCACACATGGTCTGATAATACCCATGTTTCTTCCCAAAATGCCATAAAAAGATTGGCATAGCTCGGGGCGAATTTGGTGCCCATTGCCGTCCCACAGATTTGTAGATAAAACGTATTCTCGAACCAAAAATAATTGAGATAAAATTAATAAAATTCCTTCTAAAATATATTGGATCTGTTCTTTAAAATTAGATTTGGTTAAAAAATGTTTTACTGCTGCTATTCCCTTTTCATGAGGTATAATACTGTATAATGCAGTGACATCACATGTAACTAGTGTATTGCCCTCTGTCCATTTAGTTTCTTCTAAAATTTGTAAAATATGAATGGTATCTTTAAGATATGTTGGATTTTTTATCACAATCGGCTGAAGGATGGTATCAATATATTCATAAATCCTAGTGGAGATCGAGTCTATCCCCGATATAATTGGTCTTGCTGGGGGGTTAGTAATATTTTTATGGATTTTAGGTAATAGATAAAAAAACGGTATTTTTGGGTTATCTATCCACAAATAATTAGCTTCCTTTTCAGTAAGGATTTCTAAAGTTTTTCCTTTTTCCACATACTGTTTGAAAATCTCCATAGTAGCATTAGTGGGATTATATGTCCGTTTCTGATAAGTTGAAGAATCTGAAAGTATTCTATTTGCTTCCTTAATATATGACTCTTTATCAAGAATTACGGTTCCTCCACCCTTGTCTGCAGGCTTGATTACTAATTGATCATTATTTTTAATGACGTTTAAGGCTTTTTTTTTCCCCTATTGATAAGTTGTGTTTATATTTATTGGTTCTCTTGAATTTCTCTACATCCTTCATCACCATAGTTTCAAAAGTTTGAATTGCATCCGAAATTAGATGTCTTGGAAAAAATTGTGATTTTGGCCTAAGCTGTGTATGAAAATATTCATTATCATGTTCTTCTTGCGGTTTATTTTCTTTATTATAAAAAAAAAAAATTTTAAACATAATTTTCTTTTAAATAAATTCATATCTACAAAAAAGTTAAAAGGGTTAAAATCTGCCGTAGGTGCAAATTTAAGACCTTTATTAAAAATATTTGCCTGTTCCGGGGTAAAAATTCCTTCTAAATTGATGTCTTGCCTCTTTTCTCTATGTGCTGGTCTCTTCTTTCTTCTGTCTCCTTCTTCCTCCAGTGACCTCTGTCTTTTCCCCTGTGATTCCCAGGGTTGAACATTGTCTACCCACTTTCTCCTGTTTTAAATCAGGTCCCTCCGAAAAAAAGGTGATGGTGGGGTATCTGGGGGGAAGGGGTATTATCATTTACTTTTCTTTGCTCTCTGTGTTGAGGAATTGGCTTCTCCTGAAGATGGTAAGGGGGCTCCTCCCTCGAATGTTTTTCTTGTTCTTTCCTTTGGGCTCTTTCTTTCACCACATCACTATATTTCCTACTGTCCTGATTATTGGTGGTCACAATAGATTCAAAATTAGTACATTGTTGTCTCCTCTGGATCGGTATATGTTTGTAAGCTTTTGGGGATTCAGCAGTCTTACTATCGTAGATCTTTTTCTTATTATATGGTTGCCATCTGTTTTGTTGTACTCCATTTGTGTATTTCTTTGTATTATTCTCATATGGAACTCTCTTACTTTTGTCATATTTTGTGTTTACATCATAACTCTCTAATGGGTTGTCTTTATGTGGAATTTTCCTACGTTTTTCCCATTTAGTGTTATCATTTCTCTCTAATGGATCTCGAGTAGTTAATGGGTGTTGGGAATAATTATCCTGACTATATTGTTTTCTTTTAACAAAAGTATTCTGACGTATATTATTTTTATTGTTATTATTTCTTTTTCTTACATTTCCTGTCTTATAATCGATTGTATCTCTCAAATATTTTTTCTTTTTTATTTCAATAATATCTAGTTCAAGTTTATCTACTTTTAATTGGATTTCTTTTAGAATATCGTTATAAATTTCTGGGCTTGTAGATTCTGCCAAACAATTTTTCCATTTGCTAATTTCTTCATCAAGTTTAGGGAGAGTTTCTTCTCTTCTTGCTACGATATACCCCATTGTACTAAATGAGAAGCCATCAAGTAGTTTCTCCCAACCCGCCATAAAGTGGGGGTCCTCTCTATCAAAACTAGGGTCCTTATAGAACCTAAGGCCTCTAGGGGTAATCTGATCACGGACATATTTTTTGAGGGTTGCAATCTCCCATTTGACCTTCATCTCTTTTATAAGGTGTCTCTCTAAATTATATCTAGATTTGTTTTGATCACTATATTGTGGAACTGAATTTCGTTCTATAGTTGATTCAAAACAAGCATCAATATTATTAGTACGATATTCTCTATTGTCCAAAAAAGACATCTTAATGTAGTGACCGCTTCAAATACTGAGAAGGGGGTTGTATATATAAAAATACACAATGTTATACAATAAATGCAGTAAATACAGTATTTTCCAGTGGGATACATACATAAAAGAATAATCCAAAAAGATACTCAAAACACCTTAGTGAGTACCCTTCACCCTCACATCAAATTTAAATATACATACAATGTAAGGTGGAGTGTCTTCTGGTTACAGATAATATCAGGTAAATCCTAAAAGTAGAACAGATAATAACACTTGATAGTGCAATATTGCCTGAATAGTAAATGAAGTGAGGATAAAATATATAGTGACACACTCACAAAATTAGAGCCTGTAATACAAGGCTCAATTATCCAGCGCTGTGGGATTAAGGATCACCACTTCCTTCTTTTAGCTTGCCAGGGGATGGAAAAAATCCAATGTCCTCTCACATATCAGTATAAAGTGGTAAAAGTGCTTTAATAGTAAAGTGCACAAATAGAAATAAAAAACAAGACCTTACAGTTTAAGGTAATCTTGTTAGAGTAGTCTCTAGCTGCAATACGCGTTTCGCCTCGTCTGGAGGCTTCCTCAGTTGCTCTGGTTGATTGTAGTTCATAATCTGTTTTTATATCCAATCGAGAATACGTTTTATCTACAAATCTGTGGGACGGCAATGGGCACCAAATTCGCCCCGAGCTATGCCAATCTTTTTATGGCATTTTGGGAAGAAACATGGGTATTATCAGACCATGTGTGGGGGGCGAGTTTGGTGTCCTATTGCCGCTTCATAGAGGATATCTTTTTTATTTGGACCGGCACCATAGAAGACTTACAATCATTTATTACCCAGTTAAACACCAATGATTATGGAATCCATCTTACTTGCAATTATAGTGCATCCAATATTAATTTTTTAGATCTTAACATTAGGATCCAAGATGCTACGATAGTCACCAGTAATCATTTCAAACCAGTGGATGCAAACAGCTACATAAATATTAGTAGCTGTCATCATAAACCTTGGCTCCACAATGCTCCAAAAAGTCAATTTCTAAGGATTCGCTGGAACTGCAAATTAGATAGTGATTATTTAGAACAGGCCACTTATATTAAACGGCAGTTTTTGGAAAAGGGGTACAATGAAATATCTTTGAACCAAGATTTAGAAGAAGTTGGAAGATTAAAGAGAAAACAACTCATACAATATAAACCAAAGACAACACAGATGGACACCAATGAAGTCCCTTTTATTTGTGATTTTAATGGACAAAATAGACGTATACATAAAATTATAAATAAACATTGGCATTTATTAAAAGATGACCCAATCTTATTCAAAATCTTACCAACAAAACCCAGAATCACGTATAGAGGAGCCAAGAATTTTAAAAATATTTTCGTTAAAAGTCATTTAAACCCTACAAAACCTAAGCACTTTATTCAAGATCTTAAAGGATTTTACGGTTGTGGTACATGTCTTCCATGCAGAATTACTAAACAAACAAAAAGGCACTTTGAAAATTTAGAAGATCTTATCCAGAAAGCATTCATTATTAAAGACCACCTTACGTGTCATTCCAAGGGCATTGTATATATTTTACAATGTCCCTGTAAGTTACTCTATGTAGGGAGAACTATTAGACCTTTAAAAGTTAGGATCGCTGAACACATACGGAATATTAGGAATGGCTTGGAGACTCACAGCGTATCCCAACATTTTAAAGATGTCCACAACCAAAACCCAGAGAATTTATTTTTCTGTGCTATTAAAGAAGTAAAGAGAGACTGGAGAGGGGGTAATTACATTAAATTACTAGGTAAAGAAGAAATGAAATATATATACACTTTTAAAACCCTTATCCCCTATGGGTTAGATTTAGACTTTGAAGTTTGCCATTTTTAATTAAGATATTAATATATTGTTTTAAGGTACTAATACTAAAACCATTTAGTTTTTATGTGGTCTTAATAGGTTCCTTCTTTTATTCTTTTATATTGTCATGCCTATCATTATATTTACATTTTATTTAGCACTTGCCTATCTTCCTATTTTTAAGGTTGATTTACATTAGGGTTCCTTTCTTCCCCAGACAGTTACTTGTCAGATTTACATGTTTGGAGTGTTTACCCAATACTTATGTCCTTTATCTGATTGTTGGGAATGCCTATTTAATATTTATGTCCTTTACATTCATGAACTATGAGATTTATGCTACTTATGCCCCTCTATACCCATATGGACTGTTTCCCATAATTTATTTACATCTAAACACACGAAAACCGGAGGAATATTGCATGCGTTCCACCAGTGGAACGCAAAAGCCGAAACCGGAAGTGACTCGATTGATGCGTTCCACCGGTGGAACGCGGAAGCGAAAATGCCGAGAAAAGGGAGAGGAGAGCAAAAAAAGGGCGCAAAAGATTGGATATAAAAACAGATTATGAACTACAATCAACCAGAGCAACTGAGGAAGCCTCCAGACGAGGCGAAACGCGTATTGCAGCTAGAGACTACTCTAACAAGATTACCTTAAACTGTAAGGTCTTGTTTTTTATTTCTATTTGTGCACTTTACTATTAAAGCACTTTTACCACTTTATACTGATATGTGAGAGGACATTGGATTTTTTCCATCCCCTGGCAAGCTAAAAGAAGGAAGTGGTGATCCTTAATCCCACAGCGCTGGATAATTGAGCCTTGTATTACAGGCTCTAATTTTGTGAGTGTGTCACTATATATTTTATCCTCACTTCATTTACTATTCAGGCAATATTGCACTATCAAGTGTTCTGTTCTACTTTTAGGATTTACCTGATATTATCTGTAACCAGAAGACACCCCACCTTACATTGTATGTATATTTAAATTTGATGTGAGGGTGAAGGGTACTCACTAAGGTGTTTTGAGTATCTTTTTGGATTATTCTTTTATGTATGTATCCCACTGGAAAATACTGTATTTACTGCATTTATTGTATAACCCTGTGATATTTGAGCCTGTTGCCTCCGAGGCAGACAGCCAGCTGTTCATTCTGTTGCCAGGTGGCGAGGGAGCTGTGTTGTCCCCGATCTGCTGCCTTGCATGCCGCTTAGTGAGGTGGGGGCTGGATTGACGTCCTATTCCAGCCCCGGCCTCACTAAGCAGCGCATGAGAAAGCAGAGCAGGGACATCACAGCTTGCTAGCCACCCGCCTCTACAATGACCCAGCCAGCTGCCCACTGGAGCCCACACGGTAAGCCAATTTTATTAAAACAAGCAATGTGTGAGTCTGTGTATGTGGATCTATCGGTGTGAGTCTCTGTGTGATGGTATGCATGTATCTGTGTGTCTGTGTCACGGTATGTGTGGGTGTCTGTGTCATGGTATGTTTAGGTGACCAGCCCCCTTCTGTTCGCAAGGAAATTGTTTTTATTCACCTTTTTTTTTTTTTCCCCTATGCAGTGTTGGTCTTCCCTCGACTGGCTCCACTTCTATGGCTGAGATTATCAAGCTTGATGATCTCAGCCAATCCAATGTTTTCTCAGTGGAAAGTATTGGGAGGCTAATGCGCATGCACTGCAAAACAGGGCTTCATAGTGGGCTTCATTAAAGGGACAATTCACTGCCCAAATACCATTTAGAAGCTATACCCCAAGGGAAAAAATGCACGTTTTTCAAAACTTTCAACACCAGAAATATTGTCTGCAGCTTTTGCAAGCCCACTTATTCTAACCCAGTCCAGACTTTTTGTGGCTGTTAAATCAGAACCTTCACAATGCAGCTCAATGAAAAGTCTTTGCAATGCTGGTGCTAAAACAATTGCTTGCCTCTTGAGTTTAGGTATTCTAGAGTAGGGACCTTTTAAAATAAATAAAATTAAAAAATGCCATCTAGGCTCATTTGGTCAAGTGTGCACAATTTATGGAAAGGCTAATCTTTGAATGCACCCAGTCCCATCCTAAAGCAAATTGTGATGAGGATGCCCACATCTAGATCTGATACACACATCTTGAGTTTACTGTCTCTCCCTGAAAGAACATTTCTGTGTTATCCTTTACCTCATGGAGCATCGAATAAGGTGTCAACGTTATAGGCAGAAGGGGGCATTGTAGGCAGCGCGAAAGGGAGCAGTAATATACCTGTAACTCCTCTCTGCTCTCTCGCATGCTGTTTAATCATGCCGGGAGCCAGAATATGACGTCACTCTGGCCCCTGCTCACTACAGAGAGTGAGGGAGTAAAGAGGAGCTGCAAGTATATTACTGCTCCATCGTACGCAGGAAGAGAGAGCAGCCCTACTGGACCTCAGAGAAGATCCACTCAGCTCTCCCAAGGGTAGGGAGGCTGGGTGGATTTCAATTAAAATTTGTGTCTCTCTCTGTTGGTGTGTGTGTGTCGGTCTGTCTCTGTTGTGTGTCTAGGCAGTAATGTAAACCCTACCTTTTCTCTGAAAGGCAGTGTTTACATTGAAAGGTCTGCAGGTACCGACTATAGTCACCAGAACAACTACATTAAGCTGTAGCGATTCTGGTGTCTATTAAGAATTGAATTTTTCTCATTGAAAATTAAACTTAAAATTCTAAATAAATTTGTCAGGCCCTGAGTTAAACAATTATAGCCCAAAGCAATTAACAGTGTAGTTTTATTTAACACTTTCCTATGTGAGAAATTTACATTCTCACTTTGATTTTCCATGACGTACCTAAAGGCATAACCAAAATGTGGAAGCATCTTTTTTTTTTCCTCTCTCCTTATATTATTTGAGTATAAGATATATTTTGCATTGGTACTGTCATGAGCGAAGTGTAAAAGTAGCCCATTGGTCTCCTTGCATTACCAGTGAAATTGTTAGGGTGAAATTTAAAGTATAAGGCAAAACCATGTTGAGAACCACTGGATGTTTTGAAGGTAAAGCATAACATAAGATTTGAGATTTATAAAAGCTCATCTCTTCCACAAAGCCATACGAGATGAACAAATAGTAATTGCAACACTTCGTTAAAAGGAACCTGTGGATTAAAGGAATTAAATGGTAATCCATGACGGATTAAAGAAAGTTGAAAATGGAGTAGTGTCTCATCCACTTACCTTGCTCTCAGATCCACTAATGTCCACATGTACACCTGCCGAAAGTAGCGTACCTTGCTGCTTTCAAAGATATGGCATTACTTTATAATTAGTTTTTCCTCTATTTCCTCTAAAAGAAAAATGAACATACACATTAATAAATAAATAAGAATGTTTTTTGTGCGGCACCCACTTATGAATTTTATGTAAGCCTACAACCATTGTGGAGACATTGTGCTATTGATTCCCAAGTGCAATTAAATGTTCCTGGTTCAGTATATTTTGGCTCTGACCTTTCCTCTATACTGACCTTGGCTTGGTATGACTATTTTACATTCTAGTGTCCGTGGCTCAGTTTTCCATTATTGATAGAATATTGATGATTTTCATTATTGACCCAGAATATTGAACCGTTTTGCTTCTTTAAAGGGACACTCCAGTGCCAGGAAAACAAATCATTTTCCTGGCACTGCAGGTCCCCTCTCCCTCACAACCCCCCATCCCAGGTCCCCTCTCCCTCCCACCCCCCATCCCTGGAACTGCAGGTCCCCTCTCCTTCCCACCCCCATCCGATGTCCCTCGGCGGTGGTTTAGGGTCCGCCCACGCTCCTCCCCCGCCAACGTCAGCCAGCGAGGGATACTGATTGCGCATGCACGGCCACCGGCGGGATGAAACCTAATGTGCATGTGCGGCACGCACATTAGACCTCCCCATATGAAAGCATTGAAAATAGCGTGATGATGTCCAGCGACGCTATAGCACAGAAAACCTGTGCTATAGACCAGGAAGTGCCCTCTAGTGGCTGTCTAGTAGACAGCCACTAGAGGAGGAGTTAACCCTGCAAAGTAATTATTGCAGTTTACTCCAATGGGCAGAAGTGGTCTGGGTGCCTGGAGTGTCCCATTAAGGGACACTATAGTCATCCAGACCACTTCATCTCAATTAAGTGGTCTGGGTGCAGAGGCTCTGTCCTGTAAACCCTCCAATGAAAAACATTTTGCATTTTTTTTTCTTTTTTTTTCTTTTCTTTTCTTTTTTAAATTGCAATATTTACATTACAGGGCTAAGTCCACCTCTAGTGGCTCTGAGCATGACAACCATTAGAATCGCTTCCACTGCATTAAACCAGTAACTCACATGACTCGGAAGCCCCCATAGAAAAGCAGTGGTTCAGTGCTTCTCTATGAGGAAGTTTTGCGCTTGCCGCGCCTACGCATTAGGTCCCTAATGCTCCTCTAAGAATTGGATTTGACCATTGTCTTGCCGCCTCTGTGACAATGTAGGATGTGGAGAAATCAATGCTGGGAGTAAACTTTATTTATTATGTTCTTTAAAAAAAAAATAAAATCATTTTAATGTACATAGGAGAAGATATCTTAATTCAAGAAGGAACAAGGACACTATGGTGTTAGGAATATAGGTTTGTATTACGAACACTAGAGAGTGTTCTCTACTGAACTTGGATTGTACCACATCCATAGTATTGATTTAATAGGTAAAATGCTGGTTCTGATTGTTACTTTTGGGAGACTTTGCATATTTTTGAAGTAAATATACAGGACTGGAGCTTTCATTTACAGAACACCTCTTCTTCAGCTCTTATGTTATTCCAATCATTATCTTCACCACCTTGGGAAGAGATGGTTCTCCTCTAAAGGAAAGCACAGGGTTTTTTCCCCCTCTAGTTTACGTCACAATATTTTTCGGTATATTTGTTTTCATTTAAAGTTCACTATATGAAAATTGTGAAGATTTTATCTCTGCCACTTATCCTATCTAACCAGTGTCTGAAGTCATTCTGAGTGACCTTTAGTGCAAGGCAGGAGTGACCACACAAGGAGAACATGGTTTTTCTGCTAAAGACAGCCCAGAGCACCTATTTTGCTAAGACCTCCCATTGTGCTGCATTGGGAAGTCTGTGATTGAACAGTCAGCCTAGGACAGGATCGCTCAAACCCTGCTCTGCTTCTCTCTGGCGACCATGATTTGTTGTGCTTAATGCAACTTCCCAAAGCAGAGCAAACCTCCTTAGTTACGCCGACACACTGGCTTCATTACCATCTTGCCAGCAGTCCCGGACTGGCAATTTGGCATACCGGGCAAATGCCCGGTTGGCTGCGACGGCCATGGGCCAATGCCGGCAGGGGAGATCACAGGATCTCCCCAGTCAGTCCATGCAGAACCGGCACTATCCGAGCGCCGGCCCTGCTGTGTGCCTTCATGGGCTGGTGGGGAGATCAAAGATCTCCCCCACCGGCCCACAGGCAGTGAAAGGTGGCCACAGACTGGGGTGGGAGGGAGATAGGAGCGGACCCGGGGAGCTCTGGCTTGCACCTCCGCCGAGTTACTTTAGCGAGATGGGAGCATTGCCGCGGATGCCATGGCATCGTTCCGATCTCTCAAGAGTGAACTCTAGCCCCGCAGGCTAAAGTTCACTCTCACCACTAGGACCACCAGGGATGGCAGCATGGTCCCTCCTCCCAGTCAAAAGGTAAGAAGGGAAGGGGACTCAAAATGTTTGCTTTGTTTTTTAATGAAAAAAATACATATATACAGGCATTAAACTGCCTCCCCAAATCCCAATCCCTCCAAATATATACTCACGCAGCACCCCTCCTCTCTCTCACACACACACACACATGAATCACCCCTCTCTCTCACACACACACACATATGCAGCACCCCTCTCTCACACACACACGCAGCACCCCTCTCTCACACACACGCAGCACCCCTCTCTCACGCACGCACGCAGCGCACCTCTCTCACGCACGCACGCAGCGCACCTCTCTCTCGCACGCACGCAGCGCACCTCTCTCACGCACGCACGCAGCGCACCTCTCTCACGCACGCACGCAGCGCACCTCTCTCTCCGCACGCCGCAAGCGCACCTTCTCCTCGCACGCACGCGCGCACCTTCCTCGCACGCAGCGCAGCAGCGCACCTCTCTCTCTCGCACGCACGCAGCGCACCTCTCTCTCTCGCACGCACGCAGCGCACCTCTCTCTCTCTCGCACGCAGCGCACCTCTCTCTCGCACGCACGCACGCAGCGCACCTCTCTCTCTCGCACGCACGCAGCGCACCTCTCGCACGCACGCAGCACCCCGGCTCCCCAATCCAGGTGAACACAGGCGGAGGGGAGGTGAAACATAGCTCCCCTGGTAGCAGACATCCTTCACCTTCCCCCAGTGAACGTGGCCTCTATCTTCCAAACGACCGGCCACGCCAACTACATAATGCCGTTCACTTCGCGGCCGTCATCAAAAATGGAGGACTGTATCGCATCATTTCGCCTTACGTTACAAAAAGTGCTGTTGGAATGTACAGTGAGGTTAACCTTGAGAAAACCAAACAAGTGCAGTACAACATATTACTTAAACAGAAAATGAATGCTTACTTGACCTTTTGACCTTATAGCATGATATAGTAACCCTTTTACACGGAATTGTGTATTTTACCCCAAATTCTTTTGTAGTGGAATAATTACTGTGATTGATGTTAATCTTTTTAATAAAGGCCCCTTTCAGTTTTTTGAGTTTTTAAAGAGAAATTCAAGAAAAAGTTGCATTTTATTGTGTGCTGAATGATTCCAAGTTCATTAGACTTTCAGTATGTTCATCAGTCAGCTGAGCAAGTAAGTACGTTCTGTATTTCGAATGTTCTATTAAGGAAACTGATGTAGATATTGATTTTTAATACAATTAATTATCTTTCAGGCTTACCCAGGCTTGCTAAAAAGATTTAAAGGAGCTCCCTCTGATTTTTAGACTACGGGTGCAGTTTGGTACTATGTGCATCAAGGACCTAATATTTAGTATGATGAACCTTATGGATCAGTGAGCAGATAGTTGCTTCATGTGGTGGAATGTTTGCTGTATTCAAACACATCTCTAACTTTATTTTCCTCAAAGGGAAAGTTCCAAAAAAACTAGAACTAAAATCTTTAGCATATGTGTTTTCATTAAGTCAAGCACTATGGCTTTTGTTGCAAGATTCTTACACTGCAATTTTAAGTGTTTTCATGTTTTCTGGGATGAAAGCTCCCAATGTATAAGTTCACTAAAAAGCAACTTTGTCGAAAATGAATTTCCGAATTTCAAAACGCAGGGTAAAATAGCCACGCTGTGACTATAAATGCGGAATTTCAGTATATTTTTGCCATGCATTTTGCAAATTGGTTTTTGAATTGTCCACAAGACCCTGCGTTAAAGATTTTACTTTGCCTATACTGTGCGCTCTTGTGTGCCTATCTTCCTGCCATGTGACTTTTGTCAGACTAATGTGTACATTAATTTCTGGATATTTCTGGATATGTATCAGTCTCTGTTGTCTTTGTATGTCTTTTTTTATTTATTTCTTTAATTATATATCTTGTTTTACTTTTGAAAATAAAACACAAAATGAACAAAGGACAATTACATATTCTTTCTTTATTTTATATTGTCAGTCGGTAGATATCCATTATTCTGTAAATGGTAAAAAAAAAAAAATGGACGTATTCCTCCCACCACTCTCTCTATCTTTTACAATAATGTGCACCACCACCCTTTACTTCCCCCCAATTCACTGTTTATTTTTTCCTTCCTTAAATATTTCTGGGTCAGATTTGTTCTAATGAAGTTAACTTCCTGTTAAAGCTCAAACCAGTAACCAGGAAATAGTTTCAAACAATTTCCCATCAAACTTTCCTGCCTATGACATATTGAAAAAAAGATTCAAACAATACAATAAACACGTGTATTATGTTTCAGCACTTGGAAGCTTTAAACGTTTCATTAAGTTAGAGAATGAAACACTCACACAATGGACTTTACTGTGTTTAGACTTCTCGGTGTTCTTTGATTAATCATCTGCTTTATCCTGGAGATATCAACCAATCCGCTTCTTTTATCAGCTCATCTCAAGATATTTTAAGTGGCCAAAAGGAGGCATATAACCAGTGGCAGAGGTACAGAGCAGTGATGGTGAACCTTTTTGAGCCAGAGTGCCCAAACCGCAATACATGCCAACTTTTTTTCCCTCAAACTGCCAACACGGCAATTAAACCTGAATACTGAGGTTTACGTTTAGAAAAAACAACTCGTACAGTTGTCCGAACTAAATAACAACTTTGTTTTAAAAGAACACAACAGAGTTCAATGATACAAATTTTAAATATTGATATAAATAGATAAAATTAAGCTTATATTTATTCGTATCTCCAACAAATGCAATACATACACACAGACTGCTGAACACATTCACACACCAGCCGCTAAATACAGTCTGCTGAGTACACACACACAGTCTGCATTAAGGGGTGCAGTGTGTGTGGGGGGACACACAGCTATCCCTGGTGGTCCGGTGGTGGTAAGTAGGTTTGTGTGAAGCAGCTCTCCTGTACTCCTGCGCGATGCTGTGTGGAGCATTGCCATGGTAACGCGCGGCAACGCGCCACATAGCATTGCGCGGGAGGACAGGAGAGCTGCTTCCTAGAGCCCTCCCCTGCCTCCTGACACAGAAGCAGAGTAGGTGCCTGCCGTTTCAGGCAGGCAGGTGCCTACTCTGCAGACAGCCAGCGGCCCCCTCTCCTGGCGACCTATGGCCGTGTGCCTACAGAGGGCCTGGCGTGCCATAGGTTTGTCATCACTGGTGTAGAGGGCCCTGTTGCAAGAAGTTTTGCCTCCCTCCCCTCTCCCATATCGCAAGGGTGGCAAATAGGTATGTCCCCCAATTTCTCATACAACTCTCACAATGCTTTGACAGCTTGGACTCTACCATATTCCATCCTTGCAGGGTTGTATTTAGCACTGAGCAGTGTTTGTGTTTGAATGTAAGCATGTTTTTGTATAGACTGTTTGTGTAAATGTTGTGGGGTGCTTGCCTGTAGTGTTGGTGTTGGAATGCAAGCATGCATTTATATATAGTGTTGATTTGTGAATGCAGGGATGTGTGTATATATTTGACTGCTGAGATGGTCACATATACATACACTGTGATATACAGATATACACAAACACACTGACGCAAATAAAGATACAAATACTGACAATATGCAGTGTTAATTTTGTCGACTAACCATTTGAATCAGATTTTAGTTGGCTAAAATTTTAGATTTAGTGAACTAAAACTTAAACAATTCAGATGACAAAAATACGACTAAAACGGCTTTTTAGTCAAAAGACTATGACTAAATTGGAATTTGCCGCCAAAATTAACAATGAAACACACAGATACACATACCGACAAAATAAAGATACACATGTTAAATGTTACACTTTTGGGTGCTGGAAGGTGTTGGGGTTAAGGTCTGTCTCTCCATGTCTGCGCCCCGTTAACTCTGCCTCCTCCCCCCACCTGCACGGCTCCGGTATCTCTGGGAGAACGTGACCGGTTCTCACTTCCTCCAATGCTGCCAATAAGAAAGGTGGCTTTTGTGCTGTTAAAGGGCCACAGATCCCTAGTGATACATGCCCACTTGTGGACCCGAGTGCTTGGGCCCTGGTGCCACTGCACCGGCGGTAGTCGACCACTGCTTATGACCTGAGGTGTAGCTAAGGGAAAATTAACAGGTTTATCCACTAAAGTTAGATTTCAAAGACAATTTCAATATTCAGGTCAAAATAACAGAACTGGAAAATGTCTCTAAGTCCGCTATGCTTCCAGTTCGGCTACTTTACCCCTGGATTTGAAATTCACATTGAACTCTAACTTTAGTGAATAACTCTGTATGTCAAAGAACGAAGACTTTATTTGCACAAACTAACCTGTAAATACTTTGGCTATAGTAATGCCAGTCACATGATTGCCGTCATTATTGCTTTGCTACCGGTATACATACCACTGTAAGATTGTACAACAGGACTGAGATTTGGGTCCCAATGAGACGTGTGCTTTCTAACGTGGGAGGCTTTCATGAAACAATCAGATTTTGTGAAACTTGCTTTTAACTCTGGTCTGCTTCTGTTCTCCTGTCTGTACATCTATTTGGTTACATGTGCTGCCTATGGGTCTGGTTATCAATCTGGCTGCCTTGGGCTTCCTCTTGGTCTGTTCACCTGTCTGGCTACCTGGGAAGACTGCCTCTCGGTCTGAGCACCTGTCTGTTTCATGGGCTGCCTCCCTTCACCTGTATGACTACCTTGGTGGGCTGCCTCTTTACACCTACATGGGCTGCCCCTGTTCACCTGACTGGCTAGCTGGGTGGACTGCCTCTGTTCACCTGTCTGGCAAACTGGGTGGACTGCCTCTGTTCACCTGTCTGGCTCCATGGGCTGCACCTGGTCACGTATCTGGGCTGGGTGGGGTAACAAATATTGGTGCATTAGCTTCCCCTGTCCATCTGCCTGATTTTTCAGGGTCTGTTTACCTGCCTACCGAAAAGTGGCATATTATTTGAGTGGAAACAACCAACCACATCAAACAAGAAACCAGTGGAGCGCTGGATTTATACACTTACCCTTAAATAAGGTAATATAATTTAAACAGTGTCTAAGAGAGAAAAATAGACAAAATATGGTGCAGTATGTCTAAAACAAGTAGAGTGGTATAATCTGCAGATCCTTAGGGGGGGGATAGGCTCAAATCTCATGACAGAGGTATTTTAAGATAATACAAAAACTTCTTCAGTGTAGAGTACTCAAAAATAAAGGGAGAGATAAGACAAAGTGTTATCTTCACTGAAACTGTGAATAAGATATGGCAGTCACTGCTCACCTTGTTGAGAGCCAAATAACTGGGCTCTCAGGATAATGTGCACTGCGCCTCTAAGAGGGCACAACTCTTCTTTATAGTAAAGGACAATGGCAGAATATGGGACCTAGATATAAATTGTAGAAAATGTATTAGCCAAAATACTGGATATATGAAAACAACAAATAAAAATACCACAAAGTATTCAGTCCCAAAAAAGAATTTGCCTTCCAAAGCAGTCCGAGACGCGTTTCGCCTGAACCAACAGGCTTTCTCAATCTGTGTCCTCTTCTGTGCGTGTTGTTCCAGTTTTATATCTGGCGGTTCGTCCGTGATTGGTCCCCCTATGTGTCTCTCATCCAATCGTACGTTGGTCTGAGGGGGTGTCGGCTAGATCAGCTGTTTGCAGTCAGTTTTGTGTAACCGGAAGTGACGTACCCGAGGTCATCTGAAGTCACTTCAGGTATTCCGATATCGCCATTTTGTGTGCTGGCATAATACTGGCTGGCAATGTAACTCAGGGCAATAGTTCATGGTGTCCAATGTAGTATATTGTAAAAAAGGAAACAAAGTATTAAGGGTACAATCTATGGAGAAAAAACGTCTGAGAGAAAGATAACTCTTAAAAGAGAGAAGTAATAACATTGGTAATAGGTTGGCAGATATTGCAAGTGGTACTGAATTGTGTTCTATATATAATCACATATAATAAAAAAGGACCTGGCATTTGAGAGGGATATACTGGACCAACTCCAGTCTTGTCTTAAAACTAATGAAACAGACACTGTAATATAGTTCCAGTTTGGCAGGCCCTAAGGCCATAATTAGAGGGTGTCAGAGAGGTTTACAAACTCTGAATAGACTGAACCAATCCCTACCTACCAGAGTATTCCGAGAAGAGATTCTGGATATACAGTCCAAAATCAATGAGGCTTATTTGGCAAAGACAAGCTTCTACTTGAGACGGCTGTAGTCATCTAATTAAATGCAGGGGAACAGAGCAGGGGGGGAAATGGCAAATAGGCTGAGAGGAACAAATCCAAACTAAGATATTCTATCTTATTTCAAGAACAGCTGATAAATTGCTAAAACCATCAGTGAATTTGCCCATTTCCATACGGGGCTCTATAACAACCGATAATTCAGTGCCTCACCCTTCAGTAAGGAACGTTTCTGGATATATAGACTCCATTCAGACCCTGACCATGTAAAGTATTGAACAGGATATGTTGTCCTCTCCCATTACGATTGAGGAAATTATTAAAACTATCGAGGGGCTGCCAGCAAACAATTATCCTGGGCCAGGCGACTTTTCCATCGCCTATTCTAAAAAAATTCAAAACATTCTTGGTCCCCTACCTACAACTCCTTTTTGCCATAGATTTCCTAGGTTTACCACCAAAACTTTTGATGGCCACGGTAGTTACGAGGAAACTTCCAATGTCCGGCAAAAACCTCATGCCTATATCTATGTTAAATACGGATGCCAAGTTGTTTACCAAAATTCTAGCTAACCTCTCTAGAAAGAGGTGCTCCCTGTTCTTATACATTCCAATCAAACCTTGTTTGTTACTAGGAGACAGGAGTCTTGCTTTCTCTGGACGCAGAGAAAGCTTTTGACCGTTTGAGATGGTCCTTTTTGGAGTCTGTTTTGTTTAAATTTTGTTTACCAGACAAATGCCCGCTAACCCCCTGCTTTATGTTTTGGCATTTGAACCTTTGGACATCCAAATTAGCTCGGATCTGAGCATACATGGGTTACAAATTGGCCCGCGGGAATATACACCCTGTTCCAAATTATTATGCAAATGATACAAAAAGTGATGGCCTGTTACCCCCAAAGGATGAACTACAACTATTCTTGCCTTAAGAAGTTGGAATACATGCCATGCAAATTTTCAAACTTATAGACCACTATCCCTGGCCATCCTAATAAAATGCTTCAGATCTATGATCCCATTCTTTGACTCTAATGGGTGGCAAGCAAGGGGAATATATTACTTTTATCAAATTTGGAAGGGTTATGGGTTGCCATGTTCCCAATTGATGGTGGTATTTTGCCGAGGAGCTAATTATTCTCATACCTGCAGTTGCAGTCTTATGTGAACACAAGGAACGACAAGTGGATCAATGCTGAGTGACCAATCAGAGTATATTTTTAATAATGGGCAGCAAACCTAAAGTATGGGGCTCCCTCATAAACCCCAGAAAGGATAATAGACCATAAAATAGATTGCGCCGAAAAAATATTAAAATAAATAAAGTTGCCAACTGATTGAAGACAATAAAATACATTTTTGAGATAATAAAAAGTACAAAATACAGAAATAAAAACTATAAAGAGTCCAATATTTTAAAATAAATAAAAAGTCCAAACATTGAGGTACAGCATATAATAAAACGGAGACATGTTTGCAGTGATATTCTTGTGGGAACCGGGAGGTTGTTGCTTCTAATTCATTAGACCATAAAGGGAAGAAGAAGAAGAAACTCCAATGGTGTAGTATGCCAAAAACAGGAAAATAAATAATATAAAATGGATATAGATCTACTTACATTTAGTACAGCTAATACAAGCTCCGGTGTTGTGCGCTTTCAGTGGCATTGAACCCCACTGGTAGGATATTGATGGCTGTGCTTCCAAAAGTTAACTCTAAGGCAAGGTGTCCCAAAAGAAAAAGACAGGGAAAACAGTGCTCTCTGTATAACCAGTAAAATAGACGATAGTTTAAAAGGTCTTATACTCATAATTGCTTTAGCAGGGAATATTGCTCAATGATTGAAGCATAGGTGGTATATCCTCACCTGGGATTCTTTGGTGAGTTCTTCTTTGAAGATGTAAATAGGTGACCAGGTTAAAAAGTGAATAAAGAAAATAAAGAAAAATATATGGCTGAAAGAGATACAATAGTCTATTTACCTTTAATTATGTAAATGTAATGTTAATTCAAATAAACCATAGCGCGTTTTGCCAACACATGGCTTCATCAAGTGGTAATAGAAACATACAATCTGGCACATAAGAAAATATATAGGGAATGCTTGCTTTGCAATTTTTAATATTGGCGCCAAAATGATGTTTTTTAAAAAATGAAATTTATTATTTTCTGTACCTCAAAGTTTGGACTTTTTATTTATTTAAAAATATTGGACTCTTTTTATTGTTTTTATTTCTGTATTTTGTATTTTTCTTTTATCTCAATACTGTCTTTTATTGTGTTCCATCAGTTGGTAACTTTCTTTATTTTAATATTTTTTCGGCGCAACCTATTTTCTATTATATTATGTGAACACAATCCTGCTTAAGGGGTCCCTGGGGTTCTCCCTGACTAATCTCTCAATTATAAAGAAAGTATGCACAAAGTTACTTCCTAAACGTAAACTGGTTTGTTTGTCTTGATACACTAAATTGGGCTGTAGTTTAACTACAGATGAATGGTGGCGTCCTTTGGGGTACATTAGAGACTTGTGCACTGCTCCTCCTGCCGACAACTCATCAGGAAAAATGCATTCCAATGGTACTTGCTGCCTGCACGCCATGCACATATGGAAAGTTTCTATTCGTACAGAGAAAAGAACAGTGTTTCACGTGTGGCGGGTTTGTCAGGCACTCCGACCCTTTTGGTTTATGATTAGAGAAATCTTACAAGTAATAACCGGACAAACTGGCCACTTGAAAGCTGAACTCTTCTTGCTGTTTATGCTCCCAGAGTACTTTCTGGGATGGGAAAACCAAGTCACCTTTCATGTGCTGGTAGCTGTCAACTTGTCTGTGGCTAGGAGATGGAATTCTGGAATTACATCATCTAAGAGGCAGGTATCACTGAATTCATCATATGAAAGAATGGCCTCTGCGAGTTCTAATGGTCCCTACTGCAGGATCCAGGCGTGGGACAAAATAAAATCCACTTTCTAAGATTTACATTTTAGACTTGGGGAGATCTGAAGCCAATTTATCAGTTTGTCCATGTGGCGAAACCAACCTCGCCACTGGGCATTGGAGAAGCCTGTTTGCCAGCCTCCTGCCCTGCGACTATGGCCCCTGGGAAGTATTGCCCTTTAAAGACATAATTTGGGCATATTGTATTTTATTATGCTGCTGCTGGCCCTTTAAGAACCATCTGGAGACATACTGTGGAGTTACTGGGTGGCCACCATTTCATGTATCAGAGGCACATGGTGAGAACAATGGATGGCGGCCATTTTAACTCACAGACACTGTTTGGACTTTTCTACACGGTGCCATCTCGCCAGTATTTGGTGCACAAAGACATCGTTCAGTAGTTTTAAACTATACAACAGGGGACACATTATACAGTAATTATTTTTCATATAGCCTGTATATGTTCTGCGGAATCTGCATTAAACTGCATCTTCCAAACTACTAAACGAATCTGGGTGAATTTTGGATATGTGGTTCACCCTGTTCCCCCGGTTCCGAGGATATACTGTTTATGGGGTTATTGCATGTTTTGGGGTCCCTGTGATATGTTTTATAATACTGTATTTCTTTGCCTGTGATAATTAGATTAACCATTGTGTTCAGTAATCATATCACAGGCAGAGGGGAGGATTTTGTGTGGGAGTGTCTGTGTGTATTGTACGGATTGATTGGTTGTATTTCAAAACCCTGTGGGCAGTACTATGTTTGTGGATTGTGAATAATAGAGGCTGTATGTGCCAGTACAGTCAGTTCTGCTTGACCTCAAAACGAAGTGTCGTCTCGTTATTGGGGGAATTGGATTGTGTGCTGATTGCCAGGAGTGTAAGCTGATTGTATGCTTTTCCTGTTTGGTGGTTGTGGTGTCTGCTGCAGTTCCTTCAACGGAGGTACCCAGTCGGGGTGCCAGGTGATCTGTTACAGTCCAATTCTGATACAGGAATTTTGATCAGTTTAGAGTTTTTATGCCCTAATTCCCCTACTATCACTAGCCCGCATAGAATACACTAATACCCACTTGTATATACGTTAACCCCCAAACCCTGTGATGAATGTGAAGCTTGATGTAGGATGGGTAATATCAGCTCCGGGGGGCCTGCGCTGGGAAACCTACTAGACCGAACTGTAACCACGATACAGGCCTGACGATGAGTGGGAGCCGCAACCGTGCAAGCCCTGCTCCTCCTTCACAGATCAGCTGTCATCTTATGCGCAGAGATAGATGTTGTCCATCACAATCCAAGGCTGAGGTTTTAACCTTTCTCATAATAGCGGTACACAAACACTTAAGTACAGAGATATAGACATACAGCACACGCAAGAAAAACACAACTACTGTAGCACCTATTAATATCTTCCTTCCAAGGGAACCTAACCAGCCTCCCTAGAGAGGGTAGTAAAGGGTGGGTTATGAGTTTGGACTTTCCTGCTGTTACTGGGCATATCAGCAATAACGGGGATGTAAAAATCAAAAAAAGCATAAAAATAAACACATTCCATCAGTGTACTTTCTTTTTCCCATGACATATATATTTTGTGTGTGTGTGTGTATATATATATATATATATATATATATATATATATATATATATAGAAGAGAAGCAGATGAGCCTAGGGCACAGAAAAATGGGAGATGAAGTAGAGAAAAACGTATAAATGTGAAATAACCGCAAATATATTAATTACAAACATTTTGCTAATATGAGGGGTACATTTATGGAAATGGGCTGCTAAGGGGCTCACAAGTAAAAAAGGTTAGCTATCACTTTTGTAGAAGATGGAGGGCTAGCTTTGCCTTACCAAGTCTCTCAATCTTTTTCAGGATTCATTGTTACTGTGTTTCCTTTGTAAGTTTAACATTACTGACCACACAAAAGAAACACACATTTGAAAAGATTGACCAAAGGTTTTATCTGTGCTCTTTCTCTGTACTTTGTATGCAGCATAACATATCATGTAATAATAAATTCCATTGTACTTGCAGACCAGATGTAGCCAAATTATGACTTGCAAGGAGACTTGTGTCTCGTTTTTTTTTTTTTTTTATTAATTTCAGGCATTAATAAATGAGATTGCTGTCGCTCCTTAAAGGACCACTCTAGGCACCCAGACCACTTCAGCTTAATGAAGTGGTCTGGGTGCCAGGTCCTTCTAGGGTTAATCCATTTTTTCATAATTATAGCAGTTTCAGAGAAACTGCTATAATTATGAATGGGTTAAGCCTTCCCCCTAATCCTCTAGTGGCTGTCTCATTGACAGCCACTAGAGGCGCGCTATGCTTCTCACTGTGAATCACAGTGAGAGCATCGCCATAGGAAAGCATTGTAAAGACCTTTGAATGCGCTGATATACGCCGCGCGCTCAAGGGCGGGCATGGAGGCGAGAGGAGGAGAGCTCCGCCCAGCGCTGGAAAAAGGTAAGTTTTAACCCCTTTCCCCCTTCCAGAGCCGGGTGGGAGGGGGTCCCTGAGGGTGGGGGCACCCTCAGGGCACTATAGTGCCAGGAAAACGAGTATGTTTTCCTGGCACTATAGTGGTCCTTTAAATGCAATTCTGCTGTCAGGACTGGGAAAATGTTCCAAAAAAAGCCATGGAGTAATTATCTATAAATGGCACTCCAAGCACCATAACCTCTGCCGCTTATTGTAGTGGATAATTATTATTATTATGATATTTATATAGTGCCATCAGATTCCGCAGCACTTTACAATGGGTGGACGAACAGACATGTAGTTGTAACCAGACAAGTTGGACGCACAGGAACAGAGGGGTTGAGGGCCCTGCTCAATGAGCTTACATGCTAGAGGGAGTGGGGTAAAATTACACAAAAAGGTAAGGATAGTATTAGACTAGTGACAGTTGCAGAAGAGGAATCAGTCAGGAGCTTGTGGTGTATTACCAAATTAATATTATATATTACACAAGTGTAACGGACCGTTTCGCTCACAAGGGGATAAAAACCATTTAGGCGATATTCCCCTTTCCCAGCTTCACCGACAGCTACTGTAAGCACCGATCTCCCGAACTGAAAACACTTGAACACTGGAAATATCCGAACAGGAAAACCATACGAAAGGGTTACACTCCTGGCAGTCAGCATACAATCCAATTCCCCCAATAACAAGACGACACTTCGTTTTGAGGGTTAAGCAGAATCTCCTGATTTATTCACACAACAGGCTTATAAAGGATTCTCCCATGCAAGGGAGGGATTTACAGTATACTAATAGCATCATGGTTACAACCCACAGATTCCCTCCCCTCAGATAACCAGTTAACATAATTAACATGTACATAGTGTTCCCTGAGTTTTGGATGTACCCCAAATACTTGGGGTACATCCACAAATCCAGTATCTCCAGATAGCCCTGGTCTGGAGGACCAACATATGTGAAAATCAGCCAATTCGGATAAAGGGTTCGGGAGTTATGGGACTTACAAGTTTTGACCGACCGCATGGCAAAAGTATCCGAAAACAGTTCCATGTATTTTGGCCCTGCGGTCGGTCACAGAAAAGTGAACAAAACACACGAATGGCCTGGGTTATAGAGTTTGGGGAGAATTCGTATGAATCCCCTTGTTCGTGTGATCCTTTCTACCGAACGGCACGAATTGCTGGAAGTCTGGAGGTCTCAGCGGTGTTTGCCTAGTCGAGTGTCCGATTCTAGTTCCAGACACTCGACGGCAAAACACCGCTGTTCGGGAGTCAAAGATGGCCGCCGCCACGTGTTCGTTTCCCGAATGGCGGCCACCCAGAGGACAAAGAACCCGTTACATCGATTGCCAATTACATTGTTGCAAACGGTAATTGGAGGCACACTTATTCCTGGGTGGTCTGGTTGTTCGGTAGTTTCACTCAATATAATGAAGGGAGTGATTCTACCGAACAATCAGGGAATGCTGCATATACATATACAATCTAGCCGAACACACAGAACATACATAATATAAAAGACATCCTTACTGTAATCTGCTACACAGTCTTAAAGGAATATTGTTCTAAAAAAGTCCTATGTCCACGGATGGCCCTTAAAGGGCCAGTAGCAGCAATATACAATACCACATGCCCAAATATTGCATTCCAAAGTACAAATTCACAAGGGGCCATAGTCAGCAGGTAGGAGGCGGGCAGCCAGGCTTCTCCAGTTCACAGTGGCGAGGTTGGTTTCGCCACACTTCTCCCCTTTACCAATTAGACTAACAGGGTATCTGACCTCCTGCCAGTCAGTGCCCTGGTTAGTCCAGCAACCCACCCACAAAACAGAAACAGCAGTACAGCCCACCCACAATAACTGGTTACTACACCTGGGTAGAGGAGAACTTTGTCCATGTCCAGGTGCCTAACCACGGCTGTGGGGGGGGGGGGCTGGTAGACTGCCTTGGTGGGTTGCTGAGTGGGCAGAGACCAGCGGTACTCTGCCCTGGTGCCAGCGTTACCACTGAAGTAGCCTGGTTGGAGCCTGGTTGTGGGAGGGGGAGACCGACCGTCTCCCCTCTGGGTACACAGCTCTGGGGCTGGGGGACAGGACCGACCGTCCCTACCCCTTGTGCTGCAAGTGCAGAGACTACGGTCCCATCTGCACTGTTGGGGGGTGTAACATCTCCCCTTGCTGGGTTAGGCTGCCGCTGGAGAGAGGGTGTACCAAGCTCCTCTCTCTGAACTGTAAACTGCCGCTGGGGAGAGGGGGTATCAGGCTCCTTTCCTTGCCACTCTCTCTGCTGGTGGAGAGGGGGACCAGCTGTCTCCCCTTTCATTATTTTGTCCTGCTGCTGGGGTGCGAGACTGCCGGCCTCTGCTTCCTGCAGGACACTCTGCCGCTGGGGAGGAAGGACAGCACCTTCAGCTCCCTGGGGTACACACTGCCGCTGGGGAGGAAGGACGGCACCTTCAGCTCCCTGGGATATACACTGTCGCTGGGGAGGAAGGACCGCACCTTCAGCTCCCTGGGGTACACACTGCCGCTGGGGAGGAAGGACTGCACCTTCCGCTCCCTGGGATATACACTGCCGCTGGGGAGGAAGGACGGTACCTTCAGCTCCCTGGGATACACACTGCCGCTGGGGAGGAAGGACAGCACCTTCAGCTCCTGCTACACAGTCTTAAAGGAATATTGTTCTAAAAAAGTCCTATGTCCACGGATGGCCCTTAAAGGGCCAGTAGCAGCAATATACAATACCACATGCCCAAATATTGCATTCCAAAGTACAAATTCACAAGGGGCCATAGTCAGCAGGTAGGAGGCGGGCAGCCAGGCTTCTCCAGTTCACAGTGGCGAGGTTGGTTTCGCCACAACAAGGTTCGTCTACATTAAAAGGTATTTATTAAAAGGCAACAACACAATACTATAAATGTATCACAAACACACAGCCCAGACCCACGGAGCAACAACCCTTTTTAAATCTATCTATCTATATAGTAATCCCCTTCCCCACACGTTTGATCTCACCCACGGTTAGGCCTTCACATCTAGTAATGGCTCATTGCTGCAAGTTCAACATCACATCCACCAAGGAAGAAAAGGAAGCAACATAGTGTAACATGGTTCACCATGCTAGCACATGGTGTCTGCTCTGTAGCACAGCCAAAAAGGAACAGAGAGGAATGGAGATAGGGGGAAGTAGTTATCCCTTTCCTGACTTGTAAAGGTATTGAATTACCCAATTACCATTTCAAAGGGGTAAAGCTTATCCCACTGTAAACATGAGCTTGGTCACATGAACCCTGGTCACCATATTAGTTTGATGACAGAATGTCCCCACAGAGCTATTTACAGTTTAATTGATACGCTTTTATGAAGAAGTGGGTTTTTAACGATTTTTTAAAGGAGTGGTGAAATCTATGCCCAGCACTCCTGATGATCCCGGTAACGGCTGCCAGGTGAAACGCGCATCGGCTGCAGACTTGCGTGTCTCGTAGACCAGGAGGCTCTTAGACTTAACTGAAACCCTTTGACAAACTTTGAACAACCTCAGCCTCTGGTTCAGGGCATACTAGTACAAACTTTTTTTCTTTTTGGTCATATCCTATTTGACTACACTACAACTCTCCCATACGGTGGGATATAGGGGGATCATTTTCTTAAAATAATCAGCTATCTACTATTGCAGCTTCGGGGCTTACAACATGGAGGGAACATGTACCGGCTGACAAATACGTAGGAACAAGTGGTTTGGTAAACTCTCAGATTTCAATAGGGACCAACCAGCACATGCAACCTCCATGCTGCCCAGAATGTATTGAGTTACATTCATATCTTCATGGGATCTGCAAATATCTAATAAACCTCCATAAATTACGCTTTAAAACTTTTTATATTTTCTTGCAGAACTTAAATCACTGGATAGCAATTTTTTTCACTTAATTATTTGGTGACGTCTAGTTGCTCCTGGAATACATTGTTAATATTATTGCAAACTAGTTACTTTTGGGAGGGCTGTTTACCTTCTCTGTATTCTGAAATTTCCATTGCATCCCTGCAGGTTATCTAGATAAAATGTTTTTTTAACTATATCTCACCACCATCCTCTGTCTATCTATTTAGAAAATTGGGCAGACTAGATGTGCCATATGGTTCTTATCTGCCGTCACATTATATTTTTCTATGGTTATAATTTTATTTGTGTTTTTTGCACACACATGAACTCAATTTTTACTGGATATTTTATATTCGTGATATAAGTTAGTGTTATTGTTTCATGAATATAACAGTACCTCATATACCAATATTTAAGATGTTTTTTCCTACCATCGTAAGTCAAAGGGCCAAATATAGTGGATGCCCTTTTAAACTTTTAAATTTAGCAAAATGATTTTTAGGGCCTATGTTGCCTATGAGACAGTATGGCAGCCCAAAAAATAAAATTACCACCATGATAGCATATCATTTTTAAAAGTAAGCAACCCAGCATATTCCAAAAGGAGTATTGAGTTGTTTGGTTTAGCTACATTATCGCAAATGCTGGCCCTATTTATTGGTCTGATTTTCCTTTGTGTTTTTCCACACACATAAATTCTATGTTGACAGGAACTTTCATAATCCTGATATGCGATATAAAAGTATTCTAAATGTAGTATTTTGAGTTGTTTGATGTAGCCACTTTATAATGGCTGGGATTAATGTTAAGAGGGACAAGCAAAGTTTAGGGGAATCCAGAGTAGTCAATAAAACAGCTAATAAAGAGTAATCAGGACAACCTGAATTCAGAAATCCAGAAAAATCTAACTGACAATGTGATTCAATAGTTCAGCTCCGTACGTAGACTTTGAAACAATTTGTTATGCAGAGGGCAGGAAGGGCAGTAATAACTGAAGTCCTTTTGGACTATTTCTTGTAGCAAATATGCCACTTTCTAGACATGTGAAATTAGTTTTTGTCTGAATTTAAGTTCGTGAGAATTTCGGCGATTCGGACATTCGGATGCTTCTGAATTTCGGAAGTGCCGAATCTAACCGAAGTGCTGAAGTTCTTCGGATTTCTGAAAAGTGGCAAAACAGGAGAGGGAGGGAAAACTAAGGGTTGGGTTGGTGGTAGGATTAGGGTTAGGGGTAGGGTTAGACTTAGGGAATTGCCAAAGTGCAGAATTGCCAAAGTCCCGAATTTCAGAAGTGCCGAACCGAACTGAAGTCCCGAATTTTGGAAGTGCCACACCGAATTGCCGAATTTTGGAAGTGCCGAACAAATTTTTTTCACATGCATATCCCTAACACTTTCTCTGTGGTGACTTTATACAGGCTGTGAGAAGCATTCAGGAAGGAAAGATTTCATGCCATATTGCTTGAAAAACAGTCTACCTGTAAATTTCATCAGGCATTCGTCAATGTAAATGTTTTAATTGAGTTTATAATATTGTAGAGCCTGTCAAACAATGGGTAATTTCTAGGGGGGGTGGGGGTCCACAGTGCATTATCACAGGGGTCAAGTCCTGGGGAAAAAAGTGTGGGAACTCACCCAAGATACCCGCCTCCCCCCCCCCCTTAAAAAAATAAAATAAAAAAAAATTACACTCCTATGCATATAGTGCAGTGCGTGTATAATGAATGTAGTGTGTTTGTAGCGAATGCAGTGTGAATAATAATTGTAGTGTATTTGTAGTGAGTGCAGAGTGTGTATAATGAATGCAGTGTGTTTTTAGTGAGTGCAGAGTGTGTATAATGAATGTAGTGTATTTGTAGTGAGTGCAGTGTGTATAATAAATGTAGTGTATTTGTAGTGAGTGTAGTGTGTATAGTGAATGTAGTGTTTTTGTAGTGAGTGCAGAGTGTGTATAATGAATGCAGAGTGTGTATAATGAATTTAGTGTGTTTGTAGTAAGTGCAGAGTGTGTACAATGAATGCAGTGTATGTAGTGTGTTTGTAGTGAATGTAGAGTGTGTATAGTGAATGTAGTGTGTAATTAGTGCAGAATGTGCATAATAAATGCAGAGTGTGTATAGTGAATGCAGAGGGTGTATAGTGAATGTAGTGTGTTTGTAGTGAGTGAAGAGTGTGTATAATGAATGCATGAATGCAGTGTGTTCGTGTGCTGGATGATGTGTGTGTGCGTGCTGGATGATGTGTGTGTGAGTGCTGGATGATGGGTGTGTGAGTGCTGGATGGTGTGTGTGTGCTGGATGGTGTGTGCTGGATGATGTGTGTGTGAGTGCTGGATGATGGGTGTGTGAGTGCTGGATGATGGGTGTGTGAGTGAGTGCTGGATGGTGTGTGTGTGTGTGTGCTGGATGATGGGTGTGTGTGTGTGTGCTGGATGATGGGTGTGTGTGTGTGTGTGTGCTGGATGATGGGTGTGTGAGTGCTGGATGATGGGTGTGTGAGTGCTGGATGATGTGTGGGGAAGCATTTTTTTACTTTATGTATATTTTTTATTTTATTCCCCCCTCCCTGCTTCTTACCTTGTCAGGGAGGGGGGAGATCGCCTGGTGGTCCGGTGGTATGCTGGAGGGAACCAGCCGCTGCACAGAGGGGCCATCACATGCTGTGTTCCCTCTCCGGCTCTAACTCTCGCGAGACTCGCCTGTGCGGAGCGTTGCCATGTTAACAGCCGCGGGTCTCGCGAGAGTTATAGCTGGAGAAGGAACACAGCGTGTGCTGGCCCCTCTGTGCAGGTAGCACGGCCGGTCCTGCAGGACAGGTAACGGGAACAGCGTTCCTGCTTTGGAAAAAGTGCAGGAACGCCGTTCCCATGCGTTCCTGCAGGACTCGAGCCCTGGTGATCATGCAGTGTAGACTCTGGTGTCAGGTTTCTCTTTCCTGCTGCTGCACAATGATGCCCTTTTTCTGTAATTAGTGGACTGGTCTGTGATGGATAAGTAAGAGGGAGGCAGGGAGGCTGAATAAACTTCTCCAGCTGAGAGGCGTGCCCAACAATGCAAACTGAATTAGTTTATAATAAGTTCATAAACATTTATGACACCTTTATTTTGGTTTGTATATTTGTTTTAAAGTGTTTGCTTGGTGATTTAAAAATAAATAAATTGATACATGTCCCTTTAAAATGTAGATTGTAAGGGGCACGTGATGCTGATCTATCCTTTAGTAATTTAGAAAGATCTGTTGTATGCACGTTCTGGCCAAGCCTCTCCATGTATGGGAATTTAGGGAAAATTGTATTGATAAACAAACTGTAATTTATTTAAAAATATCATTGAAATCCCTTACTTGATAAAATATGTTTTTATTGTATCTGTACAATGCCCTGCAGACCAAATCTTTTCTTCTTCGATGCTCACGTATTTAAAACCCATTGCTGCAAATGCCTTCACATTTTTATCATACATAGATACTTTCTCCCTATTATATGGTTTGTTTTTTTCCAGGAAAACACATTTATTTGTGATTACTTTTAATTATTACTAATCAAAAAAGCATTTCTCGTAGAGTAACACCTATTATTGGAGATGTTTCAGTTCAGTATAGGGTGTCGCTAGTTGTTGGGGAATCGTGACACATACAGCTTAATGTTGACTAAAAATGCCACATTTATATTGGGTTCATCTCACCAAACTTCTCTTTTTATATTTGAACCCGGCCGAGGATTCAAGTTTCTGGTGTGATTGGCCTGGACGCAAAGATCCTACGAGAGGGAATTAACCCACCCCTGACGTCACCATACATCCAGATGGCTGTGACCTTCTCTGCTGTTAAATGTTTACTTGCTCTGCAGATCCATTCCAAAGCTTAATCAGGCTTAGCATATTTTAGGAGGTTTATCAGTAAACCTCCGCATTATAGGGCATGCGCGCCTACAGGCTGCAGTTAGTGGAGTCAGAATTATCTTATTTTAACCTCAGAAAGGCATCGCAATGCTTTGTTCTCTTGCAAAAAATGTTAGTCTCTCTATTGAGCAACCTCACCAAAATGTAGCAGCTTAATGTTGTTCTAGTGATTGGTTAACACTATAAATAAATGATTTACAATTAGAACACTCAGCTATTTAACTGCAGTTTGAAAAAACAAAACAAAAAACACACACTATCAACACTGCTTTCTTATTTGCGGATTTAAATTACATTTAGATCATTATAGGAACTGCACACATCAGGAATGCTTGGGGAAGGTGGCACAATTTATATCAAAGTAGCATTCTGATGTTATTGCAGTTTGAAAAATGTCTACTCAAAGAAAGCCCCCTCCAGGGTCTAGCAGTTCTATGGGGTTTTTTTTTCTCTCTCTTGGTATTTAAGATACATGAAAGAGTACGTTCGAGCTCAGTAGAGCTGTATAAATCCTGCATGACTGAGAAAATATCGATCTTGAACCACCCGTACAAGCGATTTCATCTACACCGAGCCTGCTTGAACTTTCATACTTCTCCCATCATTCAAGCCCGGCTCTGCGTTTCCAGCCATTTTCCTAACACCTTTCTAAATGATTTGCACAAGAACGTCCTGCCGCCCTAATGAAACAAGACCAGACGGATCTCTCTTTGTACATAAACCATGGTTGTATGGGCAGAGAAGGGACATTCTTCATCGGAATGTTTACTGGGCTTCTCAGCTGTCAATCGATTTTCCTTCTCTGATTGTACTCTACCAGTTACACCATATATTGATGAATATACACACTGGCAATAAGAAATATATATTAAAAGCAGCAGCAGGCTTCTCATTACATATGGGAGCCGAGGGAAGGGGCATTGGGGTGTATTTTATATAGAAAGGGTACATTAAGAAGTTCATCATAGTCTGATGTATTTGCATTCAATAAACCTCTTTTGTCCAGTGATTTTGTATGATGGCCTGATATTTATTTATTATTCCAATACACATCAGGCTATTGCAAACAAACAAAAAAATCCTAGAATTTGCAATAATTTTAAATAAAAATCCTAAAAGCAAAACAAAAATAAATGCATAAATAAAATATTTTTTTTTTGTGTGTTAAAGAAAAGTTATACTCTGCAAAAAAAAAAAAAAAATTTTTAATCCATAGGGGTTAATACTTTAATACTGAACTGCTGCATTTGAAATTAAGTTGCAAAATTTATGCAAAGATAGCCAAGCCTGCCATTTTTCCAAATCAGGACATTTTGCCTAAATTTATCAATTTGGTTTACCTTTCACTATAATTCTGTGTTTAATGATTAAAGGGACTCTCCTGTGCCAGGAAAACAAATCAGTTTTCCTGGCACTGCAGAATTCTGGGGTGCCCCCCTCCCTACCACTCCCTTCCCCATCCCATGTTGCTGAAGGGGTTAAAACCCCATGCAGCGACTTACCTGGTCAGGCTCCGCCCACGTTCCTGACGTCAGCTGATGTCGGCGGGGGAGACCTAATGCGCATGCGCGGCAATAGCCGCTCGCGCGCATAAGACCTCCCCATAGGACAGCATTATTCAATGCTTTCTTATGGGGATTCCGGCGACGCTGGAGGTCCTCACATAGTGTGAGGACGCCCAGCGTTTTTTAAAACACTTTTCGTGTTCTAAGAACACGGAGTCCCTCTAGTGGCAGTTTATAAAAATAATAATAATTACACTTGTAGGGTTAAGGGTGATGGGAGTTGGCACCCAGACCACTCCAATGGGCAGAAGTGGTCTGGGTGCCTGGAGTGTCCCTTTAACACCCATGGTGTTGACAGGGAGGTTTTTAATGATCAGATTCAGTTAATAAATGATAAAAATGAATTGTGTGTTAAAAGAAATTGCAGTAAGAATCTTTGAAATGTCTTATTTTTCTAATTTGTACTTTATCACCAAAGATGAGAAATGAATATAGAGGGACATGTACAAGTTACTGCAACTGAAGAAAAACAAATCATCTTCAAAAAGGGGAAAAAATTTAATAATGAGTGATACATTTAGTTGTTCTTATTTGAGGTGCAAAGCCGGTTTAATATGTATACAGGAAATGTTTCTGTAATACTGTAGCAATGAACAATTTGCAATGGTACCTTTATCTATCAACATTAAACTGAAAAAAAGGGTTATAAACGCCTATATAAGGCTTTATCTTCCAAATGAAGACCGGACCTCTAGGCACAAGAAATACACCGGGAGGTATGAAATCAGGACCGGGGTCGGCAGGCCTTTGAGGACACTTGTGTCACTGGCAATGCCCAAAATGTGCTGTTCCACGTGGAAACGAGTGGCTTCCTAATGAAGGTTCATGTCAGCCTGATATGATGGCTTGCAAGGCTGGCTGACAACCTCCATGGCCTTCCAACCTCAGGGGCACAGTTCCCTGGTGTTCCTTGATGGAGAAAACCGGGAAACCAGTCCAGGAGATTGGGAAAGAAACCTGAAATTGAGACTGTCCTGCTATATCTGTGACTCTTGACCGTTGTGGATACATTAACCAAAATGTAACATTGTCATCAGTGAGGCTCGCAGTAATTTGCTGCATCTTGATGGAGATGCTTTGATTCTTACCTCTGTATGGAGTATTTATTTAAGTCTAATTATGTCTGTTGCTACATAAATTCTCTCGTATTTCAGAGCATGGCAGAAACAATATAAGATAACGGACCCCATATAATATCTAAAAGTTATTAATCCCTTTCTGTTTCTGTAAGGGATGAATACATACATTAACAGTAAATATTATTTGTAATTATATTGCTTTTTAATCTTTAGGCATTAATGAAGTGCTCTTTATTGATGTATTTTTTGTTATTTCTGTTTTTTCCTGTGTTTTAAGAACTGATCACAATACTTTCTAAAAAAAATCAATCTGAAATAATAGGCAGTTGGTGGGCTACAAATTGCTATAACAAAATTTTGATAGGAATTTTAAATATACATTTATTTATAATATAAATAAGGATGAGTAAAGGCGTAATGGTTTACATTTTAAAGGTTCAATTTTAATGTTTTATCTGGATTTTTTTTCCACTTGTAAATGTGATTTGTCTAGTAGGATAGCCCATTAATTAGTTACTTTTACATTTAGGAGAATACTGTTTCTTTAATTTCTACTCCAGTTGTTATTTTTACCCGTGTGTTAAATAAATTAAAGTATACCTTTAGAGAACATAAATATAGTTATTTTACAGATCAGAACATTACAGGAGTATTTTCCAAAGAGACAGAAATCAACGTTAGTAAAAAAAATATTTCAACATTTCCCTGAGATTGAGTCCAAGCAAAGCAAAAAATATAATTTTTTCTCCTAAAGCTTAAAGGTTAGAAGTAATTGCAAACACATAGCAGTGTATAGAGCACATCTAATCATATAGTAATAAAATGTCACACTTCAACACCAACATGTTCAGATGACTGATGAGTCTTAAGAGCGGATTGTTTTAATTTCATGCTTTCAAACATATTCCTGAAATGTGAAGTTCTAGAATGGCCATTTCCAACAGAAAAAAATAAAAACATAAACTACTTTATGAAACCTGTAAACGAACAAAACACATCATTTACCACCAGGTAAAAAACAGCTGCCCAATATAGTATGTCGTTTCTATTACTAAAGTCAGAGTTTTTATCTCTGCCATGCCCCCTGTAACTGCACCTTACCACCTCACTGAGAAGCTATTCTTCTGTAAGAGAAAGTGGGAGCATTTTTGTAGGTATGCGAGTTAGTGGGTGCATGTGTGTATGTATGTGGGTCAGTGGGTGCATGTGTGTATGTATACAGGTCAGTGAGTGCATGTGTGTATGTATACGGGTTAGTGGGTGCATGTGTGTATGTATACGGGTTAGTGGGTGCATGTGTGTATACATACGGGTCAGTGGGTGCATGTGTGTATGCATACGGGTTAGTGGGTGCATGTGTGTATGTATACGGGTTAGTGGGTGCATGTGTGTATACATACGGGTCAGTGGGTGAATGTGTGTATGTATACGGGTCAGTGGGTGCATGTGTGTATGTATGTGGGTCAGTGGGTGCATGTGTGTATGTATATGGGTCAGTGAGTGCATGTGTGTATGTATACATTCATGTGTGTATGTATACGGGTTAGTGGGTGCATGTGTGTATACATACGGGTCAGTGGGTGAATGTATGTATGTATACGGGTCAGTGGGTGAATGCAGGGCGGCCTTGGGGGTGTCGCGAGGCTGTGCGGCCGCACAGGGCGCCATGGCAGCAGGGGGCGCCCTATGGCTGACACAGCTTGCACACCCCCTGCCCTCTACCAGGGCTTAGCAGCGAAAGAGACTGTAGGAGGCGGAGCCAAGCAGCCGATGGGGGCGGAGCCAAGTGGTCGGCGGGGGCAGAGCTAACCGAGGCCTGAATCTGCTGCCTGGTAAGTGAGACCATAGTGCCCCTGCTCCCCCTATAGTACCCCTGTTCCCCATCTATCTCTATAGTGCCCCCCCCTCTACTCCTATAGTAACCCTGTTCCCCATCTATCCCTATAGTGCCCCCCTCTTCCCCTATAGTGCACCCTCTACCCCTATAGTACCCCTGTTCCCCATCTATCTCTATAGTGCCCCCCCTCTACCCCTATAGTAACCCTGTTCCCCATCTATCCCTATAGTGCCCCCCTCTTCCCCTATAGTAATCCTGTTTCCCCATCTATCTCCTGTAGTGCCCCCCTCTTCCCCTATAGTAATCCTGTTCCCCATCTATCTCTATAGTGCCCCCCTCTTCCCCTATAGTGCCCCCCTCTACCCCTATAGTAACCCTGTTCCCCATCTATCCCTATAGTGCCCCCCTCTTCCCCTATAGTAATCCTGTTCCCCATCTATCTCTATAGTGCCCCCCCTCTACCCCTATAGTAACCCTGTTCCCCATCTATCCCTATAGTGCCCCCCCCTCTACCCCTATAGTAACCCTGTTCCCCATCTATCCCTATAGTGCCCCCCTCTTCCCCTATAGTGCACCCTCTACCCCTATAGTAACCCTGTTCCCCATCTATCCCTATAGTGCCCCCTCTACCCCTATAGTACCCCTGTTCCCCATCTATCCTTATAGTGCCCCCCTCTACGTCTATAGTAACCCTGTTCCCAATGTATCCCTTTAGTGCCCTCCTCTTCCCCTATAGTGCCCCCTCTTCCCTATCGTAACCCTGTTCCCCATCTATCCCTATAGTGCCCCCCTCTTCCCCTATAGTGCCCCCTTTACCCCTATAGTAACCCTGTTCCCCATCTATCCCTATAGTGCCCCCTCTACTCCTATAGTAACCCTGTTCCCCATCTATCCCTATAGTGCCCCCTATCCCTATAGGGCCCCCCTCTACCCCTATAGTAACCCTGTTCCCCCTCTACCACTAAAGTGACCCCCTCTACCCCTATAGTACCCCTGTTCCCTATAGTGCCCCCTCTACCCCTATAGTACCCCTGTTCCCCATATATACCTATAGTGCCCCCTCTACCCCTATAGTGCCCCCATCTACACCTATAGTGCCCCTGCTCCCCTTATAGTACCCCTGTTCCCCATCTATCCCTATAATGCCGGGGGGGGGCCTGTTAAGATTTTTTGCACAGGGCGCCTGAAGGCCTAAGGCCGGCCCTGGGTGAATGTGTGTATGTATACGGGTCAGTGGGGGAATGCGTGTATGTATACGGGTCAGTTGGTGCATGCGTGTATGTATACGGGTCAGTGGGTGCATGTGTGTGTGTATGCGGGTCAGTGGGTGAATGTGTGTATGTATACGGGTCAGTGGGTGCATGTGTGTATGTATGTGGGTCAGTGGGTGCATGTGTGTATGTATATGAGTCAGTGAGTGCATGTGTGTATGTATACGGGTTAGTGGGTGCATGTGTGTATACATACGGGTCAGTGGGTGAATGTGTGTATGTATACGGGTCAGTGGGTGCATGTGTGTGTGTGTATACAGGTCAGTTGGTGCATGCGTGTATGTATACGGGTCAGTGGGTGCATGTGTGTGTGTGTATGCGGGTCAGTGGGTGCAGGCGTGTTTGTATACGGGTCAGTGGGTGCATGTGTGTATGTATACGGGTTAGTGTTTGCATGTGTGTATTTGTACGGGTTAGTGGGTGAATGTGTGTATACATACATGTTAGTGGGTACACATTTGTGTATATATACAGGTTAGTGGGTGCATTTTTGTATGTTTGTGGGTTAGTGTGTACATGTTTGTGTGTGTGTATGTGTGTGTGTGTGTATATGTGTATATATATATAATCATCTATATTTGCTGTTCAGCTACTTTGACCTCAATTTTCAAGTTATCTTATTCATTTTAGTGAACAACCTGTAAATGGAACTTTAAAAGTTTAAGGGGCTCTTTATGTCGTTTGTTTAAATAAATAATATTATTCTATGTATATTTTTTGCAGGGTTCATGTTTGTATTCTCTATATATTGTTTTTGTACCATGCTGCATTGGTGGTTTATTCGCTTTATTTGGATTGATCACTTATTTTGTGTTTTTTTTCTCAATACTTTAAATGCGTGTTTGTACCTTGTTGCTGTATGTACCCTTAACTAGAAGCATTAAACAGTATTTATCATGGTATCAAAACAAAAACAACTTTACTGAGGTCTAAACTGAAGAGGGTCTGTTAACTAAACTGGATGCAAGCTCTGTCTCTGTATTACAGCCTATGCATGTTCCCTGTGTGTTATCTTTGTTAGCCTTCTACTTAGCCATATATACAGTAGGAGTATAATTAGAAGAGGAGCTAATGACAGCAGTCAAGAGTTTCTGAATTATCTTTGAGTTTCTGCCGTAAATCATTGCTGGGATAGGCATGAGGTCCAAGACCGTGAGCCTTACATGCTAAGGCAATCTTGATTTTGAAAGAATTTCCAGCTCTTTGCCCAGAAACATGAGGGAGAGTGCCGTTTTGCGGCATGTAAGGGCTACGGAGGACTGGAGGTTCTCTAGATCAGCAGAGGAAGAATGGTCATGAGACAGAATAGCAAGTGTGTTAATGTCGCAAATGTCCTTGCTTGTGCATTAAGTGGGGCAAACCCTTCCAGAGCCCCACCACATAATCATCTTGGCGTTTCGGTCATGAAGCACACACTACGATGAAAACAATAGCATTAATGGGAGCCCCATATACCTAGAGGCTTGGACCCTAACTTAGGTACTCTGGTACAAATCACGAGTCACAGTGATATCACAGCCTTACATCTTTTTGCAGGAGGTCACGCTCAACCATTATGCTTGTTCCTACAAAGTCTTAATACTAGACAGGAGACATTCTCTATCAGGATTGGAGTGTACCTGATATTTAGTGATAAGTAAGGACTGGATGCAGAAAATAAATGCTGTATAAACAGTGATCCTTCGATTGAATTGCCTTGGTAGAAGGAATAAGGAAATACGCCAATTTTACGATCACGGAATGCTTAACTCCCGCATACCTCAAATACAATTAGTGTATACTGAAATAAAGAAAAGATCTACAAAAGGAACGAACTGATATTGCTGGATTATCACAAGTAAACAAATGGTCATAAAACAGCTCAGTGGGTAAAAGAAAAAGGGCGTTATTAATAAAATCTTTATAACAGAGGAGTATGAAAGCCTGATCTCACTCATACGTAGGAGCACTGTATCGGCAGTACCCCACGGTTGAATAAAAGGTAAAGAAAAGGGGGTGGGGAGATACAAACTTTTCATAACATTTGATATTAATTCAAAATCAATTAGGGGCCACTTTTAATAATTACTAATACAGTGCAAATGAGAGAAATTGGTACTTTGCTGGAGCTGGCTTAGTGCATAAGGACGGGTGATTACAGTTCAGAGATAATTGATAGTCTGTTATATCGAAAATGAAAAAAAAAAATATAATGAAAAAAGCGTAATGAGAATCATTTCTGCCCAGGGGGAATTTGAATTTGCATCATACAAAGAACCTTTTGTATTTCTTTATTCTTTTTTTTCACAGCAGAATTTTGGTCTTATTTGTATTTGCAATAAGGGCAATTTTCTTTTTTCCATTGTAACTGAGCACAGTGTCGGTTGCCTAAATTCACAACCTGCAGTTATTTGTGGCATTGATAATTTTACTTATTTTATTTATTTATTTATTTATTTAAAAAACCACAAGGGTTATATTATTGCACAAAGCATATATTAGAGGGGGAAACAAGAAAAAAAAATGTGGCAAAAAAAATAAAAATCTGATGTTTATTTATTAAAGAAATGAGAAGAATAAAAGGCAGAGTCTAATTAACTAACCAGTGATCTGAAAACTGAATGGTGAATTATAAGGGCAGATTGAAATCAACTCTCGTCTCTCAGGCAACAAAACGAGCCAGTATATTATTATAAGGTGAATTATACAGATAACTCATGTTGCTAATCCCTATAATTACTTTCCTGTCCAGTTTTCTTCTGTCCATTTTCTTCAAATTCCAGGCACTCTCCCCCATCTCCAACTCCACTTCTTGTGTTTTACCTATGGTTTTTTCCGCTCCTATGACTCTAAAATCCCAGTCTCTTGCTCTTTTTTCTGCTTCCCTTATTTTCTATGCACATTCTGTAATTAGTCCTGTTATAATCATCAGGCCCAGGCCCAGGCCCAGTAGCCTCTCATAACACCCAACATTGGTTTCCCAAGAGGACGGAGAGATTGGCTTCCCGAGAATGGAGAAGTCACTTTTTTTTCCTGGCTCTGGTGACCGGTTTCAAGCATAACCCCTTCAATAACTATTGCAATTTTTGATTTTTTTTTATTTATGCCCAGAAAATCCTAATTAAACCCCGATCTTGCTCCATCATCTTTCATCCTTTGTGTACTTTCCACCCACTGCTGATGTAATTAGAGAGCATGGTGAGAAGATTCCATTTCAGCCACCGCAAACATTTATTAAAAGCAAAGCAATATTTTATGTATAGAAATTCATAAATTGACAGCAATGTACACAGAGGTCTGTAAACTACTGAGCTATGTTTGATGATGCAGTTTATTGACTATCCTCAGATAAACGTCAAGGCCAAGTTCAATGCTCTTTTTCGCTCTTTTTCGCTCTTTTTCGAGACGCTATTTTTGCTAGAATCTCTCAAAATAAAATCAACGTATCTTCTGGAATTCAACATTTTCTCAAACAAATCTCTAGACTTTTGGACTTTGAAGGTACTACATCTGCAGTAAGGACTCAGGAGGAACAAATTGAACTAAATATCTGAACCTATTTTACTTTAAAGTATTAAGGGCAATACAAGAGTTAGATGGTACTGTCATTTAGCTTCTTAATACTAGGCTTCTCTGGAAATCTGCAGGTATATCATGTAAAGTGGAGGTTACTGTTTACTAGTCTACCAAAATATTATCTATAATTTTATTAACAGTTTACCAGAATAACATGTTTGTGCAAAGAAAAAGCACAAAAAACATGTAGCTCAATTTTAATGCCGCTATGACTTTCTTTAATTGCTCACAATCTTTGATATGATTATTTTTATGAAAACTCAATAAAAATGTATAAAATAAAATATATATATATATATAAAAAAAATATATATATATTGTTTTTTATAAAATAAAATATATATATATATATAAAAAAATATATATTGTTTTTTAGTTTCTCTAAAAAAAAATAAGTGAATGGCAGAATTTCTCTTGTCACGCCACGTAATCAAAAGCCATCCGGACAACAGAACAAACATCATTCTGTCACCATATGTTTTTTTCTTATATGACTGAGCACTGTCCCATATTGTAACTCTGGGGAAAGAGGTGATGGAATCGGACGTGCTGAGAGGGATATTGCCAAAGCACGCCATACGGTAGTTTGAGCAGCATTATGTATCCATCGTGTGCCCTAGCGTATGCACCAAGGGGCTATAACAGACAGCTAGATACAGGCCGATGGGAGTGTAATGGGACCATCTGTGTTATTTGGGAATTATCCAAAAAAAACTAGAAAAGGGGACATATTGGACTGATTCCAGAAAACTCGTTATAGTCAGTTACCGTCTGCATTCTGATACAGTTTCTTTATAATTACCTGGTTTTGTTCACAGTGACGTTGGCTGTACCATTCCTCTTCATCTGTCTCATGTAGGAAAATCATATTAACAGCCGTGAAGGGTGCCATTGTAAATTAGTTAATGTTTTTCTACAAAGGAAAGAAAATAAAATAGATATTTTGACAATGTTGTGATATGAAAATTTAATTAGAACAGCTGTATCCACAGCATGATTATTTTTTCCCTCTGTATTGCTATTTTCATCTAATGGCAAGAGCAATTTATACGTTACTCCTCGTGCCATACATTTTTAGATTATTTT
>OW240920.1:90734217-90764343 GCA_933207985.1 Pelobates cultripes
TGCATTCCTTCATTTGAAAGGATTCAGTGATGTTTTAATAAATTATAGTACCACAAGGTGTCATGTTTCTGGTAATAAGTTGATTAAAAACTTGGAACACATACAGAATCGTATTAAATATAACATATATTTATTAAATTACAAGGATTTCTTGTGATATAAAAACCTAATTGAAAGGAAATAATAGGGGAACAAAAAAAAAATAGCTTGTGGTTTTCTGCTCCTAACAAATGATGACATAATTTATGTTGTAACTTTTTAACTTTTTCCTTTGCTGGTAATTTATTATTTTATAAGCAATATCAGGAAAGTCTAATTTACAGCGAAGCAAACCCACTCTCTCATTTGTCCATCTACTTGTATCAATTATCACTCACAGGAAATTAGCAATAGAGTGTAGCATTTTCCACTAAGAATATATATTCATACAGTTAGGTCCGGAAATTTTTGGACACTGACACACGTTTTGCTATTTCGGCTGTTTACCAAAATAACTTCAAGTTACGTTACACAAAGCCAAGGGTACTGGGTATTTGTCTTTCCAATGTTCAAAGTTACTCTGTATCTGATGAATGTTACAATTTGAATACCTTTAAGGATACAAGGAAACAAACCGAATGAAATTGTAAATTGTTATTTAAAAAAGAAAAAAAAAAAAACATTCCCTTGATGGAACACTATGAACAGTTGTGCTCGAAAGTTTGCATACCATGGCAGAAATTGTAACATTTTGGCATTGATTTTGAAAATATGACCGATCATGCAAAAAATAAAAAAAATGTCTTTTACTGAAGGATCGTGATCATATGAAGCCATTTATTTTCACATAGTTGTTTGCTTCTTTTTTAACTCATAATTACAACGGACATCACCGAAATGACCCTGATTAAAAATTTACATACCCTTGAATGTTTAGCCTTGTTACAGACACACAAGGTGACACACATGGGTTAAAATTGCAATTAAAGGTTAATTTTTAAATTGCAATTAGTGTCTGCGTATAAATTATTATTATTATTATTATTATTATTATTATTATTATTTTATTATGTATATAGCGCCATCAGATTCTGTACAATGGGTGAACTAACAGACATGTAATTGTAACCAGACGTACAGGAACAGAGAGGTTACATTCTAGCGGGAGTGGGGTATAGTGACACAATGGGTTGTTAGAAAAGTATTCACTGAGGGCTTAGTAGGTAATTTTTGACAGTTGCAGGAGAGGACTCATGGGGGGTGGGGGATAAAAACCTGCTTACAGTTTAATTAATATGCTTTCTTGAAGAAGTAAGTTTTCAAAGATTTTTTGAATGAGTGGAGACTGGGTGAAAGTCTTACAGAGAAGGGAAGGGAGTTCCACCGAAGAGGTGCAGTCCTGAAGAAATCTTGGAGGTGAGCATTAGAGGTGGGAGTATAGACAGAGGATATACATAGGATATACATAGTCTTTGGCAGAGCGTAGGGGCCTCGAGGGGACATACTTGTGTATTAGGGAGGATAGGTAGGTTGGAGCAGCATTATGTAGGGCCTCGTAAGCAAGCACCAGAATTTTAAATTGAGCCCTATATGTAACTGGAAGCCAATGCAAGGACTGACAGAGAGGGGAGGCATGGGAGGTGCGAGCGGACAGGAAAATGAGCCTTACTGCCGCATTCATTATACATTGCAGCAGAGCAATCTGGGAACATGTAAGACCACTGAGAAGGGTATTGCAGTAGTCAAGGCAAGAGAGAACAAGAGCATGGACCAGCACCTTAGTCACATCCAGGGTTAAGTATGGGCAGATGAGCACTATGTTTTTTAGATGGAAGCGACAGGATTGGCAATTGATTGGATATGGGGGTTGAAGGAGAGGTTGAAGTCAAAAAGAGCACCCAGGCAGCAGGCCTGCGAGGTAGAGGTGATGGTAGCACTGTTGACTTGGAGGGAGACAGACACGGGAGTAGCAACACTTGATGGAGGAAAGACCAGAAGTTCTGTTTTGGACAGGTTGAGTTTAAGGAAGTGAGGCAGCCATCCAGTTGGAAATCGAAGAGAGGCAGTCTGAGACATGAGTCAAGATGGGCGAAGAGAGATCAGGAGAGGACAGGTAGATTTGCGTGTCATCCGCATAGAAATGATAACGGAAGCCAAAGGAGCTGATGAGTTTACCAAGGGGGCCAGTATAGATAGAGAGCAGTAGGGGACCAAGAACAGAACCTTGGGGAACATCAACAGAGAGGGATTGGAGAGAAGAGGCAGAGTCAGAGAAAGAAACATTGAAAGAGCGCTGGGAGAGGTAGGAGAAGCACCAGGAGAGAGCAGTATCCTGTAGACCAAAATGACGGAGAATGTGAAGAAGCTGTTGATGATCAACAGTGTCAAAGACAGCAGAAAGATCAAGGAGAATTAGGATAGAGTAATGGCCACGAGATTTATCAGCAATCAATTCGTTGGATACTTTGGTCATAGCCGTTTTGACAGAATGACCAGCGCGGAATCCAGACTGAAGGGGGTCAAGCAGAGAGTTGGATTCGAGAAAGTCAGTCAGTCTGGTGTACACAACGCTCCATTTTGGAGGCAAATGGCAGTAGCGATATAAGGGGGTAGTTGGATGGGCAGTTGGGGTCAAGGCTGGCCCTTTTCAGAATTAGGGTTACAGTTGCATGTTTGAAGGGTGAGAGAAAAGTGCCAGAGGAAAGGGAGAGATTGAAAATTTTAGTGAGAGGAAGAGCAAGAGAGGGAGACAAAGTGCGGATGAGATATGAGGAAATAGGATCGAGGGAACAGGTAATGTGGTGGGAGAACCAGAGCAGACAGAAACCTCTTCTATTGTATTAGGTGCGAATGAGCATAGAACAATGGAGGGAGTGGGGTTGGGTGATGTAATCCAACAGCGTGGTTTGTCCCTTTCTGTTACATTCACATCTATCTCATGGTAAAAAGGGATGGTGAGGAGTGCACAAGCGAGTACATAGAAGCAAAGATTCAGAGTTTGTGATTAGTGAGAGAGGAGATGAGAACTGTGGGGCTCATAGCTTTTAAGATGGGCAAATAGACATGGTTGAAGGATGAAAGCATGAGATAAATGCATTCTCTTGGTTTCCCTCCAGCATCTCCTCCATCAGATACAAGACAGCTGGGAGATGATGGTTTTAGTATTTTCTGTCTATAAGATTCTGTAATTAGGTCTATAATACTGGTCAGGACTAGGCTCAATAGGTTGTTAATCCGGTCCTGTGTAACACCAAAAGTAGATTTTCATATTCTTTATTCTACTTTCAAACATTGAACCTGCTGAGATTTCGATCTGATTGGGTCTATTCAAGCTGTTTGTAAACACATACACAAGCGGGTATAGCGATATCAATGATCATGTGACACCAACTAAAACGACATAACTTGTCATAGTGATAAGGTAACTGTGATTAAATATGTGACATCATGTGCTATTGATCATTTCAATAGATTGCAGGCATTGCTAAGAATTCTTACAGAAATGTGGGTGGGAAATATGAAACAATGTAATGCCATCTGTTTTATTTATTTATAGATACTAATCTGTTGCGCTTTTCCTTTAAATGTTATATATCCAGGGTGTTATGCCGTTTATATATATATATATATATATATATATGTATATATATATATATATATATATCTAAGGTGTTATATCTTTAATTTTTAATTACAGGGAGTGCAGAATTATTAGGCAAGTTGTATTTTTGAGGATTAATTTTATTATTGAACAACAACCATGTTCTCAATGAACCCAAAAAACTCATTAATATCAAAGCTGAATATTTTTGGAAGTAGTTTTAGTTTGTTTTTAGTTTTAGCTATGTTAGGGGGATATCTGTGTGTGCAGGTGACTACTACTGTGCATAATTATTAGGCAACTTAACAAAAAACAAATATATACCCATTTCAATTATTTATTATTACCAGTGAAACCAATATAACATCTCAACATTCACAAATATACATTTTTGACATTCAAAAACAAAACAAAAACAAATCAGTGACCAATATAGCCACCTTTCTTTGCAAGGACACCCAAAAGCCTGCCATCCATGGATTCTGTCAGTGTTTTGATCTGTTCACCATCAACATTGCGTGCAGCAGCAACCACAGCCTCCCAGACACTGTTCAGAGTGGTGTACTGTTTTCCCTCCTTGTAAATCTCACATTTGATGATGGACCACAGGTTCTCAATGGGGTTCAGATCAGGTGAACAAGGAGGCCATGTCATTAGATTTCTTTTATACCCTTTCTTGCCAGCCACGCTGTGGAGTACTTGGACGCGTGTGATGGAGCATTGTCCTGCATTAAAATCATGTTTTTCTTGAAGGATGCAGACTTCTTCCTGTACCACTGCTTGAAGAAGGTGTCTTCCAGGAACTGGCAGTAGGACTGGGAGTTGAGCTTGACTCCATTCTCAACCCGAAAAGGCCCCACAAGCTCATCTTTGATGATACCAGCCCAAAACCAGTACTCCACCTCCACCTTGCTGGCGTCTGAGTCGGACTGGAGCTCTCTTCCCTTTACCAATCCAGCCACGGGCCCATCCATCTGGCCCATCAAGACTCACTCTCATTTCATCAGTCCATAAAACCTTAGAAAAATCAGTCTTGAGATATTTCTTGGCCCAGTCTTGACGTTTCAGCTTGTGTGTCTTGTTCAGTGGTGGTCGTCTTTCAGCCTTTTCTTACCTTGGCCATGTCTCTGAGTATTGCACACCTTGTGCTTTTGGGCACTCCAGTGATGTTGCAGCTCTGAAATATGGCCAAACTGGTGGCAAGTGGCATCGTGGCAGCTGCACGCTTGACTTTTCTCAGTTCATGGGCAGTTATTTTGCGCTTTGGTTTTTCCACACGCTTCTTGCGACCCTGTTGACTATTTTGAATGAAATGCTTGATTGTTCGATGATCACGCTTCAGAAGCTTTGCAATTTTAAGAGTGCTGCATCCCTCTGCAAGATATCTCACTATTTTTGACTTTTCTGAGCCTGTCAAGTCCTTCTTTGACCCATTTTGCCAAAGGAAAGGAAGTTGCCTAATAAATATGCACACCTGATATAGGGTGTTGATGTCATTAGACCACACCCCTTCTCATTACAGAGATGCATATCACCTAATATGCTTAATTGGTAGTAGGCTTTCGAGCCTATACAGCTTGGAGTAAGACAACATGCATAAAGAGGATGATGTGGTCAAAATACTCATCTGCCTAATAATTCTGCACTCCCTGTATAATATATGCTGCTGTCCTCAAACTTCCCCTGTGTGTGGGTTAACAAGATTCTCAATGTATTTAACAATGAGTTAGCGCACAATCTTTTTGAAAGCTCTCCAATTGGAGAGCAAAGAAAAATAGGTAATTATAATTATAACCAATTAACCTTATAGGTGTAATTTCTACAAAATATGTGTTCACACACACAAAAAAAAATAAATAAAAAAAAAATAAAAAAAAAAATATATATATATATATATATATTTCAATATATAAACAACTTTCAGCACAGAGAGTCCCAGAAATGAATCCCAGAAATGAGCAGTCCAAATCTCAAAAGATAACCACTTATTTTCCTTTTTCCAGCACTCCAGGGGTTAAGCTGTTATCTAGGGAAATACAAAGCTTAAATGGTGTGATAACGTTAGGTGAAGAGCATGCACCATATGCACCCTATGTGGAGCTCTCACCTTATTTTGTTACACTTTAGTTGTAATGACTTGTATATAACCCACAGTATAGAGATTAATTGCTCCGGAGATCTTTTAAAGATTACTCAACGTTATTTCCGTTTTAAAATTAACAAAATATAACAAATATATAAAAGATATGTAGCTCTAAAAGTAAATATCACTGTATTTATCCAGCTCACTGTTCTTGGGGTAGTTATAGTTTGTTTGCAGGTCCACCGTCCACCAATGTTGCCGCTTGTTTCTCCTCTCCCCTGAACGCTGGATACGTTAAATTGGCACCACATGACTTACGCGTTTCGCCCTAGGTTGGCTTTCTCAAAGTCTGTGGATGCCGACTGCGGATCTCATTTAAATTCCATTGTACTCGATTGCAAACACGTTGCAGGTTTTTCCTATCTTCTTTGTTAACCCATTCACTTGTATGTAATCCTGATGTCATTTCCCTTACCTCCTATCAGTTTCATTTAGTGTCTGCTTTACATATAGATCTTATGGGTACATATTCATAAATCTTTTCACATGCATAAAATCATAGTATTATCTTCATTTTTATCTGTTCTTTTCTTTACAGGATTTCATGGATAACTGTCTTACATATAAAACTTATAAGTACATATAAAAAAAACATTCCTCTGGTGCTTACAAAACTATATCATTCAAAATATGATTTATAATTTTAAAAGGGTATACTTTCCAAGATAATAATACCCTTAATGTATTTCAAATGAATTTTAAAAAAAGGATACTGTAAAACTTTTTAATTTTTCACAAAGATAGTTACTGTACATTTTTTAAAATCTCTGGATTTTTTCCCCATGCCCTTTCTTGGAAAAGTAATGTAAATTCAATTCTATCTCGTATTAGTCACAGCATATGGAACCTTATATAGTAAATGGGTGGCCAGGCAAAGACATGCATGAGGAAAAGGAGAAGGAGCTTGTTGTGGTATATACCAGCAATGCAACCAGAGATGGGTTTAAATAGGTGGACCAAGTGAACTCAGTCATTAGATAGGTAAGTGTCAGGATTACTGTTTGATCCAGCACGTAGAACTGTACAGCACGGATGACAAATAAGTAACGTATTACCGGTCCTTAGAATGGCCGGATTTAACGTACAAAGAATAGTCAAAAAATACTAGCCGAGGTCAGGGAACACAGAAAGGGACACAGCGATGAGGAAAGCCAGGAGTCAGGATACCAGAATATAGAGAAGTCAATAAACAAAGCCAAAGTCAAAAACCAGGTAGAAAACTATAAACAGGACCGCGCTCTCAGACAACCACAAGGGAAACCACGACAGGGCACTGAGCAGGCTGAGAACTGGGCCTAAATACCCCTCCTTTAGTTCTGATAGGCTGTAACCAGCCTTTGACCCCAAAGTCAGTTACCAGGTTTCATTTGCGTAATTGCTGCTCAGCATTAACCCTTCTGTGGATTAGGTTGCTGCTCGGCACAACTTTTCCTGTGTGGACAGTAAATGTCATTAATCACTTTTCTCTAAGCTGTTGAATACATGACACCAGGTTTCATTTGCACAATTACTGCTCAGCATTAACCCTTCTGTGGATTAGGTTGCTGCTTGCCACAACTTTTCCTGTGTGGACAGTAAATGTCATTAACCACATTTCCATAAGCGGATGAATATGTGACATTACCCCCCACTTGAAGAACGCCCACCGGGCGGACAGGACCAGGCTTGAGAGGAAATTTAGCGTGAAAAGCGCGGATCTTACGGCCCGCATGCAGGTCAGGAGCCGAAACCCAAGAACGATCGGCAGGACCGTAACCTTTCCAAACAACCAAGTACTGTAAAGTGCCCCGAGAAAACCTAGAATCCACGATAGAAGATACCTCATACTCTTCCTGACCACCCACCACCGGAGGGGGAGGAACACAAGGAACAGTATATCTATTGCAGACAAGAGGTTTGAGTAAGGACACATGAAAAGTGTTGGGAATCCCTAAAGATGCAAGAAGAGCCAGAGAGTAAGACACTGGATTGATCCTACGAAGCACTCTATAGGGACCAAGGAATCTGGGGGCAAACTTCATGCTAGGGACCTTAAGCTTGATGTTGCGAGATGACAACCAAACCCTGTCCCCCACTTGGTACACCGGGTTGGCACTCCTACGCTTATCAGCAAAATGTTTGAAGCGCTCAGCAGCAGCCCCTAGAGCAGTTTGAACCTTAACCCAGGTATCCCGAATGGAGGCCAGACGCTCATCCAGAGCAGGAATGGCAGTATCAGAAAATACCGCAGGGAGAACCGTAGGATGCCTACCATTATTGACAAAAAATGGACTGTGCCCAGAGGAGTCATGAACAGTATTGTTTCTAGCGAACTCGGCCCACGGGAGTAGTTCGGACCAATTGTCTTGTGTGCTATTAATAAAACAACGCAAATAAACTTCTAATGACTGGTTAGCCCTCTCAGCTGTACCATTGGTCTGTGGATGGTAGGTGGAGGAGAAGGAGAGATCAATCCCCAATTGTTTACTGAACGCCCTCCAGAACCTGGACACAAACTGAGAGCCCCTATCAGACACAATATTGTGGGGATGCCATGCAAACGGACAATTTCACGTATGAAAATTAGGACCAAATCTTGCGAAGATGGCAACTTCTTGAGAGGAATGAAGTGAGCCATCTTAGAAAATCGGTCTACAACCATGAGAATAGTAGTGAACCCAGCAGAGCTAGGAAGCTCAACAATAAAGTCCATGGATAGGTGGACCATGGAATCTCAGGAACAGGAAGAGGCTGCAACAGGCCACAAGGAAGTGCATGAGTCACCTTAGAAACTGCACACACAGAACATGCCTGCACATACTCCTTTACATCTTTCCTGAGTGAATCCCACCAAAATGATCTAGTGATCGCGGCAGTGGACTTATTGATTCCCGGGTGTCCAGCAGTTATATTGTCATGGAACACTTTCATGATATTAACCCTTTCACATAGGGGAATGAACAGTTTATCACACGGTTTACCACTGGGCGCCTGACAGGGCCTTGTCTTGCATTGTTTCATGCGCACAAAACACATCTTCGAACAATAGCTTGAGTAAGATTGGATAATCTTGGCATGTAGAAATGTTTCCTGAGAGATTCTTCCATACCATCTCTTCCTGAATGTGTACCATTATGGAAGTTCTGAACAATCTCTATAGCCAGAGATGTCGGAATAACTATTCTTCCATCTTCTAACTGATACCAATTATTCTCCAAGTATTTCCCAGCTTCAGTCTTCAACCACTCCATCTCTTGGGTTGTATATATCGGAGTCCATTGAGACAGAGGTGCCGGCACAAGGGCAGCAACATACCCCACATATTCCTCTTGCCCAGATTCAGCGGCATGTTTTGCTGCACTATCGGCCATGCGATTTCCTTTTACTACATCACTATCACCTTTCAGATGTGCCCTGCAATGTATGATAGCGACTTCCTTCGGTTCCCATACCGCCTCTAATAGTTGGGGTATTTCTGCTGCATACTTGATTTCTTTCACTTCTGAATTCAGCAACCCCCTTTCTTTACACAATGCTCCATGGGCATGGGGGGTTAGAAAAGCGTATTTCGAATCTGTGTAAATATTCACTCTCAACCCTTCAGCTAATTACAAGACCCTTGTTAATGCAATCAGTTCCGCCTTCTGTGCTGACGACCCTTTCGATAGTGGCTGTGCTTCTATCACCTTGTCTATGGTTTCTACCGCATACCCTGCATAACGTATACCTGCTTTCACATAACTACTACCATCCGTATAATACTGTATGTCCAGATTCTGGATGGGGAAACCATGAAGATCAGGCCTGCTTGAAAACACTTCATCCATTATCTCAAAACAATCATGTTGACTTTCAGTAGTTTGGGGCAGAAGGGTAGCTGGATTCAAATTATTGACAGTCTCGAGGTGTACTCTTGGATTTTCACATAACATAGCTTGATATTTGGTCATTCGACTGCTAAACCAATGATTTCCTTTGTAATCCAATACGGTCTGTACTGCATGGGGTACTCGCACGTAGAGTTCTCTTTGAACCTGTAACAGCATCTTCCCATTGGAAAGCAAAGATACACTGACTCTCAGCAGCAATTAGAAGGCAAAATAAAGCATCCTTAAGGTCTAGAACTGTGAAGTAGGTTGCCCCACCTGGTATCAAAGCAAGCAGATTATAGGGGTTGGGTACAACTGGGTGTATATTGACTACTACATCATTAACTGCTCTCAATTCTTGTACAGGACGATACTCAGCTGATCCTGGTTTCTGAACAAGTAATAATGGAGTGTTCCAGGGGGAAGTACAGAATTTTAGGATGCCATACCTTACGAACTTATCCAAGTAGGTCTGTATGTTTTTCTTAGCCTTTTGAGGTATATAATACTGACGTAGGCTCACAGGATAGGCCCCAAGCTTTAGTTCAATATGTATAGGTGGAATATTACAAGCAAGCCCTGGTGGATTATTCTCTGCCCATACTCCTGGAATGTCAAATAAAGGTTCATCACTCTTAGGGTTTACACTTGTCATTATGGAATAGAAGCGCCATTCTTCTTCCCTTGGCACCGATACCGCCATTATGCCTGGTAATCCCCTTTTTCACAATAGCTCCTGATGAGCGTCGAGCGCTTTATTTATTTTATCATGTGTTCCTTCACTTATTTGGTAGCACTTAGATAGTTAGTATGATTTATTGAGTTAGTTAGTATATTTAGCCTCTTTTGATAATTTAAGGGAATTTTTCTTTATTACTTTTTTAGGCAGGGATTTCTGTGGTTCAGAGGGGCCCCTCTGGACTTAGGGTTTGTTCATATAGGGATTGCCTTGGTGCTCTCCCCTTTTCCCTAGATATTCTCAGGTATTGGCTCCTTTGACCTGCCCATCCTTCAATTGGGGGATTTATAGACTATATTTCTAGTGACTTTATTCAGCTGGGGTGTCCCCTCTTTTTGGAGTTTTGCAACTATATATAGGGTTATATCTTTATCCTATTAGGGACTCTACCTTCGCTGTTATCTTGAGTCACAGGAGTGTATATCTACAGTTTATATAGGAGGGGTTTTCTATTCCCCTCTACTTATTATTATATCCTTTTCTCCATCAATTAGTCTTCTTCCCTTTTTGTTTCTCTTCCCCCCTTTTTTATCATTTGGCTACTATACTACTTTATTTCTGTGTTCAGTAGCTACTTCAGGGATCCCCTTGTTTCTAAGGGTCTCCGTCATTTCTTTTGGTCACCAAGATAGGCCACTCTCTCCTATATAATGTAGTCAAACGCTTTGAGGATAATTTCACCCCAAAATCACAAACTTTATATCCCTTTGCAAAGTTGTTCAACATACACGACAAGGGATAAACAATCTTTGAGTCAGACACACCCATACTGGCAACGGAGCGTCTAATACAAAGAAACACAATACCCCAAACACACTTCCAACGATCACACTTGTTTCCCTGGCAACAGCACCACGTCCCAAACACACACACACGAAAACACGCAGAGAATTCTCGTACATACAGAGATATCTGTCAGGATTACCGTTTGATCCAGCACGTAGAACTGTACAGCACGGATGACAAATAAGTAACGTATTACCGGTCCTTAGAATGGCCGGATTTAACGTACAAAGAATAGTCAAAAATACTAGCCGAGGTCAGGGAACACAGAAAGGGACACAGCGATGAGGAAAGCCAGGAGTCAGGATACCAGAATATAGAGAAGTCAATAAACAAAGCCAAAGTCAAAAAACCAGGTAGAAAACTATAAACAGGAACGCGCTCTCAGACAACCACAAGGGAAACCACGACAGGGCACTGAGCAGGCTGAGAACTGGGCCTAAATACCCCTCCTTTCTTTCTGATAGGCTGTAACCGGCCTTTGACCCCAAAGTCAGTTACCAGGTTTCATTTGCATAATTGCTGCTCAGCATTAACCCTTCTGTGGATTAGGTTGCTGCTCGGCACAACTTTTCCTGTGTTGACAGTAAATGTCATTAACCACTTTTCTATAAGCGGATGAATACTTGACACCAGGTTTCATTTGCACAATTACTGCTCAGCATTAAACCTTCTGTGGATTAGGTTGCTGCTCGGCACAACTTTTCCTGTGTGGACAGTAAATGTCATTAACCACATTTCTATAAGCGGATGAATACGTGACAATATCACAATGTCTCACTCACAAAGATTTACCAAACACTAGATACTTATCTCTGTAACTATAAATCAAACCCTACAATTATCCACATTATAAATCAATTTTTAACTAACCGACTAGATCACATTCTAGTAACCTCAGCTTTACAATCAGTGGTTATGGTACAGTTAGCAAGTGGTTATAGTACAGTTTTAAAGTCACAGATCAGTTAGTAACAGTTATGGTGTTACACATATAACATAAGACAACAGTTTTTAGTAATTTTACACAACGTCAGTAGTTATAGTACATGTTAATGGTTATAATACCGTGCGCTATTATACAGTATAGACACTATTTACGCTCCCACTAGATGGCAGAGCTCAAGCTTTCTAGCAGGACATACAATTCACCAACTACAGTATATTTAACAACATTTACAATAATCCCAACTATTCTAATTGGTCAGCACCTCGAGAACTATTGAACTATTTACACCAGGATTTGGTTAGTCTACGCTGCCCAAGCACCACATATAGTGAACTAGTGGGCGGAATTTACAACAGTACCCATTTAGTCTATCTACTCTATCAATAGTCTAGTGGCTGAATTTACAACAGAGCACACTTAGCCAAGATAGGTTGAGCGCTAGCAGACGGAATTTACACCAGAATCTGCTTAGTCTCGCCGCCCTCCCCGACCTAGCGACCGAAATTTACACCTAGACACGCTAGTCAAGACATGACACCGGTGTCCGGCATAAACTATTTACACCAAGATTTAGCCTGACCCAAACCACCTATATTAGACGGGCTGACTACAGAGCGTCTAATTTCCAGATAAGCGTTGCGCCTTCTCCAGAGGGAGGGGGCAGTCCAATAACCGGTTCCAAATATAAAACCCCTTGTGGGCCTACCGCTCTAACGGTATCAGTCTTACCTCTTCGTTCCTGAACCTGGGTTCACACTCATCGACGGGGCACCCCGGTACTTACTACGTAAAGGCCGATGATCTCCTGGGCGAAGCAGGCCAGTGGCACCGAGATGAAAGGATGTCCACGCAGAAGTTCAGGGGTGCTGCCGTAGAGAACGTTGGTAAAAAGTTTATTGTCTCAAATCTCTGCGCCAGCTTCCGTGCAATAAGGTTCCCGGCTCCAATGCACCAAAGATGTAACCGAGGAAACTTGCAGAAGCCACAGAGAGATGGATGCAGGTTTTCAGAAAGTAAAAGGTCTTTATTAACATACCGATCGGGTCTCAGATGAGCTAACGTTCCAAAACAGGTCTGAGGGCTGAACACATGGAGTACATGCTTTTTATAGAACTATAACTCCTCCCATTAATAGCTCCACCTGCACATACCCTTAACCAATTGGTGGACAGGATCTGGATTTCCTTATATTGGCAGACCACATGGCTCATCCGAAACAAAGGAGAAAGGAATGTGATTTCAGTTCCTGCATTCCTGCACATGCTCAGTACATTGATGACAGTATCTTAGCTATGTGTAACTAACTAACTGATACAACATACACATATGCCACATGGAAATCTCTGCCTACTAAATTTACATTTCACCGAAATTCCATCACAAAACCACTTCTTGTTCTGTTATAGTTTAAACCTTTGAGAGATAGGGAACTTGATGTTAGTTAGTGCTCAGACCGAGCTAGGTTTTTGTTTATAGGGATTTGTGTTATTGTTTTTTCATTTGCTGTTGTATCTGTGGTGGAGTTTAACAATAAATTGCCTGGATTATATGAAAACCAAAGGACTGTGCCCGTTGTTTACCCTAGAGGACCGTGCTATCTGCAAACAAGGATCACACAAGCTGAAGGTCAGAAGCCAGGAAATCCACGAACTGGGAGCACAAAGAGGTTAAAGGTCGGAAACAAGAAGCAGGTTCAAAGGTCAGAAGCTAAGAAGTTTACCAGAAATCAATAACCAGTAATCAGTAACCAGAATCATCAGGAACCATAAACCAGGGTCAGGAACCAGAATCAGGACGCTAAGAGACTGCACCAAAATGACAAAGTACTGACCAAGTGCAGTGCTTGGGTATTTATAGGAGGACAAAGTTATGTAAAAACCAAAGAAAAAAGTCACTTGCGCACTATTCCAAATCCCTATGCATATTTAGATAAATAGAGTTTTTTTTAGTACCACTCCAATGACCATTAGATGTAAGCCCGCCTGCCACGTCAAGGCAAGCCCCTTAGGTGGGTCGTACACTAACAATTCACTTTGCTTGCTTCAGCTTCAGGCAAAAAAAATCTCTAATGAGACAGAGAGGGGTGTTTTTTTAAACCCCTACATACTTATTAACCCTTAAAAGGGAACACATGGGATGGGTGGCAGCTCTGTAACATGGCTGTGTAATACAAAAGCAAAAGGAAGACTTTTGTAACTGCCAAACGGAATTTGTAGTCTATATGTTGAAATGCCCTTGTGGCCTGGCTTATGTTGGGGAGACTACGAGGAAATTTACCACCAGGATAAGGGAGCATAAGAGTAGTATTCGGACTGGTAAGATCCAATATCCAGTGGCTAGACACTTTGCGGAAATGCGGCATACAGTGTCACAATTGAGATATTTGATTTTGGAAGTAGTGAAACCTCTGAGCAGAGGTGGATCGAGGGAAATGTTATTGAAACAGCGAGAATTATTTTGGATTTATGAATTGCAGGTTTTATTCCCTAAAGGTCTCAATGAAGAACATGATCTCTCTCCTTTATTATAGCCTCATTTTTGAGAGGCTGGTTAATCCACCCTGCCTGTGTAGTGATTATATTGTTTATGTTGTTTTTAATTGGTGTTTATTTTATTTAGATCGCATATTGTAATCCATTTGGATATTTAATACGGCGGGATGGACGGCATATACTGGACCATGAATGGAGTGCAATTCATTATGGGTGACATTGGGTCGTTCCAAGTGTATTCAGTGACGTGGATGGAGTTAGCCTGGAATTGGGCTTATTTATTGGATCTGCGACTGGACGGCGTTTATTGGATTTAATGAATCTTTTTATAAATTCAGTTTGATAGTGACTTGCATTTATTTGTGAATAAATATCCTGTCGTCTATCCATTGTAAGTGATGGTAGAAGTTGTATAATTGATAAGACTAGTAGGTAGTCATGTAAGAACAGAGATTATTATTGGATATAGGAAGTTTGAGTATACACAAACTTGTTTGTTATGGATGATACATGGATTCTATTTTTTGTGTTCATCCTTGGGAGTGTTTTGATTGCCCTACAAGATTTTTGGATGCATGAGCGAATGAAATAAGCACCTATGTAGTATAGTTTTACACTTCTTTGGTGTGTTGCTTTTATTATCATGGTGGAGGTTTTTTCACTATTTATTATTATTATTATTGTTCTGCTATACTATAGGACCACTTGTGTACTCATATTTGCTTACATTATGGGTGCCTTGTACAATTTGGTGTCTATCACTTTAAGAGTGGGACTGTATTTTTACTCTCTGGATTTCTATTCTCTTGGTGAGGCTTATCATTTGAATATTGTGCACATGCGCGGGCGGCGCGGCCTTTTTTGCCGCGATTATTTATCATTATGTTTGTAGTATAGAGGCTTCCGTAGGTGAGTAATTTACATACTCCAGTATTTTGCGCATGCGCGGGCGGCGTGGTCCGCTTTTTTTGCCGCAATTTCTTTTGTTTATACTATAGAGGCTTCCGTAGGGGAGGAGCTATGGGAAAGGATTAGCCGTCCGTTTGTAAGTGATTATTGCTTCGTTTTTTGTTTGTTTTTTTGTGCACAAACTATTTGGAGCTCGGTTTCTCCACTGGGTTTACAGTGGAGTTAAATAAAATTTTTTGGCATATTATTTGAGGAGAGTTTATAATATTTGCCAATAGATAATATGGCTGCACAAAGGAGAGATTGGGGGCACACCCGTATACATGAAAGGTGCTGCTGCAGTGACCAAAATTCATACAGAAAAACTAGTTACGGCGCACTCAGACTTGTAAATTAATAACTAAGAAGGCTAACGCCTATGTAAGAATAAATATGGGGATTTAGTTCCACCATATGGCCATATGATGTTAAGCCCACTACTACTTCAAAGTACCCCAATATCAGTGGGTCCTACGCTAATAACAAAAATGTGGGAGATAAATTAAATAGTACTAGTGCTAAACATAAGCTACAGTGTATTGAATTCATTTCTTTGTATGAATTTTGGTCACTGCGGCAGCACCTTTCATGTATACGGGTGTGCCCCCAATCTCTCCTTTGTGCAATTATATTTGGAATCCAGACCAGATTCCTTTGGGGTTAAGCACCCCGCCCAGGCCCCCCAGCTTCAGAGACCTCTTTAGAGGTGGCCACAGGTGTGTATAAATAGGAGGAGTTTTATAGTCATGTCACTTTTATTGTTTTCTTTATGCAGCACAGATATTATCTGCAAATGTGAGTATACTCATTCAAGCACCAACACTTTAATTGTTTAGTTGTTACACTGTTTTTAATTGCTTTTATCACTATTGTATACTCACTTTGCTCTTACAAAGAAATCAATTCAATACACTGTAGCTTATGTTTAGCACTAGTACTATTTAATTTATCTCCCACATTTTTGTTATTAGCGTAGGACCCACTGATATTGGGGTACTTTGAAGTAGTAGTGGGCTTAACATCATATGGCCATATGGTGGAACTAAATCCCCATATTTATTCTTAGATAGGCGTTAGCCTTCTTAGTTATTAATTTACAAGTCTGAGTGCGCCGTAACTAGTTTTTCAATAGATAATATGGCGACCGCTGGTATTTGCAGTGCGCATGCGCGCGATATTCATGTTAATAAGGACATCTAGTGATATATGAATTATATGGTAAAAGGATGCCTGTATATATATGGGAGAATTTATTTGTGATTACTATTGTGAGTATATGGTACACGTGCAGGGGCGTATTAGCCGCGAGGCAAACAAGGCATTTGCCTTGGGCGGCATTTTTCAGGGGGCGGCAAAAAACGCCGCCCCCCAAATGCCCAAGGCAAATGTCTTGTTAGCCTCGCGGCTAACAGACATTCTGGGCGCTGGGCGGGCGGGCGGGCGGCGAGGGAGCTCTTCCCCTGAGCGATCTGCTCAGCTCCCTCGCGCGCCGCCGAGTGAGGCTGGGAGCCGGAATATGACGTCATCTTCCGGCTCCCGGCGTCACTCTGCTCAGGGGAAGAGCTCCCTCGCCGCCCGCCCGCCCAGCACCGCCCTGCAGCCACTGGACCCCAGGAAGAGGAAGAACCCCCCCAGCATTCCCAAAGGTAAGGAGGTTAAATAAAAAACCTCACAAGTGAGTGTGTGTGTGTATGTGTCTGTGTGTGTCTGTTAGTGTGTGTGTCTGTTAGTGTGTGTGTCTGTTAGTGTGTGTGTATGTTAGAGTGTGTGTATGTTAGTGTGTGTGTGAGTCTGTTCATGTGTGTCTGTTAGTGTTAGTGTGTGTCTGTTAGTGTTAGTGTGTGTGTATGTTAGTGTGTGTGTATGTGAGTCTGTTAGTGTGTGTCTGTTAGTGTGTGTGCCTGTCTGTTAGTGTGTGTGTGTGTGTTTGCCTGTTAGTGTGTGTCTGTTAGTGTGTTTACCTGTTAGTGTGTCTGTTAGTGTGTGTTCGTGTCTGTTAGTGTGTGTGTGTGCGTGTCTGTTAGTGTGTGTGTGTGCGTGTCTGTTAGTGTGTGTGTGCGCGTGTCTGTTAGTGAGTGTGTGCGTGTGTCTGTTAGTGTGTGTGTTTGCCTGTGAGTGTGTGTGTCTGTTAGTGAGTGTGTGTTTCTGTTAGCTAGTGAATGCGTATCTGTCAGTGAATGTGTGTGTGTGTGTGTGTATTTAGAAGGCGGAGCAGGGGGGAAGGGTTGGGTGGCGGTTGTGCGGGTGGGGGTAGCGCGGGGGGGTGCCTGAGTTTTGTCCTGCCTAGGGCAGCACAAAACCAGGATACACCACTGTACACGTGTTATAATTATGCACACAGGGCTGTGATTTGAAGTGATGATGTCACTTCCGGTTTCGGTCCTCTGCGGTATCACTGATGGCCATCAGCTGTAAGTAATTTGTACATGTGGGTATATAAGGGGGTCCTGGATAATATGATGATATAGCTACCCTTGATAAAGGCTACCAGGAGGAGCCGAAACGTTGGGGGATTGTTTATGATTCGTGTTTCTGCCCAGATAGGCTTGTGGAATTTGGTAACTATACCTGTTTAGTTGTTTAGCCTATGTGGTCACTGTTGTATATTGTACATATTGTTTATACTTGTATTGTAATTAATAAATATATATATATGGATAGATACAGTTGTATCAGTTGGTGTGCATTCCTTGATTTTTGAATAATACAAAAGCAAATACACAAAAATAAGTCCTGCGTTCAGACTCCCACTACACCTTGGCAGCAGCAATGACCATAGTACACATCAGCCCCAATACATACAATAAAAAGCAGGTGGGCTTACATCAAATTATATATATATATATATATATATATATTAAAATCCACAATGACCTGCACTCCAAGGTAACAAAAGCTATATTGCCTGGTGCTGCTCTGCAATAGATAAAAGAATATCAGAACAGCCTACAGCAGTGTTTCCCAACCCAGTCCTCAAGGCACACCTACCAGTCCAGGATTTAGGGATTACCCAGTTGTGTCTAATGTGTTTTTACAAAAAAAACAAAAAAAAAAAACACCTTAGACACAACTGGGTAATCCCTAAATCCTGGACTGGTAGGTGTGCCTTGAGGACTGGGTTGGGAAACACTGGCCTACAGAGACCAGCAACTGGAACTTCCAGTGGCAAACCATTTTCTGAACATTTGCCTATACTGAAATTCATGGCAATTGATCATATCCCCCACCCATATGTTTTCGGGGTGGCAGAAAAAATGTCTCTTATCGGTACTGTTCTGGTTCCAAACCCTAGAACCTGTGTGGCCAAAACGTTTGAATTATTTATATAACTGACTGATTTCCACCATTCCACTTGCAGACAAAGTTTACTATGCTTTGATTATCAATTTCTGATTGTCAACTTGATTAACTATATTTTATTTAAAGTTATATCCCCCCCCACCCCCCACTCTCCTAACAGGTGGGTTATGATCTTAAATGTACAGGTTCTTTCATAATTTTTTATTTATTTATTTTTTTTATAATTCTTTATTTTCAAATGACAGAAATTTCAGGCATGTGAACAGTACTTGGGCTTATTCAAAAGCCAAAATTCGTGTTTTACAGCAGTTTCACAGTGATAAAAAAAAAAAAGAGATTGAATTATTAGATGATAATGCTACTGTTCAGAGTTCTTCTTTGCGGTTTTGTTCTGTCAGGGTTTTTACATTTATATATAAAACAAAACAGATTTAAGTTTTAACCTTAAACAACATAAAAACAGGATGTGTTGCCAACACTTTTATGTGTGGTGTATTTCTTATTTAAGGTGGTGCACACATGCGATAATATTTAGGCTTACGCAGAAGCCACTGTGGTTGTTTTTTTTTTTTTCTTTGTTATGCAATTTACGTTTACATAAATAAAAAGTAGTGCGTTAGTACAGTTTACATGCATAGCGACATTTTTAGGTCAATTCAGTGGTTTATCTGTCAAGTTAAGGTTTGCTATGGGAGGTTCTTTCATAAATTTGCTGTCAATATTAGCCACATTTTGTTCCTATGTACATACTCTTGCCTACCAGTAGAGGACATAAATAGACCTGGCTTCTAGCCACCATGGGCCTTTACTATCTTTTAATTTAATTTACAGACAGACTTAACTAAATTATGACGAATAGGTTTTATTGATTTTTAGCATGCTTATTCCACATTTTTCCATGTGTTAATTCTAATGTACACAAATGGGTGTCACGGGACATTATAGAGCCTTGTTTTCCCCTAATAGGTATACATAATGGTCCTGTATGTGCTGGGGCTTTAATAATCTTGTTGGCATTCTTAGTCATTTTTTTGTTTCCATGTATATATTTCTCTACCAGTAGAGGGTGCAAATAGCCCTGTTTTTTATCACCACAATTCTTTTACTGTTTAATATTTTTGAGATGTCTAATTTGCATTATTCTATCTAGTATTGACTTCACATTTTTTTGTGATCCTTCCCTGTGTATAAGTTGCATTATTATATCTGGATGTCTGAGCCAGATGGGATTTGTCCCCGCTTCACAGAAATAGACTAGTCTTACGTGACTTGACTTTGTCATGCATGCTTAGTGCTTAGTCTTTATAGTATGTTTACTTTATGTTCATTTTTATGCCAGTAAAAAGTACTTTGCCCCTGCCCTAGACTGTTTCACTGATTAACTCCTGTAATGGCACATGTAGAACATTAGCCAAGTCAATGGCGCTACCATCCGCTCTACCTCTAAGGCTAGCTGCCCAGGTTGTTTTTTTTACTCTGACCTCTCCTTCACCCAATATATGTCCAATCAATCGCCAAATCTTGCCACTTCCATCTCAAAAACATTGCGCGCATCCTACCATATTAAACGCCTGATACGGCAAAGGTGCTTGTCCATGCAGTGGTGTATCCTGGTTTTGTGCTGCTCTAGGAATGACAAAACTCAGGCAGCCCCCTCCCTGCCTTCTAAATACAGATACACACTCACTGACAGACACACATACAGTCACTAACAGACACACACACTCACTAACAGACACATACACAGGGGCGGGCTGGGACGGGGGGCAGGGAGGCAATTGCCCCCCAGGCCGCCCTATATCCAGGGCTGCTTGGGCTGCCAACTGCCTGCATTCAGCGCTCACGCCGGGCAGGGCAGTCTTTAAGATGCCCCTTGAGCCCACACAAATTTAATCAGGGGCCCGTGGCCATTTAATATTGCAGCTGCCGGGCCGCTTCTTATTTTGTTTCCCCCACCCCCGCAACCCACAACCAGGCCCCTGATATATTGTACACACTCAATTCCTGCTCTCTGCGGCCCATTTTGATCCGCTCTTTCCCCGCGGCCTGAGGAAGGGAGTTCACATCACTTCCTCCCGAGTCCCAGCTGACAGGGCGGTGTGTGGGGAGGAGGAGGCAACAAAAAGCGACTGCTGCACTCGTGGAGGAGGGAAGGGATTCCCATCATCCGAGGACAGCCAGCTCCCACTGGACCTCAGGATATCAATCCTGCTGCATAAAAAGTGAGTAAATAGGAGGGTGGAGAAAATATGTAAATTGTTATTTATATATGTTTGTGTCTGTGTGTGTACATGAGGTTGTGCATATGTTTGTGTGTCAGTGTGTATGAGTACCTGTGTGTAATTGTATGTGTACTTGTGTGTCAGTGAGTACTTATGTGTACCTGTGTGTATGTGTACCTGTGTGTGTGTGTACCCATGTGTATGTCTGTGTGTGTGTGTGTACCCATGTGTGTACCCATGTGTATGTGTGTATGTGTACCTGTGTATGTGTACTTGTGTGGACAGAGACAGTCATGCTATGTTTACTTCAGGGTTAATCCAGCCTCTAGGGGCTGTCTCTTTGACAGCCGCTAGAGGACTTCCGCGCTTCTCACTGTGATTTTCACAGTGAGAAGATGCCAGCGTCCATAGGAAAGCATTGTGAATGCTTTCCTATGGACTGGCGGAATGTGCGCGCATTCAGCTGAAGAGGCGGAGAGGAGGAGGAGAGCTTCCCTCCCGGCGCTGGAGAAAGGTGAGTTTAACCCCTTCCTCCCCCCAGAGCCCGGCGGGAGGGGGACCCTGAGGGTGGGGGCAACCTCAGGGCAATATAGTGCCAGGAAAACGAGTAAAAATTTTATTTTTGACATTGAAAACTTTACTCCTAACTTTTTCAGCTGGCTTCTAGATTCCAATTAAATTTGTAAAGCCCTAGTGATGGTGTATGGGATGGTAATCCCATCGATGTATACAAAACGTGCTTGATACATGGACTACACCTATATTCGTTATAAAACCAGGAAAAAGTGGGCATGGATGGTGAGCTGATTCGGTGGTGCAATGGGCCAATTGGGATTTGCCCCCCAGGCCCAAGGCTGCCAGCCCTCCACTGGGGGGCCTGGAGGTGGCCAGCCGGTCAGCTCCTGGGCCTCCCAGGACAAGAAGCTGGCAAGGCATTTGCCAGGGTAATTGGGGGCAGCTTTTTTGCCGCCCCCCCCCCCAGAAAATGACGCCCAAGGCAAATGCCATGTCAGCCTCGCGGTAAATACAGGACGTAAGATATAGGACTCAATTTAAGATGCTGATACTTGCTTAAAAATCTCTACACAATGCTGCTCCGAACTATTTATCCTCACTAATACACAAATATGTCCCATCTAGTCCCCTACGCTCTGCCGGAGACCTACGTCTAACCTCTGTTCGTACGCCTACCACTGATGATCACCATAATGTCTTCTCTAGGGCTGCGCTGCTCCTATGGAACACCCTTCCTCTCTCTGTTAGACTTTCACCCAATCTCCACTCCTTCAAAAAAAATCTTTAAAAACTTACTTCTTTAGGAAAGCATATCAATTAAACTGTGAACAGCTTTCCCTCCCCGCACCCTGATTCCTCTCCTAAAACTGTCATCAAAACAAAACACTAAGCCCTCCATGAATACTATCCTATCAACCTACTTTTCTACCCTACCCTTACCTTTTGTGTAACTATACCCCACTCCCGCTAGCATGTAAGCTCATTGAGCAGGGCCCTCAATCCCTCTGTTCCTGTGTGTCCAACTTGTCTAGTTACAAATACATGTCTATTATTCCACCCATTGTACAGCACTACAGAACTGTCACGACTGCTAGTGTGGTCCAGCACGCAGAACTATGTAATATCTACATAAACAAAACAGAAAAAGACAGAACGTAAACCGGTCCTTAGAATGGCTGGACTAATATGTAAAAGACAGAGGATGGTCAGGGGATAGCCAAGTTCAAGGAAGGCAGAAATACACAATACCGATAAACAAGCCAAATCAGAGAAACCAGAATAGTCAAGAATAGCTAAGGTCAATATACCGGGAATAGCAATAACAGGAACAGAAAATGGAAAACCATGACAGGGTAACGAACTGGGAAGCTTCAAGGATTTAAATATCTCTCCTTTGACTGGTCTGACCCCAGAACGTGAGCGTGCATCGATGTCGCACGTTTAAGTGAACCTGGGGGGGTGGAGCTATAGATGGTCGCAACCGCATGGTCGGCGCCATCTTTATTTTGTGCAAGCGGCCAGGAGAACCCAGCAGATTGGTTCCCGACTCGCCGCTGAGCAAGGAAGCTCACTTTGTCAGCGTGGTCGCACCGGTCGGGTGCTGCCGCACCTCGCTGCGAGCCGGGCCCGTGACAAGAACTTGTTGGCGCTTTACAAATGATAATAATTATATATATTTTTGGTTTAGATACTTTGGTTTAGATAGGAATTGATGACTATTATTGAATCATAGGTGAGATTCAGTTGCTTATACTGTCAATTCTTTCAAATTGGAGGTTACAACCTATTCATTACAACCAGGATTCAGATTCTTACTAATCAAAATACCATACAAGATACATGTGTTACCTGACTTCCTGTTCCATGTGTTATGTCCCATACCCACAACAAGGGACAGTGGAACTGGCTCTAGGGAATAGAAGCTGTTCAATAATGTAGTCCTAGTAGTTAATACAACAGTCCACAAGGACAACTCCCATCCTCAACATGAGGGTCAATCACCCATCAACATAAATCATAGCTAGCGTGTTGCCTCACCCGTTTGCAGGCTTTATAGTCAGGACCTAACCTGTCACGGCCAAACATATTGAATCTTGTATAGTCATCGAGAGACCAACACCTCGCCACAGCGTTCATTGGCAAAAGTCCCATGGCCCAAATTATAGATATAGCCTTTCTTAGTCAGTTAGCACCTAGTAGGGCTTCACCTTCCCTGTGGCACAGTTAGTTTCTGCTGCTCGGCAATTTTTAGTTTATCGGTTCAGTCTTAAAGGATCACTATAGGGAAACATATGAAAACATGTATTCCTGACCCTATAGTGTTAAAACCACCATCTAGCCCCCCCTACGCCACTCATGCCTCCATAAATATAGCAAAATATTACTGTATTCAAGCCAGAAGCTGTAGATCTGCATGCTGTTTGCCTCAAAAAAACAAGCAGTCTGCTGACATCATCAGAAGTGGTAGCCTGATTCCATAGGATTGGCTGAGACGGACAAAGAGGCAGATCCGGGGCAGAGCCAGCATGTGTCACAACACTCCTTAGTTAATATGCCCTTGTGCAGTACTCACACTCACCACTGTTTCTGTTTGGCACTGTTTCTAATTTCTTTTCGTTAAGCACTTCACCTGGTCCTTGTTTAGCACCTATATAGTTTGGTTTCTCCCCTCACTCCTTGCCAGATCATTGTCTCTTGTCTCCTGTTTCCCTGGTTCCTGGTTCCCTGTGATTCTGCTTACTGTTCCTTTGTCCTGTGTCCTGCGCCTCCTGGTCTTCGTCCTGTGTCATCCTGGTCCTTCGTTCCTGTGCCCTCCGATCCTGTGTTCTGGTTCCGTGTTCTCTGCCATATCACCAGTGATCCTGACCCTGCAGCCTTGTTCATTTATTCTGCCTCTGACCTTGATTCCTGGTGTCAGTATATTAGTCTTGTGACTCTGGATTTGTGCCCTACCTACTACTCGTGGTAACTGCACAATCCTGCTCTTATACCAAAGGACTGTTTCAATATACGTTGCCTGCACTATTCGTGGTTATCCTGATTTATTGTATTTGTGTACAGGGTAATTCGAGGACGTACAATTAAAGGTATGTAGTTCGATAAGGACCAAAGTTGGTTGAGGTGTGCCGAAACCGACGAGAGGTCAGGCCTGCAAAAGAGGGCCCACCTGGTATATTGATGTAAATAATAAAGAGTGAGGTGGGAGGGGAACTTCAAAATACCGACGATAGGTAAGCTGGGATTTACTGGGGATTTAAATAGGAAAATAACCCCTCCCACAAATTCAGGCATTTGCCTTCCACTTGTGTACGGGGTAATTCGAGGACGTACAATTAAAGGTATGTAGTTCGATAAGGACCAAAGTCGGTTGAGGTGTGCCGAAACCGACGAGAGGTCAGGCCTGCAAAAGAGGGCAAAAATATAAGACAAGATTAATTTCACAATTAGTAGTCATTTAGTCACATTATCGAAATGACCGTCTGATTTTATCCTGGGTTAGAAATGTTACTATTGTATACCAACTTCCCATATTTTACTTATGTGTGTCGTACCACGCCCATTAGAGGCTGCTGTTGTATTTACATGGAATGCGTGGCCCGAGTAGGAGTATTAAGGCCTGGGTGGAGTATTTAAAGTAACAAATATCACAGTTATTAAAGATAGTAAGGCATAGTTAGGGACCTGGCTAACCTGGTCTTTGATTACTAGTATAAATTTTGAACCGGGCACAATTTAAATTGCCCGACTGAGTTTGGTATAGATGATGCAACAATTGTTGATTTTCTTAAATTCTTGATGCATGGGTAAAGGTCAAATGTTCCCGACAGCAAAATTCTTCTTTTGGACTCAAGAAATCGTAGAAAGCCAAGTAAGCTCCTGACTTAAATTACTATGTTAGTAGGTTATAAAAGGGAGGCTTAATGGTTAATTTGAAAACTCCCCCATAGATTGTACTGTTGATAGGAAGTGAATTGGATGATTTGTGGAGTATTGATCTCTGGACTGTATGTTCTTTAAGCTCAACCTTTACTTTTAAGCAAGGTCCGACTTCAGGACTATAGGAGCGGCTAGGGCGGGGGACTTGAGAAAAGATAGTACGTTACCTGGAGCTATTTCTTGTAGCATGCTGTGAGGAGGGAAGAAAATATATATGTTTTAACTATGCCAATTGAATATCCCGTATAGTAGAGCTTCTTGCGAACGAGTACTGATAGATGAAGATGAGGACTATCCCGTGAGAGGTGAGGCCCTACCATTTGCCCCGTGTCTGAGAGAGGCCCTACCTTTGATTTGGCCCATGTGGACTTGTATCTACTACGCGCAGCGGGTTGTTAAGCTGTTGGTGGCGGTAAAAGAGACTATACTTGTGGCCATGATATGTGAGACCTACCCAAGACCTTGCGAGGTACTAACGGGTGGAACCTCCATGTCGGGGTGAGTAGATGGCCTATTGCAATTTATTTGACTAAGTTCAGAACTTCTAACCCTTGGCAGGCTTGTTTCTTGTGGATGAGCGTTAACATAACCTACCATGTGTGAGTAACTGGATAGAACCACAGTGAAAAGGACTGTAAAAGGCACCTGACGAACTATCTGTTGTGATGCGAACCGAAGAATAGAATGAAATGCCGTGATTCATAGTGGGGAAAATGTGTGCACTATAAGATAGGAACCTGAAAAGGAGCTTTGAATGTGGTTTAAGCTTAAAGATGATACGTGTTCGTATAATAAATACCCTCTAATCGTTTATTTGATCGTTTATTTGATAGGCTTGGGACCCTAAATCTCTGTATTATACGATGCCTATGGTGTAACTTCTTAGACAGAAACAGATAGCATGACCGAAGTTAATCCTGATGGACCTCTTGAACTTAAATAACATAGTGAAATGTATGCAATATTAAATATCGTGATGAATTGAATGCGCATGGAGAACCCTGCGAATGTCAAGCCTGCGAATGTCAAGCGTGCAGAGACAAGTCTCTGTTAGTTGTAAAGGATTTGAATGGTATTCGTTCGTTCGTAATGAGGGCCGAGTGATGCCTCGATATTTGATATGAAACGAGTGGGAATTCTGTTTACCCTGTTTTTATTAGATTGCTAATGCTTTAACCTGCATAGCTTGTATAATTGACGTAGACGTGATAATTAAGCGATAGTATGAGTCAACGTATGTAATTTAGAACTCAATGTACTGAAAAGCCCCTAATGGGTTGCAAAGTAATAAATAGTATATCTGTAATGCATAAAACTGTAAGCAATCACTATATGTACGTAAGTGTCTTGAGGACCTGACGATGGTCCAATACCAGGCCTAAACCTGTACAACGTGTAACGTAAAGGCAGCGTGAGGCCCAATATACGTATTTAACTGAAAATATATGTAAGAAAAATGCCTGAAACAAATTGTTGGAGGAAACCGCTGATCTTGGTTTCTACTAGATTGATATGGCACCTAGTGTATGTGGAATAATAGGATCACAAGTGAGTGACAAGTTGGGGAAATAAATATATATTTGGGTATCCTTGTACTGCTATAACTAATTATCTAGTAGACCCTTAGCCCGTAAGTGATTGATGTATTGAAAGCATGGATGACAGTTCTGACATACTGTTTGAATTACTGTAAGGGTATATAAACTCACAATTGAAACTAAAGCTATAACGAGACGGGAATAATCTGCTAGGATACCTGATCTGATTATCGGATCTGAAACATAGTGGTTATGCGTGACGGGGTCTGTAGGATGCCGTCCCCCAACTTACTAGGTGTGTGTGTGTGAGTGAGTGTGAGTGCTGGCTGACTAGCTAGTGCCGCAATGTGGCAAAACGATTACTCTAGATTGGTGACAGGTGAGGCCCTGCTATTTGCCAAGCGGCTTGAGAGGCTCTATCTATGCGTTGGCGCGAGGGGATAACGTGGCCACTGAACGTTGTGGCGGGGTGTCGGCCTCTCGGTGACCATTAAACATAAGATAGAATGGGAGTGACAAGCGAGGCCCTCTCTATGCCACAATGCAAGGCGACTAACTATGATTTGGCCCGAGGGCGTAGTACCTCCGAGTATGAGGATGGGTGTTGGCCTCGCGGGACCACTAACCTTAGGCGAAGAAGCCAGGTGGAATAATAACTAGTGGACACCTAGGAACCTGACATCCAGCCACTGCTAACTAAGAGGGAAGGTTAGTTAGTAAGAGAGAGGACATATCATGGAACTAAACGTGGGTGGTAATGAGTGCCCTGTGAGCACGTGGGGTCCAGATGGTCGGTACGTATGAAATAGAATGCGTGTATGTATGTATGTATGGCCCTCGGGGCGCCAGACCGTGGCCCGTTTTTTGTTTTTTTTAAGAATGGATGCAGATCTTGTTCATAGTACTGTTAAAAACTGGTACTCGCCTTTGCCGAGGCTTGTTCATCAGAACTGCAGATAACGTGAGTGTGAGCTTAATGCACTTTGTTTAGAAACATATGTGCTTGTCTGCGCAGAGGCGTATAGGTCAAGGTAATCAGGCAATGATAGGTCTTAAATGCAAAGCTGAATATTTCCGAATCTTTAAACAGGTTTAGTAATGCAATGTGCAGGCGTAATTGTCAAGTATGTATAGCTGTGTTTATTCAAAGCATCTGCTGATGAATGTAATATGTGCATAACAGTCAGAACCTCTGCGTTTTTTCTGAGGTGTAATATATAATGCTGTAGCCAGGCTATCACAGGAGCACTAATAGTCTAACTATACAACATGTTTGCTTTGCATTAGATTAGACAAAATGTAGATAATCCTCCCATTGACTGTGATCTCCTATTCTCATGCTTGTTAAATCGCGCGTGGTTGCCTGCGCAGGGGTGTATACGTCCGGGTTACCAAGCCATTTAAGTGTGCATGGATTTAGCAAGGTTAAATATTTCTTGATGGTAAATATGCTTGGTAATGCAGTGTGTAGGCATTATGGATAATAGAAAAGTGTATGCGTCTTTAAGTTAAGGCATAGTAATATATAGTGCAGCATTCAGGCAACTAAGTAAGCAGTATTAAATAACAGTGTATATATATTTAATTAAGAAAGTAATTATTCTTTTACTGGATATACAATGAATACCCTGGTTGCCCAGTCTGTGTTACCTGCACCAGGAGGTTGCCCACAGTGTCAGTGCCCTGCAGGGCCGTCTTTAATAACGAATGGACCCTGGGCAGTGTTTGCTTGGGCCCCCTGTGCCCTGCCGCTCTCGCCCCTCACTCCCTGGTATGCAATCACAGCATCCATCCCAACGCAGTGGCGGTACTAAAGTAGAATGAATTTTATTGGGACCCCCAATTGCAAGGTTGGACTAAAGGTAGAACCCCATCTGTCGTGCAACTCCAACAATGCTTTGACAGCTGGGACTCTACCAATTTCCCATGCTTGCAGGGTTGTATTTGGCACTGAGCCATGTTAGTATGTTTGAATGTAAGCATTTGTTTGTATGGAGTATGTTTGTGTGAATGTGTTTGTATGTGGTACTGGAGTTTGAATGCAAGTGTGCATTTATGTGTAGTGTTTGTTTTTGAATGTAGGAGTGTGTTTTATATGTAGTGTTGAAGTTTGAATGGAGGGGTGTATTTGTATTTAAAGTTGCGGCTCAGATGCACAGGTACACACTCTGACGCACAAGCAGATACACAGATACATACACTGACTACATACAGATAAACAGGCACATACACTGACAGACACACTGACACAGGTACATATATTGACACACACACAGACACATACACTGGTAGACGTACTGACAGACATACTGACACAGGCACATATACAGACATACTGACACACAGACACATATACCGACATACTGACACACACACACAGACACATACACTGATCAACATACTGACACACATACACTGACAGAAATACTGACACCCACATACACTGAAAAATACTGACACACACACACAGGCACATACACTGACACACACAGACTGATATACTGACACACACACACACAGACATACTGGCACACAGACAGATATACTGACACATGCATACACATGCACTAACAGACATACTGGCGCACTGACAGACATACTGACACACACATACTGACACACACAGATATACACACACACATATATACTGACACACAGACAGACAGACACACTGACACACACACACAGACATGCTGACACACACACAGACATGCTGACACACACACATACACTAACACACACATACACTAACACACACATACACTAACACACACATACACTAACACACACATACACTAACATACACTAACACATACACTAACACACATACACATACACTAACACACATAAACACACATACATACACTAACACACACATACACTAACACACAAACACATACACTAACACACACTAACACACACACTGACACACACTAACACACACATACACTAACACACAAACACTAACACACACATACACACACACACAAACAAACACACACAAACACACACACACACATACACACAAACACACATTTTTTTTAAAATGTAATCCCCCCCAGCCTCCTTACCTTTTGGAGTGCTGGGGGGATTCCCTGGGGTCCAGTGGTGCTGCTGGGCTCCTGGGCGGGT
>OW240920.1:90764443-90777103 GCA_933207985.1 Pelobates cultripes
GAGTTATCACTAGTCTGTAATGTAAACACTGCATTTTCTCTGAAAAGACAGTGTTTACAGCAAAAAGCCTGAAGGTAATGATTCTACTCGCCAGAACAAATTCAATAAGCTGTAGTTGTTCTGGTGACTATAGTGTCCCTTTAAAACAAAACAGCAAAAGAGAGAGTGTGGTGCACCGTTATAAACAAATATGTAGTGTGTGGTCACACCAAAATCAAAACAAAGTATATACCCTGTTCCAAATTATTATGCAAATGATATTTTTCTCATTTACCTAAATAATTGATGTAAATAACAGTCAGCATAATTCTCATGTTATCAACTATTAAGAGTACAATTCAAATTTTATTGAATAAACCTCCTAATGATAACAGTATTTTTTTTAAACATAAACTTACAATGCACTGTTCCAAATAATTACGCACAGTAAGTTTCAAAACACTTTATAGGTTGTAAAAAACTGAAATTTGTCATTTGTTGTGTTTGCAGCATATTTACTGAAATCAAAAGCTATTTCAATCAAACTTATAACAAAATTTTAACAGGTCACGTTACATTTTAACATAGGACCCCTTATTTGATAGCAGCTTCACAAGTCTTGCATGCATTGAACTTGTGAGGTTTTGGACAGTTTCTGTTTGAGTTTGTTTGCAAGATGTCAGAATAGCCTCCCTGGGCTGTTGTTTGGATGTAAACTGCCTCCCACCCTCATAGATCTTTTGCTTGAGGATGCTCCAAAGGTTCTCAATAGGATGGATGGAGGCCACACCATGACTTTCTCTCCTTTTATCCCCATAACAACCATTGATGCAGAGGTATTCTTTGCAGCATGAGATGGTGCATTGTCATGCATGAAGATGATTTTATTACGGAAATAATAGTTCTTCCTTCTGTACCAGGGAAGAAAGTGGTCAGTCAGAAACTCCACATACTTTGCAGAGGTCATCTTTAAACCTTCGGAGACCCTAAAGGGGCCGACCAGCTCTCTTCCCATGATTCCGGCCCAAAACATGACTCCACCACCGCCTTGCTGACGTCGCAGCCTTGTTGGAACAGGGTGGCCGTCCACCAACCATCCACTACTCCATCCATCTTGACCATCCAGGCTTGCATGGCACTCATCAGTGAATAGGACTGTTTAAAAATTACTCTTCATGTATTTTTCTGCCCAATGTAGCCGGCTTCAGTAGGCCCCTACTGCCTGTTTTTTTATACAATGCTTATAGTGACTGCTCACTGTTTTACCAATAAATCTGCTGGTTTTTTAAACCCTTATCTACTGGAGTCTTTTATCAGACTGACCATTTGGAAGTGGAAAGTGGGACCCTTAGCCCCCCATCATATTGGGGGTGCCACTCTATGAGCGATTTATTCATCTCCATCTAGTGAGTGTATTCATATCTGGTGCATAATTTCTGTTGTTTACAGTATTACACTATATTTTATTTTATGTTCCTTTTTAGATTCATTCATCCATATCCCAAATAGTTGTTTTGTTGGTTTCTCTACATATATTAAGGTCGTATTGTGGGTAATGATCTTGGGAGACTGTGTTTATATTTCTAAGCTGAGTATTTGCTATTTATACTTACTCTATCACACTTATTTTTACTGTAGTGTTGTTCTTTTTGCTACTTATGACATGTAGACTTGGTGAGTCATAGATCAAAGGTCCGTTTTACATACCGTATATACTCGAATATAAGCCGACCCGAATATAAGCCGAGGCCCCTAATTTTACCCCAAAAAACTGGGAAAACTTATTGACTCGAGTATAAGACTAGGGTGGGAAATGCAGCAGCTACTGGTAAATTTCTAAATAAAATTAGATCCTAAAAAAATTATATATATTGAATATTTATTTACAGTGTGTGTATATGATGAATGCAGTGTGTGTGTGTATGAGTGCGCAGTGTGTGTATAAGTGCAGTGTGTGTGTGTGTATGAATGTAGTGTGTGTGTGTTTGTGTTGCAGAGCCTTGGTGGGGGGTGGGCATTTTTATAAAAAAAAATTAATTGTTTTGGTTATATTATTTTTTTTAATTATTTTTTTATTATTATTTATATTTATATATTATTAATATTATTTTAATTTTTTGTTATATTATTTTTTTATTTTTATTATTATTTATATATTATTAATTTATTTATTTGTTGTCCCCCCTCCCTGCTTGATACATGGCAGGGAGGGGGGCTCTCCTTCCCTGGTGGTCCAGTGGCATTAGCAGTTCAGTGGGGGGAGGAGGGGGCTGGCAGAGCTGTTACTTACCTCTCCTGCAGCTCCTGTCAGCTCTCTCCTCCTCCGCGCCGGTCCGTGCAGCTCTTCTCTCAGCTCACACTGTAAGTCTCGCGAGAGCCGCACTATGACCCCGCGGCTCTCGCGAGACTTACACTGGGAGCTGACCGAGGTGCTGCCCGGACCGGCGCGGAGGAGGAGAGAGCTGACAGGAGCTGCAGGAGAGGTAAGTAACAGCTCTGCCAGCCCCCAGTCTGTATTATGGCAATGTAAATTAATGTAAATTGCCATAATACAGACAGTGACTCGAGTATAAGCCGAGTTGGGGTTTTTCAGCACAAAAAATGTGCCGAAAAACTCGGCTTATACTCGAGTATATACGGTACATAACGGTGCAATTTTTTTATTCCATTGATAAAGCCTATATGGTGAAATGCGTTTGGATATATTGTACTGCTTTTTTTAATTGTTAATAAACAGATTTTGGTCCTTTCACTTTTTTTGTACCATCATCTTTTATTTGAACTTTTATTTTTTACTACAACCTGGCATTTACTTTTCTTCATTACTCTAAAGAATCACAGGTGGGGATCATACCACCTATGCTGTTGTCATAGAGCAGTCAGCCTGCTCTGTACTTTGTGAGTATATTTTATTATATTTTATATATCAGTAATATTTTATTGAGAGCATTATTGCTGTTTTTATTGTCTTCCTTCTGGGCTCCTGATATTACCATCTTTAAGAACACTCATCATATATCACATAGGCGGGGATTGTACTGCTGTATGCGTACCACACCAGAGCTGGTATAAGCTCTACCAAATGTGAGTCTCATTACTATATTTTATCATCTTCCACCCACTGTGGAACATACGGCACCATTATTGTTTCCATTTTTATTATCTCCCCCTTGGATCTCTAAAACTACTATTTACAAGAGAATACTCACTGCATATCCCATAAGCAGGGATTATACCGCTGTAAACCATACACACCAGAGCTGGCTTAAACTACTGGTTGTGAGTAGGAATTTTACCATTTCCTTTATATTGGCACCTCTTAGAACATACTGCACCATTATTCCCTCTCATCTCTTATCGCAAATATATATCCTATATATTTGACCACTGCAAGAAGCGGAACTCCGCACCCTCAGAGACCAGAACCGGATTTCAGTTCCACACTCCTGGACTCTGTACACACAGGGATTTAGCCAAGCTAGGACTTATATTTATTTACTTTTTTGTATTGTGGCGCAGCCTCGTCTTTTGTTGCTTGCTATCTCTCCACTACACTGGGTAATATGTCAAACAAGATGAGTATTGGAGCATAGTGATCCCCTAGGCAAAACTAATGTGAGAGTGTACACCAGACTGAGGTAAGCAGACTGGTAGTTTTGAAAACTGATGCCTATATATTAGAAGGTGTTTACGTATAATAGATTATGTCATTCAGCGTTACTGAAATCACGTAAATAGTTGTCTTAAACCAACAACTAAAAGAAATTGGTCTAGATGAATATTCTTGTTCTTGGGCAGACCATTGGCTTAAAAATAGAGTACAATAAGTTGTCATTAATGGTAAATTTTCAAGCTGGACAAAAGTGGTAACATTTTTATAAATGATCATGAAATAGGAATTGAAAGCCATGTTTTAGAGTTTGCAGATGACACAAATCTCTGTAAAGTAATACAATGTGAGCAAAATATTACTTTGCTGCAGAGGGATTTAGATAGACTGGGGGAAATTTGAATTGTACTCTTAGGTATTGTCATGCATAAAAAACGTGCATAAATTCTTGGGATGAAAATATAATTTTGCCTCTTTATAAATCGCTGGTAAGACCACACCTTGAATATGCTCTGCAATTTTGGGCACCTGTTCTAAAGAAGGATATCATGGCACAAGAAAAAGTGCTGAGACCAGCTACAAAATTGATAAAAAGAATGGAGCATTTTAGTTATGAAGAAAGGTTAAAAAATGTAAATCTCTTTAGTTTGGAAAAACGGCGCCTCAGAGGGGATATGATAACATTATACAAATATATTCGAGGCAAGTACAAACCTTTAAATGTTTTATCAGAGACCATACAGATGTGTAAACAGCAATTGGATAAATACTTCCATAACATAACATACAGGGATATAATTTCTCATTAGTGGGGTAATAGCTGCTTGATCCAAGGAGATATCTGACTGCCATTTTGATATCTATAGGCATGTCAGCTGAATAATAACATTACACTTGTATACTTAGCAGCAGCAGTTACCCAATTCTCACCCTCTTATATTTTAGTTACGTTACTGCAATTCTTTGCCTTCACAGGAATTGATGACCATAAGAACAAAAAGGATGTGGAATTCTTTGCCCGAAGAAGTGGTTTTATCAGAGTCCGTACAGATGTTTAAACAACAACTAGTTGCATACTTGCAAAAACAGAATATTTAAGGATATAATATTTTAATGTAGCGTAAATGCTTCTTGATCCATGGATTAATCTCACTGCCATTCTGGGGTCAAGAGGGAATTTTTTCCTAGTTTGTTGCTAAATTGGAAGCGCTTCAGACTGGGTTTTTTGCCTTCTTTTGGATCAACAGCAAATGTAAATATATGTAACTATGTAGTAACTATAGAACAGGCTTAGCAGAATAATGTAACAGGGAGTAAATCCTGCTGCTTGGGCAGATAAAAAAAATATATGGCGTGAGACAGTTTTGAGTGAATGAGCATGAGTACTACTGGTTGTATCGTTAAGATTAGCAGCAATTATGCAGTGGGCTTATATACCGCCAAATTAGTGCGGGCCTGGTGTAGGAGGAATAATACCCACAGTGCCCATATACCTGTATAATGATGGTAACACTGAGTTTGGGAGTGGCAGTACTCTTCCATGATTCTAATGGATTCCACCTTTTGCATCCAGTCCCTAATTGTAGGTAGGTTAGCTTGCTTCTAAAACAATGGGATCAGCTGGTTTGCAGCTGTTAGGAGGTGTCTGGTCAGGGAGGCCTTAAATTTATGGAGGAAGAGGGTGAAGAGGTATAGAATGAGTGTGGATGGTTGCAGTGGCAGGGATGCACCAGTGATAGCCTTAATAGAGGTTGAGATTCCAGAATTTGTGGACCTCAGGGCATTGCCACCATATGTGTGAGGTATTGCAGTTTGGCTGGTGGCATCTCCAACATGTGTCTCCAGAATTGGAGAACATGCAGTTGAGGGCCAAAGGGGGACACGCGGTTGAGGGCAGAAGGGGAATAGTGCCAACGAGAGATTCGTTTATAGTTTCTCTCCTTTCAGAGAAGATCTATGTGCAAATAAAAATATTTTATTTCAATCAGCAGGAGTCAGGATAATTTGTAGGTTGTGGGCCCATTTTGTAGTGAAGGAGGGCAGCTCCCTCTGGTTCATGCTTTGGAGCATATGATAGAAGTGACAATGTTGTCGTTTGGGTAGGGTGTGCGAGGTGCAAAGGGTCTCGATTGTAGTGCGATCACATATGTTCTCATCTCGTGAGTAGGCCGAGCTTATAAAATGTGTAAATTGGTCATTGTTACATTTTTCCATGGAACATTTGTATGTTTAATAGAGAAAAGTGGTTTAATCCCTGAGTTTGTTAGCATCTCACCCAAAGTTAAATATGTTTGTGTGAGTAGTCTTTGTAACTGAGACCCTGCAATCCTGGATCAAACATCGGGCTTTGTGTAAGTGGGTATAATGGAGAATGGAAGTTTGAGTTCTTTTTTATGGCATCATCAGCTAGCCTTAGTTGGCTTGGCTTTTCATGTTGCTTAACATATTGTCCTTTGTATATTATCTCTATTACCATTTGATACTTTGTTGCCCTATAGTCTGGGTCTTGCTACTATGTATTCAGATATGCCTTTTGAGTTTATGCAGTACACTTTTATAGATCAGTATTCAGCTGGTTTACATATTTCTTCTTGATATCTCTCATAGATATTCTGAGCAGTGCGCACCTTAGCTCCTGTCATCTCTTGATTATTTTCTCACTCTCGAGTGAATTTCCTGTGTACGATACTTTTTCATTTAATCTGATTTCTATGTGTGTATATCGGAATATTATAGTCCTGTAGTCTAATTTAATAGACACCTAGTATAATTTGCTATCAGCCCCCCTTGTACTCTTGCAAACTGTTTTTATTGTGCTGTACAGTTAATACTTATGTGCATTTTATCTACTTTTCGGACAGCAAGGAGCAGAAAGGGTCAGCAAGAAGCAGGAAGGGTCAGCAATGAGCAGGAGGGTTTAGCAAGGAGCAGGAAGGGTCAGCAAGGAGCAGGAAGGGTCAGCAAGGAGTAGGAAGGGTCTGCAAGGGGCAGAAGGGGTCAGCAAGGAGTAAGAAGGGGCAGCAAGAAGAAAGAAGGGGCAGCAAGAAGAAAGAAGGGGCAGCAAGAAGAAAGAAGGGACAGCAAGGAGCAGAAAGAATCAGAAGGAGCACAAAGGTAAAGTAGGAGAAGGAACAGAAAGGGACTACATGGAACAGAAAAGGTCAGCAAGGAGCTAGAAGGGGCTAGAAGAAGCAGGAAGGGGCAGCAAGAAGGAGGAAGGGTTTGCAATGAGCAGAAAGGGAATTGAAGGAGCAGAAAGGGTCAACAGTTATCTGGAAGGGACAGGAAGGGTCAGCAAGGAGCAGGAGAGGTCAGCAAGGAGCAGGAATGGTCAGCAGGGAGTATGAAGGGTCAGCAAGGAGTAGAGATGGTCTGCAAGTGGCAGGAGGGGTCAGCAAGGAGAAGGAAGGGGCAGCAAGGGGCAGAAAGCTATCAGAAAGAGAAAGGAGCAGAATGGCGCATTATATGCAGAAATTAGCAGAAAGGTAAAGGAGCAGAAGGAGCCAAGGAGGAGAGAAGACAGTGTCAGAAGAAAAAAAAAAAGACTGTGTCAAATGGAAAAGAAAATGAGATTGGAGCAGGAAGGACAAGTGAAGTGATCCTTCCACTTCATTCTGCACAACATCATAAGGCTTTGGAACCTGGGCCTGGCAGGAAACTCTGGACCTTCTCATCTCCCTAGGTAAAAAACATATCAGTGTTAATGTGTTCACTTTTATTTACTGAGTGTCGGGAAACAGAGGACCGCTAGATAGGGGTGCCGCTGATTGACTACAACGGTCAGCTGGCACTCGAAGCCAATCAGTAGCTCACCATTCATAAAAAACGTAAATAATTTATGAATCGGAAACTAGCAATTGGCTTAGAGCGTCAGCTGACCACTCAAGCCAAGCAGCGGCACCCATGCCTGACGTCAATCTGCACGTCCTGATACTCCATTTCAGAAGCCGAATACCACTGAGCGACCTGGAGATCTGGAGCTGGAAGAAGCCTTTGGGGTTAAACCATTTGAGAGCGGTTTAACCCCTTTAAAGGAAAGAGAGCGCACAGGGGCCTCTTGGCATCATAGCATTTTCATTTAGATGAAGTTTCTTATGGTGACCAGAATGTTCCTTTAATTTGCTTAAAGGAACACTATAGTGTTAGGAATACAAGCATGTATTCCCGACACCATAGTTGTGAAAACGCTATTGTGATAATGACTATGCTCCTCCCCTTTATGATACTGTCAAAAAGGGGCCAAGCATGGATGTCATTACAATTATGCCCCTCCCTGAAAAAATTCCTGCGGACGGCCATGCTGCAGGGAATGATCATGCTCACCAGAACTACATTAAGCTGTAGTTTAAAATCTCCTCCAACCTTCTAGCCATCCTATCCCCCAGCACTGCAGACCCTCTCCCATTTAGGTGCAATCCATCACCACTATAAAGGTTGTACCCAATCGCAAAGTCGGCCCAGTGCTCTAAAAACCCAAAACCCTCCTTCCTGCACCAAGACTTAAGCCACGCATTGACCTCTCTAATCTCCCGCTGCCTTTCCACTGTAGCGCGTGGCACAGGTAATATCTCAGAGAATACCACCTTGGAGGTCCTTTTCTTAAGTTTGCTACCTAATTCCCTGAAATAATTCTTTAGGACCTTCCATCTTCCTCTTACTTTGTCATTGGTACAACATGGACCATGACCGCTGGGTCATCCCCAGCCCCTCCCAATAATCCATCCACTCTGTCAGCAATTTCCATTCAACCCTTCACCTTTCTCTCTCATTAGAGATATCTTTGCCAGAAGCTCAAGGAAGCAAGGTGAAGGGTCAGAGTAGGACCCGTCTAGGGGGGTCTGCCTTGATGTTGGCAGGCGGGCATTCCCTCCAGTGGCCATTGGAGTAACTAAATGACCTCCATTTGTTTAAATATACATAGGGATTAAGGAGAGAGTGCAGGTAACTTTTTTTCTTTGGTTTTTACACATGTCTAATGTGTTGCAATACAATTATATTTTTTCATTTCCCATATTTGCATAATTTCTTTGACGACCACACCACAGTTTGTTTGGTTTTTATCCCTTCATCATCCTTACACAGTTCAGCATTAAAAGGACACTTTTAGTACAATAACTACTGTTTCAGAACTCCTTGGATGTCCAACAATCCATTTAACAACAGTTTGACACTCATCTGTGACACTCATCTCGGGATCTCCAAATATCCCTTCGATGGCCCTGTCAGAAAAAAGACAAAATAAAAATCCCATATCATACATATACACATCAGTATGGGATTTTTATTTTGTCTTTTTTTCTGACAGGGCCATCGAAGGGATTTTTGGAGATCCCGAGCGCGCAGCGCATTAGACCCTGTAACAGCAGATAGGAAGATAGAGCCGGGTACCTCCAGGACAAGTGTTGGACTTCTCTTACATACAATCTGGGAGAAACAAAAGATTTACAACAACTACAGGGATCCACTATTGCACCACGATTTACACATCAAGATATACAGACAGCTTGAAAACAGGACCTATTTCTCTGGAGAATGTGGTGAGATCCACCCATATATTGTAGTGTGTACACACTGGGACTGTATATACTTATTTTTCTCATTTTTTTTTCTCCATTTTTTATTAATTTTTTTGATCCTTTTTTTCCCTATTTACCCCTTTTTTTTGGATGGTACTTTTTGGACTATTAGATACAGCTATATAGTATAATACTTCTTGATGATTCACCAATTTGTGGTCAGGGATTTTTAGCTACATGGAGTTACATTAGTAGGCTCATAATGCACTGTTTCTACTAATTCATATTGTTTGATTTAAGTGTATATATTATCAATTTTTCAGACTTAAAGGACCACTATAGTGCCAGGAAAACATACTCGTTTTCCTGGCACTATAGTGCCCTGAGGGTGCCCCCACCCTCAGGGACCCCCTCCCGCCGGGCTCTGGAAGGGGGAAAGGGGTAATAACTTACCTTTTTCCAGCGCTGGGCGGGAGAGCTCTCTCCCTTCCTCACCGTTACCGGCCGTTGAATGCGCGACGCCAAGCAGCGCGTTAGCCGCGCTAAAGATTCAGTCGCCGCGACAGGAAAGCATTTACAATGGGCCGAGACGCTGGCGCGTCTCACCGTGAAAATCGTTGCGAGAAGTTATACCTAGTACCAGGCTGTCACGAGACAGCCACCAGAGGTTTTGGGAAGTTGCTTAACCTATCTATAATTAAGTAGCAGTTTCCGAAACCGCTATACTCATGAAAAATGGTTAACTTAGATTTGACCCAGACCACTTCATTAAGCTGAAGTGGTCTGGGTGCCTAGAGTGGTCCTTTAAGAGTATATATTATCAATTTTTGAAATTAATGAATTATATCCATATAAGATAATAATGATTTATTCAATGATTTATTAAATTGAGTAATGAACTCTATCTGAAGTTTTTGAGTGCAGTATCATTTTTTGTATTTTGAATCTTTAAGTTTGGATTCCAATATTGTTGAATGGATAAGGCAGTGGCTGAATGACAGGCAACAGGGGGTTGTAGTCAATGGAGTATATTCGAAGCATGGGCTTGTCACCAGTGGGGTACATCAGGGACCTGTACTTGGACCCATTCTGCTTTTATTAGTGATATTGCAGAAGGTCTTGATGGTAAGGTATGTCTTTTTGCTGATGATACTAAGATATGTAAAAGGGTCGATGTTCCAGGAGGGATAAGCAAAAAGGCAAATGATTTAGGTAAACTAGAAAAATGGTCAGAGTTGTGGCAACTGACATTTAATGTGGATAAGTGCAAGATAATGCATCTTGGATGTAAAAATCCAAGTGCAGAATATAGAATATTTGATAGAGTCCTAACCTCAACATCTGAGAAAAGAGATTTAGGGGTAATTATTTCTGATGACATAAAGGAAGGCAGACAATGTGATAGAGCAGCAGGAAATGCTAGCAGAATGCTTGGTTGTATAGGGAGAGATATTAGCAGTAGAAAGAAGGAAGTGCTCATGCCATTGTACAGAACACTGGTGAGACCTCACTTGGAGTATTGTACGCAGTACTGGAGACTGTATCTCCAGAAGGATATTGATACTTTAGAGAGAGATCAGAAAAGGGCTACTAAATTGGTTCATGGATTGCAGGATAAAACTTACAAGGAAAGGTTAAAGGAACTTAACATGTATAGCTTGGAGGAAAGACAGGGGGTATATGATAGAAACATTTAAATACATAAAGGGAATCAACACCGTAAAGGAGGAGACTTTATTTAAAAGAAGAAAAACTACCACAACAAGAGGACATTAGTCTTAAATTTGAGGGGCAAAGGTTTAAAAGTAATATCAGGAAGTATTACTTTACTGAGAGGGTAGTGGATGCATGGAATAGCCTTCCAGCGGAAGTGGTAGAGGTTAACACAGTAAAGGAGTTTAAGCATGCGTGGGATAGGCATAAGGCTATCCTAGCTATAAGATAAGGCCAGGGACTAATGAAAGTATTTAGAAAATTGGGCAGACTATATGGGCCGAATGGTCCTTATCTGCCGTTTTCTATGTTTTTATGAGCTACGACCAGCTCCGGTTAAAACGGTATAAATCCCCACTTCTGGATATACATAAATATCAGCTGTCATCCTCACTTCCAGGGCGGTAGGAATGAAGACGATACAATAAAAGAAAAGGGCAAAATAGTATTCTTTAAATAAATAAGTAGGAAGTGGTAATAAAATAGTCTTACTCACATTGGCAGTGTGTCATCTGACTGCTCTCAACCTATAAATACTGTCCATAACTGATAACTGTTGGTATGATAATGCATCAGTAAAAACCTTAGCTTCATTTGGTCGACTTAATCCACAAGAACTACAGATACACAAGTGTGAAATAGTTCTTCCATTATTTAAAAAATAAAAATAAATTTGTGGAAGTTTTTTTTCTTACTGTTAGTATTACCATCTACTATGCCTGATTTGCACTTTACATATATCCTGTATATTCGATGTTCTATCTCATATTTACATTAAAAAACAACAACGGGGGGCGGGGCCTGGCAGCCAAGATGGCCGGCTGCACATCTCATCAGCTCCTGCAATAAAGAGCAAATTCACGCAAGTACCGAATGACCCACTAACGCCAGAGGCATACGGTGTTCGGGAACCAACTCAGCAGAACACAAGGCACAAAATTATACCGGCCCGGCACTGATACGTGGCGGAAAAACCAGCGCCCGCCATACGGCCTAAAAGCCCCTCAGGCTGAAAGCCCCAACGTAAAGCCCAACAAGGACAATGCTTCGCATCAACTGATGACTCTAAGTTTTTTGTTGTTGTTTTTATTGGTTTGTCTCTTATACATATGATGCTTTGTAGCAGCCTCCATTTGGCACTAAAGCGGCCACATGGCCGCAGCTATGGGGAGGTAAAAGCGCCTGCCTGCTTGCCTAGCAATTACCTGCTTACCAGAATAGGTTTTATCTTCTTCCCGACTCGTATCTTATAAGAATGTAGCTAACTCTATTTTTACTTAACCACCCACATGTATAGCTAACCTATACCGAATGCAGAATTAGACATACATGTATAGCCTGGAACACAACTATAAAACGAGTGTACTAACATTAAACTCTTGTTTAAGCTTACATTTATCTACTATGCCTTAACAGGCATACTTCTCCTAGATTCTCACTCTGGCTAAACTCTGGCATAACTTTGCATTTGCATGTGTGGAACTGTATTAAATGCCTTGGCAAAATCCAAATATATCACATCTACTGCAACACCCTGATCTATATTTCTACTTACTTCTTCGTAGGATGCAATTAAGTTAGTTTGACATGACCTGTGCTTCATAAACCCATGCTGATTTTTGCTGATAACCACCTTCTTCTCAAGGAATTCTTGAATATTATCCCTTAACAGGGGTCAAGTCCTGGGGAAAAAAGTGTGGGAACTCACCCAAGATTCCCGCCGCCTCCCCTCCCCCCCCCTTTAAAAAAAAAAAAAATTACACTCCTATGCATATAGTGCATTGCAGGGTGTGTATAATGAATGTAGTGTGTTTGTAGTGAGTGTGAGAGTGTACACTGAAT
>OW240920.1:90777203-90889425 GCA_933207985.1 Pelobates cultripes
AATAACAAAAATGTGGGAGATAAATTAAATAGTACTACTATCTCCCACATTTTTGTTATTAGCGTAGGACCCACTGATATTGGGGTACTTTGAAGTAGTAGTGGGCTTAACATCATATGGCCATATGGTGGAACTAAATCCCCATATTTATTCTTACATAGGCGTTAGCCTTCTTAGTTATTAATTTACAAGTCTGAGTGCGCCGTAACTAGTTTTTCTGTATGAATTTTGGTCACTGCAGCAGCACCTTTCATGTATACGGGTGTGCCCCCAATCTCTCCTTTGTGCAGCCATATTATCTATTGGCAAATATTATAAACTCTCCTCAAATAATATGCCAAAAAATTTTATTTAACTCCACTGTAAACCCAGTGGAGAAACCGAGCTCCAAATAGTTTGTGCACAAAAAAACAAACAAAAAACGAAGCAATAATCACTTACAAACGGACGGCTAATCCTTTCCCATAGCTCCTCCCCTACGGAAGCCTCTATAGTATAAACAAAAGAAATTGCGGCAAAAAAAGCGGACCACGCCGCCCGCGCATGCGCAAAATACTGGAGTATGTAAATTACTCACCTACGGAAGCCTCTATACTACAAACATAATGATAAATAATCGCGGCAAAAAAGGCCGCGCCGCCCGCGCATGTGCACAATATTCAAATGATAAGCCTCACCAAGAGAATAGAAATCCAGAGAGTAAAAATACAGTCCCACTCTTAAAGTGATAGACACCAAATTGTACAAGGCACCCATAATGTAAGCAAATATGAGTACACAAGTGGTCCTATAGTATAGCAGAACAATAATAATAATAATAAATAGTGAAAAAACCTCCACCATGATAATAAAAGCAACACACCAAAGAAGTGTAAAACTATACTACATAGGTGCTTATTTCATTCGCTCATGCATCCAAAAATCTTGTAGGGCAATCAAAACACTCCCAAGGATGAACACAAAAAATAGAATCCATGTATCATCCATAACAAACAAGTTTGTGTATACTCAAACTTCCTATATCCAATAATAATCTCTGTTCTTACATGACTACCTACTAGTCTTATCAATTATACAACTTCTACCATCACTTACAATGGATAGACGACAGGATATTTATTCACAAATAAATGCAAGTCACTATCAAACTGAATTTATAAAAAGATTCATTAAATCCAATAAACGCCGTCCAGTCGCAGATCCAATAAATAAGCCCAATTCCAGGCTAACTCCATCCACGTCACTGAATACACTTGGAACGACCCAATGTCACCCATAATGAATTGCACTCCATTCATGGTCCAGTATATGCCGTCCATCCCGCCGTATTAAATATCCAAATGGATTACAATATGCGATCTAAATAAAATAAACACCAATTAAAAACAACATAAACAATATAATCACTACACAGGCAGGGTGGATTAACCAGCCTCTCAAAAATGAGGCTATAATAAAGGAGAGAGATCATGTTCTTCATTGAGACCTTTAGGGAATAAAACCTGCAATTCATAAATCCAAAATAATTCTCGCTGTTTCAATAACATTTCCCTCGATCCACCTCTGCTCAGAGGTTTCACTACTTCCAAAATCAAATATCTCAATTGTGACACTGTATGCCGCATTTCCGCAAAGTGTCTAGCCACTGGATATTGGATCTTACCAGTCCGAATACTACTCTTATGCTCCCTTATCCTGGTGGTAAATTTCCTCGTAGTCTCCCCAACATAAGCCAGGCCACAAGGGCATTTCAACATATAGACTACAAATTCCGTTTGGCAGTTACAAAAGTCTTCCTTTTGCTTTTGTATTACACAGCCATGTTACAGAGCTGCCACCCATCCCATGTGTTCCCTTTTAAGGGTTAATAAGTATGTAGGGGTTTAAAAAAACACCCCTCTCTGTCTCATTAGAGATTTTTTTTGCCTGAAGCTGAAGCAAGCAAAGTGAATTGTTAGTGTACGACCCACCTAAGGGGCTTGCCTTGACGTGGCAGGCGGGCTTACATCTAATGGTCATTGGAGTGGTACTAAAAAAAACTCTATTTATCTAAATATGCATAGGGATTTGGAATAGTGCGCAAGTGACTTTTTTCTTTGGTTTTTACATAACTTTGTCCTCCTATAAATACCCAAGCACTGCACTTGGTCAGTACTTTGTCATTTTGGTGCAGTCTCTTAGCGTCCTGATTCTGGTTCCTGACCCTGGTTTATGGTTCCTGATGATTCTGGTTACTGATTACTGGTTATTGATTTCTGGTAAACTTCTTAGCTTCTGACCTTTGAACCTGCTTCTTGTTTCCGACCTTTAACCTCTTTGTGCTCCCAGTTCGTGGATTTCCTGGCTTCTGACCTTCAGCTTGTGTGATCCTTGTTTGCAGATAGCACGGTCCTCTAGGGTAAACAACGGGCACAGTCCTTTGGTTTTCATATAATCCAGGCAATTTATTGTTAAACTCCACCACAGATACAACAGCAAATGAAAAAACAATAACACAAATCCCTATAAACAAAAACCTAGCTCGGTCTGAGCACTAACTAACATCAAGTTCCCTATCTCTCAAAGGTTTAAACTATAACAGAACAAGAAGTGGTTTTGTGATGGAATTTCGGTGAAATGTAAATTTAGTAGGTAGAGATTTCCATGTGGCATATGTGTATGTTGTATCAGTTAGTTAGTTACACATAGCTAAGATACTGTCATCAATGTACTGAGCATGTGCAGGAATGCAGGAACTGAAATCACATTCCTTTCTCCTTTGTTTCGGATGAGCCATGTGGTCTGCCAATATAAGGAAATCCAGATCCTGTCCACCAATTGGTTAAGGGTATGTGCAGGTGGAGCTATTAATGGGAGGAGTTATAGTTCTATAAAAAGCATGTACTCCATGTGTTCAGCCCTCAGACCTGTTTTGGAACGTTAGCTCATCTGAGACCCGATCGGTATGTTAATAAAGACCTTTTACTTTCTGAAAACCTGCATCCATCTCTCTGTGGCTTCTGCAAGTTTCCTCGGTTACATCTTTGGTGCATTGGAGCCGGGAACCTTATTGCACGGAAGCTGGCGCAGAGATTTGAGACAATAAACTTTTTACCAACGTTCTCTACGGCAGCACCCCTGAACTTCTGCGTGGACATCCTTTCATCTCGGTGCCACTGGCCTGCTTCGCCCAGGAGATCATCGGCCTTTACGTAGTAAGTACCGGGGTGCCCCGTCGATGAGTGTGAACCCAGGTTCAGGAACGAAGAGGTAAGACTGATACCGTTAGAGCGGTAGGCCCACAAGGGGTTTTATATTTGGAACCGGTTATTGGACTGCCCCCTCCCTCTGGAGAAGGCGCAACGCTTATCTGGAAATTAGACGCTCTGTAGTCAGCCCGTCTAATATAGGTGGTTTGGGTCAGGCTAAATCTTGGTGTAAATAGTTTATGCCGGACACCGGTGTCATGTCTTGACTAGCGTGTCTAGGTGTAAATTTCGGTCGCTAGGTCGGGGAGGGCGGCGAGACTAAGCAGATTCTGGTGTAAATTCCGTCTGCTAGCGCTCAACCTATCTTGGCTAAGTGTGCTCTGTTGTAAATTCAGCCACTAGACTATTGATAGAGTAGATAGACTAAATGGGTACTGTTGTAAATTCCGCCCACTAGTTCACTATATGTGGTGCTTGGGCAGCGTAGACTAACCAAATCCTGGTGTAAATAGTTCAATAGTTCTCGAGGTGCTGACCAATTAGAATAGTTGGGATTATTGTAAATGTTGTTAAATATACTGTAGTTGGTGAATTGTATGTCCTGCTAGAAAGCTTGAGCTCTGCCATCTAGTGGGAGCGTAAATAGTGTCTATACTGTATAATAGCGCACGGTATTATAACCATTAACATGTACTATAACTACTGACGTTGTGTAAAATTACTAAAAACTGTTGTCTTATGTTATATGTGTAACACCATAACTGTTACTAACTGATCTGTGACTTTAAAACTGTACTATAACCACTTGCTAACTGTACCATAACCACTGATTGTAAAGCTGAGGTTACTAGAATGTGATCTAGTCGGTTAGTTAAAAATTGATTTATAATGTGGATAATTGTAGGGTTTGATTTATAGTTACAGAGATAAGTATCTAGTGTTTGGTAAATCTTTGTGAGTGAGACATTGTGATATTGTCACGTATTCATCCGCTTATAGAAATGTGGTTAATGACATTTACTGTCCACACAGGAAAAGTTGTGCCGAGCAGCAACCTAATCCACAGAAGGTTTAATGCTGAGCAGTAATTGTGCAAATGAAACCTGGTGTCATGTATTCATCCGCTTATAGAAAAGTGGCTAATGACATTTACTGTCCACACAGGAAAAGTTGAGCCGAGCAGCAACCTAATCCACAGAAGGGTTAATGCTGAGCAGCAATTATGCAAATGAAACCTGGTAACTGACTTTGGGGTCAAAGGCCGGTTACAGCCTATCAGAACTAAAGGAGGGGTATTTAGGCCCAGTTCTCAGCCTGCTCAGCGCCCTGTCGTGGTTTCCCTTGTGGTTGTCCGAGAGCGCGTTCCTGTTTATAGTTTTCTACCTGGTTTTTTACTTTGGCTTTGTTTATTGACTTCTCTATATTCTGGTATCCTGACTCCTGGCTTTCCTCATCGCTGTGTCCCTTTCTGTGTTCCCTGACCTCGCTAGTATTTTTGACTATTCTTTGTACGTTAAATCCGGCCATTCTAAGGACCGGTAATACGTTACTTATTTGTCATCCGTGCTGTACAGTTCTACGTGCTGGATCAAACAGTAATCCTGACAGATATCTCTGTATGTACGAGAATTCTCTGCGTGTTTTCGTGTGTGTGTGTTTGGGACGTGGTGCTGTTGCCAGGGAAACAAGTGTGATCGTTGGAAGTGTGTTTGGGGTATTGTGTTTCTTTGTATTAGACGCTCCGTTGCCAGTATGGGTGTGTCTGACTCAAAGATTGTTTATCCCTTGTCGTGTATGTTGAACAACTTTGCAAAGGGATATAAAGTTTGTGATTTTGGGGTGAAATTATCCTCAAAGCGTTTGACTACATTATATAGGAGAGAGTGGCCTATCTTGGTGACCAAAAGAAATGACGGAGACCCTTAGAAACAAGGGGATCCCTGAAGTAGCTACTGAACACAGAAATAAAGTAGTATAGTAGCCAAATGATAAAAAAGGGGGGAAGAGAAACAAAAAGGGAAGAAGACTAATTGATGGAGAAAAGGATATAATAATAAGTAGAGGGGAATAGAAAACCCCTCCTATATAAACTGTAGATATACACTCCTGTGACTCAAGATAACAGCGAAGGTAGAGTCCCTAATAGGATAAAGATATAACCCTATATATAGTTGCAAAACTCCAAAAAGAGGGGACACCCCAGCTGAATAAAGTCACTAGAAATATAGTCTATAAATCCCCCAATTGAAGGATGGGCAGGTCAAAGGAGCCAATACCTGAGAATATCTAGGGAAAAGGGGAGAGCACCAAGGCAATCCCTATATGAACAAACCCTAAGTCCAGAGGGGCCCCTCTGAACCACAGAAATCCCTGCCTAAAAAAGTAATAAAGAAAAATTCCCTTAAATTATCAAAAGAGGCTAAATATACTAACTAACTCAATAAATCATACTAACTATCTAAGTGCTACCAAATAAGTGAAGGAACACATGATAAAATAAATAAAGCGCTCGACGCTCATCAGGAGCTATTGTGAAAAAGGGGATTACCAGGCATAATGGCGGTATCGGTGCCAAGGGAAGAAGAATGGCGCTTCTATTCCATAATGACAAGTGTAAACCCTAAGAGTGATGAACCTTTATTTGACATTCCAGGAGTATGGGCAGAGAATAATCCACCAGGGCTTGCTTGTAATATTCCACCTATACATATTGAACTAAAGCTTGGGGCCTATCCTGTGAGCCTACGTCAGTATTATATACCTCAAAAGGCTAAGAAAAACATACAGACCTACTTGGATAAGTTCGTAAGGTATGGCATCCTAAAATTCTGTACTTCCCCCTGGAACACTCCATTATTACTTGTTCAGAAACCAGGATCAGCTGAGTATCGTCCTGTACAAGAATTGAGAGCAGTTAATGATGTAGTAGTCAATATACACCCAGTTGTACCCAACCCCTATAATCTGCTTGCTTTGATACCAGGTGGGGCAACCTACTTCACAGTTCTAGACCTTAAGGATGCTTTATTTTGCCTTCTAATTGCTGCTGAGAGTCAGTGTATCTTTGCTTTCCAATGGGAAGATGCTGTTACAGGTTCAAAGAGAACTCTACGTGCGAGTACCCCATGCAGTACAGACCGTATTGGATTACAAAGGAAATCATTGGTTTAGCAGTCGAATGACCAAATATCAAGCTATGTTATGTGAAAATCCAAGAGTACACCTCGAGACTGTCAATAATTTGAATCCAGCTACCCTTCTGCCCCAAACTACTGAAAGTCAACATGATTGTTTTGAGATAATGGATGAAGTGTTTTCAAGCAGGCCTGATCTTCATGGTTTCCCCATCCAGAATCTGGACATACAGTATTATACGGATGGTAGTAGTTATGTGAAAGCAGGTATACGTTATGCAGGGTATGCGGTAGAAACCATAGACAAGGTGATAGAAGCACAGCCACTATCGAAAGGGTCGTCAGCACAGAAGGCGGAACTGATTGCATTAACAAGGGTCTTGTAATTAGCTGAAGGGTTGAGAGTGAATATTTACACAGATTCGAAATACGCTTTTCTAACCCCCCATGCCCATGGAGCATTGTGTAAAGAAAGGGGGTTGCTGAATTCAGAAGTGAAAGAAATCAAGTATGCAGCAGAAATACCCCAACTATTAGAGGCGGTATGGGAACCGAAGGAAGTCGCTATCATACATTGCAGGGCACATCTGAAAGGTGATAGTGATGTAGTAAAAGGAAATCGCATGGCCGATAGTGCAGCAAAACATGCCGCTGAATCTGGGCAAGAGGAATATGTGGGGTATGTTGCTGCCCTTGTGCCGGCACCTCTGTCTCAATGGACTCCGATATATACAACCCAAGAGATGGAGTGGTTGAAGACTGAAGCTGGGAAATACTTGGAGAATAATTGGTATCAGTTAGAAGATGGAAGAATAGTTATTCCGACATCTCTGGCTATAGAGATTGTTCAGAACTTCCATAATGGTACACATTCAGGAAGAGATGGTATGGAAGAATCTCTCAGGAAACATTTCTACATGCCAAGATTATCCAATCTTACTCAAGCTATTGTTCGAAGATGTGTTTTGTGCGCATGAAACAATGCAAGACAAGGCCCTGTCAAACCCCCTGGAGTTCAGTATATGGGAGGAATCCCAATGTTAGATTTGCAAATAGACTACACTGTAATGCCTAAATCTGGGGGATATTGTTACTTGTTGGTAGCTGTGTGTACCTACTCAGGTTGGGTAGAAGCTTGTCCAACTCGTACAGAAAAGGCAGGAGAAGTTGTACGATTTCTGTTGCGAGAAGTTATACCCAGACGTGGATGTCCGTGTTCTATAGGATCAGACAATGGTCCAGCCTTTATCCATCAGTGTTTACAACAATTGACTCATGTGCTTGGTATTAAGTTGAAACTTCATACAGCATATAGACCTCAGAGTTCTGGAAAGGTGGAAAGGATGAATGGAACAATAAAAACCCAATTGGCAAAAATGTGTCAGGAAACTCAGCTCAAGTGGAATGTCCTTTTGCCAATAGCTCTGTTGCGGATAACTAGTACTCCTACCAAGAGAATGGGTCTGTCTCCCTTTGAAATCATGTATGGGCATCCACCTCCCATACTCAGTAATCTAAGGGGGGACTTGAATCAGTTGGGTGAAGGAATTACTCGGCAGCAGGTTGTAGAGTTGGGAAGTACAGAAATGGGTGCAAGATAGGTTACCTGTGAACATATATCCACCTGTTCATTCCTATCATCCGGGAGATCAAGTGTGGATAAAAGAATGGAATATTGTTCCATTAGGTCCAAAGTGGAGGGGTCCTTATGTTGTTCTTTTATCTACTCCAACAGCTGTAAAGGTGGCAGAAGTGACTCCGTGGATTCATCATTCTAGGGTTAAACCAGCAGCAGATTCTTGGCAAGCTATTCCAGATTCTGAAAATCCTTGCAAGATCCGGTTAAGGTGGGTAACTCAGTTGGAGTGAGAAATAATACGAAGAGATATTGGGACATCTTAGTTGAAAGTAACAACAGAGATCAGCAAGTAGGTGTTTTGATGGCCATAATAAAGCCTGACCACCTACCTACGTGTCATAGCCAGAGTGTCTCGACGGGACATCTGTGAAGAAAAGTGAGGATCAGAAGAATGACAATCCTTGCAGCCCTCACAAACGGGAACCTGAGGTGCCGTCGCACGGTCGAAGAGTAGAAATGAGGACTTCTGGAATAATATGTTATATTATGTGTTTTTTTGTAATTTTTCAGGAAGGTGAAGGTGAGGACATACAGAGCTGTGTTAGCTGCATTAAGACTATGAAAACAGGTAACCAAATATCCCAAACTCTCATTTGGCACTCACAGTATGAGTGTAGGGGATCTGTATCTAAGTGTAGATATTTAGATATAGATTACAGTGTGTGCAAACCAATATCAGGAGAGCTTAAATGTTTTGATCCCCAATTCCAACCCCCGTACAATTTGGTTGGTAATTCGGAACAGTAACTCCCAGGGGACCTTGATAAATAGGACTGTGATAAATACCATACATTCTACGGGCAATCTACTATTTGATGCATGTAAGGCGATCTCGGATAGTGGAAAACCTTGGAATGTATGTGGTAATCTTAAATGGGAACGAATTTATGGGTTTAATGATAAATATTTGTCCCAGTAAAAGATCTACTGATCCTGATTGCCCAAATAGGGATTTTAATTTATGTCCATATTGGTCTTGTGTAGAGTGGGCGACCTGGGGAAAAACAGTGGATCAAGATATGATTATCCAAAGGTTGCCCACTACACCACACTGTAAGTCTATGGAATGTAATCCTGTCCATATGACCATCTCTAAACCACAACATTTTATTGATAAGTTTGGAAATCTATTTGGGTTCCAAATATATGGCACAGGAGTAGATCCAAGGACCATAATATATGTAGGACTTGAAACTGAGACGATAGCAACCAAACTCATCAGGTTTTTCATTCCTTCTATGAGGTGATGAGTGTTGAGGATAAAATTCCCCATAATGTTAATCTATTTATTGATTTGGCTGAGAGTATTGCGGGTAGTCTTAATGTAACTAATTGCTTTGTATGTGGAGGTACTAATATGGGAGACCAGTGGCAATGGGAGGCAAAGGAAGTATGGTACCCTGGTTCTGAGACAGATGAACAACAAATACTTTCTCAGTCTGATCATCAAGTAAGTACTAGAGGTAAATCAGAGTGGCGGTTAAAAACCTCTGTTATAGGTCATGTATGTTTAGCCAGGAAAGGGCTATTGTATACCACACCTGTTGGTGAGTTAACATGTCTGGGACAGAACGCCTATAATGTCGATACTAAAGATACTACTTGGTCAGCTTCAAATGTCTTAGAGCCTACTAATCCGTTTGCCAATTACACCCATTTAAAAGAGGTATGGTTTGACTTATCTGCTACATCCAGTGAATTTATATTGGATCTGTGGTAAGAAAGCATATTCAGAGTTACCACAAGATTGGGAAGGGGCATGTGTACTAGGTACGCTCAAACCATCCTAACCAACCATATTTATAAAGTCTCATAAAATGTAGAAAAATACATAAGACAGGTAAATGTAAAAATACATAAAAGCAATATATGAATGTTCCAAATGGAAGGAACATATATAATGAATCAATTAGAGATAATGAAATGCTGGACATAAATTGGTATATATACATGAAGATAGGTGGATAAAATCATAATAGTATATTGACTACATATGGATAACCAATACTAGATAGGTACCATATAGGTATAGTGTGAATCCATCCTTCTAGGAGAAAACAGGAGAAAAATAATAGTTAATATATACAAAATAAATAAATAAATAAATAAATAATCCCTGGTGGTGGTCTGTAACTATAAATAAAAATAAAGATGAATAAAAAAAAGGGTTGGTCTGTAACTATAAATAAAGATGAAAAAAAAAAGGGGGGGGACTATAAATAAAGGTGAAAAAAAAAAGTGGTGGTCTGTAACTATAAATAAAGATTAAAAAAAAAGGGGACTATAAATAAAGGTGAAAAAAAAAATGTATATATTATAGGAAAGCATTAAGCTCAAAATCTACATTGAGTCCCTTAGGGACCAAAGTCCCTAACTTAAAAATCCACTTCGCTTCTGTCTGATCTAGAGCCTTATCAATGCTACCTCCTCTCCAGTGGGTATTCACTTTCTCAATAGGCATAAATGCAAGTCCTGTGGGGTCTCCTACATGTATCTCTTTAAAGTGCTTGGAAAGATTATGCGTTGGAAGTCCCTTCTTAATATTTCTAATGTGTTCAGCAATACGTATTTTGAGGGGTCTTTTTGTACGTCCAATATATTGTTGTGGGCATGGACATGTTATTAAATAGATGACTCCTGATGTGGTACAGTCCATGTTGGTCTTGATATCATATTCCTCTTGAGTAGTGAGGGATTTAAATCCAGTGGTTGTGTCTTCTAATGATGGATTATTTCTACATGCTAGACACTTCTTGCATCTTGTGAAGCCACTGATGGTACCTTGATCCAAATCAGCACTTTCAGGTTTAGTGGTCGGTGCCAGCATAAGTTGCAGGTTGGGTGCCCTAGTAAAAATAATCTGAGGTTGATTGTCGAGGAATTTAGACAACGTTGGATCATTCTTAAGGATCCCCCAGTGCTTCCTTAGTGTCTTCTGTATTGTATGAAATTGATGATTATATTTAGTGATAAAGGTGGTGTCAGGTATACCTAACATTCATGCTGCCGCCGGAACTCACTTCCGGGTTCAAGGCGCTTAGCTCCGCCCCTTTTTTCTGACGCGGTCTTTCCACGATACTTAGGAAGACCGCGCCAGATTCAAAGTGCTGGATTATTCACTCAGGTGCGGCAGTGAGATCAGCTGCTCTACTCGATGCTACCGGCTCCACTTCTCAGACCTCGGCTTGTAAACGGATTTCTACCTTCTCATCTCTCAGACCTCGGCTTGTAAACGGATTTCTACCTTCTCATCTCTCAGACCTCGGCTTATAAACGGAATTCTACCTTCTCCTCTCCCAGACCTAGGCTTGTAAACGGATTTCTACCTTCTCCTCTCTCAGACCTCGGCTTGGACAAACGGACTTCCTTTCTCTCACTACTAAACTGCAGTTTGTTAAAAGAGACTCCTTCCTCTTCCTCCATTGGGTGAATTAACCCTTCCAGTGCCAGAGTGCTTCTAAGTTAAGTAAATCTTTTGTCAAGGAAAGCAAGTCATATCAATTAATTATAGTATTTAATTTCTTTAAACTCTCTGTTGACAAATAAGGATTGCTGCTAAGGCTAAAACTTCATTATTAAAATTCAAGTTGGAACTAACTTGGCATTTTCCTGATTATTATTTAAAGATACAGTCCACTGATTTCACTCCAATATAATAGGAGGTGAAACTTACTGTTCCTGCCCTCAGAAAATTCTGCAGTTGAGTTCCAATTAAAGAGGTATTACACAAAAGCATCACAGAATAATCCAGCCTTTTCAATGGAACCAGCAGATATTAACTCTCAAGTTTCTGCCCTAACCAATAGAGTAGATACAATTGCTCAAGGGTTACAGGAATTGCAAATTACAAATGAGAGAATATTAACCTATGTTAGAGACATGCAATGCCATCTTCCTCATGCCGCTCTTCAATCGGCTGGTGATCCTGCTGTCTGTAATCCAGAAAAATTTTATGGAGATAAAACAAAGTACAGAGAGTTTTTAAATTCTTGCAAACTTCTGATAGCTTTGAAACCTCAATCTTACCTCACTGAAAGGTCAAAAGTTTGTTCAGTAATTTCCTTTCTAAGAGGTGAACCTATGGCTTGGGCCCATTCCTTTTTAGAGAATGATGATCCCATACTAGATTCACTGGATGAATTTTTTGAAGCTATGTCTTTATTATATGAAGATCCATATAAACAGGCTACTGCTGATTTAAACATCAGAACTCTCCACCAAAAGAACAGACCTGTTGAAGATTACATTGCCGAATTTAAAAGATGGGCTACAGAAACCCAATGGAATGACATTACACTATGCAATCAATACCGTCTCGGATTATCAGAAGCTGTGAAAGATGAACTCTCTCGTATTGAACTTCCTCCCACCTTAAATGCATTGATTCAACTTTCCATTAGTATTGACAGACATCTAAGAGAAAGAAGGGCTGAAAAAGTTCTTACTACTTCTAACTGGAGAAAACATTTTACTACTCCAAAAATTCCTGAAAAATCTCTTCCTCACAATGAACCTATGGAAGTTGGTATAATAAGAAGCCCTCTTACTTCGGAAGAAAGGATAAGAAGGAGACAACTAAATTTGTGCATGTATTGTGCTTCAAAAGAACATCTAATCCCAGAATGTCCCCTACTAATCCATTCGAAAGCTGGTAAACTTCATTCATCTACTTCTATATTGAACGCTCTTCAAAAAAGGAAAACATCTACTTATTTTTCTATATCTCTCATATTACAGTGGGATACAAAAAGAATCGTGACTGAAGCCATTATTGATTCTGGTGCTAATGGAACCTTCCTTGATTTTTCTTTTGTTGCAAAGAATAAAATTCCGTGTGTTCGAAAAACCAATTTTATTCCAATCAGAGTTATTGATGGTTCATTTATATCCTCAGGACCCATAAAAGATGAGACAATTCCTCTAAGAATGATTACCAATAACGTACATACAGAATTCCTTACATTTGATGTTATTAAATCTCCACTTTATCCCGTCATTCTAGGAATTAATTGGTTAAAAACTCATGATCCTTTAATTAAATGGTCACCCTTTTCCATTTCTTTTCCTTCTGACTTTTGCAAAAAAACCTGCTTCCAACATATTCCTATTCTCCAAACTACTCAGGAATCAATTATACCTCCATTCTACTCTGACTTTTCAGATGTCTTTTGTAAAAAAGAAGCGGAAACACTTCCACCTCATCGAGCATATGATTGCCCAATAGATCTAATACCTGGTGCTCCCATTCCTTATGGACACATTTATCCACTTTCTGAAAAGGAATTGCAGACCTTAAAAGAATATCTTAATGAAAATTTACGTAAAGGATTCATCAGACCCTCGACTTCACCAGCTGCCTCTAGTATATTTTTTGTGAGGAATAAGGACCAAACCATCCGACCCATTATAGATTACAGAGCCTTAAATAAAATAACCATAAAAAATCGTTATCCTCTTCCACTAATAAATGAATTAATTGAAAGGTTAAGAACTGCAACTATATTCACTAAACTCGACCTCCGAGGCGCATATAACCTCATTAGAATAAAACAGGATGATGAATGGAAGACCACCTTCCGGACTAGATATGGTCTCTACGAATATCTAGTGATGCCTTTTGGGCTTTGTAATGCCCCTGCAACATTCCAACATTTTATAAATGATATCTTTAGAGATCTTTTGGATGTTTGTGTTATTATCTACTTAGATGATATTCTAATATATTCTAACAATTTGGATGAACATAGGAAGCATGTAAGATGGGTTCTATCTAGATTGAGAACTCACAAATTATACGCTAAACCATAGAAATGTCTTTTTGAAGTTACTGAACTCTCCTTTCTTGGATACATTATTTCACCTCATTCTCTAAAAATGGATAACTCTAAAATCGAATGTATTATTAACTGGCCCGTTCCTACTACTACAAAAGAATTGCAACGATTTCTTGGATTTGCAAACTTCTATAGAAAATTCATTAGAAACTACTCAGAGGTATCACATCCACTTAACCACCTTAACAGTACTAAACGTCCTTTCAAATGGAATAAAGATGCACAAGTTGCCTTCGATAGTTTAAAAAAAAGATTTACAACTGCACCTATTCTACAGCTACCTAATCCAACATTCTTGTATGTCCTAGAAGTCGATGCATCAGATTCAGCTATCGGAGCAGTTCTTTCTCAGCAAAAGACTCCTCAAGATCCACTTCATCCAGTCGCATACTTTTCAAGATCCTTGAGCTCTGCTGAAAAAAATTATCCTATTGGTGAAAAGGAATTATTAAGTGTTAAAGCTGCCTTTGAAAATTGGCGCCATCTATTAGAAGATACAAAACAACCTATCATAGTCTATACAGACCATAAAAATCTTGAATATCTTTATACTAATAAAACCCTTACGGCTAGACAAGTTAGATGGAACCTATTTTTAACCGGTTTAACTTCCAATTAATATACAGACCTGGAACTAGAAATAAAAAGGCTGACGCTCTTTCTCGAATTCCTTCTAAAACTTCTATTGATGTTTATCCTCCTAACAAAATAATAGGGATCCTCTCTTCTCTTCAGGATGACTTAAGGAACTTGAATCAAAAGGATCTTGAACTTCCCAAAACACCTAATTTAACAAAAAGGATGGTATATTTTACTTTAAAAATAGAATTTATATTCCTCCCATTCTTAGGAACAAATTACTCAAAATGGTTCATGATTCACCCCTAGCTGGACATCCTGGAATAAAGAAAACTCTTGAACTAACTTCATGATATTATTGGTGGCCTCGCCAAGATAGAACCATTGAATTATATGTCAAAACTTGTCCTATCTGTCAAAGGTCCAAATCTGAACATAATCAACCTTTTGGATTACTACTTAACTTACCTATTCCAGAAAAACCTTGGCAATCCATTTCTATGGATTTTCTTGTTGACCTCCATCCCGACAGTTCACCACTATTCTTGTTGTTGTGGACCGCTTCACTAAAATGTCCCATTTCATCTCTTTAAAAAAATTACCCTCCTCCGTAGAATTGTCCAAAGTCTTTATTGATAATATTGTAAAGCTTCATGGTCTTCCAGAAGAAATTATTTCTGATAGGGGGACACAATTTACCTCCAAATTCTGGAAAGAGATGTGTCTCTCTCTTCAAATTCAACGCAAACTCTCTTCTGCCTATTATCCCCAAACTAATGGGCAAACAGAGAGAGTTAATCAATGTTTGGAACAATATCTCCGATGTTATTGTTCATACCTGCAAGATGACTGGACCACTTGGTTACCTATGGCTGAATTTTCTTACAATAATACCATTCATTCTAGTACGAAAATGACTCCTTTTTTCTCCAACTATGGTTTTCATCCGTCCTCATTTTCCATCCCATCTAATTCTTCATCCAATCCCACGGTTACTTCAAAAAATGAATTTATGTCTTCTCTATTCCTTAAATTACGGGAGAATCTTCAACTCGCCCAAAACTACCAGAAAAAGTTTTTTGACCATAATAGAAGAATTCCCCCTCCTTATAAAGTGGGGGATCTTGTCTGGCTCTCTTCAAAAAATATTACCACAAACCGTCCTTCAAAGAAATTGAGCTCTCTTTTTCTTGGTCCTTTTCAAATAACCACAATCATCAATGATAACGTTGTTAAATTAAAACTTCCTCCAAGTTTTAAACTTCATCCAGTATTCCATGTCTCTTTGCTTAAACCACACATCCCTGATCTTTTCCATAGAGAAATAGTAACAACTCCTGAACCTATCATCGTCCAAGGTGAAGAAGAATATGAAATTCATAAGATTTTGGATTCTCGTATCCACCGTGGCTCTTTACAATACCTTATCAGATGGAAGGGTTATGGAGTTGATGAAGATACCTGGGAAGATTCATCTAATGTTCATGCAAAGAGATTAGTTGATGCTTTTCACAAACGCTACCCCTCTAAACCGAAATAAGTGCACCCAGAGGATGCCCCATGAGAAGGGGGTACTGTCAGGTATACCTAACATTCATGCTGCCGCCGGAACCCACTTCCGGGTTCACGGCGCTTAGCTCCCCCCCTTTTTTCTGACGCGGTCTTTCCACAATACTTAGGAAGACCGCGCCAGATTCAAAGTGCTGGATTATTCACTCAGGTGCGGCAGTGAGATCAGCTGCTCTACTCGATGCTACCGGCTCCACTTCTCAGACCTCGGCTTGTAAACGGATTTCTACCTTCTCATCTCTCAGACCTCGGCTTCGGTAAACGGAATCTCTCTCAGCTTGTAAACGGATTTCTACCTTCTCTCTCTCAGACCTCGGCTTGGACAAACGGACTTCCTTTCTCTCACTACTAAACTGCAGTTTGTTAAAAGAGACTCCTTCCTCTTCCTCCATTGGGTGAATTAACCCTTCCAGTGCCAGAGTGCTTCTAAGTTAAGTAAATCTTTTGTCAAGGAAAGCAAGTCATATCAATTAATTAAAGTATTTAATTTCTTTAAACGCTCTGTTGACAAATAAGGATTGCTGCTAAGGCTAAAACTTCATTAATTAAAATTCAAGTTGGAACTAACTTGGCATTTTCCTGATTATTATTTAAAGATACAGTCCACTGATTTCACTCCAATATAATAGGAGGTGAAACTTACTGTTCCTGCCCTCAGAAAATTCTGCAGTTGAGTTCCAATTAAAGAGGTATTACACAAAAGCATCACAGGTGGGTGCTGAATTGGATACTTCTATGGTGCTGGGTTTATTGCATAAGGTATCCTCTCTTGGGGTGGTAAGTGCTATATCCATAGATTCTTCTAATAGCATTGGGGGATAACCCTTTTTCAGGAATCTCTGCTTCATTTCTTCCATTTGTGACTTACACACTTCATTATTCGAGCAGTTGCGTCTTACCCTCCTGAACTGGTTCTGAGGTATGTTTCTTAACCATGTTGACTTGTGATGACTGTTAAAAGGAATAAAACTATTACAGTCCACACTCTTCTTCAAAGTCTTGGTGTTGATTTGTCCCTCTTTGATATAGATATCCAGATCTAAAAATTCAATGTGTTCTTTAGAGTGGTTAAAAGTGAAGTTCAGATGATATGGGTTGTTGTTAAGATTCGTTTTAAAACTCTCTAAGGATCCAAGGTCTCCTTTCCATATAAAGAAGCAATCGTCGATATATCTGAGCCACAGGGACAGATTTGCGCCAAATGGGCAATGGGTCCATATAAATTCTTCTTCCCATTTGCCCATAAATAAATTAGCGTAACTTGGCACAAATCGTGTCCCCATGGCCGTGCCTTCAATCTGTAGATAAAATAAGTCATCACACCAAAAATAATTATGTGTGAGAATAAAAACGATACACTGAATGAGGAAATCAATTTGGTCATTTTTTAAATCGGAATATGTTGCTAGGGAGAATTGTGTGGCCTCACATCCTTGGAGGTGTTCAATTACTGTATAGAGAGAGGTAACATCAGCAGTGACTAAAATCATCTCATCTTCCCACTTAAAATCAGATAAAATGTTTAAAACTTGAGTGGAATCTCTGAGGTAGGATTTTAAACAGGAGACCAAACGTTGCAAATATTGGTCAACGTATTCAGAAAGGTTTGAGGTGAGGGATCCAATTCCTGATACGATTGGCCTTCCAGAAGGTTTCACCAGTCTCTTATGTATTTTTGGTAGATGGTAGAATACCGGTATCCTTGGGTATTGGACATACAGATATTTGTATTCTCTTTCATTTAAAATCCCTCTATCCTTTCCGTAATTCAGTATTTCCTTAAGTTCGTCTTGATATTGGATAGTGGGATCACCTTTCAATTGCAGATACGTATTAGTGTCTCCTAATAAGCTCCGATTTTCCTCCCCATAATCGCTGGTATTGAGAATAACCAATCCACCACCTTTATACGCTGCTTTTATTGTGATGTCTTCAGATCTCATGAGTTGTTTGAGTGCATTCCTTTCTTTTCTGGTCAAATTATCTTTCGTGATTTTCTTGGTGATTTTGCTCCTAAAGTCTTTCTCGACCATTTTTTTCAAATACTCGAATGGAGTCATTTTTCATGTGTTGTGGATAAAAAGTGGAGGTTGGGTGTAGCCCAGTATGGGTATAATCCAAATCTGTTTCTTGTTTTGCCATGTCTTTTTCAAGGAAGAATTTCTTAATTGATAACTTCCGTATAAATTTGTGTAGATCTATAAAAACGTTAAAATCTGAATTCTTGGATGTAGGAGCGAACTTAAGGCCCTTTTTCAGAAGGGATGTTTCATCGGAGGTAAGCGTCCTATTGGATAAGTTGAAGATATTTATTTCCTGCTTTTCTGTTGTGTCTGCTGTGTCTGTTCTTCGTGTAGTTCTGCTTCTTCTTCTAGATCTCTTAATGTTCTTTTCTTTCTCACATCCGGAGACATGAAATCTTCCACTGAAAATCTCTTGGGGGGAATCCTCCCCCGTTTCTCTAAAAAATAATTCTCAGTGTGAATACTGGAGATATGTCTTTGATTATTCTCCAAGTTAGTCTTTCTGTGATCTGGAGGAAGAATTATAGGGCTTGGGGATGATGTTTCCTTAAAGTCAGACGATTTTCCACTTCTAGGTACAAAGGAGGTCTGTCTTGGATAATGTTGGTATCTCCCTTGATCTCGATACTCTGTGTTTCTGTGTTCATACTCTGTCTTTCTGTGTTCATATCGTTGATGGTGTTGGTTATATGTGACTCGTTGTTGCCTGTTCTGTGGTGGTCTGTTGTATGTCCAGTCATTAGTAGAATATTTTCTAGGGGTCTTCCGGGATAATAGAGCACCCCTATAGGACTGATGGTATTGGGGTCTAGGTTCTGTTCTATGCTTGGAGAATTGTGAAATGGTCTCCTATCTTTCTTCAATTTCTCTGGATTTGATTCCTATAGTCGGCCTAATCCCTCATTATTTTCTTTCTTTTGACTTCCCTGATGTTTTCTTCTATGTCCTTCACTCTCTTTTCGATTTTTTCCAAAAGGCCTATATAATCACCACTCTCCACTAGAGGTCTGATAGAGGCCTTTAATTCAGTAATTTCATGATCTAGTTGGGTCAAATCTTTTTTCTTTTCATTAATGAGAAACACCATTAACAGTAATGAACCCTTGTCCAATAGCTGATCCCACTTTTTAAGTAAGGTCTGATCATGACGTTTGTATGTGGACCGTTTAAATAGTCTTAAGCCTCTAGGTACTATGTTGTTGTTCACATAGAAATCTAAAGTGGCTATGTCCCACCACACATGGACCACTTTCTCCATAGTTTTACCTAGTTGGTAAATGAGGGATCTAACACTGTCTGACTTTCCCTGAGATGGGGGAATAGTTTCAGTTGTGGGTAAATCACTCTCCTTCAGTGACCAGGTGTCCATGAAGGATTTTCTGTCTAGCCTAATAGAATCAATATTCCTGCTTAAAGCCATAGTCTTACTCAAGAAACCTCAAAAAGTGAAATTAATAGGGTAAGTAGAACGGTTCTGGTGTACCTAATGTACCACACAGGAGAGAGGGAGACAGACTAGCACTAAGCTGCTCGAAAACTGGTAATGATAGGGATTCACTAAAAACCTATATAGAACAAGGGAAAAGAACTCTCTAGAAGAGTGGGAATACCAGGAGCTGGCTAGGTGACTAATGGCTAAAATACTACTACATAGAGAATAAAAATATAAAAATATATATATGGTACTATGCCTTTAAATCTGGAATGGACAAAGTATCCCTATAAATGTGCAAAAATGTGAATAAAGGTGCTATGAGTGGAGATTTCAAATAAACGGGATATCCCTTTAAATATGCAAAAATACAAAGAGAATGCTGCTATACCTTTAAATGTCCTTTAAGAGTGTGCAAACACGCAAAGCAGTGCTATATAGGGGGGGTGATAAATAATAAAAATAAAAAAAAACGTATATATATATATATATATAAAAATAAAAATAAATAAATAAATACAAAAATGCAAAAAGGGGAAAGACGAGAGACCAAATTCTCTGCTGGATGACCAAAAAATATGTATGAAACTGGTGTCTATATCCCAAACAACATGAGGGATAAATGATACCTGTTGCAAATAATATACTTAGTAAAAGATAGAAGTAAAAAAATAATAAGCTATACAGTACAAGGAACTGTTAGCTTTAGGCAATAAAAATGAAAACAATATATCGCTGGAAAACTGAAGCATAAAACTGGATCACTTCATATAAGAAAAAATGCCAGTTTATTGAATATATTAAAATAACTTTGGAAAAAGTTAAATATAAAAATACAGGTCACACTAGATTCAGAAATGCATTACCAGACTGATGCATTGAGAAATAACAGCAAGGACTTTCGGATTGTTAAGGATGGATATGGATTGTGATGATTCAATATACAGCTGCCGGTGAGGATGGCTTGTGTCTGTGAGCACGTCCCGAGCAGGAGCCTCACTTCAGGGGACGTGCAGGACAGATGCCTCCGGTGGCGGTATTTTCCAAACAGGTCCTGCGTGTGGAGATTAGTGGTGCTGCTGGTACATGCGTCTGATCCCGTGTTGCTGGAATGCCTGTCCTATGCGTTTCGTAGGGAATGGGCCCTATTTCATCAGAGACATAATAGTGTCTAGTGCTTCTTTTTGTTGCCAATTGAAACAGGAGAGACCTTGGGAGTTAAGGTTTATGATGTAAATCATAAAAAGAAGCGAGCATCCTTGAATATAGGTAGCTGGGAAGATGATGAGTGGCCTCCCCGACGCATTATTAATTATTATGGACCTGCTACTTGGGCAGAAGATGGTACCTATGGATATAGAACCCCAATATATATGCTCAACCGTATTATAAGACTACAGGCGGTGGTTGAGAATATCACTAATGAGACAGCTCAAGCACTTAATCTTCTAGCTAAGCAAAATACTCGGATGAGATCAGCCATCAATCAAAATAGATTAGCTCTGGACTATCTATTAGCAGTAGAGGGAGGTGTATGCGGAAAGTTTAATCTTAGCAACTGTTGTTTGCACATAGATGATGAAGGGCGGGCAGTGGCTGAATTTTCAAGCCACATGGTTAAACTGACACATGTACCTACTCAGGTCTGGAATGGGTATAATCCTAGTAATTGGTTTGGAAGTTGGTATGAGCAGCTTGGAGGGATTAAGGTGTTAGTAGGATGAGTAGTATTCATTATATTCTTATGTCTCTTTCTGCCCTGCCTAATTCCATTGGTGGTCAGATCTATACGGGGTATCATAGAGAGTACTATAGAAAGAAAGACAGCTGCTCATGTAATGGCTGTTTATAAATATGAATCCCTAGCCCAAAGAGAACATATTCAGGATGAGGAATGCTGAAGGAGTTTGAGATGATGCTAAGATGCTTACAAGGTCTGTTCTGGTCCATGGCTACTTGAGAGATGTTGGTAAACTATGATTTGTGATGCATTTGGAATATTTTTATATCAGAGGCATCAAAGGGGGGAATGTGATGGAATTTCGGTGAAATGTGATGGAATTTCGGTGAAATGTGATGGAATTTCGGTGAAATGTAATTTAGTAGGCCGAGATTTCCATGTGGCATATGTGTATGTTGTATCAGTTAGTTAGTTACACGTAGCTAAGATACTGTCATCAATGTACTGAGCATGTGCAGGAATGCAGGAACCGAAATCACATTCCTTTCTCCTTTGTTCCAGATGGAGAGCCATGTGGTCTGCCCATATAAGGAAATCCAGATCCTGTCCACCAATTGGTTAAGGGTATGTGCGGGTGGAGCTATTAATGGGAGGAATTATAGTTCTATAAAAAGCATGTACTCCATGTGTTCAGCCCTCAGACCTGTTTTGGAACGTTAGTTCATCTGAGACCCGACTGGTATGTTAATAAAGACCTTTTACTTCCTGAAAACCTGCATCCATCTCTCTGTGTCTGGCTTCTGCAAGTTTCCTCGGTTACAGTTTCACCAACCTAGTGCCTTTGTCAGATCTCTGCACTCCACACTCAGCATGTGGCTTCCATTCCTTCTAGAAAGAAACAAAAATTCTCTCTCTCCTTTCCGCACTCCAGTGCTCTCAGCTAGCCTGCTGCTTTCCTTTCTGCACTTCCAGTGCTCCAAGCCAGCCTTCACTGCTTTCCTTCTGCACACCCAGTTCTCCAAGCCAGCCTTAACTGCTTTCCTTCTGCACAACCAGTGCTCCAAGCCAGCCTTAACTGCTTTCCTTCTGCACACCCAGTGCTCAGTCTCCTTGACTCGCTCACAGGATAGAACATCGTCTTCCAGGGAGGAAGCCGGCAATCCCCCTCTACCTGCCTAGCAGGGCGTATTTTATTCCCACTGCTGCAGCTGATTATCTGCAGCTGAGCAGTGGGTTGGAGACAGAGCAAAACTCTGGCCTGGAACTTTTCTCTCCCAGTTGTATGCAAATTGCGGAGTGGAGCATTGGCCCACCCTGCTCTCCAAATGCTCCACCCCAGGGGCCCATAACTAAACTTTGGTTTATGTTGCCTACAACATATACTACACATACTCCTCCTGGGGTTAAATGTTATAGGCCTATCTGCCTTCACTTTATCACACTTGACTCTTGACTTCACTCATTTGTTGCCAGCCCTGACCATTGGACTGCCTGACACCACTTCCTGTCGGCTCATTTCTGGATACATCAGTTCCTCTGTAAATTAAGGCACCTATGCCTTCATAGATCTCCCAGGTCAACATATCACTCTCAGGAATCTGGGAAGGTTGTGTTTCCAAGAGGTTGCCATTCCACTGCAATTAAGTTTCTCTAAATGCAAACCAACTGGTAGATTTTCACATACAGCCCCAATGTTACCCAGCACAAAGCAGAGGAAGAAGCTTCCTCCTGATAAGGAAGTGTTAAGTGAAGTCAAGATCTCAGTATGGAGAAACAAAGATGAGCTAAACTGGACAATTGCAATGCCCACAATTTTTCACACCCTTGATGGACAGAATTCAAGACCTGGGTATGATTCATTGTTTAACAGCTTTTTATCTGCAGAGTGTGAAAACTTGATAAAACATTTAAAAAAGACATTTGAAGATATAAGAACTGATCATGAACTGTGTCATAAAATGGAAAACTCTAGCTTGTTGGGGGGGAGTCTCCTAGGTCTCAATAAGATAAACATGAATTTCCTAGAGTTCCATCTGATGGATGAAGGTAACAGTAGTGATAAAATTAAAGTATTGAGCTGTCCTGACATCCATGCATAAGGTGAATGCTACAGTCTGTGTGCAGCATATCAAGTGCAATGACTTCTACCAACACCACACACGATATTTTCTTAATGTGTGATTCCATACCTGAAGGTAATGCAATGCAAGATATTTCATCAAGTGATAAAGTGATTGCTAACAGTATCACCCAGAATATTACATAGTTACATAGTTACATACCTGAAAAGAGACTTGCGTCCATCAAGTTCAGCCTTCCTCACATTTTGTTTTTTGCTGTTGATCCAAAAGAAGGCAAAAAAAAACAGTTTGAAGCACAATTTTGCAACAAGCTAGGAAAAAAATTCCTTCTTGGCCCAAGAATGGCAGTCAGATTTATCCTTGGATCAAGCAGTTATTACCCTACATTGAAAGAGTATATCCTTGAATATTGTGTTTTTGCATGTATGCATCTAGTAGCTGTTTGAACATCTGTATGGACTCTGATAAAACCACTTCTTCAGGCAGAGAATTCCACATCCTGATTGTTCTTACAGTAAAAAAACCTTTCCTTTGCCTTAGACGAAATCTTCTTTCTTCCAGTCTAAACGCATGGCCTCGTGTCCTATGTAAAGTCCGGTTTGTGAATAGATTTCCACACAATGGTTTGTATTGATATAGCCAGTGCCACTCAGGATATTGTAATACAGTTGAGTGAGACAGCAGAAGCCAATGTCACTTAGGAATTTGAATTAAAAAAACAAGTGGAACTGTGACTAATGCCCAGGGGCGTACCTGAAGTCCTTCCCTGGCTGTAGGTGGAGGTGCAGGGATTTCTGCTTGCTGCACCTCCATGTGCAGCAGTTACAGCAGCTGTAAGGGCTGCGTTAAGCCCTGCCCCCACTTGCGGTTAGACTCTGCCCCTAAACGGCCATAGCTCCGCCCCTTCTTCCTCCCGTGTGGCCAGTTCATCTTGCTGGTCTCCGTGTGAGCTGTGTGACACCCCAGCTACCATGGGGCACAGCTCACACAGCCCCCATCCAGCCCCAAGACCAGGGTCAAGGCACCCCCCTACCCGGTGGCACCCGGGACAGACCGCCCCCTCTGGCCCCCCCTTAGTGCTCCACTGCTAATGCCACCCTACACCTTGTGCCAAAGCCTAGTTGGATGACTGTAACCAATGCCACCAAGGCCTTTGTAAAAAACACTAATGGGACATCTGTGTCTATCACCGAGGACATTATGCCAACATCTTGTGAAATGACTGTAACAACTGCTGTGTCAGAACCTATTGAGATGACTGCAACCCAAGTCTGTAAAATAATATCTAATGCCAAAATCTAGTGGGACATATATGTCCAATACTACCCAGGACATAGTGTCGAAAGAGGTGGCTGTGCCTAATACCACAAAAGAGATTTTACCAAAACATGGTGAGATAACCACAGGTGTCCCCAGGTTGAAAAAAGATGCAGTGGGGAATATATATATGAGAGAACCTCAGAATGTACATTGCATAAACTACTATATAAGACCTTCTCCATGAACAGACAACATAAACAACCACCACCACCGAAGACTTGCCTACTCACTGTAAAATGGCTACAGTAAATATTACTCAAGATATTGCGTCTGAGCATGTAGAAGTGGCTGAATTTGACTCCACACAGGATGTCGATAATGAAATATTAGAACAATTGGTTAGTCATTCACAAAAAAAATGGTATATTTCTCAGGAGTTGTCTGCTTTCTCCAGTGAGTCCTTGTCTTTTGTCACATCTACACCTGTAATAAGATTCAGCCATTACAGTTTTATCAAAAATTCTGTGACCCCAACTTTTTACTAACTTGGATGCATAAACGAAGGAACTGGAGATGACCATCAAAGCTTAAATTATTGCATACTAGCAATTAGGTAAAAAGAGGAAGGGCATGGGGCTCTATGCTGCGTCACATTTCCAGAAGTAACCTTCCAATAGCAGTGAAAAAGTCAAAACTAATGGAACCTAAATGTGTTCCTAAATCTAGTCATTGCTCTTTTCCACAAGCCACTCAAGTGGCACAAAAATTAACAAAAAGAGCAATTGTCTAACCACCATGTTATACCAGGATGGAGTAACTGTTTTGGCTGAGGCATGCTTTGCGCTTCACTTAGCAGGATTAGTCTTTAGACCATTGTAGGCAGGGCCCAGAAAAATATAGGAAAGTCAGCAAGAAAACTTATTTATCACAAGCCAAGAAATGGTTTGAATATTCCCAAGACTGCAGCTGGAAAAGTATATAAAGTTCTAATCTCGGCCCTCTTCTATTTACATTGTTTATAAATGATCTGCCTAATGTCTGCAAATCCTCAAATGTACACATGTACGCAGATGACACAGTAATCTGTGCAAGCAAATCTGATCTACCGCAGCTTGAGTCTTTGCTCCAAAACCAGTTCACAGAGGTAGAAAAGTGGATCACAAAAAACAAACTCTTCCTAAACACTGACAAAACTGTCACAATGATCTTTGGAACAATACCTAAATTACACAAATTACAAAATTCCCATCTATGCATTAAAACATAATCAAATCGCACACTGACCGTAGTCCACTCTTTCAAATACTTGGGTATGATGTTAGACCCCAATCTATCTTTTGGCCTCCACATAGAAAAACTTGCATCTAAACTTTATCCAAAACTAGGTGCCCTCTTCAGAAACAAATCCTGCCTAAGCCCTACAGTAAAAAAAAAAGATTGTACAGCAAATGCTGATGCCAATCATTGATTATGGGGATGTAGTATATGCACCTTCACCGCAAACCCATCTTAATAAACTTAAAACATTGTATAACTCGTTCTGCCAATTTGTGCTACAATGTAATTACATGACCCCCCATTGTGACATGCTAAAAGAACTAAACTGGCTGTAGCTGAAATCTAGACGCACCCTTCATCTTTCCAGCCTTGTGTTTAAGAGCTTTTCTGGGAAGCTCCCACCTTACCTGAGCAGAATGCTCTACCCAGCTGTTCCCACCTCCTATAACCTCTGATCCAGTACCAGCACTTTTTTATTCTACCTCAATACAAAAAGAAAGCGGCCTGATCCTCCTTTTCCTACAGAGCACAGCAATTATGGAACGACCTCCCGCACACTTTCAAATCTTCCCCAGGCCTAAAATCCTTTAAGAGATCCCTCTCTACATATCTCAAAACACAATGCACCTGTCATAGTTGATTATATACTTCTTACCTGTTCTATGTAAAACTTTGTATATATTGTGTATTAATATGTTTTTTTTGTATTTTATTGTACCCTATTATATCAATGCAATGTTTTGTGGACCCAGGACATACTTGAAAATGAGAGAAATCCCAATGTATCCTTCCTGGTAAAATATTTTATAAATAAATAAATTAATGAATATAACAAATAGTTCTTATCCTAGTCTACTTTACCCTCTATGTCTATGCTCATAGTTTTGCCATACAGATCTTAATGTTTTTTGTGTTTTTTTTTAATGCTTTATTTTTTGCTGTGCAAGTAATAACAAACAAGCCTGTGATGCTATGACAGTAAATACAAATCAAGTTTTAATAGGCTATGTAAGATAATTGCACAATTTTTAGTAATAGACTAGCAAAGTACCTTATATAGTTAGTTAGCAAACAGTGCAACTAACACACAGAGATTATAAAGGTTAGAAATAACGACAAGCATACATTAACATGATAATTAACAGAAAAACTTCCCAGGGAGGCCTTCGGTTGGCTGCATGTTGTAAAGAGTAGACCAGAGGTAATACAAAAGGATGGAAAAAGGGTGCTTGAGTAAGGAGCAGTGTCACAGAAATTCCATCATATACTCAATGCTTTGAGGGTAAGATGAAGGGCCAAGAGCACTTCCTGGTGTAGCCTGGTCAACCAGATCAGCCTATGCTGGCCAGGGGTATAGAAGAGTCCTGCTGCTTTAAGAAAAAAAGCCTCTTCTCCACCCTTCACCAGAAATTATCAAACATTTTGTCCAGTCTAGACAAGATATCCTGCGTTGCCGGAGATTAATGCGGCATCCGTCATCTTAGGGGAGTTAACAGATTTTCAGCCTTACCCCTGAAATGAGTGATCCCTGTCCTTACAATAATGTAAGGTTGCAACCGTAAAAAGGGGGAAGGGGTGAGGGGGAGATATATTACGTTTGGGATAGTGACTGTTTGCTTAGCTGTCAACTTGTGGGTGTCTACCTTGTGGAGGGACAGCGTGTCAATCTATGCGGTCTTGTATCGGGAAAGACACTCAGGTGTGGTCTAACAAGTCTAAAATGTATGTCAAGTTATTTAACTTCAAGAAACAAAGAAAAGTAAGGCAAAGAAAACATAACACTAACAACATTTTAGTATGTATACACATGTGATAATGTGGTTAGAGTCAAGATAACGATAGTGGAGGCCTCGCACGGCCTTTTAAACTTGGGAGAGGACAACACTGCAGCCATCTGACAGCATGTTGTGTACCAGTCAGGTGATCGCCATTGTGGATCAGTGACCCCGTGAGAACGTGGTGTAAATTCAGGTACATGGAGGGAAAAAAGTATTTGATCCCCTGCTGATTTTTAACATTTGTCTACTGACAAACAAATGATCAGTCTATAATTTTTTGAAGGACTGAAATCCTGCAACGCCCGCAAGGTCCCCCTGCTCAAGAAAGCACATGTACAGGCCCATCTGAAGTTTGCCAAAGAACATCTGAGTGATTCAGAGGAGAACTGGGTAACAGTGTTAACTCGGAGGAACTCGGAGGAACTCGGAGGAGGAGGAATGCTGTCTATGACCCAATAACATCATCCCCACCGTCAAACATGGAGGTGGAAACATTATGCTTTGGGAGTGTATTTCTGCTAAGGGGATAGAACAACTGCACCGCATCAAAGGGACTATGGACGGGGCCATGTACCATCAAATCTTGGGTGAGGACCTCCTTCCCTCAGCCAGGGCATTAAAAATGGGTCGTGGATGGCTATTACAGCATGGCAATGACCCAAACCACACATCCAAGGCAACAAAGGAGTGGCTCAAGAAGAAGCACATTAAGGTCCTGAAGTGGCCTAGCCTGTCTCCAGACCTTAATCCCATAGAAAATCTGTGGAGGGAGCTGTAGGAGCAAAGAGGAGTGTGACAAAATCCCTCCTGAGATATGTGCAAACCTAGTTGCCAACTACAAGAAATATCTGACCTCTGCGATTGCCAACAATGGTTTTGCCACCAAGTACTAATTTGAAGGGGTCAAATACTTATTTCACTCATTGACATGCAAATCAATTTATAACTTCTTTAACATGCGTTTGTCTGGATTATTTTTTTGTTATTCTCTCTCTCACTGTTAAAATACACTTACCATTAAAATTATAGACTGATCATTTCTTTGTCAGTTGGCAAATGTTCAAAATCAGCAGGGGATCAAATACTTTTGAATATCTGTGTCAGGTTGGGTGTATATGTCAGTGTGTTTATACGTGGGTATCTGTGTGTTAATGTGTATGTTTATCTGTGTAAATATGTATGTACGTAGCAGTGTATGTGCATACATCCAAGCAAAGAAACACCAACAAAACATGCAAACACAATCTAACACAGACATTACATGCAAACACAGTCCTGCATTCAAACTCCAAAAGTATATACAAACACACCTCTTTACTCCGTTGGCGGGTCCAGGGGGGGGCTGGCTAATGCAGGGCTGGCATTGTCCAAGTGCCAGCCTTGCAATGTGCCTGCGGACCGGGGAGGGAGATCACAGATCAGAAATCTCCCTCCCCGGTCCGCAGGCACTGTGCTGACAGCCGGCGGGGGGAGGGAGGACCCAGGAGCTCTTACCTGCAGCTCGTCCGGGTCCTCTGCTCGCGAACACAAATCTCGCGAGAGTGAACGCTAGCCCTGGAGCGTGGGCTAGAGTTCACTCTCACCACCACTAGGACCACCAGGGATTCCCCATGGACCACCAGGGATCCAGAAATGTCCCCCCTCCTCCCCCAGTAACGGTAAGAAGGGAGGGGGGACATAAATGTATTTATGTAATTAAATTTAAAAAAAACATTATTAAAAAGCCCCCTACCCTCCTTTCCCCCCACACACACACTGCCCCAACACACACACACTGCCCCCCATACATACACTGCATCACACACACACACACACTGCACACCCAGACACACACTGCCCCCACACACACTGCCCCCATACATACACTGCCACCCATACACACACTGCCCCATACACACACTGCCACCCATACACACACTGCCACCCATACACACTGCCACCCATAGACACATTGCCCCACACACACATGCACTCCCATACACACATTGCTCCACACACACACACGTCCCCCCATACACACTGCCCCACACATACATACAGTGCCCCACACACACACATACAGTGCTCCCCATACACACATGCAGTGCTCCCCATACACACATACACTGCCCCCATACACACATTGCCCCCCCACACAGTGCCCCTTATACACACACTTCCCCAAACACACATACAGTGCCCCCCAAAACACACACTGCCCCACACACATATACAGTGCCCCCCATACACACTGCCCCAAACACACATACACTGCAACTCTCACACACTGCAACCCTGACACACACTGCCGCCCCCTCACGCACTCACACACACTTCACCGCACACACACACACACATTGCACCTTTCACACACACTTCACCCCTCACACATACCACTGCTCCTATGCCCTATATTCCAGCAGACCCCAGGTAAGTTGTCAAACTGTTCTTAAACGGTTTGACTACTTACTCTGGGATGGGATCCTGGCACTACTGGCACCATAACTACTACAATGAGCTGTAGTGATTATTGTGCCTGGATTATTTATTTAAATAATCTAGAAGTGCCCCTCCCGAGATCAGGCTCTGGATCCGCCACTGCTTCACTCAAACATCAATACTACACACAAACGTACATTTGCATTTAAAAGCCAACATTGCATCCAAACATATCCTTGCAATCAAACGCAAACATTATACTAACACACCCCTGTATTAAAACATTAAAATAATATACAGGCACGCCTTCCATCAAACACTACACACAAAAGCACAAATGTACAAAAGGAGGGGTGCAAATTAGAAGCAAACAGCACACATTGAGTTATACCCAATTTTCATACAATACATCTCTTGATTAATCTGTAAAAACATAAAAGCTAACATAGCATAATACTGTTATAAAATACTTAGATTATTAACAGAGGTAATGGGTCACTCACAATATCCAGAGCCACATGCTTGGACTACTTACCTTTTACTCAGTTTGTTTGTTTTTATATTTATCTTTGAAGTAAATACATTTTAATACTATCATCACTGGAAGACTCTTCATTAATTCAATAAGGCCAGGAGTGGGGCTGATTGCCTAAACAAAAACCTTCGTAGCCATAGCCTGCTAAATGTGGCTCTGGATATTGTGAGTGACCCATTACCTCCGTTATTAATCTGCATATTTTGAAACATTATTATGCTGTTAGCTTTTACTAGAGGGGGCCCAAAAAAACTTTATTGCACCGAGGCCCTCTCTACATGTGGTCTGCCACTGGATATAGTCTTTACTTACTTGCATCGGATGATTTACATTTTTTTTATGGCTTGATGCCCTGACAATTTGATACCTCTGATAAAACAAGTTTGAAGCTTTACTCACATTTTGCCAAATTAATTTGGCAGTCATGTCTTCATTGTTGTATTCTCTTCGCTATGTTACTATTTGTTGTTTCAGTGCCTCTAGGCTGGATCCATATCTTTGATTCCAATTCTCTTCTTTAAAAATGTGGTTTGTTTAATTTGCATAACAGATGGTTTGTATCCTACATATATCACACAATAAACAAAGACTGACAAAACCAGAGAGCATTAATGTCATTTTAGAATATAGGGGGTTTCCTGAATGTAAATAGTATGCTTATTAGTTTCATTGTTAAATTGTACTGTATTATCTTGAGGAAGTCTCATTTATTTACTCAGTTAAAGTTAATGTAAAGTTAAACAATTATTGCTAAAAGCAGATAATTAATAAAGTGTTTTATTTAATTAACACTTGGCTATGTGGGAAATGTGGAAAATCATAGGGAGGTCCTGTACATCAATAAGTGTGCTCTCCCTGTCAATCAACTCCTCCTCAGAACTTGAAACTGCGAGCACAATATATAGATGGAATTTTATGCACTTTTCAACAAACTAAAGTTGTTTTGGGCACCCCAGTTGTCCTTTAAGCTTGGGAAAGGGAGTCTCTTATATACACACAACATCCATTTTTTCAGTAGACTGCTTGCATCTTACACTACTGAAAAAATGAGGCCCACATCAGAATTATACAAATTCTTATTCATTAGTGAGGAACAATGTCTAAGTGTGCCGGAGTGTCTCCTGAGTTGGAAAGAAATATGTAAAAGTAACCCTCAAGAATTAGAGGAAAACAGATTTAAAAAATCGAAATCGCATTGTACAACATGGATCATATTTCACAATATATACAAGTTATCAGGTGCTGTGTAGTTTTCTAGTTGAGCAAGCTTGGGTCCAGTAATAGGCAGGTATTTAAATGGGGAATTTTTAAAGTAAATTGTGATTGGATTACCTGCCCAGTCATTTCATGTCCATCAGCTAGCTAGTAGAATGGACAACCATGTTTTTATTTAAATTTTAATGTTACTAGTATTCTGTGAAGTGCCTTGCAGAAGATTTCATCTCCCTTGGATTTAAAATGGGATGAATACTTACGCAAGGCATTGTATTTTACCCTGTAGGCCTTCGTAGTAGAATAATTACTATGATTGGTGTTAGTCTTATTAATAAAGGCCCTTCCAGCTTTCTGAGTTTTCAAAGAGAAATTCACGAAAAAGTTGTATTTTTATTGTGTGCTGAATGAGGGCCGGTGCAAAGACTTCTGTCTACACAGGCGAAGACACATTTTGCTCCCCCAAAAATTTGTCTTCTCCTGTCTGTCTAATATTTCCCCTTTTGCCCCTCTTAACCATTCTTTTGCCCCTTTTGTGCATCTTGACACCTTTTTCTTTCTTGTTTTCCCTTTTTGTATATTGTATCCCCTGTTTGGTATTCTTTTCATGTTTTTGTCTTCGTCCTAATTTTCTGGTCTCTTTACCCCCTTGTGTCACACACTCACTCACTGCTTATACATAAACACACACACACACACACACACTGGTTCTTACTGCTTATACATACACTGGCTCTTACACACATACAGGCTATTACACACACTGGCTCTTACACCAACACACACACACTCACTGGCTCTAATCCACACACACTGCTTACACAGACACACGCATGCACACACACTCACTGGCTCTAAAACACACACATATACTAACTCTTACACACACTGCTTATATACACACACACACACAGTCTCTTACAAACACACACAGCTTATACACACTCACTGGCTCTAACACACACACACACTAACTCTTACACACACTGGCTCTAACACACACACACACACACACACACACTAACTCTTACACACACACATTGGCACTAACACACACACTAACAGCTCTCCGCTCTCCACAGCAGTTGGTCACCAGGATATGATGTCACGTATCCCAGTGGCCTTTAGCTCATGAAGAGATTGGCCATGGTTGCTCCTCGCTGCTCCACTCCCCTCCCTCAGTGGCTGCAGGTTCCCCCCCCCTCCCCATTACACAGCCAGGTAAATTACAATCATGGGCATTGCTGCAGAAAGTGACCCGCAGGAGCAGAGTTCTCTGTGCTCCTGCCGGTCACTCGGACATCTTTGCGCCCTAGGTGCCGCTTGTGCCACCTTATGGTAGCGCCGGCCCTGTGCTGAATGATTGCATGGCTTACTAACCAAGTTCATTAGACTTTCAGTATGTTCACCACAGTCAGCTAAGCAAGTAAGTTCTGTATTTTGAATGTTCTGTTAAGGAAACTGATTTATCTTTCAGGCTTACCAAGGCTTGCTAAAAAAAATTAAAGGAGCTTCCTCTGATTGTAAAAGACTGATACGGGCGCAGTTTGGTACTGTACGTGCATTCTGGACTTAATCGTTAATATGACGAACTTTACGAGCCAGTGAGCGGATTTTTCCCTTGAATAGTTACTTCATTTCAAACACATATGTTTCACTTTGTTTTCTCAAAATGGAAAGTTCCACAAAAACAAATGAAATCTTTAGCATCATAATGTGATTTAATAAAGTCAAACATTGTGATTATCTTATGCGTTTTTACCTGTTTTAACATGTTTTCTGGGATTAAAGCTACCAGACTTCCAATGTACAAGTTCAGTAAAAAGATACTTTGTGATTAATTAAACTCTGAATTTCATATTGCAGGGTAAAAAAAGCTAAGCTGTGACTTTCAGCATGTTTTTGCCATAAATTTAGTTTTCTTTTTGTTTTAAATTTGCTGCAGTCCATAAGACTCTGTGTTTATGATTTTACTTGGCCTATACTAAGCGGTTTTATGTGCCTGTCTCCTTGCCATGTGACTTTTGTGCCATGACAGGGGCATAGTCGTACCCTTGGGCATTAAGAATAAAACCCATGCATACCCAATAATACACGAACACCAATATTCTATCCACAGCTTTTAATATAATATATCAATTTTAATACGAAAAGTCACTGTCAAACAAACCCTATGACACAGTACATAACTAACCCCCACCCCCTACATTACAATGACAATGACCCCAAAATTAACAACATAACACCATAACAATATAACATAAATAACATCATGAAACAAAATTAAGTGCAAACAACTTGCCCGAATGATAGAACCAAAAAGATCTCTATTCCTATAGAGGAAGTGTGTTTTACTAAAAAGTGCTTGCAGTGCAAAAAGAATCTTAATATTTAAATAGCAGCTCTACACTCTTGGTGGGATACCCTTTCCCTACAAAACAGTTAACATACACTTTCTATTATACCTTCAGTGGAGTTCTAAAAGTGCAAAAAAGTCTCCACTGGAGGGAATACTCATTCAAGAGAGTTATGGGATGCTGCCCTACGAACATAACAGCCCTATATACGGAGCCAATAACAATATAGGCTCTATTACGTGTGAGTGACCTATTTTAAGGAATTAATACATTTTTGTTGGACATTACCATCTGCACTATATCTTGTTTTGTTTTTTCTATTTGTAGGTACGGACATTGTCTGTCATTTATAAGTATATAATCACGGGCTAAGTAATCCTCTCTTTTTCTACTTTACACATTTCTTTGCACTTTTAGAGCTCCACTGAAGGTATAGAAATAACCTATACCATTAGAAAGTGTATTATTATTATTATTATTATTATTATTATTGCGATTTATATAGCGCCAACAGATTCCGTAGCGCTTTACAATATTATTAGAGGGGGGATTTGACTATAAATAGGACAATTAAAAGAAAACTTACAGAAACGAAGGGTTGAAGAGGGCCCTGCTCAAACGAGCTTACAGTCTTAACTTGATCCAATGTAGGGGTATACCTACATTGTCTTTGCATATCTTTTATTATTCATTTCTTTAATGGTATATCTTGCTTTACTTATGAAATATAAAAATGAAACACAAAACAGAGCACAAATACATATTTTTTTTCGATATATTGTCAGTTAGTAGATATCCATTATTCTGTAAATGGTAAATAACATGGATGTATTCCTTCCACCCATTTATCTATTCTCTACAATTATGTGCCCCAACCTCTTGTATTAACTTCACTTCACTTTATTAACTTCACAGAGTACTGTAGCAAGGGGAGGCATGAAAATCATAAGTGTGTTGTTCTCCTCAGAAGTCCCCTCTAAAACATCAAAGTTGTTCTATTTGATACTGATTTCTTAATTTTGGCCTCAAAAAATAGGGGTCGTCTTATACATGGGGACAACTTATACATGGAAAAATACGGTACATTGATTCATAAATTCATCTCAATAGCAAAAAAGAGAATCAAAAATGTGCAAATTACTGTGTATACATATACAAACCATTTAGTTGATAAACCTCTTTGTATTTGTGAAACAATATAAAATGTGGAAATTAGATTAGTGATAGTGATCACTCTAATAAATTGACTTACAGGCAAATGCTTAGTGATAGATCACAGTAGGAAATGCTCATGGCAAAAAAATAAAACAAAAGAAAAACAACAGAGTAAAACTATTTAAAAATACAAAAGGAAGGAGGGGGGGGGGGGGCTAGGATGGCACTCACAGACTAGGAGCAGCACTATGTACTGCTCAAAACAATGCAGTTCCTCAATGAATTAGATCCAGATGGACAGTTGTAGAGGAAATAGTCTTTATTTAAAGGGACACTATAGTCACCCAGACCACTTTAGGTCAATGAAGTGGTCTGGGTGCCAGGTCCCCCAGGTTTTAACCCTTCAGATGTAAACATATCAGTTTCAGGGTTAATCAAGCCTCTTGTGGCTGTCTTCCTGACAGCCGCTAGAGGTGCTTCTGCGACGCTGGATGCGAAAATCGCATCCAGCATGCAGACATCCATAGGAATTCCTAATAAAATTGCCTTTGCTTTGGAATTCGCTGGAGTGCCTGGATTATTTTCTATATTCAAAGTCCACAGGAATTCATTGAGAAATGCTTTCCTATTGACTGTTTGAATTCCGCTCCACTCGGGAGCTGACGTCGGCGGGGGAGGAGAGGTCACCAACGTCGAGGGAGCCCGGCGCTGGATTAAAGTAAGTAACTGAAGGGGTTTTAACCCCTTCAGCGCCAAGGGAGGGGGACCCTGAGAGTGGGGGGTGGGAGGAGTCCAAAGGAGTATATAATGTCAAGAAAACGAGTTGGTTTTCCTGACACTATAATGATCCTTTAAAACCGTTAAAACCAGGACAGCTATGCAATTCGCCTCCGAATTCAGCATACAGTTCGACGAATGTCTCTGAATTCAGCATACAGCTTGTCTCCAGATTCAGCATACAGTTCGACGAATGTCTCTGAATTGTCAGAGAACCAGGACAGATACACATTTTTTTTAATTCAGCCAATAAACCAGCTAGCAGCAAAGAGAACTAGCTGAGGTCAGTATGAGTCAGTCTCAGAGAACATGCTAACATTTCTTCAGAGGGACAGAGCAAAGATGTCCTTCCTATTGACCCCCGGGAGGAATATTGGCATGTTCTCGGAGACTCGGACTTATACTCATCTCAGCTAAGCTCTGTATGCTGCTAGCTGGTTCACTGGTCTAATCAAAGGTGAACTGTATAACTGTCCTGGTTTTAACTGTTTTAAATAAAGTACATACCATATATACTCAAGTATAAGTCTAGATTTTCAGCACATTATTTGTGCTGAAAAACCCCCACTCGACTTATACTCGAGTGAGTACATTGCCATAATACAGACCAGGACTGCCGGGCTCATTACAAGCCCGGCGGTCCTGTTGGGGGCTGGCAGATAGCTGTTACTTACCTTCCTGCAGCTCCTGTCAGCTCCCTTCTCCTCCACTGTAAGTCTCGTGGTGTGACTGCCGCGCGGAGCGTTGCCACGGTAAACCGTGGCAACGCTCTGACCCCGCGGCTCTCGCGAGACTTACAGTGGAGCTGACCGGACCAGAGGAGAAGGGAGCTGACAGGAGCTGCAGGAAAGGTAAGTAACAGCTCTCTGCCAGCCCCCCTCCTACACAGCTAATCCACTGGACCACCAGGGAATGACAGCCCCCCTCCCTGGCCAGCTAACAAGCAGGGAGGAGGGACGAAAATAAAAATTAAATTAAAAAAAATTACAATAAAAAAATTTAAATATTAAAAAAAAATTAAAAATAATAATAATGCCCTCCACCACCCAGTTCACACACAAATACACACTCATACAAACACATCCTCTGCATTGTATACACACACACACACACACACACACACACTGCATTATATACACACTCATACAAACACACACTCTGCATTATACACACACACTCTGCATTATATATATATACACACACACACACACACACACTCTGCATTCACACAAACACACACACTCTGCATTGTATAATGCAGAGTGTGTGTTTGTATGAGTGTGTCCGTTTATAATGCAGAGTGTGTTTGTATGAGTGTGTCCGTATATAACGCAGAGTGTGTGTTTGTATGAGTGTGTGTGTATAATGCAGAGTGTGTGTTTGTATGAGTGTGTGTGTGAGTATGTAATGCAGATTGTTTGTATGAGTGTGTGTGTATAATGCAGAGTGTGTGTATGAGTGTGTGTGTAATGCAGAGTGTGTGTATGAGTGTGTGTGTGTGTGTAATGCAGAGTGTGTGTATGAGTGTGTGTGTGTGTGTGTATAATGCAGAGTGTGTGTATAATGCAGAGTGTGTGTATGAGTGTGTGTGTATAATGCAGAGTGTGTGTATGAGTGTGTGTGTGTGTATAATGCAGAGTATGTGTTTGTATACGTGTGTGTATATAATGCAGTGTGTGTTTGTATGAGTGTGTGTGTATATAATTATAAAAATCACAGAATTTCATAGCCCCAAGTTTTACCCTCGACTTATCCACGAGGCATAGCATATTTCACAATTGTTGGTCACAAAACTGCACTCGACTTATACATGAGATCGACTTATACACGAGTATATACGGTAACTGCTCCCTATTTGTGAATGCCATTCTAACCCCTCACCCCACCCCCTTTCACATTTTTAAACAGGTTTACACTATGTTGTTTTTCTTATGTATTTTATTCCCGTAAGCATTTCCTACTGTGGTCTTCCATTAAGCATTTATTGGATTGATCAATATCACTAATCAAATTTCTGCACTTTATATTGTTTCAGCCTAGCTTGTTACACGTAGGGGTTTATCAACTAAAAGTTTTTTTTGTATGTATACACAGTCTTTTTTCCATTGAGATAAATGTATTAAATAATTTATATATTAGTTTTAATCACTATATAAAAACTATACAAAACTAGTAAAGATAGGTGTAATCAATAACAAAACATAAAAGGTGGGCAGCTACATAAACCAGTCAGCGTCTAAAATTAGTGTAGGCTCATAAGTCAAAGCAGTATGTGCACTCCTAAGTATAATAAAATAAATCTATAAAGATAGAGATAAATTTATTGATATAAAAACACATACATATAGATTTATTTAATCATAAATAAATAAAAAAAAATATATATATAACCGCAATGATCTGATGCTACTAGTAAGTGGTGAGCTATTCGAAATGACACAAGCACAGCCGTACAGATATGAATGCACAAAATAGGCAAAAAAAAGCCACCATTGATACAGTGAATAACAATGTATCTAGTGGCTCCAATGCCTACAATGCAGATGTAATGATAAAAAATAATAAACAGATAAATAAAACTATAACTGTGTAAACTGAAAAATTATATATATATATATATATATATATATATATACACACAAAAAGTACCTTGCCTCGGTGTGGGCTCCCACTGAGGTATGTATAAAAAATATAGAGTAAGGTCCCGGAGAGGATGTATTCAGATGGATGAATGGTGGACGTATCGAATAAAAAAACATCAGTCCCAGACAAGATCAGTAGGTGGGTAGCTCAATGTTGCACCGCGTTCGGGATCTTCAAAAAAGACCGCGGTGTAATGGAGGCAGACCCCCAACAGGAACAGGTGATGACTCTTTCCACCCAAACTCCTGTAGACAGGAGCCGTGAAAACCGGGTGTACCAACTGCTGCAACAGGAATATAAACTTCAGCTGATTATATGCTCACAGGAGAACAGGAGTGGCCGCTCTCATAAACTCACAAAACACTCCAAGCAACAGCAGATCAGAGGGTCAGCTGTAACGATGTGTCTACGCATTTCATCCCTCCCACGGGACTTTCTCAAGACAAAATAACTATCAGAGATCCGGGTTTAAATATCCCATGAAAAAAATGGAGTAGAGGGCATATAAAAACCCCGGACTGGGTTCGTAGTAGAACACATAGTAAAACATGGACATAATATAATAAGTATCACAAACGTAAATGTGTCAAATTAGAAAAAATATATAATAAAATACACACTTTCAAAAATCAGTAAATTATTGTTAGGCAACAAATGATGGCTGGACCTGATAGAGAGGACAAAGAGATTTGTCAGAAGAAAAAAAAAGGGGGGGGGATAATCATAGAAAAGTGATAAGTGATAGAAAGGATTCTGGCTCATAAATATTAAAAGGGGCAGGCACCATTTCTTAGAATGGAAAGTATGTGCCCTCGTTAGGTTCCAAATTAATACTTAAAATAAACCAGTTTAAACTCCTTATGGCTCATTAAATTGAAAACAGACTTACACCGTAACCCGAACTCTTCAATAAAAAAAAAATATGTCTCCATGTATCAGGCGCACCAGAATATGCAATTCTGTAAAAAATGAAAATAAGGGAGACCAGCTCCATTAAAAAATTAATATATATATGCATATATACTGGCGCAACTTCAACAAATATATATTTTATTATGCTATTACTTTAATTCGGAGTAAGCTCCTCACTAATAGGGGATGATTGATTCGGGTTATGATGTATAATGCAAAGGCACCAAAGGTTATCCAGTATTAACAAAGCATTCACCAAAAGATCTCTATAACAACAGAATAATGAGCAGATAGTAAATGATTGGCATACAGGATCACATATTAAGTAATTGACCACTGATAGTATTATAAATATCTCTGTGCAAAAAGGGAATTTAACCAAGACAGGATGATCAGCAGACAGTGGATGATATACATAAAACATCAAATACTGGATCCTGGATTACTGACAACCGGGGTTCTATAAACATAGTATAATAAATATAAATGCAGAAGCTAAGCTGTAACAGAGGAAGCTATAACATGACTGTTAAAATGGTTCTAGCTCCTCGTTTAGGCCATTAGGTGCCATAGAATTAAGCTTAAAAATCCACATAGACTAAGCCTTAATCAATTCCCTTTTTCTTTTTGCACCATCCTGATATGGAGGAATATGAGCTATCCCCATTACTTTAATGCCAGAAGGATTCTTCTCATGAAAGATTTGGAAATGTCGGGCCACCGAGGACCTCATATCATTATGAATTATTGCTAATCTATGGCCTGGTCGTTTGACCCACATATTGCCCCCGCACGGGCAGGTTAGGAGATACAACAACAAATGGGGTGCTACAGGTGATTTCAGATCGAATAGAAAAAGTTTCTAGACTATTGTAGGGACTAAACAGAGATTTGATGGCAAATATGGTTACATGTGAGGCATTTAGTGCTACCACAGCGCCTGTTTACTGAACCTTCCTTGATAACTTTTATTTGTTTCCCATTGGCTTGATGTAACTTAGAGGGGGCTAAGATATTCTTCAAGTTGGGTGCCTTTCTAAAGGTGACCCTAGGAACCTCTGAAATACAAAGGACAACCAAGGGTTCTTGGTCAGAATAGGCCAATACTTATAAAGGATCTCAATAATATCATCATCATGTCGTGGAAAATATGGGTGTTTTACCCATTCCTATCTCTTTAGTGCTGATGTTAAATTTAGCTTTTTTTTCACAGTGGGGGCATGGGCTTCACCCAATAATTCAAGGATCATATAGTGCTCAATAGTATGAGACTACTGTTCTACACGTGGAATAAGGGTAAGTTTGTTTGATGTAGAGGAATCTGTGGTGTGAAACTTGAACAAAGGTTGGACATTCTGATCTAGCCCTTTCAAATATGCAATAAGCACCTTATTTAGGGGGTAGGACTTCTACAAAAAGCGTTGGCATTAAATTAGGGACTCTTTCTCATAATCAGACACAAATGAACAATTTTGTCTAATTCTAGTGAATTGTCCTGAAGGGATATTCTGTATCCATGTGGGATGGTGACCACTTTTGGCATGTAGATAGCCATTCACATCAACGCTTTTTTGATAGGTCTTGGTGATAATTCTTCCTTCGGAGCCAATAAGGGTTAGGTCCACAAAATCCATGGTGGACCTGTGCTTCTTGTGTGTAAAAGAAAGACCCCAACAGTTGTTGTTAATATATGATATAAAGTCTTCTATTTCATTCCAGTCACCCCTCCAAATGATAAGTATGTTATCAATGAATCTGCGATAGAGGGCGAGTCGCTCCATCCAATATGGGTTCGCAAAATCCATAACTTGCTCCCAGTAACCCATAAATAAGTTGGCATAGGATGGAGCAAAACTAGCCCCCATGGTAGTTCCCTTGGTTTGTAGAAAAAACGCCCCATTGAATTCAAAATAATTATGTTTTAACATAAATTCTGTAAACCTGATGATAAATTCTGACTGTTTTTCTGGAAGGAGGGGGTCTGAACCCAGATATAGTGACAGGGCTTTTAGGCCCAGAGTGTGATCAATATTAGAATAAAGGGCTGCCACATCAATCGTAAGCCAACAATAGTGTTCTGACCATTCAATCTCCTTGACGATCACTATATTAAATGTTTATAGTGTATTTAAAGGCATAGCACACCTTTTTACATGTATTGAACTAGAGGGTGTTTTATCAGTCTTTGCGCTATATAAAGTTGCTGCTACATCTATTAAATTGTCTTATTTTAACATTTTTCACATAAATAAGCGCCATACATTCACTTTTGTATTCCAAAACTTAAATTTGAGATTTACTTTGAATTCTCAACAATTCACACCTTCAGTAAATATCCCTGCTAGAATGTAATGTCAAAATTACAATTGACTCTATGAATGGAGCAAAGGTTTATTATTCACTGTAGCGTAACAAATATATTTCTTTTTCTTGCTATGTAAAAACTATATACATGTCTGTTCACTAAAATACAACAGATTGTACATTATGAAATGCTTTACACCAGTGCTTTTTTTTTTTTTTTTAACAAGTCTTTGAGGGCCACCAGAGGTCCAGAACTCAGGCACAGTTGGGGGAACGTTTAAAATACTTTTACTTTGCGACTGCTCAATGCCAGCAGAAATGTATTTCAAAAGTCACTTCAATAAAGCATTTTTATATACTTGCTCATTATCTGCATGTGTCTGGAAATGGCTGGTAAATCCAAGAGGCAGTGGTCCATTTTAATGTTTGATCTCCATAAGATATGTAGATGTTCCTTTTATAAATCTGTTTATTTTGAAATTTTAAAAACTGATGTACTGAGTTCGTCTGGTCCATACACTGAATATATTAGAGCACAGACTTGCAGAAAATGTACAACAACAAAACTTTCTTCATTGAAAAAACTCTGCTTTTGTATTGTACCGAATTTTGGAAAACCTATTGAACTGCACAGCAAAACCGACTCGGCAATGCATTAATTCAAAAACATCCTCGTGAAACTTCCCTCTTTGGCAATGTGCATTGAGAGGAGGAGGTGCCCTCTTTATTCTGCGTACACACCCCCAAACACACCTCCTTCCTGACCAAATCCTGTTCCTGCAAACGCACCCATTCCATGATGCAATACAATCGTGTGTCATTTGTTCTAGCCCTAAGTCGAAAGGACATGATGCAATTTCTCTAATGCTTTCATCAAATTCGTTTGTTTTGCTACTCCCTCCATTCACTTTTTGCCCAAGCACAGCTTATACTTCACAATGAGAGCACAGTTAGAAATGATCACCCTTAATAATAGTTTTAAACTGTATGGTAATTAATTAGCTGATACTAGTTTTAAACTATTTCCTACCAAACTATTATGTGACCTATGGAAAATAAAGTTGAAACGACTATGAACTCTCCAATATAATCGTGTATTACGTTTCACCACTCTGAAGCCAACACTAACACAATGGGATCTACTGTGTTCAGACTTCTCAGTGTTCTTATTAATCCTTTGCTTTATCCTGGAGATAGATATCAGGCAATCAGATGGCTTGTTGCATCAGCTCATCTCAAGATATTTTAAGTGGCCAAGAGGGGCGTGTGACCTGAGGTGTAGCTAAGGGAAAAAGTAACAGGGTTATTCATTAAAGTGAGATTTCAAAGATAATTTCACATTTAAGGTCAAAATACCTGAACAAGAAAATTTCTCTAAGTCAGCTATACTTCCAGTTCGGCTACTTTACCATTGGATTTGGAATTCGCTCTGAATTCTCACTTCACTGAATAACCCTGTATGTCAAAGACCGAAGATTTTATTTGCGGAAAATAACCTGTAAATACTTTGGCCATATTAATGGCAGGCAGTTGATTGTCGTTATTATTGATTTACTTTACATACAACTTTGAGATTGTACATCATTACCGAGATTTTGGTCCGAATAAAACATTCGCTTTCTAACGTGGGAGGCTTTCATGAAACCAATCGGATTTTGTGGAATGCTTCTGTTCATCTATTTGATAACATGGGCTGCCTCTGGGTCTGGTGATAAATCTGTTTACCTTGGCTTCCTTTGCTTATCTATCTGGCTACCTCTGCTTATCTATCTGGCTACCTGGGTATGCTGCCTCTGGTCACCTATCTGGCTAGCTGGATGGGGTGCCTCTGGTGACCTATCTGGCTAGCTGGGTGGGGTGCCTGTGGTCACCTATCTGGCTAGCTGGGTGGGGTGCCTCTGGTCACCTATCTGGCTAGCTGAGTGGGGTGCCTCTGGTCACCTATCTGGCTAGCTGGGTGGGGTGCCTCTGGTCACCTATCTGGCTACCTGGGTGGGGTGCCTCTGGTCACCTATCTGGCTAGCTGGGTGGGGTGCCTCTGGTCACCTATCTGGCTATCTAGGCTGGGTCTGGTGACAAATATTGGTACATTAGTTGCCTCTGGGTATTTGAGCGGTAAGTTGCTATGGTAAAGTTTCCCCATTTCCTGCCAGCATTATTTACAATTACATTTATCTAAAAGAACACAATCGGGCAAGTACCGGTTTCACAAAGTTCCAACCAATCACAGCCTTCCTTCCCGAATTCTCCCCGCCCCTCTGACGTCACTCACTCCAATCCCCCCTAAACTGGAAGTTCGCAGCAGTGAGCGCTCATTGAACGGCTGGATCTAAGCGGGAACGGGCGGGAGACACACAGACGGGAATCCACCTGAGAGACACAGCGATCCCTCCAAACACCGCAGGTAAACAATGACGCGTTAAAGGCGAACTTGTTGCTCACTTCTAAACCCCGCATGGCTCAGTAACCATCTATACCGGCTCTCACGTGGTATGGCTGGATACATCCTTTGGGTTTCTCTGGTACATTGTAATTCTTCACACCATATCACTTTATGGATTTTCGTTTTGTTTTTGCTTTTCACCCTCCCCCGTTTGATTGGAAGTAAAATGGTGGGAAATGTTATTCTAGCATGATCTAGTAACAATAAAAAGCGCGGTTATCGATAAGCAGCATCCCGTATAATTTAAATCACAATGCGCTATGTGTCCGAAACTGCTCCTTAATTAGACACATCTCGTGTGATATGTCCTAAGAGAGCAATAAGTGCAGCACACATTGATGTGAGATAGATATCGTGTACAGGGGATCAAAGGCTAGATCGGCTTATTGTGTAGGAGGTGGGAATTCATGAGGTCTAGTAGTGCGTTTTAACATTTTGTTTGAACAATTCTTACATAATCTCCTTGTCCAAAGCGGTTTACATAGTCTAGCAGTCAATAAGCTGGGAGTAGATTATAGAACATTAGGTAGTTCCAAATCACAGAATGTAAATCCTCAAACATTCTACACTCTGATTACAGCATGTCTTAACCGGTGTATGGGAGCCTTGGCTTCTTTACATATGGTAGAGTTTGCGACTTTGCCTTCTTGAGAAAAGCCACGCTGGCTTCGGCAGCCTATTACATTTTTTTCCACTTTCTGGTCGAACAGGAATTTAATGAAGATTCATGAATCAATTCTTCCTGTTCTATTTACAGACCAACGCCTGTTCTGTGACTTATCTTATCCCGCAACTGCACAGGATATGTATTTTGTAATTACTGCTGTAGATTGTGATTGAGCACAGGCAATTTCATTATATGCTTTTCCTCTTGTGCATGTTTTTGGGTATCACAATTCATTTTCCTACTGTGGTAATTGCAGTTTGAAAAATTGTGATGGAGCTGTTTCCTGTATATTTTACATCTGGAAAATATAATGACTAGAAAAATAGATGGACAGTGATGCTTGTTTCTGGTTTTACATTGGGTTAACTTTGTGGATACTCAGGGCGGAAATACATACACGCACATTATTATTTATTTATTTTTTAGTAGCTTCTTGCGTAATTCTTTTGGTACATTTCCTAAGAACAACATATTTCTTGTTTTTGAATCCTGGCAGCTAGTGTACAGAACTTCAAAAGTACGACAGTGTCTAAGCCTCTGTGTTCTTAAATGGAACCAACAGATGCGAACGTACTCTTAGTGTATGCCAAGTGAAAACATTGACTCTTGGGCATATGTATACTGCGCAGAGATTATTTTTGAGAAAGTATCGTCAAAGTATCAACAGAGGGTTGCGTGCTTATGGTCTGTTGTACCAAAGGAACACCTAAACCAGTGTTTTCTAAATTGTGCTGTTCAAAAAAGTATTTGTGAGTTTGAATTCCTCTTACTCATGTCTTCTGAACAACAAAGAGTGATCTGAAGGGTGAAAATGTAGGTGCTGGCTCAAAGGTTGTTGAGTTGAGATTTTAAGATAAGAAAATGCATCTGTTGCACCTACTTTTGAAAGATATCTATATCTATCTATCTATATCTATCCTCTGAATTTTGGAAACCCACCATTGAGTTGAATAAGCTCAGTAAGAGCCACCCATAATCTTTGCAATGAGACCAAATGGGTCAGATAGCATAGATATTCCTGAAATTTTTTCCAAAGTAAACCTGTTTGTACCAAGCAAATTAGTAAATGTACTGGGGGAAAAAAACATTATACAGTGATTACTTAGACCAATTGGGCTTTATGAAATACACACACCACGAGTAGCAGTATGGGTTGCTTACACTTTTTTAATTTTAGTTTTTTTTTTTTTTACCCAGAAAAAAAAAAATTCTGTCTTTATATATTTAGATTCAGAGGACATTTTGGTGCCTGGTAAATGTTAATTGCTGACCTCTGTATGCAATTCAGACATACATGGACATATTTTATGTTTTGACAAATGTATTGAATTTACAGATTTCATGGTAATTTCTGAGCTGTCTTTAGTATACATACAGTTATGAGTTAAATTCTGACAGTCTTCTGAATTTTTATAATATTGAGGCACATACAGACATTGGTGCATTAACTCTTCCAAATAGAGAAATTGAATTTTGGGGGGACCTTTTTACAAGAGGCTCACTCTTGTTTTTCAAACATCTCATTAAAGCCCACAAGCCATTCCTTACAATGGTGAGATTTATACTACAAGCATACCTGGTTTGGGATGCCATCTTAATTAGAATTGGCTGTAGTGGAATTTAATAAATTCAGTGCATGCTATGGCTGAGAAGCCTCAATGATAGATTTGGAAAATACAGTGCAAACATAAATAAAATTCAAAATTTTAAGTCAAGACAGATCTCCGTGATTTGTAGCCGACTGGACCAGATTTTCAAGATGTATTCTAGCTGTCACTAAAAATTGAATCTGACTCTGAACTTGTAGAGAAATTTGTCAAGTCTACGTAACACCCTGTCAAGCTAAACGCGTTGCTAACTTTAATAGATCTGCAACAGTACACACCAGCAAATATGTGAACCCTGATTCAATTAACAGAAGATGGTTTGTCATGTAAAGAATTTCGACAAAACATTGTTTTTATTTTGCATTAAAATCTATTTACTTTCAATAACCTATATGAAGGATAATGAGAGTGAATTACATGTCATCAAAGTATGTGCCACTAAAAATAATTTCTTTCATATTTGTGAGGCAGTAGTAATTATAACTTGCATTCATCTAAGCTGTGCATCAGTTAGCACCCTGTGCTGGAACTGCTAGTTACAGTAGCATTTGTTTTAGTGATGCAGAGCCTAAAACAGGCAGGACTATTTCCTGAACTCTGAGACAAGACTGCATGGGCTATAGATTCCACACCTGATGGAATTAATTTACCAAAAATATAAATATTACATGAAAATAGAGCCTCATGCTACATAACTAATCACCATTTCAAGCTGAATAACATTTGGACTCTAATGTATCTTAAGTAGAAAACTATTTTTAGATTTTTCTTCCAAAAGGATTTTATTAAAAGAAATTAACATGGAATATATTTAGCTCTATCCACCCACCCTGGGCTTAAGGCAGAGCATTTGCCTGATAGTTATTGCTGCTTGCCAAGGGATTTATATCAAGGCATTCTGGGCTAAAATGTTAACGTCCTATAAATAATGAAATGGAATGCTCAAAATATTTATTCACATACCCCCAGAGATGTAGCTGTTCATGCGTGCTAGCCAAGGAGCAGCCTGGTGTCACTTTTTTCATTGTGTTGAATGACAGGATCAAGTCCTTGTAAACACCACCAATGACCCTCGAAAGGATTGACAGGCAGAGGAAAGACGTGAAATAAACAACTGTTGTTTGCACAATGAAAATTTAGAATCTGTTTCTTGCAGGACAGGTTGGTAATGGCCATTGCTCTTTCTTACAGCACATATCTGTACCACATGAGTACCCCCGCAAACATTCCATGATAATTATCTAACCTGTTATCACAGCTTTGGGCCTTCAAACCTAAGACTGAAATTGACCAGATAATGAATGAGTAAAGCAGGTAGCGCTCTCATATTGTTGTACAACTTTTTTTTTTTGATGAATGGTGTAATTGCACAGGAGTCCTAGGGTCAAGCCAGATATACGCTCTAGGTCGGGGTTACCAATTATTTTTTTCCAGTGGAACCCTTTGACATAGTGTATCAACATCGTGGAACACACACACACTTAGATACACACACAGTGACAAATACACAAACCTTGACACACAGATACACACACCTACTCTCACTGACAAACACAAATACTTTGACAGACACGCACTCTCACTGACAAACACAAATACTTTTTGACAGACACCTACACACTCTCACTGACACACACATACCCTTTGACAGACACATATACACTCACTGACAAACACTCTCACCCACTCACTGACAAGCTCACATTCACTTTCACTGACTAAAACACATACTCTTTGACAGACACACAAACACATACAAACTCCCTAACAGACACACATACAATTTTTGTATTTTTTTTGTTTTACTCCACCCAGCCCTTCTACCTTTTAGTAGTGCTGGCATGGGGTCCAGTGGGGCTGCTGAGCGGCTGGCGTGCAGGCGGCGAGGGAACAGTGATCTCCCTGCTCAGTTCCCTAGCGCGCCTCTTAGTGATGCTGGAGTGATGTCATATTCCAGCTCCAGCATCACTGCTCTGCGCGCAAGTGAGCTGAGCAGGGAGATCACTGCTCCCTCGCTGCCCGCGGCCATTTTAATTTGAAAAATTTTGGCGGAACGCCAATTGGGAAACACTGCTCTAGGCTATGGGCCTCTTATGGGAACAGTCATTGAGCCCTTGACAAAGCGGTCCTTTGTATTTTTAGGACATCTTGACATTTCCAGTTCTTAGTTTTTACATTATTCTTGGCTTGGTTGTCACTAGTAATAAAGCATTCAGATAAAAGTGACAAACTGCAAGAGGACAGTCATAGTTTGTACACTCTAAAATAATTTAATAGTAGCATCGGGAAAATGTATGTGACGCTGTAGCACCGGGGTAGGTAACCTTTCGCATGAGGGCTGGATGCCATGTTGTGTATGAATGGCTCTCTAGTAGATATCTGAAAGACTAAAATTAAGAAAAGCCATTTTATTTTCCCTTTGCCCATTCTACATCTCATCCATGTCACCTATCATTTTTCAATATATACAAATTGTTTCCATGATACAACGGATTGAATGGTTACTTTTCAGAACATTTCAATATCACACACACTCATACTGGAATGCAGACACAGCCATATAGACAGCTTTACACGCACATATACAGACAAAGCCATACAAACACATAGAGCCATATAGCACACATACATACACACACTCTTCTAAAGTTAGTCATAGAGTTAGCCATACACACGTACAGGTACAGTCATACTCATACAGACACAGAAGACAGCTTAATGGAATGCAATACTACGTATATTAAGGAGGCAGGCCTCTAGGCTATGCTGGCCCATTACTTGCCGGAAGGGGCTCAACTGTTGGTGTGAAGATGTGAATCATCTAGCCCTGTAATACACACAGCTCCCTTGTGGCTGCTCTGCAGTGATGTAATGAATTACTACAGTGTTAGCCGCCCAAAGCTGTGTAGAACTGCGCCGCTTGCATCTGGCTCGGTGGAGGCAAAACTGGGCTGGACGCCTTTAAGGAATCAGATGACAGTCTGTGCCCCTGTATTACAGTGCTCACAGGCAGTAGATTGACAACCCTACTCTAGCTGTATATACATAGCCATCATTTGCAGACAGTGTCGATTTTTGTCTTATCTGTAATGGTGTTGCCTTGGATACTCTACTAGACCCTCTACACTTTTAATTACTCTTTTGAATTTCTCATCAGTGAGTAGGTTTAGCTGCATGGTGCGTTAATTGAGATCCATATCTGTTTTAGGAATAATTGATACTGGAATGTAAAAAACTGAAGACTGACATTTTTGTAAAAGTAAAAAAAAAGAATCTTGTTAAAATTCACAATTAACAACTGCAAATCATCAGATTTTTCTTCTTTTTCCCCCCTGTAATTTTAACATGCATGCTAGGAATGGGAGTCCTAGGGTCAAGCCAAATATAATAATAATCATGCTTACTTGTTAAAACATAGCTGCTGTTATGGATAGCATAGTGAGAGGAAATATGAACATTTATTGTATTTGCCCACAAATATCTGCATATTAGAGCTGCATTTTGGCCTTAAAGGAAACTAGTCACCAGAATCACTGCAGCTTAATCTAGTGGTTCTGGTGTCCCTGCAGTGTTTGCATTGCTATCTAGTGACACCTCTAGTAGCTGTCAACCTGAGCTCCTTTAATAGAATCCTTGCATTCTTTCCTAACCAATACAATAAGTTTTAATAGTTATGTTGTTTGGAAGGTCTATTTCACCCCAATGTAACAAGAGTATCTAATAAACATCAAACCTTTGAAATACTCACACTGACTGTGTTGGAATTTGTAGGGACAGCTTTTTCTCAGTATTTCTCCTTTGCTTGAACACTGGGCAGAGCTACCGCTGTCAAGCTTGTCATTTCTCCCAGCCGTCAAGTGATTAGCTCAATCTATGGATGATCTTGCGGTATCTTCTATAGATTTCAATGCTATACTCTTGCACAGAGTACAGCAGTGACGTCAGCTTCTGGTAGCTGAAGTGCCAGGAGCATAAAAGGACCGACAAGAAAAGAATGATGGCGAGGGACACGTTCAGTTAAACTCATCTTTGCTTGAAATTCCAAGTGAGTCTAAAAATATACTGAGACAAAGTAGGGACTACAAAGTATCCCAGTATTTCTCCATTGCTTGACAAGACAGAGCAAACAAAATTGCTCTTTCGCAGGATGCTCCATAGATATCAAAGCTGTACTCTCGCACTTGTGCCAGCTCAAGTACCAGGAGCTAAAGAGTACTGGAAGGAAGAGCATGGCGAACCCCCGGCAGAAATGTAAGTCGAGGTTATTTGCAATTTATGCAAATATCCCAAGACAGTAAAACACCAGCCTCAATAAAATTAAATAATAAATATAAACGTTGCGTGCAGTATAACATTTAATGGTCCATTTTACGTTGGAGAGATACTCAGTAGGATTCCTTGTTATGCAAAGGAAATGATCAGTTCTTCCTAAAAAAAAAAAAACCACAAAAAACCCTTATGAGCAATAGGCCAGGATTCATAAAAAAAATACTCCATATGAATCTATAGATATTACATTTGTGACTTTGCTTGATGCTTAAAATGTTTTGACAAAAAATGAAGGGCCTGTACCCACAGAGCCCATGTCCAATAACCACTAGCTGTAGTAGTTATAATGATTTGAGATTCCCTTGAAATCTAATTATTTATAGCCTGGAAATAAATGTTTGTGCTAGATCTTCTTAAAGCAGTTCATCCACAGACTGGCAATTTTTATGATTACAAAGGTTTGACAGCAGCTGGCACAATATACCCGTGGCACATAAATGATGACACTACTCAAATATGTATCTGAAAGTTAAAAATGTCAGGAATCTTATGGTCTATCCATATAAGTATTTACAAGACTCTTTCTAGAAGATGAAGGGCTAGCCTTGCCTTACCAAATCTCTCAATCTTTTTCAGGATTCATTGTTACTGTGTTTCCTTTGTAAGTTTTAGCATTACTGACCACCAAAAAAAAAATACATTTGCAAAGACTGACCACTGTAATTTGTATGCATCATAACGTATCATGTAATAATAAATGCCATTATACTGGCAGGCCAGATACAGCCTAATTATGACTTGCAATGAGGCTTGTGTCATAGTGTGCATGGCCATGTGTTCAGATATCAGTTCTCATTAAATCCAGGCCTTAACAAACGAGATTGCTGTTGCTTCTTAAATGCAATTCTGCTGTCAGGACTGGGAAATATTCCAGAAAAAGCCATGGAGTAAACATCTGTTAAATGGCACTATAACCACTGCAGCTTTATTTTAGTGGATAATGGTGCATTTTAGGTGCCATCTTCATGTTCTGTTAAACAGTTTTTGTGTAGTTCCACAAAACTGTGGCCCACCATTATCAGTCCAATGCCATTCAGCAACTGACATTAAATGGACAATGCATGCATCCTAGCCACTACAGCTAAAATATGTTCTATTAAATACTTTGAGAGTGATAACTTCCTTTGGCTTTGAACTCGGTTAAAGGCCAGTAACTACTTAATCTAATTGTTGTTGCTTTAACTAAAGCAGGTACATGTGAATTGTAGTATTGGCTGTCTGTTAAATATTATGGATGAGGCTCAGCAAAAAACCCAGGCATGTCATTTATATTGAACACTGTGAAATGACAAACTCTTCCTTGTATTGATCCACAGTAGCTGTCAACTTGGTTTGAGCAGAGAGATTTTCCGTATGAGAAATACATTGTGTGAGGATAAATAAACCACACACAAGACAGAAAGCTGTGATCAAGTGTAATGCCTAAAACAAAAAATGGCATTTGTCTTTAGAAGGTGAAGTTTTTTTTATTTGGAAAGTGATCAATTGTGACCAGTTTTACCTCTCTACAGAAACTGCTTGTTCATGATAGAGGTTTTCAGTAGAGCAAGAGAATCAAGTATCTACAAAAGGTTGCAAAAGCTGTATTTCTTTTTCCTGAATCCTTTGTAAGCCCAACCTTTTTTGCCCAGCCCAGACCTTCTGTGGCTGTCCAATCAGACTTCTCAATGCAGCTCAATAAGAAGTCTTTGCAAGACATATTTCCAGTGATGAAAGTAGTTTGGCTTCAGTGTGCCCAACTCATCATCTTAATAATAATAATAATAATAATAATAATCATAATCATGCTTACTTGTTAAAACATAGCTGCTGTTATGGATAGCATAGGTTTTACTCAGGTTTAGTCCCATTCTTTCAGATTTCCAGTAAGGGAGAAGTCCCAGGCATGTGCAGTGCAACATGTTAAATGTCTTAAGCTCCTAAATAAAGAAAAGGTGACAATAAAATTCCATACTGTTTGGTGTTCTCGTGATGTTCTTTGCATTCTACAGGTGTCTGATAATCTTTACTGGCTTTTCACAACTTTGTTTGGAGGCACTCTGTTGATACAAGTTGCACTTTAACAAAATCTATTTTGTGTCGTTTTTTTTCCCCCCCAGAAATGAACAAGCTATTACAAAATGGAGTGACAACATTTGGGAAGAAGCTAATTCGCAAGAGAACTGTAGACATTGCTAACGAAAAATCAAACTTTGCTCGATGCCTGTCAACACTGGATCTCATTGCCCTGGGAGTTGGAAGTACCCTTGGAGCTGGTGTTTATGTCCTGGCTGGTGGGGTTGCCAAATTGGAAGCAGGTCCTGCTATAGTCCTTTGCTTCCTTGCTGCTGCACTCGCATCTGTGCTGGCTGGACTGTGCTATGCAGAGTTTGGCGCAAGAGTCCCTAAGGCTGGCTCTGCATATCTGTACAGCTTTGTCACTGTCGGCGAGATCTGGGCCTTCACTACTGGCTGGAATCTCATACTTTCTTATGTATTAGGTAAGATAGAATGTACTTTGACTAGCAATCCTTTTGGTTTTTCCATGACCTGTCAGTCATGTGTGGCTTTTTTTTATTTTTAAAATTCTTTATTTTTGTTGTGCAGTCATGACATTTCTTAATTACAGGAGAGATGACTAAAGTTTCAGCATAAACATGTCAAGAAATCGGCACAATTTTTGTAATAATGAAAAAGATATTAGGAACAAGGAAATATAACCGGATAATTCCCCCTAGGATGCTCCTTATTAAGGAAACGAGACAGCTAAGGGAAAAGTGTTAGGCAAGGCTAGACTTCAAGAGCTAAGAAAAGAGGACAGGTAACAGCAGGGATAGGTGTCCCAAAAAGTAGCAGAATAAAACTTATTTGGTCCCCCCACAACTACCTCACTATGACTTGGAGTGTGTTACGGCTCTGTCACAAAATTCCCATTCACCCTATGGTCTCTTCTAGCAGAGCACTGTTCACCATTATGGAGTGCTTCTGGTCTTTCAGCCCAAGGAAAAGTCTGCTGTTCAAAGCATATGTCAGGAACAAGTCTCTTTATAGCATCTCCAGTCTTTCAGAGGACCTAGTTTTGTGCTGCATCAATACTCTCCTCCGTGCCACTTTTTGTATAGGTGAACTCCGCCAATTGCGTCTCTGCCATAATTGGGCTTCTCTATAGGCAACGCTGATGATTCCTGGAGGAAATCTGGCGCCAGTGGTCTGTGTGGGTGGGTGGTTGGTTGATTGCGGTGGAACATGTTGGTGTTTCTTGCTTTCCAATGGTTGACAGAAATTGGCAAATAGTCAGTCCAGTCTGGATTCTATGTCCCTTTGTACATTGCTGGTGTTTTGGAGAAACAAGGTCACTGGCACATTGGGTAGGTCGCAGTTGGGTCTGACAGTTTGGATAGCTAAATCACGCAAGTCTGGTGGTTCTGGGCTTCCTCCCGGGGTGGACCAGGATCACCTCCACTGGTCTGGAGGAGGGGGGGGGAGTGGGGTTTCTCTCTGAAGAGTAGCTGCTTCCAAGAGCCACCAGTCTGCATCTCCCGCGCAGTGAGCCTATGACAAATTTTTCACTGCTGCTGAACATGTCAGGTAAAAACAGGTTCACTAACTTTATTCCTGTTCTAGCTGAATGGGCTTGTGAAAAGCTTTGCAAGGCACGATAGTGAAGGAGCCCACTTGAGATGCGACTTTTCTCCATTCTGCCCCTGTAAGTCATGTTAAAAGTGCTGTGGCTTTTATATTTTACTGATACTCAAAAAAAGCTATAGTTAATATTGCTGGGACTGAGGTAAACCAGTTCAGAAAAAGAATGAAATGTAGAGATTGTAGTAATCTCTCTGATTTTCCATAGAAACCGATGAGAGAAATACTGCACAAGCCTGGGAGGCTTGTGCACCTCCCAGGCTTGTGCAGTATTTCTCTCATCGGTTTCTATGGAAAATCAGAGAGATTACTACAATCTCTACATTTCATTCTTTTTCTGAACTTGGTTGAAAATTAAACGCATATATTTTATTTATTTTTTGAAAGTATATTACATGTATTATGTAGCTTTTGTGTATTCTGTTTTGAAATGCTAAATACAAATTAATATTTTTCAGTGCATCTTGGACTTATCCTTGCTCTGTGGGAGTAACCATTTTTAATCCCTCTGGTTAGGAATAGCCCGTATTGTAAGATTGTGTTAACAAGCCGACTTTATTTGTATGCATCAAAATATAATCATTATAAAGGCTGTTACAAATAATTTTTTTTATTTTCAAGAATAAAAGTTTTTTTTCCATTAATTTCAGTAATTCGTGTGTATATGTATATATATGCATAGAGGAACACTGACTTGACAGGTTTTAATTTCCAGCAATAATTTTTGTGCTGATTAATATTTTATTCTGTACTGTTGAATTTTTATGTAATTTTTTTTTTCCTTCTTCTTTCAGGAACTGCAAGTGTTGCAAGGGCTTGGAGCTCTACATTTGATAATATAATTGGCAATCACATCTCAAATTTCTTCAAAGACAAAATATCTATGAAAGTAGAGAATATTTTGGCAGACTATCCAGATTTCTTTGCACTAATTCTAGTTCTTCTATTGACAGGTGTGTACTTGTAAGAGCATTTTCTGTTATTTGTATAGATTTTGCAATACTGGTATTATGAATGTCTACCAGGTGGATATTAGACTACGTCTAATTTGCTTTGCTACCATAACTCTCTCTATTACGCACTGTGAATAGGCAGAAAAAAAAATCCTTCTTTGGCAAAAATGAGACCAGCAAAACCTCATTAGTCTAATGAGGGTTTTCTTGTTCCCTATGCATGTAAAATTTCCTTAATTACAAGAACTCTGTAAATATGGGGCATTCTGCACAGATGATTTTTAAGGGCCACTTTGAGTTTGTTAATTCTGAGTGGTATTTTTGCATTTCTTACATAGTGAGCACTTTTTTAAATTAAAAAAAATAGGGGCACTAATGAATTGCTGTAAAACCTAATCATATAGTTTGCAAACTAGAGTTGTATCTTGTGGATTTTCAGACCATGGACTCATAAAACATAACTTTTTGTAGCAGGGTGAATGCAGGGAAAACTGAAGTTAATGGCGAATTGAGACAATGCAAAGGCATTCATTTAACTGTTTGTGACTTATTTTTTTTCCCCCTCCTCTGTAGGTCTCCTGGCCATTGGTGTAAGCGAATCTGCTCTGGTAAATAAGATCTTCACTTCAATCAATCTGCTGGTCTTGGCTTTTGTTATTCTAGCGGGATTTGTGAAGGGAGATACAAAGAACTGGAACCTCACAAAGGAAGATTATATAAATCATACTACATCAGATGACAAAGAGAAGTAAGGCATGCCTTTGCTGACATTGCATGAGAACTTAAAAATGTTTGCTTGCTAAGGACAATCTGTGCTAGCTAATCTTATAACAAGGACAGGACTACTGAAAACGGCGTTAGTTTTATATTCTGTAGGCGCTAAAATCTTTATTATGTATATCTCGTACATAGAAGGGATCGACTAATCTAATTTTTTCCAGAGCTGATGCTGATATAGATTATCTGCCACATTTTGGGATTATTGCCGATATACTGTACATCTAAAGTTTTGAAAAAGCAACACAATTTCTCCACAAAATCTGTGGTTACCTGAACATGCTATTAGACCCCTATTACTCTTAAGTAGCCAGTAGATGTTTGCACCAGTGAGATCCCAGCTTGTACAGACTGTTAGTAATATGAGTGAAATTGCTTATAGCAGCCACACTCATATCACACTTCGGCAGCCAGTATTCAGCTGAGCTACACATGTGGGGACTCACAGGGAGGGGTGACATGTTGCGAAGTGGCGCCTAACTAGCTGGTGGATGAAGTTTCTAGGTACAGAAAAAGGTGTACAATGACTGGGATAGGAGAGATCGGTAAAGGTACTGGCTCTAATAATCGTGGGAAACAAACGGTTGATCCCTAATACATACACAAAGTAATCACAATGACAGATGTAAATGCAAAGGAGTCGTATTGAACTGATTGCTAGTTATGTGATTGGTCTAACAGTACTTTGACATATGAGCATGCAAAATAAGAGGTAAAATAGGTGCTTTCATTACAAGACTGACAATTGCATCAAAGAGAAATATCTATTGCTATCTAGGACTGGTTGATACTTTATTCTATGAATGTAGATATACCACAAATTTACGGCATTTAATACAACAGTCTAATACAGAAGTAAACCAGTACCTCTGTGTGTCTGAACATTTAAAATATGTATGTTTATAGAGAGCGACATGAGTCCTTAGCCTGCTATATCTGCTGCAGTGTCGGTGTGTATGCTGTTTTAAAGGGATACTGTAGTGCCAGGAATACAAAGCTGTATTCCTGACACTACTGCCTCACCCCTCCCTGGTAAATAAAGGGTTTATACTCTTTCTTTTCTTACCTTTTCCCAGTGGCAAAATTGACGCTCCACACACTCCTCCGTCCTGCGACGATCAGGGCTTTAATGCGCGTGTGCACGCATTAAACTTCTCCATAGGAAAGCATTGATTCAATGCTTTCCTATGGGGAAAAATCTGACGCTGGAGTTTCTCATGCAGAGCGTGAGGGCGTCCAACATCAGATACAGGACCTAAAGGTCCATTTCAATTCAGGAAGCCCTCTAGTAGACAGCCACGAAGGGCAGACTTAGAGCTGCAATGTAAACAGTGCACTTTCTATGGAACTGCAGTGTTTTACATTGCAGCATTAAGTGCAAAAGGGATGCTGCACCCAGACCACATTAATGAGCTGAAGTGGTCTGGGTGCCTACAGTGTCCCTTTTTACATTGAATATTGTCATATTAGATCTATAATATACAACTGTTGCACGTTTACATTTATTGATGCAAAGTGGTAACATTGTGCTTGGTGCTGTACATGGTTTTTCTGATGGAAATGGGGAAAAAACCCAAATATTGGCAGACGTGTTGACTAGGCATATCTAGGACTAGTATAGCTACATTCTCCTCACCCTTATAATTACTTATTTTCACTGTCTTTCAGAGTGGGTGTTTTTGGATCGGGAGGATTCGCACCTTTCGGGTTCAGTGGAATTGTAACTGGGGCTGCTGCCTGCTTTTATGCATTTGTGGGTTTTGATTGTATAGCTACAACAGGTAAGGTTTTGTGTGTTCCTCATAGCTTTTTTTTCTGTACAGAGTACATTTCTGAAACCTCAAATTCTCTCTTTAGTCTTCATAAATTACTGAAATTTTCCATGTCTCACAATCAATTGCTTTTTGTTGCCTGACTCAGAACTAAGCATCAGTATTGCACGTACATTTTTATTTAATTTTTTAAATTTTTTTTTTTTTTTTAATCTGTTCTTAAAGGGACACTAAAGGTACCCAGACGACATCATCTCATTGAAGTGGTCTGGGTGCACGGTATCTGTCCCCATAATCCTGCAATGTAAAAACATTGCACTTATTCAATTTAGACAGTCTAACTCTGTGAAATGATGCTGGATGTCCTCACACTTTGCATAAGGACATCCAGTGTATTCAAAATGCACATCAAAATCTGGGGTGTGGGCATTATAGTGTTAGACATACACTTTTGTATTCTTAAAACTAGTGTTCCTTTAAAGGACAAACTGCTTCATCTCATTGAAGTCTTTGCTAAATGAGAGTCACCAGAAGTCCATCCTCTGTGCTGCTTGGGCAAACGAGCAATGGATGGCCGTGATTGGCTGAGAGTCTCCAATGACTGCTTTCAGCACATCACTAGTGCCCATTTTTGTTGTTTTTATGCATTGCTATGACTAGAAGGAAGTGTGTAATCTCTGCCTCAGCACTATAGTCCAGTAGGGGCTGGACTATAGTTTAACATTGAATGAAGGGACAATACCATGTGGTTCTAGGCACTAGAACCAATTCAATGAGATGAAATGGTTATTGTGCCTATGGTGTCCATTTAAATGATACTACTCCAAACCATAATCCATTCACTGGATGGATGGAGTATGCAAGTATAAAGATAATTTATTTCAATGTAGTTCAAATTGGGTTTTGCCAAGTGATACATACTCAGCTGTTCTGTGATTTATGACATGTAGTAGATGCTCATGCTTAATAAAAAACTGATGTGCCACCACGAAACCCAGAGATGTATAGATCTTCATTGAGGCATAATTTGTTATTTTATTGAGAAATCTTTGAACATGTGGGATGATGTGCATTAGGTTGTCCTAAAAGCTAAATTAACAGTGCTATTCTTAAATGAAAAATAGCCAAATTGGAAAATTTCTACTGACCTTTAAAAGGACTAGTCACCAAAACAACTTTGGGTTAAAGAAGCAGTTTTGGTGTGTATTTCAAGCCTCTGACGTTTCTCTGCCATTTAGGAGTTATATCACTTTTGTTACTGTTTATGTAGCCCTAGCCACACCTTCCCTGACACAGCCTGCATGAAAACAAAATGTATCTCCTGCTCTGTAAATCGAACTTTCATTACATACAGGAGGCTCTTGCAGGGTCTACCAAGCTATTAACAGAGCAGACGATACGTTTTAAATTAAACCGAATTTGCAATGAAGTGTAAACATTAGATGACTTTACAGGAAGTGTTTAGGAAGGCTGTGCAAGTCGCATGCATGGAGGTGTGACTAGAGCTGTATAGACAAGGTGATTCAACTCCTAAATGGGAGAGAACTGAACAGTGAGACTACAGGAGCACGATCTATACACGAAAACTGCTTCATTAAGCTAAAATTCACTTAGAATTCTCATGTTCGTAAATGGATTTTTTAAATTTTTTTTTTTTTTTTGGAAAGGCCAATTACTAAACCTTTTTGTATACATGCATTTTACATCCTTGGTTCCCAAAGAGATGTGTATGGTGCATTTTGCTGTTGCCCGTATATAAAAATGAGTTATTTGTTATGTTGCAGGGGAAGAAGCCAAGAACCCGCAGCGTTCCATCCCCATAAGTATCATTATATCCCTCCTGGTGTGCTTTGTGGCTTACTTTGGAGTGTCTGCATCGCTCACTCTCATGATGCCGTATTATTTGCTGACTGAGGATAGCCCACTGCCTGATGCATTTCAGTATGTGGGCTGGGAGCCAGCCCGTTATGTTGTAGCCATTGGTTCTCTCTGTGCCCTCTCAACAAGGTATGTATTATTTCCAAAAAGCATTCTGTATATGTATTTTATATACTATGAAAATCTTCAATAAACATGTATTTCTTGAAACCAGGAAAACGTTTTGATTGCAGTGGCACTAATGATAGTGGAAACAGAATCAGAAAGTCTTATTTATTGTAATAATGTGCTCCTGTTTTCCAGTGTCCATGGACACCAGTGTTTAAATGGACATTCTAAGCTCCAAAACAACAATCTCTTAGTGAAGAAGTTAAGCTTAAAAAAACAAGATGGACACGTGTCTTTTATGCCAAGTAAAATATGCAGATAGGGCACTATAGCATTCGAGATAAAAAAATTATATTCCCAACGCGATAGTGTTGCTCTATCGGAACTATAATCACACACAGGAGGCTGTTGCAGGCTCTTGCTGGCAATTAACAGAGCATGAGATAAGAAATTCTAAATTGAACACACTGTGCAATGAGTGAAGCTTTAAAAAAGAGGTCACCTGGAACTGCTAAGGACGGAGGCAATTGTCCAATTCCTAAAACAAAACCTAGAATTTGTGATTGTTCCACTGTTCTACACTTGAAGTGTACCCATACATATTTTAAAAGGATGCAAGGACTTTCTTTTAATATCCCATATGAATACCTAACACTTTGTCACATTTTTTTCTTTTAAAATTAAGTTTACACAGATCTATTTTAGACTGCTTACCCTTGGCATAAGAAGTTGATATCCATTCTAAAATATCATACACAGCTGATTCATTTTACATATTTCTTTTTACGTCCCTACTAACTTTTCTGGCACAGCATTTAAGTTTGATATCAATAAACCTTTTTAGAATAATTATACAGTGTGCTATGAGACTTTATGAAGTTCCCTTGTTTGTGTGGTAACACTATTGTCTTTTCTGCAGTTTGCTAGGATCCATGTTTCCAATGCCTCGTGTAATTTATTCTATGGCAGAAGACGGTCTCCTCTTCAAGCCCCTGGCCCGTATGAATAAGAAGACAAAGACTCCAATGATTGCAACTATTGTCTCTGGAATTATATCAGGTAAGGAACACTGAAAGATTCTTGAAATATAATGGTTGCATGACTGGCAAATCACCGCCTATTTATTTTAGAATTCCCATTTTAGGGAAACCGATCAGGATTAGAAAAAAAGGCCCCGGTGCATTTCTTAAGCTGAAATCCAGTTCACGTATCTTGCAGAGCTGACTTTAAAAAGCAACCAAACATTATTTTGTTTGTTTATTTTTTTTTTTTTAAAGATTTCACATTCCTATAATTATTTTTACAGGAACTAACTAAGAAGCAGTACATTAACCTAATTCGTAAAACGGTCACTCCTGTATTTGTACATCTATAAACAGCTTCTCTAGTTGTCAAATATGTAATTTTATGCTGACATCACAACACCACATGCTCAGCTGTTCATAACTTAGATTGCAGTGCTGACATGGTCACAAGTGAATGCTGCACACGTGTTTGTGTTTTTATTACAGGCAGTGGGTCAGTGTGTTATCCTTTCCGGTTACCAAAATAGTTTCGTTTAGCCTTTAAGCTTGTTCAGATGTGAGAGAGCCACAGGGTAGGGTGAACATTGACATCAAGAATAACTAGAAACTGGGGGTTGTAACACATTCCAAACTGAGGGCATATACCTATAACATCACCAGCACAACCACCAAGGTATAATAAAGAGTACCCTTATGTGGCGATTTGTATTTTTTTATTTTGTATTAAACTTTCTTACATAAGTTAGCTGTTTACTATTTTAACATAATTTTTTATTTATTTTTTTCCCTGCTAGCAATCATGGCCTTTTTATTTGAGCTGACTGTTCTGGTGGAGTTGATGTCTATGGGTACTTTACTGGCATACACTTTGGTGGCAGCATGCGTGGTTATTCTCAGGTGAGTATCCTACTGACCTGAAGTTGTGTTAGCACGTTTGTGTGCCAACAGGTTAACTGATTGCAATCTGGAAAGACAAGAATGGGGCCTGTGTTTTTAAATAGAAAATGGCCATAATGGTTAAGAACTTGCCATCAAAATGTTTCTTGACAGTTTCATTTCGTCAACTACTAGGTATCAACCTGATCAGCTGGGCTCTCATTGCACAGACACAGAGATGGTGAAGCTAAATGGATCTGAAGTTGAGAAATCGGAAATAGACGTCCAAGAGCATTCAGTAACTGACAAGGAAAATGCATTCCAAATCCGGAATTTACTATTTCCAAGCTTTAACTACCCTACCAGGGTGTCAGGTCGCATTGTCTACGGCGGTGTGTCTGTTATATGTAAGTATGACCCTATTCTGTTGTCGGTGTCCTTTTTTTTTTTTTTTAGCAATTTGTATAATCAAAGCCCTCTGCATTAGGAATGTCTGTGCCTTTGTGCTAAAACTGTTCCATTTGTTTTGCATCTCTTTTGCAGCAATTGTATTCATCTCTTTGTGTGTGGTTTTGGCCTACAAGCTGAATGACATACTCAGCGGCAGCTCTGTCTGGATCACAGTCTGTGCCTTGCTGTCTTTACTTAGCATCTTCATAACCGTGGTGATATGGAGACAGCCAGAAAGCAATGCTCAATTACATTTTAAAGTAAGTTCTACTGTGACAAAAACATATCATTACAAATGTGAACATTTCAGTCTTTCTTTTTTTAATACTTTTAATAGAACCTTTCTTCACATTTTTGTTAAGTTTATTTGACCTCCAAAAAAAAATAAATTGCCATCTTAAGTGAGTGGGACAAACTATTTTCATACAGGATTGTTAAAGGATTACTAAAGCATTGCCGGTCTTAAATACCTCTAGTGATCGTCATTCTGGCATATATTCTGACAGCCAATAGAGGCGCTTCCACTGCAACTACTGAGTTTGATTGCATTATACTGGCTGTCAAGGAGTTGGACAGCAAAACATTTTCATAGCTGTCATTGATTTTTAATTTTATCAGATAATTGCTGACATATCCCTTACAAACAAGGCATGTGTCTCAGCCAGGTAAAACATGTCAGCAGTTGAGCATCACTTACGAATTCTTGCTTTTTTCCAACAGGTACCTGCTCTGCCGTTTCTACCTCTCTTCAGTGTCTTTGTCAATTTGTACTTCATGATGCAATTGGCAGCTGGAACATGGGCACGCTTTGGAGTGTGGATGCTAATAGGTAACATTTTGTAAACTTTAGTTTCTTACATGCAGTAACTAAATATAAATGGGGGTAGGAGAACCTCAGTGCCATCATGGAATTTTGTTTTACTTAATAGATCTTTTTATTATTTCATAATAAAATGGCCTATGTAATAAATGCTTACAAGGCTGTATAGAGCTTCCAATGCTAAGTAAGACATTCCATGTCTGATGGCAAAATGTAGCATTTGGTCCTTAAGGGTTTAATGGGTCACGGCTTAGTGTTTCACATTAGGAAGAAGAAAGACTAACACTGCTGGAGTCCTTCAGGATTTTAGTGAAAGTCATAATTCTCATAAGGTACAGAGTTCAGCAAAATGTAAAGAAGGAAGAAGTGATAACTCCACTTCAAAAATAGTGTTTGTTTTTTTTCTTTACTTCTTTTTTGGTACTTTTTTAGACTTGGTAGGTATTAGGTGCCTGCACATTCACTTAGTGGTAGAATGGTGCTAAAGAAACAAATATCTTCTCAGTAAATGCCCCATAATAGATCATTACCCTATTATTCAGCCTAAACAAGATCTCCTAGGTACATACTGTACGTAGTTGCAACTACCAAAAAAAGTGTGTTGTATATAATTTTAAAAATAAACACTTCAAGCGTGATATCCTCTACAGTCCACTGTAATGGTTATGGGATTAGAAGTCCTTTGGTAGTGTTTCAAGGTTTTAGTATGTTTTGACTCTTTACTGTTTCTGGATAAAGGGACACTATAGTCACCTAAATTACTTTAGTTAAATAAAGCAGTTTTAGTGTATAGATCATTCCCCTGCAATTTCCCTGCTCCATTCACTGTCATTTAGGAGTTAAATCAATTTGGTTCTGTTTATGCAGCCCTAGCCACACCTCCCCTGGCTATGATTGACAGAGCCTTTCAAACAGATGTAATTTACCTTAAATAATTGTATCTCAATCTCTAAATTGAACTTTAATCACATACAGGAGGCTCTTGCAGGGTCTAGCAAGCTATTAACATAGCAGGGGATAAGAAAATCTTAATTAAACAGAACTTACAATAAAGAAAGCCTAAATAGGGTTCTCTTTACAGGAAGTGTTTATGGAAGGCTGTGCAAGTCACATACAGGGAGGTGTGACTAGGGTTCAGAAACAAAGGGATTTAACTCCTAAATAGCAGAGGATTGAGCAGTGAGGCTGCAGGGGCATGTTCTATACCCCAAAACTGCTTCATTAAGCTGAAGTTGTTCAGGTGACTATAGTGTCCCTTTAACTTCTTTTGGAGTATCTGACTAGCTCTACAGAGCTAAGCAGGGCCATGCACCCTCATCGGCTATTGGTGTCACCTGAGTGCCCTGCTTTGCTTTCTAGAGCTAACAAGATTCTCCTAAAGAGAATAGAAGATTTATCTTCTATTAAGACTTGCTATTACCATTAGACTTCCGACCATGGTCTTCTGTATGTCTAACTATAATTAACTCTTTTGAGTCTACGGAACGGTATTTTACATAGTCTGAGTGGACTAATAATTGCTGCATATTTCACCGCTATTAACATTGTGACATCACTGTGTATCACACATCTTTTGATACAATATTTCATACAGCTAGCTATATAGCGTTGTTGCAGCTTTATTTTGAGGGGTATTAATTTTTATACTCTGTATCTCCTATCCACTCAGCTCGTTCCTATATTTTTGTATTGCGTTACCCTTCACTCCCCTACCCCATTGTATCTGTATTTCCTGCATAGACTATCATACTGGATTCGTGGAGTCAGGTAGCCGCAGCAAGGGTCTGTCTATATGTTGTTGTTGTGTTTGTTTGTTTTTCCAATTAATAAAGTATCTTCGAAATTTTTAAGTATATACAGGGATTTGTTCCTTCCTTTTGTGGCTACACATTTGGGACTGATTGTTTCCTTTTTACCTGTTCTAAAATAATCTTTTCCTTTCTATGTATGAGAACTGAGCTTTTTTCTTTGTTTCTTTTAGTATGAGAACTTATTAAATTTGAGCTTACAATTTTGGTTGATCATATATATGTATTTTATCTTTCAGGCTTTCTTATTTATTTCTTATATGGAATTCGGAATAGCGTGGAGCAGCAGGGTTCTGCAGCAAATACAGAGAAAAAAAATGAAAACTTTAACTCTGAAAAGGACCCATCTGCAACTTGTGTATGACACCAATATTGATCAATACCTGCAGCTCAAAATACAGACATTTGGATATAAAGTGTTAAGTGAGGCTATATGGAATACACTATCACACTATGCAGGATTGAATGGTTTCCTGCTCTTACATCATCTGTTATGTATAATTTTCCATTCTTCCTCCCCATATTTTAATGTTGGGCCTAAGTTCTTTTCAAGCACTTTGCCCTGCTTAAAATGAACACCAGTATATTTGTATTGGCTTTGTTGGCAACTAGTATTGGCACTAGAGCGATATATGTGATTATTGTTTTATTTTGAGCTTTGACTTCAGCTCTGCAATGCACTGTGACTTAGGAATAGAGTTGTTGCAATGTGCCAAAATAGGAAACCTTATCTTTGATATTAGTTCGACAGTCCTGTAGAGGACTCATTAATAGTTGGTCTTTGACAGACCTTCAGCAGTACAAATAGCTGCTTCTGGAGAAGAAAAGGTTCCAGAGTAATAGAAATTCACCTGCGTATCAACAGAGAAGAGATACAAGGACCCTGGTAGACCTGAAAAAACCAGGATGGATGACAGAATAGACAGATTTTCCACATTAGTATACCTTGGAGTATTCTAAATCTAATATGAAGTAGAGATATACATTAATCAGATATCATACAACTAACATTTTCAAAGCTGTCTATATATGACTTGTGTGATCTGTCACTACTGCCAAAAACTCCAAAACCACCTTTCGTGGTTATAATTCTGCAGCAGCTTTGTAGGATTATTAGTCTGTGGTGATCAACTCAAAGACAGCATATAATGATCAAAGAAAGGTTGGCAATTAATAACCATAACAGCATAGCTGGATACGTAATTTATGTTTTCCTCCTTTTGTCTTAAAGTAAAAAAAAAAAAAAAAAAGTGAATTTTTATACAATGATAAAATTGCACCTTTTTTTTTTTTTTTATCGTTGTATAAAATTTCTCTTGGTTGCTCTTAAAATCATACAATTAGTAATTCAATTTACAATTTTTAAAAACCTTTTTTTTTTTTTGTCCTTGTTCACTTTTAATCGTACGTAATTATTTTCTTCACCAATTTAGTTATTTTCAAAATACTTTTTTAAAAGGTCAATGAAATGAAGTGTCAATTTTGGCCAACTTGTATTTTATGTTTTTTTAAATTTACGTGTGTATATATGTACATTTTTAGTATTTATAGAAGGATGTTTGTTACCCTCCTATTACACAGAAGGTACATGCAGGGTTCCCTTGTAAGCTGCATGCCATTCTGGTGTTCTGGTCAGTATGTGCATAACTGTTTCATAGTGCATTCCCTAGAGGGCATCTCAAACACCGTTCCCATAGATGTTGCTGAAAGTAAACTCCCATGATTCTCTGGCCAATTATTGCATTCAAATAATTGTGCAAGCTATAGGCCATCCACATCTGAGCGGCCAAAGTAAGAAATTCCTGCCCTAAAGAGTCTTGGGTTCAGTATTAAAACCTATCTGACTTGCAAGACTCAGTTGGAGGCTTCTATATCCAGAGCTAGAACAATATATTGCATTTCCCTTGAACGCTCTTTAATGACTCTCTACAAGAGTGCTAGAATGGTTTTCATTAATCCGCTATATATTAATATGTCTATCCAGTATGCTGTGCCAGGATAAGTGTTTCTCTTTACTCCTTAAACCAGTTGTTTTTTTTTTATCACTGCTAATGCTATTATAAGCAAGCCCAATCTGTGACTGACTGTTTTCTTGAGGCAGATTAAAGGAACACTCCAGACTCCTAAAGCACTTTTAGCTTGATGAAAACCTTTGTGTGAAGAGTGTGTCCTATGTTGAATAGAAATTGACACTTTAAAAAAAAAATTAAGCTGGTTACACCCTTTAGCTTTCCAGCAGATGAGATTTGGGATATTAAATTAAGTAAAAATACAATTTGTAGGATATGTTATGGATAATTATGTTTTATAATTCTTTTTACTTGATCTACTCTATATCCCCCTTATTTTTATCTGTGCCTCCATGCGCATGCCTTTTTTTCTTTCTATGTGACCAGACCATGTGCCTCCCTCATTTATATAATTTTCTATTTTTATTTTTCTATTTAAAAAAATATATATTTATTTTATACAATGCACAAATGTGCTTTAGCAATGCCAGATAGGCACACTTTCAATGTGTCTTTCTGTAGATCAGGGGCTTTGATGTAGGCAGCCATCAGGAAAGTTTTCCTACATCCGTTATCTCCACAGAGCTAACGGAAGGCAAGCATTCTGGGCCAGTGCAGGCCTGCTTCCCCACTCTCCGTGAGCTGTACTACAGATCATGGAGAAGCATTGGAAAGCCACAATTGTGCACTCTTGCAGTTCTTCAATAAGAAGCATCTGATTGGTGTAATCTCTGACTGGGAAAAGAGAGAAGGGCATGTTTACAACTTTTGTAAGTGTGTATATATATATTTAAACTCCCAAAAAACATTTAGTAAAAATACATGGGTATTTTCTTAGGGGATATATCTACTAAACTGCTAACAGTTTAATGGAGAGTTCCTTTATAAGTACTGATATAAGCCCTGTGCTCAAATTTCTACTACTATTGGGATGGAGCAATGGCTGTTGGCTAAAATATATAAACCAATCCAAAAAAGTTACCAAAATACTTTGCACATTACCAACCCCATAGTTGGCACCCCAATATTCCAGACCTAAAAGCACTTCCGCATTCAGAGAATTAAGCATTTTACAAAAGGGGCCAAGTTGGGCCCTCCCAGCTATCAGATAGCTAGAGGGGTGTTTTTCAGATTGATTTTTGTCCAGGGTGGCAATGCTTCGCTGTGAGAAGCATTCCAGGCACATTAATTTACCAACACTCCATCAATTTATAAATAAATGTATTAATGCTGGAGTGTTTCTATAATTAAATATTTTGCCAGGATTCCTAATTTAACCATTTTTTTTATGTTTGAGATTTTGCTTTCTAGCTTGAAGCGGCAAGGTTAGTGTAGGATGCCCTCCTAATGGCAGGTGAACTTTACACTTGAATAGCCTTTGTTGTAATACAAAAACCATCTTATTTAAATGTACATAGAGATTTGGGATAGGCTGCTGGTCATTTTTTTTTAAATTTTTTTTTTTTTTTAACTACAAACGGTCAGTTCAAATTGTTTACAGTGGTAGTGCGGAACATGGGCCAATATGCTTTGAGATATATTCTATCAGTGAATATTGGGGGGGAAATGTGTATGTATACATACACACAACTTGCAAAAAAGGCTCAAAGTGAAATGAAATCCTAACTTTTCATAAAGTTTACAGATTATATGTAATGGTTTTTATATTTAAATAGAATGTGTTTCTTGGGTGTATGAAATTTGATCACTTCTCCACGAACTCTGTGGCTCCCACGTACCTTACAAAAGCCGATATGGCTTAAAATACATTAGCTTTTACATACAAATTGACCCAATGGCCTGCAATGTGCCTAAAGTTCTGATAAAATGCATAACTGTGTATTTGACTATGGTCACACATACTGTATGGTTACATTTTTATATATAACTTGTTTTTGTTAGTTAGACCATTTGGAGAAAGTCAATGTTTTTTTTTTTTTTTTTCTGTAAATGTTTATGTGTAGAAAAGCCTGTTTCTAATAGAAGTGTTATTTAATTTTATAGAACGTAAATGCAATTTCCATAAATATTGCTTTTTGTACAATAAAGTTGTTTATTAATTTCATACTGTTTCTTTTTGTCATGTAAAACATCGAATATATATATATTATTTTTTAAAGTTCAAATCCGCCATAGTAGATGGTAATCATAGTAATTATATTGTGCAGGAAAAAAACTCCACAAAACAATATTTTTGAAAGGGTTAGGAATACAGCAGTGAAATTGCATTTGACATCACTCTCCCCAATGATGCCATATCTAAGGAATATGGCTTTTCCCCCCTAGGCATGAAAGCCCATATCTTCCAAGGCCTGGAATATAAAGTGCGGTCCTTTTATATGAGGGGACTCTGATAGTAACCTTTGAGGCAATATGGCACCACCCTAAACCCGGCTGACTTCTTTAGATATGTTCAGATCAGAGACTTTGGTAAACGAAAACTGGTGAAAAGCTACCCAGAAAGGTTCCTTCAAAAAACTATGCTACAAAGAAAATTCCCAAAAGGGACTCATCACACTGGTATACAATCATCTAAGCTCCAACAATACTGAATGGGGAGAACTTCAATACACCACGCAATAGGAACCTGATCTAGGGGAAGTCTTAGAGGGCACAGATTGGGTCGACATATGGAGACTATGCTTTGGTGGTATACCACCCTGATAAAGCTGTACCTAATTCACAAAACCCCTGACTATCAATGCTGGAGGGGTTGCTAACACAGTGGTACATATAAGCACATGTGGTGGGACTGCCCAAGGACACAGTCATTTTGGGAATCGGTAAGCAACCTCTTATCAAAGGTTTTCCATTGACAAGTGGACTGGGACCCCTGGGTTTACTTCTTGTCAAAACCAATAGATGATTGAGCAAGAGCAGAACTAAAACTCCTACACAAAATTACTAGCAGCTAGACGAGCCATGGCACAAATCTTGCTCAAGCCCAACCTACCCTGCAGAGATACAGAAAATTAAAGACGCTCACTTCATGGTTAAATTAACAGCACAGGTCAGGGGTATAATGAAATCATATGAGAAAGTGTGGAGACTGGGGAGATTGAGGGGACAATGTTGGGGGGAGTTGCTTTTGTTTGCCTGGCGGTTGGCCCTCCAGTATCTCCATTAGGTCCCCCGGTTTATATTAATAGCCCCAACCCCTGGGGGAGCACTATATCCCCCCATTTTAGGTATTTGTGTTCCCCACTATGGGGGAACAGAGGGACCTGTGGCAGGTTCCCCCTTATTGCACTAGTGACTTGGCGGCAATTATTAAACACAGGACCCAGTCTCCTATCAGATTTTTATAGGCTCTATGACCATGCAGGGCAACATGCTATATGTTCATGTGCCATTGTCAACTCACTTTCTCATTCAATCATTTTTATTGGTTTTCAAACGAGTTTGCGGGGTACAGAAAAGAAAAGGAGGACATGAATGGATAGTGCTAATCAACAACCAATACAGTCATACCTTTACAATTACACTTTTCGATAATTGGGTCAGCTTGTGTAGTCGTTACTGTAACTATTGTGTGCTCAGCGCAGGCCCTAGTGGTCGTGCGTGCTCTGTGTGACTCATTCTCAAAGAAGTTGGTGACTGTATGAGGTGCCTGAGTGGCAAGAACTATGTACAGTGTGGGTATCTCTCTCGCCCTTGCTACCTTAATCGTGGGAACGATAACTTGTGTGTGTATCGTAAGCATGATAACCATCAGTCGAGCCCTCATGAGATATTAGTGCTTGATCTTCCTGTTAGTGGTGTGCTTCCCCCTACTCCTCCCACAACCCCATACTAATGTAGATTTCCCACCATTCCTTAGCTTCCAAAATGTGTTTCGCTGCCCTGAACTCTGTATGAATTCTTGTTTCATAGTCAAGATTCAAGTTAATTTGTTGTTGCAATATTGTTCACTCTGGTGTAATCACCTGTTTCCAGGCCCTCACTATCAGCAGATTTGATGCGATTAGTATGTAACATATCAAGAATGCCTGAGATTTTGTGTACCTATCGAGCATCATAAATAGTAACCCACACTCAGTCTGCAGCTTCATTGTGAGGTGTAAGGCCCCAAAGAACTTTTTCCACCTCCCCCAATATTCTTTGATGGGTTGGCAGTTCCACCAGATGTGGTACATTGTGCCCTCTTCCACCCCACATCTCCAGCATTGTTTTGAAACCTGGGGATAAATATTTGCTAACCTGGTTGGCACCATGTATCACCTGTACTGGATCTTGCGTATTAACTCCAAATGTGACGCACATCTGGATCTGCCCTTATGTGCTATGAATGCTTTTTGCATTGTTCTCTCGGAAATGTTTTGCCTATGTCCGTCTGCCACGCCTCTCTAAACCGATCTGACACATTGTTAATTGAGTTGTTTAGTATCACACATATACATGATAGTGTGTTTTTTTTTTTTGTAGGATCATAGATTCATATGTGTTCTACTTTTTCTGTCATCTTTAGGGTGACTTGTTCTGTCTCGTTCTCTAGGAGTGACTTGAGCAGCAAATAGAAGAATATAGTGTGGTGTGGCACATTGTATTGCTTTTGGAGGTCTGGGAATTGCATTAGTTTGTTGTGTTGGTAGAGATGTCTAACCAGTCTACATCCACTCTGTATCCATGGTCGGTAGTTTAAGGTGGGGTTAACAATGTAAAGACTATACAAGGGAGTCGCCATTTTTTCATGTAACCCATGTGTGGTCTGGCTACATCTCATGTTTTCAATAGTAATGACATGGTATTGGGCATATCCGGTGTTTTGTACGTACAATAGAGGGGACAGGGGACAGGGGACAGCCCTGTCTCGTGCTGTTTGTGAGCTGGAAGATATCCAACAGAAACCCAGAGTTTAACACCTGCGCTGATGGTGAACTGTATAAGGCCTCTATCACTGACACAACCCCATCTGGGACTCCAAACCATGACAAAGCTGCCTTTAGGAACCCCCAAATGCAATTGGTCAAAGGCTTTTTCTGTGTCGAGGGAGACAAACAGTCCCCTCCGAGGCTGTGTCTGAAGCTTGTGAAGGAGGTTTACAACCTTTCTTGTGTTGTCTGATCCCTGCCTTCCGCGGACAAAGCTAACCTGATCACTATGCATGACATGCGGTAATATGGACCCCAGTCGTACCACATATAGTTTGGCGAACAATTTCGCATCCGTATTCAGGAGTGATATTGGGTGAAAATTCTGTGGGATGTCGGGGGTTTGTTTGGTTTTGGGAGCGTTATGATATGGGCTAGAAGTATTTCTTTAGGCAGAGTTTTATTGATAATTGCGTTGTTGAATATCTTAACTAGGTAGGGCGCTAGACTCGCACTAAATTTTTTATAGTATAAATTGTTCAGTCCATCCGGACCGGGGGATTTCCCCACCGGTAGGTATTTGATTATGGTTATCAGTTCCTGAGTCTCTATTGGTTTGTTGAGTGCCTTTTGCTGTTGCTGTGTAAGCCTTGGCAGTCTAACCCCATCTAAGTATTCCGCAATACCCCTGTCTGTCGGCTGTCTGGTGTGTTTGTCATCTCGTAAGCTATAGAGCCTGGAGTAATATCTAGCGAAGTCATCGCTAACGTCTTTAGGTGTCGTGGCCTTGGTTCCCTTACTGTCGACCAATTAGGATTGATTTGCTTATCTTGTTTTTAGGCGACCTGCCAAAAGCTTACTTGCTTTATTACCTTGTAGGTAGTGGGATAGTTTAGATTTTGACATGTTTTACAAAAAAACGAGCAATAAAAGGCGCTGTAATTAAAACTAGTGTTATATTTAAAATGTGAACAAATAAAAAGATAAAAAGTTAAAGCAGCACCTTTATAGTACCCACGCTCTAAACACACCACTTCACTAAAAAAAAGTAAAAAAGTGCACTTTACCTTTAAAATATAAGTGCAACAAAGTGCAACGTGTAAAAATGACATAAATGCACAATAGAAAATAGACTTTGTGAATTGTACAATATGTGCAAAAAATGCAAGTGAATCTCTGTGATAAAAGATATTAAAATAACTTTCAGAATAAATATCACTCAGTTATTCCAAATAGGAGATATGGTACATATAAAAAAACCATCAAGTCCTGTGCTGTGGACTACATGCTGGATAAGTTAGAGCAGACTTCTACTGCTCTTCCCTTGTGAGTTTCATTTCAATTCTCTTGGTTGCTGCACACAGCTTTATACAGTATTATGCTATGTTTCTCTTCGTACATTTTGACATGTGCCTACCAACCTGGTCTATGGCCTGTTGATGTATAAGTCTGGCTATTTGGAGTATTCGTTGTTTTGCCGCTACAGTTGGTGTAATCTGATTTTGGGTGTTCAGGTCGTATAACTCCTGTTGCCACTCCTTAAGTTTCATTTGCATGAGCTTTTTAATATATGCTGACCTCCGTATCAACAGCCCCCGTACCACGGTCTTGTGGGCCATCCACACCGTTGTGGGTGTTACCTCCCCGTGTCATTGAATGTGAAGTAGGATCGTAGATACTCATTAAGTTCCTGTGTAAAGCCTCTGTCATGCAACAGGGAATCATTGATTTTCCACAGGCTGCGGTGTTTAGAATCATATACATTTTTCTACTCCAGCAGCACTGGTGTATGATCCGACCATGTGATTTGTTTTATATCACATGAGACTATTTGGTTTAAGTTGGAACCTGAGATGAGAAATCCATCTATCCTAGAGTAGGAGTTATGGACTGTGGAGAAGTGCCTTGTCTGAAGTATATTGGAATACATAACATGGAAAAGAAAAACAATAATCAACCTTAACGAAAGTATATATATATACAATGAATGCCAGAAAAGTGGCTAGGCACACTGCATCTTTGTGCTGTGGGGGTTGAAGCTTATGCTTCACGACCTGGGGAGCTCCCTCCCTGGAGTGCTTCACATATAAACACTTATTTTACGTAAGGCCAATATATTTTGTGCACCTGTCTCTAGCATAGTATCCATAAGGGATATGGGGTTACAAGCAGGCAGTTGTATATATTTATTAATCGTAGGTCGATCCCGAGCGGATCGTGCGCCACCCCAAGACGGCTGTGGCTTAGTTTGTTACGGTATCATTTGCTTGCTATGCTCTATCCTAGTGCCCTCAATTGGTACTAGATGTAACCAGCATCGTATACGAGCAAGTTCTTTATTTTTTTTTACTATAATCTTATCAGGGCATAACAGTGGTAAATCCTGTCCAGGAGGAACATATCTTAGGGCAGATCTGGTACTAATGTCTGCAGTAGTTCTGTAACATGGGCCATGAGATCATTTGCACTCACACTTTCTGCTATGCCCCTTATTCTAAGGTTATTCCATGTCTGCCAATTTCACATCTTGGGCATCCATCCTGGAGATTAGTCCCTTCACTTTGCCCGCCAGATCATTGTTCGCTTCAGCAAACTCCGCCATTTTATCCTCAACATGTGAGGTTCGGTTTCCCAACTCTAGTAGATCTTTGCGGATGTCTTTTAGTGCTGTGTCCAGCTTGTATAATATATTTTTTCAGACATCTCATTGAGTAAGCTTTTCATCAGGCCATGCGTCAGCGAGGGGTCTGGCTCCGACGGCTGCTTGGCCTGTTCAGGCTTGTCATCCGCACCATCTTGGGTCTGATCTGGTGGCTGCAGGTTTTTACCGTGCCCTGCTCTGGAGGCAAAGAAGTTTGCCTTTTCCGATCTCTCCGTGGTTCTCTTCCCCTTGGGTTGCAATATATTGGGGAGTTTAGTGCTTTTTTAGGACTTAATTGCGCAGTAGAAGCTCTCAAGAAGCGAAGCTATAAGCACATGTAACTTTTAGTCTCTCTATGATTATTTAATAGTTGGCACTAGTAATAGGTAGCACTGCAACATCCATTTACTACATGTTAGAGTAGTATGTATCTAGCCCAGCGATTTCTCACTTATCCTATTACCTCTCTACTTGTCTACCCTACCTTATACCAGTATAATCTTGTTAATGCTCAGATGTTTATCTTTTTTTTTTGTAATTTACAAAAAAGAGGCTGCATTATCCAGGAGTTTGATACATTATGCATACCTGCTGTGCTCTTGTCATTTTAGCATGTGCTGTAACTATTTCTATTACACTGCTCAATTGGCACAAATAATCACGTGACATCGTAACTGGATGTCAAATGTGTGCTAACCAAGAGGCTAATTTGCTACATCCTGATTTATCCCAGATCTACATGTCACTACCAAAAGTTGTCTCTGTGTGATCATGTTAACTTGTGACAAATTTGAAGTGAACACTGTTCTTTGCAACAGGGCCTTTCACCTGGGTATGTAGAGAGACATATTTGGAATCTGGAATTCAATAAAATATTTGGTATTTAGAGAAGCACGGTGACATAATACAATTGAATTTTCTGAGGGGGGAGCTCTAATGCCCTTGCCAATTTCATTATTAAGATGTACATACCTTGTTTCCCCAAAAATAAATATAAGCCCTTCCCCGAAAAAACAACACTAGCCGTTCACTAATCTATGTTCGGGGAATTTTCCCTGAACATAGATTCACTGAATTCCATTCGCGAGTAAGCTTATCTATGTTTGAGGAAGTTTCCCCGAACATAGATTTGCTGTATTCTATTAGCAAGCAAGCTAATCTATGTTCGGGAAAGTTTCCCTGAACATATATTTGCAGGAATCCATGCCCTAGTGAATTGGTCTATTTCCCCTTAACATACACCTGCATTCTAGCATATGTTTTTCCCTGAAATAAGACCTCCCCCGAAAAAATGCCCTAGTGGGTTTTTCGGGAGAAAAATTAATATAAGAACCGGTCTCATTTTCGGGGAAACACGGTTGTATTTTCTCGTGGCCCTAAGGTTTGGCAGATAGCCTACACGAGATTATTTATTTGAATGAAAGAAACCTTGCAAAAGGGCTCAAATTAATACATAAAGCACTTCAGTTTCCTAAATTGTTTTATGTGTGAAGAGTGTGTATTCATTTTCATTGAAAAAAGTCAGTTTCAAAGATTTATGTGTAAAGAGGGTGTACTCATTATTATTGAAAAGAGTGTCAATTTCAAAAGAAACTGACAAATTTAGTTGAAGTTGAAAAATTTGAGCTCCTTTTCACAAAGTGTGTATGGAAGCTGCACAATTCAGAGAGAAAGAGAGAGAAATATTAATGCTGTGGTCTGGAGTTGTGGGAGGGGTTACCCGGGTACTTAACCTCTTTCCTGGGCCCTCTGTTTTTGACCCTCACCACTTCCTTATCCTCCTTGATAGCCGCCACGATCCTGCACTGGCCATGTGTGTCTGAGCAACAGTCCGGGGTGGACAAGGATGAAGTGCACAGAGTCCAAATCCTCAACCTGCAAACTGCTGCTGGTGGCTCAAAGAGATCCGGGGCCCGGAGTACAGTGCTGGAGCCGGATGGCTGTCCAAGATGTGGGGATTTGCTGCACAATGGTGCCTAGAACTAACACTACCCTCTGAGAATGAGGTGAGACACGGGCCTTCTCCCTGCGTTCTAAATAAGCCTGATGCGGGGTTCGGACCCACCCTGGCTTTGTCTGCTACCAGCAGCTGCAACTCTCCACACACTAGCAGAGCACTGTGCTGCCGACACACTACAAATAGCACTGTTTGAATTTGTCCTGTGTTTGGCATACATCATAATCGTAACTATTTCATATTCGGCCCTCATTCAGCCACATTGCATCCCTATTAGTTGTTGCAGGTCAGCCCTACTGTACTTAAACACCCTGTTCCAAATTATGATGCAAATTATATTTTTCTCATTTACCTAAATAATTGATTTAAGTAACAGTCAGCATTACTCTCATGTTATCAACTATTAAGAGTACAATTCAAATTTTATTGAACAAACCTCCAAATGATAACAGCATTTTTTTAAACATAAAAATCTTACAATGCACTGTTCCAAATTATTACGCACAGTAAGTTTCAAAACACTTTAACGGTTGTAAAGAACATAAAATTGTCCTTTGGTGTGTTTGCAGCATATTTACTGAAATCAAAAGCTATTTCAATCAAACTTATAACACCATTTTAACTTTTAAACATTTTAACAGGTCACGTTACATTTTAACATAGGACCCTTATTTGATAGCAGCTTCACAAGTCTTGCATCCATTGAACTTGTGAGTTTTTGGACAGTTTCTGCTTGAATTTGTTTGCAAGATGTCAGAATAGCCTCCCAGAGCTGCTGTTTGGATGTAAACTGCCTCCCACCCTCATAGATCTTTTGCTTGAGGATGCTCCAAAGGTTCTCAATAGGATTGAGGTCAGGGGAGGATGGAGGCCACACCATGACTTACTCTCCTTTTATCCCCACAGCAGCCATTGATGCAGAGGTATTCTTTGCAGCATGAGATGGTGCATTGTCATGCATGAAGATGATTTTATTACGGAAAGCATTGTTCTTCCTTCTGTACCAGGGAAGAAAGTGGTCAGTCAGAAACTCCACATACTTTGCAGAGGTCATCTTTACACCTTCAGTGATCCTAAAGGGGCCAACCAGCTCTCTTCCCATGATTCCGGCCCAAAACATGACTCAACCATCACCTTGCTGACATCGCAGCCTTGTTGGAACAGGGTGGCCAACCATCCATTACTCCATCCATCTGGACCATCCATAGTTGCACGGCACTCATCAGTAAACAGGACTGTTTGAAAATTAGTCCCCTCGCGTCTTTGCTGTCCTCAGTGAAGAATTGCCAGGGATCAGTCTTCCCTGGCTTGTTGGGACATTATCTGTGCGCCTACAGGTTCCTTACATGTCCAGGCTCATTATGGCGCGTAGGCCCGCTTTAGGAGTCTCAATGTTCCCATCCCATTACCGGGTTCAGTGTGGTATCTTCAGATAGCTTATGTGTTCCTCTTCAGTAATATGTAGAGTAATCCAGCTTTATTGTAGTCTGTGTGCTGTTTTTCTAGCCGTTTTCCTGGGCTCAGGTCGGGAGACTTGAGGTTCTGCTGCTGTTCAGCCCGGCGGCCCGCCCCGCCCCCCCTGATTCCCTTTATGTATTTAAATGTTGCTATCATATCCCCCTCGTCTCGTCTTTCCTCCAAGCTATACATGTTAAGTTCATTGAACCTTTCCTTGTAAGTTTTATCCTGCAATCCATGAACCAGTTTAGTAGCCCTTCTCTGAACTCTCTCTAAAGTATCAATATCCTTCTGGAGATACGGTCTCCAGTACTGCGTACAATACTCCAAGTGAGGTCTCACCAGTGTTCTGTACAAAGGCATGAGCACTTCTCTCTTTCTACTGCTAATACCTCTCCCTATACAACCAAACATTCTGTTAGCAATTCCTGCTGCTCTATTACATTGTCTGCCTACCTTCAAGTCATGAGAAATAATCAACCCTAAATCCTTTTTCTCAGATGTTGAGGTTAGGACTCTATCAAATATTCTGTACTCTGCCCTTGGGTTTTTACGTCCAAGATGCATTATCTTGCACTTATCCACACTAAATGTCAGTTGCCACAACCCTGACCCTTTTTCTAGTTTACCTAGATTATCTGAAACGCAAGTAATACAAGGATACAAAAGTATACCTAATAGGGCTCTTTTAATTTTATTTTGTGGTTCAGGGGCCTGTCATCTAAACGGTGAGTTGAGGAAACTGAACTTTGGATACCGTGCCAGTGGCGACATTTGCGGTTAACATGCAGATAATTTAATGTTTAAGCACCTCATTCATAAATTTAATCCCTCTGAAGCTAATTTGATTAAATTATTGTGGCGTTTAGTGGAGGAACAACTGATGAGTTTATGCAAAGTGGCGAGGGTGATGTTATCTATGATGACTTAATTGAAAACGGCCTTAAGAACATACCAGTTTTTGATTCTGATTCCTCTTTCCTTTTTAAAAAAAAATAAAAATTTCCCCCTCTTATTTATTCAATTTTTAAAATTATTTTTTTCTATGGGTCTCCCAAACAAAATGGCAACTAAAACAATTGATGCTAAGCAGGGCCGGACTGGGGATACAAAGCAGCCCTGGAAAAAAATCTATTCCAGCCTCGCAGCACGGCGTGGGAAAAAAAAAAGGTGAAAACACTATTTTTAAACACACACAGACACACCATGACAGATGACAGACACACACATACCATGACAGACACACACAAGTCACCCCTGAGCGGCGGGTGGGGGCCCTAAATACCAATGGGGGACCTATTTTCCTCCCCCCTGCCCCCACCCCGGAGCGGCGGGTGGGGGCCCTAAAAAAAGATGTTAACCCCCCAGGTGACTAGGGGTCCCCAAACTCTCTAACTTTCAAAAGGAAATATCCAAATTAAATACTAAAATATCATCCCTGGAAGAAAAACTTGAATACTCAATTGTACAAAACAACTTAATGGAAGAAAAAACAAAGTTACTGGATCGAAGAATTGATCAACTGGAATCAAAATCTGTGGATAGCGGGGACTTAGCATGTAGAAATAACATCAGGATAAGGGGAATCCCGGAAAATATATCAAAACAGTATTTAGAACGATATCTGGAAGATTTTTAAAAATTTTTGGGCTTACAATTGGATAACAACCCATTTACCATCGAGAGTCCATAGAATACAAAAATGTAGTGGTCTACCAGCTCACAAACCAAAATAAGTGATCGCGAGTCTGCACTCTTTTTCATTCAAGGCTAAAATCAACACAGCATTAAAAACGAAGTCTCTAAAGGACTCTAAATTTGAAAAGTTAAAAATTTACAACAACATATCCCTCGCCACCAGGAATGCCACAAAGTCGTTTATGGTTCATAATTCTAAACTAAGGGATAATAATATAAAATATGGATGGACATTCCTAGTTGGAATAAGAATCTTCTTTAGAGGAAAAACAGAACTGTTCAAAGACCCGAAACATTTACAACAGTGGCTTTTGTGTAATGATCTTGCATGAATGGGGGATGAGAGATAAAGGGAAGGAGAGAGGGAGGGAAGAAGGGGGAAAGAGAAAGAGAATGGAAAATTGAAAAAAAAAATTTTTGACGGGTGATAGGAATTAATATCAAAATGAGTAATCTTAACACAAAGATCTATAATAGTCACAAATCAAAGAAAAGGATGTTTTTAGATCCTTTACCCCTTAAGGACCGATGATGGTTCAGGACCGTCATCAGAAACATCCCCTTGAGGACCAGTGACGGTCCTGAACCGTCATAACGGTATCGGGGTGTAGCAGATGGCCCTGGGCTGTCCTGAGCAATTCATGTATTTCTATGCATTCGTATGAAAATAGCAAAGTTCTATGTATTTGATGTATTGTATTCGTCTGAATGTTAGGTAGTTTCATTCCCTTAGTTTGTTCGAATGAAACTACCGAACAGTCAGACCTCCCCTGTGTGAAGTGTGTCCTCAATTACCCGTTGCAACATTGTTGCGAATGGGTAATTGACAAGTGAAGTAGCCATCCTTTGTTCTCAGGGGTGGCCGCCATTCGACAAACGAACACGTGGCGGCGGCCATTTTAAAACTCCTGAACAGCGGTGTTTTGCCGTCGAGTGTCTGGAACTCAAATCGGACACTCGACTAGGCGAACACCGCTGAAACCTCCACAAGCCCGGTCCATTCGGTTCCTAACTACCGAATGGCCCCTCGTTCGGTAGATAGAAAGAACCGAACGAGGGGATTCAGGCGAACCCTCCCTAGCCTCTATAGCTAGAGGTTTTCGTGCAGTTTGTTCCCTTACTCCAGGACCGACCGCAGGGCCCATTCACATGGAACCGCATTCGGCTGTTTCACTCAGTGCAGTCGGTCATTTTATTCCCTCCATAAATTTCCCGAATCCCTGGTCTGATCTGGGTGATTTTTGGATATGTTGTTCACCCAGATCAGGGCTATCAGAGGGTGTAGGATTTAAAGGGGTACCCCTATGTTTAGGGGTACATCCAGAAATGGGGGGAATTACTGTACTGGATAAGGGGATTATGATGCCGGCTGAGGGGAGATGTGTGGGAGGTTACCAGGACAGGATTGGCTACTGTATTAATGAATGTAATCCCTCCCTTGCATGGGAGCATGCTTTAAAAGGCCAGTGTGGATTAAAGATTTGAGTTCTGCTCCTGAAACTGTGTGTCGTCCAGTTATTGGGATTTCTGGTGGGATATTGCTGTGTTATTTTGCCTGCTGGAGACCTTGCCTGTGGATTTACAATTTACTTGTTCCCGAGCCTCACTTGGATTATAAGCGGAGATACCTGGGGAATATTGCATCTCCGCTACACGGGGTACTTACGTGATCGCCGTCGTTCCCCAGGCGGCGATCAGCGTTGCTGCTGGTGTGGGTAGACTGTCTGCAGCCCAGGTAGTCTCCCCGTGGCAAATCAGGACCCCACAGCCACGTGATCACTCTAACAGAGCGGTCACATGGCTGCAATAGGTGCCTGTGTAACTGCCTGCAGGGGGACTGTCTGTGCGGACAGGCAGTCTCCCTGCAAGTGTAAAATAAAAAATAAAGCAATGTGTAAAAAAAATAATATATAAGATATATATACACATGTATTATCTCTATATAATATGTATATATATCTTATTTACATAATGTCAAACTAAGTGTATTTTTATATTTATATATACACATATACTAATATAAAAATACACTTATATTTAAGTGACACACATATATATATACACATATATATATAATATAATTATAATCTAAACATGTAAATAAAAATAAATAAAAAAATTTAAAAATAATTTTTAATAATTTAAATAAAATTATATATATATGTTATTTTATTCTAACGGTATTTTGATATTAATATATATATTTATATCCAAATACAATTAGAAAAAAATGTTATATATATCTATGTATAAATAAATAAAAATAATACAAAATATACATTTGTCCATATACATAATTACATAATTTCATAAATATACATGTAGACTTCAAATATATATATTTAAATTCTACATGCATATTTATGTAATATTTTTACATAATTAAGTAATTTTATTGATTGCAATTTGAGGGACATGCCTGACAACTCAGGCTGAAAGTCCCAAGAATTTAATTTGCTAGCACTGTGTTTCACCCTGTAATGACACCTGTACATGGGGGGTACTGTTTTACTCGGGAGACTTCGTTGAACACAAATATTAGTGTTTCAAAACAGTAAAACATATCACAGCGATGATATTGTCAGTGAAGGTGAAGTTTTTTGCATTTTCACACACAAACGGCACTTTCACTGATATTATTGCTGTGATACGTTTTACTGTTCTGAAACACTAATATTTGTGTTCAGCGAAGTCTCCTGAGTATAACATTACCTCACATGTAAAAGGTTTTATAGTGTTTTTGAAAGTTACATGGTCAAATATAAGGCTTGATTTAACTTTTTTTTTTTCATTGAAATTTGTCAGATTGGTTATGTTTCCTTTGAGAGCGTATGGTAGGCCAGGAATGAGAATTACCCCCATGATGGCATACCATTTGCAAAAGAAGACAACCCAAGGTATTGCAAATGGGGTATGTTCAGCCTTTTTTAGTAGCCACTTAGTCACAAACACTGACCAAAGTAAAAGTCCAAAAACATGTTTTGTTTTTTTAATTTTTCACATTTTATTATTTTTTTTAAAGTAAAATAAATGACATGATACAAATAATGGTATGTAAAGAAAGCCCTTCTTGTTCTGAAAAAAACAATATATAATTTGTATGGGAACCGTAAATGAGAGAGCGGAAAATTACAGCTAAACACAAACACCACACAAGTGTTAAAACCGCTCTGGTCCTTAACGTACAACATGGCCAAAACAGGCCGGTCCTTAAGGGGTTAAGATTTAACACTCCACTCACTCAAAATAGATTGTTAGTAAACTATAAGATATTGTGGCTTCACTAACATAAGATTATTGTTTAGCTTGAATAGGGCGCTTATCTCTTTCTGCTGTCTTTGGCACCGTTGATCTTGCTCTCCTTCTTCAAACTCTTCAATCACTTGTTCTCTGTGACTCTGTCCTCTCATGGTTTTCCTCTTATCTCTCCCAACGCTTATTCAGTGTCTTCTTTTCTAATGATACCTCCTCCCCTCGTCCTGTCTCGGTTGGAGTACCCTAAAGCTCTGTCCTTGGTCCCCTTCTATTTTCTCTTTATACTCTCTTGGCAAACTTATTACCTAATTTGGATTACACTACCACCTGTATGCTGATAGCTCCCAGGTAGATCTCTCCTCCCCTGACCTCTCTCCTGCCGTCCTGTAACGTGTCACTGCTTGCCTATCTTCCATCTCTGACTCGATGTCCTCCCACATTCTAAAACTCAATCTCTCTAAAACTGAGCTCCTTGTCTTTCCTCCTCCTAATACTGATCCTCCTCTTTCAGTCTCCCTTCAAGTCAGTGGTATCCACATCAGTCCATTCTTGCAAGCGCGCTGTCTTGGCATCATACTTGATTCTGGCCTCACCTCAGCCTCACATCCAGTATGTTGCCAAACCCTGTAGATTCCATCTTAAAAACATAGCCTGCATCCGCCCCTTTCTTATGCAAGATGCTACCAAGGAGCTTGTCCATGCTCTAATAATTTCCCGCATGGATTAGCCTCTCCTTATTGGTCTTCCCACATCCGTATTGCCCCGATACAGTCAGTAATGAATGCTCCCGCCAGACTGATTTTCCTCTCTAGTCGGTCCTCTCACCCCTCTGTCAGTCCTTACCTCCCACCTCACCCCTCTGTCAGTCCTTACATTGGCTTCCTGAATCCTAAAGGAATCAATTCAAAGTGCTAACCCATACCTATAAAGCACTGAACAATTATAGCCCCTATCTCTTCACAGATCCATATGTATGCCCCTTCTCTGTCTCTCCGCTCTGCCCGTGACCTTCTCCTGTCCGCTGCTCACACCTTTACAGCCAACTCACGCTTGCAGGACTTCTCACGGGTGGCTCCCTTCCTGTGGAATAGCCTGCCTACCGCTATCAGACTCTCCCCTAGTCTTCAATCGTTTAAGAAGTGCCTTAAAACCCAACTCTTTAGGAAAGCTTATGGCCTCCCAGAGTAACCTCTACCTCACATACATGTCTCTTGCTCTCTCCTAAAGGGCAGCACCTTACTCTCTCCTCCAGCTCTGCTTCACTCCCACCTTATTTGATTGCTATTTCCTGTCCTAATGTGTTTTATACCCCACCTCCTATAGACTGTAAGCTCATTTGAGCAGGGTTTTATTCCTGTAAGTTTTCTTGTAATTGTCCTATTTATAGTTAAATCCCCCCTCTCATAATATTGTAAAGTGCTACAGAATCTGTTCGCGTCATATACATGGCAATAATAATAATAATAATGAGTTTTTGTATGTTAACAAGCATAGGCCCACTCAGGTCTTAAACTTTCCTAGGGGTTAGTGCTTTTAGGAGTTTTATAGGGGTTGTAGAAATAAGCTTGGCTTATTTAGTTTGGCTGCTACTTCAAAGTGCTGCTACAAAGTGTACTTAGAGATACTCTGAAGGTAGTCTGAGGTATACAGAGGTGGCAAAAAAATAAAAGATTTATTTTTATTTAAATTCTTCAAGTCATTAAGGACTTAGTTCAGTGTAGTAGTTGCTTTGCATTTGTTTCACGTTCCACTTTTTGGAGATCTGAATGATGCATAATCTGTAGACAGTTCTCTATATTGCAGCAGGAGATTGTATTCTTGAAGTCTGATATATTGTAAATAATCTGTTTAACAAACTCAGGCTAGGGCTGTTGCAAAGCCACTGCCACATAGGCTTCCAAGAAATGGCAAATGGATTACTGTAGGATCTGGTAAACTTAGAGTTGTGGATACAAGGCATGTTGCATTTGGATTTTTCATCAGTTTTTTTAAAACTTGTCTTTCTTTCTGTGTTAGATTATCCTTACACTTTTCTTCTTTTTTCAAATTCCTCAGATCCTTTTCAACCAACTTCTCAAAGACTTTGATATTATCGCTATTGACATGTTGGGGATAAAACACCGATTATAGGTGAAGATCTGTGTGTGCATAGTCTTCCTCTTCATTTTGCTTTATATTAGTTCTCAACAAAAAAAAAGTTTCACTGTGAGTTTTCTAATAAATTTGTGGAGGTCGATGAATATGTTGAACTGTGGATTACTTGAATTTGGGGCAAATTTTAAACCCTTTTTTTAATAATGCCAATTTATTCTGATTGTAGTCTGATAAGTTAAAAACATTGATTTCTGTATCTTCGCCTTCTATATTCATTATATTTGGGTTGCTTCTTCTCTTTGTTCTTCTCTTCTTTGTCTCGATCTCTGGATCGGGTACCGTAGTGGATCTCTCCTTTCTCTCAATGTCTTTTTCAACGCAGTCCTCGTCTCCTCCCTTCTCTCTAAAAATACTGTTGGTCGTGAGTGGAGTGATTATATATATATCTATATGGTGTGTAGTCCTACGAGACTTGAACTGAACCTCTCTCCTATCCTACGGCAGTGTGTGTATTGTTTGCAGTGTGTGTATTAAATACAATGTGTATGTATGTGTATAGTGGATGCAGTGTCTGTGTCGTGTAACTAGTGTTTGTGTGGTGAATGCAGTGTGTCTAGTGGATGCAGTGTCTGTGTAGTGGATGTAGAGTATGTGCATGTAGTAGTGTTTGTGTAGTGCAGAGCCGTGCTGGTGGTTGAGCCGTTTAAATTAAATTGGGCTTAACTACTTTCACTGCCTCATACCAGTGGGCAGTTTGTAGAAAGGTGACAGTATAGGAGGACAATGTGTAGGAAGGTGACAGTATAGCAGGGTTAGTGTGTTGGAAGGTGAAAGTGTGGGGGGCAGGGTGTAGGAAGGTGACAGTGTGGGGGGCAGGGTGTGGGGATGACAGTGTGGATCGGCCAATGGAGGGAATGCCCGACATTTGTCTAAATATACATAGGGATTAAGGAGAGAGCGCAGGTAACTTTTTCTTTTCTTTGGTTTTTACTATATATTGGGGCTGATGTGTACTGTAGTCATTGCTGCCGGCCCAATAGTGATGGGAGTGAGCGCAGGACTTCTCTTTTTGTATTTGTATTTACTTTGTATCACACAGCCTTGTTACAATGCTGGTGCCCATCCCATGTGTTCCCTATTAAGGGTTAATAAGTATATAGGGGTGTATATAAAAATTACCCCTCTCTGTCTCATTAGAGATATCTTTGCCAGAAGCTCAAGGAAGCAGGATGAAGGGTTAGTGTTAGGACCCGCTTAGGGGGGGGGGGTCTGCCTTGACGTTGGCAGGCGGGCATTACTTTCAATGGCCATTGGAGCAACTAAATGACCTCCATTTGTCTAAATATACATAGGGATTAAGGAGAGAGCACAGGTAACTTTTTATTTTCTTTGGTTTTAACAGACAACATGCCCTCACTGATACACACTCACTGACAGACAGTCATTGTCTCACACACTGTTTAAGTAACACACACGTTCACTGTCAGACACACACTGACACGAACACACTCTCACAGACACATGCACTCACTGACATACACACACTCACTAACAGACACACACCTACTGGCAGATACACATTGACAGTCACACAAACATGACAAACACAGACTCTCACTGATTTGACATACACACATTCACTGACAGACACAGATACACTACTTGACACACACACACATTTACTGACAGGCACACAAACACTAAATGACAAACACAAACTCTATGATGTGACAGATACTCACAGACAGAAAAAAATAGTACTTTCTTTGTGCAGATACTCACAAACAGACACATACAAATTCACTGACAGACATACACACACACTCACACATTCACTGACAGACACACACACACACACATTCTCAAATTACTAATATTATTATTATAATTTGTCCACCCAGCCTCCCTACCTTTGGGAGAGCTGGAGTCGATCTGTATCGGGGTCCAGTGGGGCTGCTGTGAGGCAGGTGGCTGTGATCACATCAGAGGCAGCGAGGGAGCTGTAATCCTCCTGCTCTGCTCCCTCGCGGGCAGGGCCGTCTATAATATGAATAGGACCCTGGGCAAAGAGTTTTGTTGGGCCCCCTGGGCCCTGCGACCCTCCCAATCCCTCCTCTCCCCCAATTACGCCCAACCCCCAATCACACTGACATACTGACACATACACACAGACAGACATATTAAAACATTCACAGATACATACTGACACACACATACACTGACACACAAATATATACTGGCAGACATATTGACACACATTCAGACATATTGACACACACATACATACACACAGACACATACACACATAGACATGCTGACACACACAGGCATACTGATATACACACACTGACACAGACAGACATAGTGACACACACAAAGACAGACATACTGACATATACACACAGACATACTGCCACACACATAGACATACTGCCACACACACAGACATACTGACACACACACAGACAGGTATTTGACACACGCACACAGACAGATATTTGACACACACAGGCATACTGACATACACACAGACAGACATACTGACACACATACACTGACATAATTTTGACCACACACACAGACATGCTGACACACACACAGGTATGCTGACATACACACAGACAGACATACTGACACACACACACAGACATACTAACATACAGACAGACATACTGACACACACTCACAGACATACTGACACGCACAGACATACTGACATACATTTAGCCACCCTCCAACCACCCTTACCTTTTCTGGAGAGTGGTTTCCCTGGGGTCCAGTGGCAGGCTGAGGCAGTTGGGAGTTCTCCTCTGAAACTCCTCTCCTCCCTGCCTTCCTCCTCCCGCACGGCTCTGATCTCCTGTAGGAGGAAGTGACGCGCGGCACTCACTTCCTCCCAGCCGGCTGCCAAACAGGAAGGGGCCCGGTCGCGCTGTTTAAGCGTCACAGCGCTCGACCGGGCCCCTGCTGACAAAGGCCCACCAGGTGGCCCTTAGTGCATGGGCCACCCGGGCGCCCTCTTTAGCGTGTGGGACGATGCGGCTGCGCAAATCGCGGGGCCCACAGGGCAGCTGCTCTGGGGGTCCCCAGGAGCAACTGGGCCCGGGGCAGCTGCCCCATTTGCCCCGCGCTAAAGACGGCCCTGCTCGCGGGATGTCTACCGTTGCAGGGAGTCAGAACATTATGTCATATTGCAGCTCCCGATATCAGTAGATGGCTCGCGAGGGAGCAGAGCAGAAGGATTACTGCTCCCTTGCTGCCTCTTATGTGCTCACAGCCACCCGCCTTGAGGGTCCATAAACTGCTTCGTCCATAACAGGAGGAGGCACTTTGGGATAGATAGATAGATAGAGCCAGGGCCGGCCTTGGCCTTTAGGCACCCAGTGTGAAAAATCATACACCCAGGCTTACAGTCACACACAGAGTGTGGCGCACATGCAGTTACAGTGACACAGAGGCATACAGTTACAGTCACACAGAGGCAGACAGCCACACACAGAGGCAGACAGTCATACACACACAGTTATAGTCACACATAGGCACACAGCCACACAGGCAGAGGCAGACAGTCACACACACAAACACACACAGAGTTACAGTCCCACATAGGCACACAGCCACACACACACAGTTACAGTCACACATAGGCACACAGCCACACACACACACACACACACACAATTACAGTGACACATAGGCACACATCCACACAAACAGAAGCAGTCATACACAGGTAGACAGTCAAATACTGACATACACTGACATAATTTTGACCACACACACAGACACAGAGGCAGACACAATCACACACACACAGTTACCTCTGTCCATCATGGGCTGTAGTGGAGCAGTGCAGCTCTTGGAGTCTGGATGTTGGGGAAGCAGTAACTTCTTCCTGCTTCCCCCTTCCTGTGCAGCAGTTACCCCCAACCATTGTCTTCTGGGCACCTTCAGCCCTGCCCCGCTGTCATTTGGCCCTGTCCCCTCCACAATGTGTGTGCTTTTTTTTTTTTTTTATAATCCCAGTTGGAGAATTCATTATTCTCCACCAGGGATTATTAAAAAAAACAACCCCCCCGCCCCCAAAAACGCATTGCCCTTGATACAGTGCCTGCATTTGGGAGGCAGGGGAGTGGGGGTTGGGGCACGGCATGATGTAGGGGGGCCTGGGCCCCATCTGGCCCCCCCTAGTGACGCCACTGAATGTTAATAAGTGCCAGATAATGCATCTTGGGTGTAAAAACCCAATGGCAGAGTATAGAATATTTGAAACAGTCCTAACATCAACATCTGAGGAAAGGAATTTTATAACATGACAGGAGGCTTCCTATTTTGCATTAACTCTCTTTACTAAACTCCACAGCAGTAAAGAAAAACGTAAAGAGTAACAAATAAATCACTGAGCAGCATAGTATATATAAGGGTCATGCTGCCAGTACACTTCCTCTTTCTTTACTGCTCCATCGCAGACAGGTCAGAATATTTGCTCCCCTGGAGCTTTATACATTTATTGTCATTACTTGTTATACATTTATTGTCATTTCTTGTTTATTCCTTGCTATTGCAACATACTTTATCATCTTGGTTTTGCTTTTCCTTCTATTATTTGTTCTATACAAGGGCTGGGGGACTAGGGGCTCTCTGTGGGTTTTTCCTGCCTCCTTCTGCCCCTCTGTGCCTCCTGGGACCCTCCCTGGGCTTCCCCTTGGTTTCCCCAGGTTCCCCCTCTGCCCCCCTACCCTGGAGTGCCCTCCTGGGCTTCCTCCTTGCGGCTGGTTTTGTTCGCGGCCGTTTTCGCGCCGGCCCGCTTCCGGCCTCAAAATTTAGTCCCCGGCTTGCGGCCTACCTCGCGGCCGCCATTTTGGATCGCGGACATCGCGAGATTCTCGCGGCCATCTTAGTTTTGCCTCGTGCATCTCATTAGGGACTCAGTGTGGCTGTGCTAGCTTGCTGTTACCTCCTAAGCTGCTGTTTTTCACACCTATTTGTGTCTGACACCCCTGTGACTGTAGGATTACCTGCTCAGCACTCCATCTGCTGCTTTCAACCTGCTACTCAGTCTCTGTGCCTCATCTGCTTCTATCAAGCTATCCTGTGGCTGGGTCAGTCAGGTCAGTGCTGCTGCCTGTTTATTATTATTGTGGCCTGCACTTAAGGGTACCATCCCTGTGCAACCGGGGTGAGCCCCCACTATAAGACGCTGCTTACTGGGAGACTAGCTGTTGCAGTTCTCTCTAACTGGGTGAGCCCCAGTTTGTAAGGTCACTACTATACCCTGCTGGGGTTATTTTGGGCTTGTTCCCACCATACTTCCAAATCTGACCCTACGCCTACTATCAAGACCTGGGTGCCTGTTCATTGCTGTGCCTCTCAGTGACCTATAAGCCTACCCTAACATGGAAGATTCCCAGAACGTCCCTGTGGACTTCCAGGCCATGATTAACGCAGCTGTCGCTGCCTCTGTGGAGAAGGCACTCTCCAAGGCCCGAGCTTCGGCTCCTGACGTACCAAAACGCAGACGTCCACGCCACGAATCGGATTCTGAAGTGTCCGACCACCAGGCACAGGAGGATTCCCGCCCTAAAAAACGCCATGACAAAGGCGAAGACTACACACCCAAACCGACTAAGGGTAAGGCACCTGCCAAGCGCAAGTCTGCCAAATTACACACCCCGGCCCCGCGTCAGGAGTACTCTTCAGGCGAAGAGCAGGACGCACAGTCCATGTCAGTGCTGGATGAATGGCAAGCTGACGCCTCCGACTCGGACTACGACGCATGGGGCTCGGACGAGAAATCTGTCTCCGCTTTCATGCGAGAGACCCTACTGGGTGCGGCCCAGACAGGAGGTGCAGAGGACACTGCGGACGCAGAGCCTCCTCTTGATGCAGACACCATCTTGGACCCCTCAGGCCAGGTGATGTTCGACCCCCGCAACATTCGGCACCCCAGATCAGGTGACTGGTCGCCTCCAGAACACCTTTCAAGATTTATGCACCTGTGGCTCCGCAAACCTCTGGAGAAAGAGGTCCGCAGCCGTCTCAGGTCTGAATGCCCACGCCCTTCCCTGCCGGATAAGGTCGCTCAGACCCCGGAATTCGACAAGGTTATGTCAACCTTCATGACGCGCAGCGGTAGAGACCCTCGCCGAGGGGTGGAGAAAGGCCTATGGGGCGCCCAAGATAACCTGCTGGATTCTGTCGGCCCCCTGGCTCGCATTATGTATCTGGCTGATGATGCCTACACCAAAGCCGATTCCTTCTCCGCTGAGGACATCAGGGAATGGGCACATGATATTCGTGAGTGGGCACAACGGTGTTTTTGTTTCATCGGAAACACTAATGTTACGCTCTCTTCGGAGAGAAGAAAAGCAGCGTTGTACCGTATTAACGGCAAATTGGCAGACCTTGGCACAAAGGAAATTGGGCCCCAGGCACAAGGGAAACTATTTGGCGAACCGTTCCTCAAGGAACTCAACAAACACGTGAACGTGTTCACCTCCCTCAATAAGGCGCAGTCCTCAATGCGCAGAGTTTTCAGAAGCAACCCTACCAGAGGGGTTTTTGGAAGGGCTGGCCGGCAACGGGGCCGTGCCGCCAGCCGATTTTGGCCTTCAGGCCCCCGCACTCAACCAACACCATTTTACCCGACAAGAGACTACCGGCAGCAATCCTTTTCCAGAGGCTCGGATAGAGGTCGTGGACCCCGCGGACGCGGACGTTCCCGCTTTACCGCAGGTAAGGACCCATATTCCTCCACTGTTACCATGTACCCGCACTGCGGGCCGTATTTCCCTTTCTTTCCAGAATTGGGCCGCCCTATGCTCAGACACATGGATCCTACAAACTGTACAGGGTTATATCATAGACCTAGTGGGGACCCCTTTTCAGGTTCAGCCCCTCGCCCCATCCACATGTCACCCTCCGACCACAACCTTGTCAACACGGAGCTACGCGAGCTCCGAGACAAAGGGGCTATCCAGCCGGCCCGCGACGGGGGTGGTTACTTCAGCAACATCTTCCTGGTTCGGAAAAAGTCGGGAGAATACCGCCCCGTCATCAATCTACGCGCCCTCAACGCATATGTGGTCTATCGCCACTTCAAGATGGAAGGCATCCACCTCCTGCGAGACCTTCTTCGAAGCAACGACTGGTTCACCAGACTCGATCTAAAGGACGCGTATCTGTCAGTCCCGGTGCACCCGGACTGTCGAGCACTCCTACGCTTCCTCTGGCACGGACGCCCTTGGCAATTCACTTGCCTCCCTTTCGGGCTCAGCTCAGCCCCATGGTGCTTCACCAAACTCCTAAAACCAGTGGTGGCCCACCTAAGATCAAGGGGCATTCGATGCATCATCTACTTAGACGATCTCCTCATCTTCTGCGCCGACGAACACAGACTACGCCAACACACTCACCTGGCAGTGTCCCTACTGGAGTCTTTGGGGTTTATCGTAAACCAACAGAAATCGGAACTGACCCCTACCCAGACGATACAATTCCTCGGCTTCGAGATCGACTCGACGACATGCACTCTGAGGCTACCAGCCTCAAAGATCACAGCCATTCGCAAGGAGATTCGCAGGGTTCTCCGTCTCGATTCCATTCCACTACGCAATCTGGCCAGGATTGTAGGACTCCTCTCGGCTTCCATTCAGGCCATATTTCCGGGTCCCCTCCACTACAGGGCCATGCAACGTCTCAAGGCGAAATACCTACGCCGCAGGCCTACTTACGACCAACCCGTCCCGGTGACGATGGAGGTTCGCGAGGAATTATCATGGTGGCTGGACAGCATGCAAGCCTGGAACGGCAGGGCCATATTCGGAGACGCCCCAGACTTCGTACTGGAATCAGACGCCAGCCTGTGGGGATGGGGTGCCACCAACGGAACCATCTCCACGGGGGGAACATGGACGGCGCAGGAGCTCTCCATGCACATCAATTGCCTCGAACTCCTGGCAGGATCCTTCGCGATTCGCAGCTTGGCCCGGGAAAGATCCAACTGCTGCATCCTCCTGCGCATGGACAATGTATCCGCAGTCCAGTACATCAACCGCCTGGGAGGCGCTCGCTCTCGCCTGCTGTCGGATATCACGAGAGGCATTTTCGACTATTGCCTCCCTCGCAACATCACGCTACAGGCAGAATACTTGCCAGGAGAAATCAATCTCACAGCCGACTGGTTCTCTCGCCACTGGAGAGACGTCAGCGACTGGAAGCTAAACACGAGAATCTTCAGGGCCCTTGCAGCCCGGAGGGGTCCCTTTCACCTGGATCTGTTTGCCTCTCGCAACAATCACCAGACCCCGGAGTTCTTCAGCTGGCTCCCGGAGAGCAAGGCGACAGACGCATTTCTCCAACAATGGCCGTCGACAGGAGCCTACGCTTTTTCCCCATTCTCCATGATTGCGAGAACACTACACCAGATACGGACGCAACAGATCAAACTGGTTGTCATAGCGCCCTTGTGGCAGAGCCAACCATGGTTCCCGGACCTCCTGGCCTCCTCCTACAGGGACCCTCTTCTCCTACCATCCTTCCCGGACCTGCTCACGGATCCCAAAGGGCATCTCCACCCACTACTCCTGGAAGACCGGCTACCTCTGGTGGCTTGGTCTCTTTCGGGGGTTCCTGGCGAGTCAGCGGACTATCGCAGGCTGCTAGGGACCTCTTATGGGACTCCTGGGCCCCGGGAACTAGACGCTGTTACCTTTCAGCTTGGGCCTCCTGGTCTACTTGGTGCATGGAACGGGACTCCGATCCCTTTACAGCACCTATTCCCATGATTCTTAATTTTCTCTCCTCCTTGTTTTCATCTGGCCGCTCTTACCATTCGGTCAACGTCGTGCGCTCCGCGATTTCGGCGGCTCACACCCCCGTCGGGGATCTCCCGGTCGGCAAAGACCCTCTGGTCTGCCGTCTACTCCGCGGTATGCGGCTCCGCCGTCCCCCGCCCCCAGATACCCTCACCTATGGGATGTGGGACTGGTTCTCCGCTTCTTCAGGGATTGGCTTCCGAATGACCGCCTCTCCCTACGCCAACTATCCGCTAAGTGCGCTTTCCTCCTCTGCCTCGTATCTTTCCGACGGGTTTTGGACGTTCGGGCCTTCGACGTGGACGCTTTCGAAGTGGCCCCTGAAGGGGTCACGTTTCACATTTCCCGTCGCACTAAGTCGGGTTCGACCTCGGTCTTTTACCCATTTTTTCCCGACGAACCGCAGCTTTGTGTCGTGTCCACCCTCCGCAGGTATGTTTTGGTTACCTCCTCGCTCCGGTCCTCTACGTCGGGCCAACTCTTAGTCTCCTACGTGCGCCCTCACGCCCCAGTCTCGGTTACCACCTTGGCCCGATGGATCCGCTGGATCCTTTCCCTCGCAGGTATAGACCCCGCATTCGGCGCCCACTCCGTTCGCGGAGCGGCAGCGTCATCAGCCTTCCTGGCAGGGGCGTCCCTGTCGGATATCCTCCGAACGGCGGACTGGTCTAGGGAATCCACTTTCCGTACATTTTACTTTCGCACTCCCCCTTCTGCTGGGATGTCTCTTCTTCAGCGTTAAAACTGCAAAATAGGAAGTCTCCTGTCATGTTATAAAATTGAAGATTATGCTAGCTTTAGTGTACTAATAATCTTAATTTTAATAAGGACAGGAGGCGAGTATTTTCCCTCCCTTTTGTTCCCTACCCTGACTCCTCGGGGGAGTGGATCTTAAGGTGATGGATTTTGGGATTTGTGTTAGTAGTTACTCTACCTTCTGTATATATTCGGTATCCCTTCCATCTCTATCCCGGTGTTTCCACTTAGACGGACAGTTTAGTTGTACAACATGCTTACACCTAACACACACTTAGCCTATGGCCAGCTTACTGTCTGTCTGTTCTGTTTTACTTACACCATTCTGTTAAAGCCCACAGGCGTGAACAGTTACGGTTCAGTACCTAACCGATTTTATACTCTCCTTTCAGTGTAACCCTCTTCAGGACCTCCACTGGTCGCTGGTTCGTTAACCTCATGACTCCGTAAGATGGGATGACGGCTTCGTTTGGTCTTTCCTCCTATCTCGTTACCAGGAGTCTCCTCAAGTTCCGCTCGCCAGAGACCGCAGTTCCTGTTTCGTTGAGTTTCTGGATGTTTGAGCTCTATCTGGACTTGGATGTCGCTTTAAGAAAGAGGAAGTGTACAGGCAGCATGACCCTTATATATACTATGCTGCTCAGTGATTTATTTGTTACTCTTTACGTTTTTCTTTACTGCTGTGGAGTTTAGTAAAGAGAGTTAATGCAAAATACTCGCCTCCTGTCCTTATTAAAATTAAGATTATTAGTACACTAAAGCTAGCATAATCTTCAATTATGGGGTAATTATTTCAGATGACTTAAAGATAGGCAGACAATGTAATAGAGCAGCATGAAATGCTAGCAGAATGCTTGGTTGTATAGGCAGAGGTATTAGAGGTAGAGAGAAGGAACTGATCATGCCATTGTATAGAGTACTGGTCAGACCCCGCTTGGAGTACTGTACGCAGTACTGGAGACCGTATCTCCGGAAGGATATCTTCTTCTTCTCCCCCCTCCCTCCAATCTTCTCCACTCCCCATCCCTCCCTCCAATCTTCTTCTTCTCCCTCCTCCCTCCCTGTAATCTTCTCCCCCCTGTAACCTTCTCCACTCCCCCCTCCCTCCGTGTAACCTTCTCCCCCCCTCCCTGTAACCTTCCTCCACTCTCCCCCCTCCCTCCAGGTGTAACCTTTTACTCCCCCCCCCTCCTGTAACCTTCTCACTCCCCCTCCCTCAGGTGCCAACCTTCTCCCCCGGCCTTCTCCACTCCCCTCCCTCCAGGTGGCAACCTTCTCCCCCTCCCTGCCAGCCTTCTCCACTCCCCCCTCCCCTCCGTGCTTAACCTTCTCCCCCCCTGTGACCTTCTCCACTCCCCCCTCCCTCAGGTGTAACCTTCTCCCCTGTAACCCCTTCTCCACTCCCCTCCCTCCGTGTAACCTTCTCCCCCCCCTCCTGTAATCTTCTCCCCCCCACTCCCTTATAATCTCCCCCCCTGCCTCCCCCTATAATCTTCTCCCCCACATACCCTTCTCCCCACTCCCTCCCATCTTCTCCCCCCTTCCTCCCCTCTTCATTAAGCTGAAGTGGTCTGGGTGCCTATAGTGGTCCTTTAAGGGAGTCTGTACAAAATATTTTTTACTCACTTCCTCACTGCTGCATGAGACACATATGCAAACGTCTCTGCCAGCAACAAAAAGACTTGATACTGTATACTAAATTAATTTCACCATTGGGAAGCTGCATGCCACACACATTGTCCAGTCTCTGCCAACAATAGCAACATTTCACCTTATGAGTCACATTGCAACAGTGTTTCTTTATACAACATAGTGCTTTATCTTGCACTCATAAAGGTACCTTTGTTTAAGGGAATCTGTACAATTGTTTTACTCCTCATTTCCTCACCAATACAAATTTTTCATTATCATCAATAAAAGTTAATTTCAAATCTGTTATCTGTATATCTTGGTCTGGGCAAATCTTTTCCCCTTTTTTGTCCTTTACATATAGGGTCCATGACTAGTTTTTCTCCCACCTCTTTTTTAAGTTCTCACTATACACACATTACACACACACACACACACACACAAACACACACACACACTCTTTGCAGTGTAGTTACTATACACAAACAACATCCACTACACATACACACACTCTGTATTCACTATACACTCACTACATCCACTATAAAAACACACTTTGCATTCACTATGCACACACTACATCCACTACACATATACACTCTTCATTCACTATACACACTCTGCATTCACTATACACACTGCATCTAATACACACATACTACATCCACTACACAGACACACTGCATTAACTATACACTCACTACATCCACTACACAAACACACCCTCTGCATCTAATACACACAAATATTACACAAACATACAATCTGCATCCACTTTACACACTGCATCCATGAAAGGCACACTGCATGCACTTAATATATCATTTTCCATACCACTTCATCCACAATTTGTAGGCTGCCTCAAAATGGTCTAGGTAGTGTGTAGCTTTTTTCACTTGTACCAATGTTGCAAACCATCTGTTCGGCTCAATACTACAATAAGCTTTTTCCCATTGTACCATGTATCCCAGTTCTGCAGGTCGGTCAGCCTCCAATAACCATTGGTAACACAGAGAGAGTGGTTTAGGGAGTCCCAGACATAGTTTATTAAATGTATACAGCTTAAGGGAGTTAAAGGACCACTATAGGCACCCAGACCACTTCAGCTTAATGAAGTGGTCTGGGTGCCAGGTCCAGCTAGGGTTAACCCTTTTTTCTATAAACATAGCAGTTTCAGGGAAACTGCTATGTTTATATTAGGGTTAATCCAGCCTCTAGTGGCTGTCTCATTGACAGCCGCTAGAGGCGCTTGCGTGCTTCTCACTGTGATTTTTACAGTGAGAAGACTCCAGCGTCCATAGGAAAGCATTGTGAATGCTTTCCTATGAGACTGGCTGAATGCTCGCGCAGCTCTTGCCGCGCATGCGCATTCAGCCGAGGAGGAGAGGAGGCAGAGAGGAGGAGGAGAGCTCCCCGCCCGGTGCTGGAGAAAGAGGTAAGTTTAACCCCTTCCTCACTCTAGAGCCCGGTGGGAGGGGGGCCCTGAGGGTGGGAGCACCCTCAGGGCACTATAATGCCAGGAAAACGAGTATGTTTTCCTGGCACTATAGTGGTCCTTTAACTCTGGTCAGCCCAGCCCCCTCTAGGACATGTTTCAGATGCAGCTATGTACACATCTTTCAGTTTGGTAGCATAAAAATTCATTGTGAATTAGGAAACTGTCATATCCCATTGTCATATACAAGATTCATTACCCTAGTAATACCCCTCCGTGTCCAATGGTACAATGCTAAGTCATTTGTTCAATATGTTAAGCTGTTTAAAAAGGCATACATGCCCATGGGTTTAGTAACCAGTTTGGGAGCCCATTTAAGCAAAGTGCGGAGTGATACTTTTGTAGTTGTCAATAGGTTTGGTCGATGGGGTTGTAAGTGGGTGGGGACCCATATCAGATCCAATAGCTAATAAGGTGCACTGATTGCCTTTTCTAATGGATGCCATAGTGTAGTCTATGGTGTCATCGTAAGTCTTGCCATCTGTGCTAGAATGGTAGCTAAATAATATTTAGAGATGTTAGGTACCCCCACACCTCCAATTCCCATACCCAAACTGATACTCATCAGGGAGATCCTGTGTTAATATTATAGTGGTCAGAAACAATAAGCCGAGTAATAGTAGTGGTGGTGTAGGTTGGTTGTGGTGAGCTGAAACCGATGTTCGGGTAGGCCTGTAAAAGAAGGCCCCCCCCCAAGATGAATGGCTTAAAACATGGAGTGGTGGGTGGGCTGAACCAGACGGTCTTGGCCCTGTGGAAGAAATTTAAAAGAATTTATAGGCCTGTTAACCCCTTTCACAACTATACTCATATGTGTAATTTCAATTTTATTTTGACCTAAACATATATTTGACATAAGTATAATTATTTTCTCAGCTTTATTTCCAGCTCTGGGGGAACTGTCTGACATCTCAGGTAGTCCTCCTACAGACAGTTCTTTAGCCTGCTATTGCGATCATGTAATTGTGATTACATCACGATCACAAAGCCAAGGAGGGACGAATTTGTTGGAGGGAGACTGCCTTGGTTGTCAGGCAGTCCCCCAAAGCATAGACAACCACTAGAGGAGGACTTAACCCTGCAAGGTAAATAATCACACTTGTCGGGTTAAGGGTGATGGGAGTTGGCACCCAGACCACTTCAATGAGCTGAAGTGGTCGGGGTGCCTACAGTGTCCCTTTAACGGAAAGGATCTCAACTCATCACACAAAAGGAAGTTGGCTCTAGGGGAACTATACAAACTAAACTCAACTGTTGCATGCCTGCAGGAGACCTATTTTTGTAAGCGGGATCCACCGCATTGAGAATGCTTTCCTATGGACTGGCTAAATGCGCGCGCATTCAGCCGATGACGACAAGGAGGAGGAGGAGAGTCCCCCCCAGCACTGGAAAAAGAGGTAAATTTAACCCCTTCCACCCCCTAGAGCCCCTAGAGTATGTTTTCCTGTCACTATAGTGGTCCTTTAATTGACCTCACTTTGGGGAATGGGGACACAATTTTGTGAATAAAGGTCCACTGTACTGACTGTAAGCCAAGTCCCCAGATACCATATTTAAGAGTCTGACCATTAGAATACAAATCTCTGGGTGGGCACATCTGCTCGGTATGTCAATGCTTAGTATTAATCTTTACGTGGAAAAGGTGGCCCTATTGTGTTAACGCTACCACTATGTTTGGAAGGGAAATTAAGGGGTTGGACACCTGTGCAAGCAGCTATTTTATGATGTATTTGTTTACTATTCCAGTATGTCGGATGGATTCCATGGATTCCAGTAATGGCTTGAGGGCAAGGAGGAAAAGCAGCGGGAAATGGCTCTTTGAATGCCCATTAACCAGGACTTGAGCCGATGGGTCATTATATAGAACCTTAATTCACTTCATTGGATAGCTCCTATCCGCTCAAGCATGAGGAACAGGAAGTCCCAGTGCACCCAGTCAAACACCTTTTCCGCATCAGTAGACAGCAGGAGAAAGATGCTTGACTGACTCCTTCATCCATGTATCAGTGACAGAACCTGTGTATTATCCCTGGGCTCTCTATGAGGAACAAACCCTACCTGATCTAAGTGTATCAATGAGGGAATATAGTGTTGAAGGAACATCGCTAGTATTTTTGGCAAACGATTTTAAATCACAATTCAGGAGCAATATAAGTCTGCAGTTCGCACAATGCTTAACATTCTTGCCCTCTTTAGGGTTTATCGTGACATGTGCCGAAAGCATTTGCACAGAAATCATGTGATCATCCTTAATTGCGTTAAGGCCAGGAGAAATTGTTTGTAGAGTTATTCTGCAAAGCATTTATAGTAATGCAGGGGCAAGCCATCCAGACCAGGGAATTTGCCCGATTTTGTGGTCTTAACAGCTGCACTGAGTTACTCCTGGGTCAGTGGGCATCTAGTAGTTCTGCAGTGTCGCCAGGAAGAGCCTGTCATACATGTGTAGGATAGTTTAGTTTATCCATCTTAAAATAGAAACATTTTATGCTAAAAGATCTCTTTATTTCCCATTAAAAAGGGCAAAGAGGTTCCCAAATGGTTCTGTACGTGTTGGAAAAAAAAGGAGAGTTCCAGTAGGTGATATTTTCTTTCTAAAGGAGTAAAAGGATTACTGTAGAAGGTTGGTAGAAATACTTCAGGATTAAGAATTGCTGTATTTGTATTTAACTTACTGGATTTTTGTAAACGCTAGGGGCAGAGGACTGCCACACCCCCTCACTCCAGAAACACTTCTTTATTAAACATATACACACAGTTTAGCCACTGACAGTACTGAATGATTAGAACAAGAAAGCAGAGAAGGAGAGGACACACAGGGAGGCATATAGTAAGGATATCACCAAATGTTTGTAGTTTCTTTGACTGTCTGCAGCCATATGTGAATTTAAAGCTGCTCACTCACTGCTGTCCGAGCTGAAACAGTATGCACACTTTTGATAAGAAAGTCTTTTTGACATGAGGGTTGTGGCTAAGCGGTTCCTTTAAATAGGTAACTAAATCTTGACTTTCTAAGTGTAACAATGCCTGCCTTATTCTATCAAATTTATATGAGTTTGAACATCCATAAATGTAACAGAATGGAGTTACAATGTTGCTAAAGGCTTTGCAACATATTCGGGACTCTAGATACACAGCCAAAAGGATTATGTATGTGTCTAACAAACTGTAAACGGAGGCAGATCTGAATATAATATTGCTAGTTCATATATTATCTTACGATTTTTGGATAAACTTTTAAAATAATTTAATGTTCTGAAAAATATTTTACATTTTTTTATATATTGGTATATTTCTTGATATTTGAATATTTTGAGAAGAACAAAACAAAAACATTTTATTTTTCTTTATTTTTGCGCTTTTTAGCAAATAAGTTTTATGTGAATAGCATATAAACAATATGGACACTGGAGTTGGACAGACATCACCAAGCTGAACCTACTCAGTTTTGTGGTTATGAACCAAGACACCCAAACTCCCCTATAGGCAACTAATGAGCTTGTAATGTGTGGAATGCCAGGAATGGGCTTCATGCGCCTTGTGACTGATTGTTGTGGTGCTCTGAAACACAGACTAGTAAGGCACGTGTGTTCAGTATATGTAGTTGGGCAGCCTTCTATGGCTAGAGAGCAGAGCGTTTATGCTGGTGCAGAAACAGGAGGCCGTGGTCATATGCGGCTCAAGCGGGGTTGGCTATAATGGTACAGGGGTACCGCATGCGTGCTCAATGCGATCAGGGATACACTGAGAGCTATATCTGAGGCTATATATATATATATCTATATACGGAGCCAGAACAACAGAGGCATGGTAGTTTCAATTAACATCAAAGAAAGAAAAAAAAAAAAAAACTGAACACATTTAAGTTGCATTATATGCAAGTTAGGCACAGTTAGGTGCGGCCACAGAGTTCAGGGTTGGCAGTTTGGGCACAAATGGGGTGATGTCCGCTACATTCCAGGTTGAGTGACTTGGTGGCGGCGTCTTTTCCTCTGGCAGGCCGAGGGATCGCAGGAAGACAGGCGCTTCAGTTGGGTGTGATATGGCATATGTCTTGCCCGCTTTGTCAGCACGTAGACGACAGGGGCCCCATTTGTAAGTGATCGAGTTCTCCTGGAAGAGCCGGGTAATTGGCTTAAGAGATCTCCGCCATGTCAAAGTATTCCTTGAGAAATCCGGACAAAATGCCAGTTGTGCCCCCTCAAAGGAGACTGTGGGGGAGCCCCTGACTGCCTCCATAATAACACCACGGTCAGAGTCCCGCACCAGTTTTAATAAGACATCCCTGGGTACCTCTTGGGCTGCGTAGGTTGCTTTGTTAATTCGGAAGCAGGAATCCAGACCAAGCTGTTTGGTCTGTTTGGGCATGAGGAGAGTGGCAAGGAGTCTCCTGCAATAATGAGGGAGATCTGCTCCTGAGATCGTTTCCATCACCCCCCTTATCCTCAGGTTGTGTGCTCTGGCCTTGTCCTCCATCTGGGCTTGCTGGTCAGCACACTGCTTCTGCAGGGTTCCTACGGCAGCATCTGTAGCTGATTGTGCCAGTTTGGAGCCTTTCATGCTTTCCTCCACTGTATGCACACGAGTTGTTAGGGTGAACACTGCTTCATGGATTGGTGCCATGTCCGCATTAAACATGGCCTGGATCTCTTTCATTAAGGCTTTAATGTCAGCCTTGGTGGATGGGGCAGAGTCATCCTGTTCTGTGTATGCCTGTGGCCCTGTTCGCCGCCTCAGTGGAGGAGACAGTCCGGCTGTGCTGCTGTCCTCGTCTGAGGACATTAGTGTATAGGCCTCGGCGGGCACTATCTTGGCGGTATCAGGCCGCACTGTCCTGCACATAAATGTGCTATATCTCGGGAACCCCAGCCCGGATCCGAGCACATCTTCTTGTTTTTCTCCCCCATACTGTCAGGGATTGGTCTGCAGCAAATGGAGCCCGGTAGTGCAGGCAGTGTCAGCTCGTATCTTGGTTTACCCGGGCCGAGTTGCGGAGCTGTTCCGAGATGCGTCTAGCTCGCATAGGCCCAAAACAAAAACATTTTATAAGTGTATACAAAAAAATATTAAATCATTTGAAAAGTTTATCCAAATATATTAAGCCAAGGCCTTAGTGGGAAATCTTCTATGGGCTCAAACGGGGGTTCTGTTAAACACTCCATAGTCCATGAAGAGTGTCTTTATGGTTGAATTTAGCACCAGGAGATATACCTTTCCCCAGATACTAATGTAGATTTCTTCTTAGCTACATTTCAGAAACCAAGCTGTGACGGTACAATCCGTTACTCCGTCAAGCCTCCCTTCTTCCCATAAAATAAAATCCCCAAGTAATCCACAGAGTAGTAAATCGCTGGTATCACCGAATAATCCACACATGAGCCAAAGCTTAATGCTGGAACAAGACTTTACTGGAAGTAACAACAACAGGTATTCAAGCTACAGTTTCTTTTATGCCCTGCTCCCATGCAGGGGAGGGACACACACGTTATCTACAGTAGCCAATAAAACAGAGGTTACAGCCCACACAAAATCCTCCCCTCTGCCTGTGATTCAATTATCTTATACAATAGAAGATCAATTATCACAGGTAGGAAAAATACAGTTTTTACAGCATATTCATAACTTCTAAAATATACATCACATTCACATAAAAATTATATATTCACAATCAATCCATTCAGGGAAACAACATATCAAAAAATGGCATGAATCAGACCAGGGGTTCAGAAGTTAGTAAAGTATCTTTTGGGGCATGGCTGGCAGCATGGCTATCTGGCCCAAACCAGTTTTACAGAGCCCTCTATCCTGGAGACAATGGGGAACATAATCCAATTATATCCAGGGATAGAGGCAGACTCCATTGAGCACATGTTCCCAGTAAAACACAAAAGGATACAAAAATACATAACTCCTATCATACTGAATTGAACGGGCCAAATCTCCCAGGGTCCATAGTCACAGGGCAAGAGGCGGCCAAGCAGTCCTCTCCAGGCACAAGTGGAGAAGGGCACTTCGTCACAGTAATAAATCCATGGATAAAGTAGCAGGGAGGGAAAGTACCGAATGAATGGAGGGGGATTCTTCACACAAGCTAAATATTTGAATAATCTTTGGATGCATTTCTTGCTCCATATTGAAGAAGAATCCAATATCTCCCCTAAGAAAGATTTACAGGGTTATTCAGTAAAGTCAGAATTCATGGTAAATTAAAAATATAAAGGAACATTATGGTGTTAGGATTACAAACATGTATTCCTAACACTAAAGTTTTAGGCTACCTATCAGGGTCCCTGCCATCCCTCCCTCCCAGAATGGAGAAATAAGGTAAATTTACTTACCTTTTCTCCCATGTCATGCTGGTATCGATGTGGATAGCCCTGCCTTCATTGCTGAGATCATCAATCTGGATGCTCTTAGCCAATCTAATGCTTTCCAATAGGAAATCACTGGGAAGCTAGTAAAACTATTACATAGGTGCTGCTCCTATGGACGACCAGCGTCTTCTCACTGTGATTTTTACAGTGAGAATCGCAGAAGTGCCTCTAGCGGCTGTCAGTGAGACAGCCACTAGAGGCTGGATTAAACCGCAGTGAAACAGAGCAGTTGTTTTCAGCTGTAGGGTTAAAACTAGAAGGACATGGCACCCAGACCACTTTATTGAGCTGAAGTTGTCTGGGTGCCCAGAGTGGTCCATTAAGCATCTTTTAGATCCAAAGATTCCATCGACTTTTAGCATAAGCAGAGTAGCTGAAGATATGGATTCCAGGTTGAGGCAAAATGTTTAGTATGTAGGGTTTTTTTGTAATCAAAAGAAAATAAGTTGTCTAATGATACCAGAGGAGATATTCTGGTATCAGGCCTCTTGGGGATGATTGTGTTCCACCCTTCACACCGAGCATGCACGTCTTTGTAACACGTCAAAGCCATTCCTGATACCTGACTAGTATAGGCAGAAAGTGGGAAGAGGCACCTAGCATGCATATCCAAGGACAAATTCTAAGGAAAGGGTTTGAATACTGCACGAATGCACCCAACAAAAGCCAAAAGAGCCCTGAATCACAACACATGCTGCACAACAGGTGCCTTCACCATGGGTCCGGTACAAAAATAAAAATGTGACATCTCGCCTATCCTGTCCCTTGAGGGAAAGGTCGATACTGGCTCAGTTTTAGGGTCTGCTGGTTTTATAGTATGGGAGGAAGCATTATTATGTCAATTATGTATGCCAAAAATCTATTTCTGTCCTTCTCTGGGAAACAGCTGCAAAATTCACATGTGCTTACTGCTGCTATACGTATAGAAAATACCTGTATAAAAGCATCAAGCCTTAGGCCACTGTAACTCAAATAAATCTTTCATTCATTTACCCTTATTAAAAAAATTAAGAGATGACAATCACATGAAACAATTTTATTATACATCTAAGAGGCTCTATGTAAAAATCTTCACTGCATGCAGTCCTTTTCATATGATTTCTAGTCAAAGCATAACACCTGTCCCAATAATTTCCAAAACTATTCCCAACAGGTGACATTTTAGTAGGATATCTTATTTGACTGATTTACCTCTTCTTGTCCCTTCTTCCCTATGTGTTGCATTCCATTACATGCAGGAGCTTGTTTCAAATACTCCACTCCCCCAAGCTCACACAGGGCTGCTGGAAGGTGTATGTAGAGAAAGGAAGGGGGGTGTTAAGTGACAGGAGACAGAAGAGTCACTGACTCTTGAAAATTAAACAGAGGCAGCTTTCACTAATTGAGAACACAGCATACAGACAGACAGACTCTTAATCTTAGGTAAGCCAGCCTGTGAAATGAAGTGTGTGATGAATACCTATACTGAATGAACGTGGAGGGGAGTGAGTGGTATGTTACGGGACCTGTTGATCATGTCAGTCGGGAATTTAGGCTTCAGCATTAATATTGTTAGAGATGAGTCACTGGCTTGTTAAGGACCATGTATTTTAGAAAATATTTTGTTTTGCATGTGCTAAATAAAGATCTTGAGGTCTAATGACTGAGAGCAGGAAGGAGGGAATCACCTTAAATAGGCTCAGCCACAAGTCTGTGTTTGAGGACTAAGAAGAGAGGAAAAAGGAGAGACAAATGAGGATAAGAAAATATATAAATAATATATCATTTAGTTTTTGTTTTTCATCTCATACATTACATTTAAATTACCTCCAGTTGATAAAGTTAAAGGGGCACATAGATACAAAACTACCTTCTCCAATGTCTGAATGTTAACAGCTTAAAGTTGGTGTGATCATTATTTGCAACCACTATAAATCAGACAGAAAAATACTTTAACATTTATAGTTTCACTGCATAGGAAGAGAAACTAAAGCACTAGATGTAATTATATGGTATGTATTATATTTATGTCTTATCTAATATTAAACCACAGTTACCTTAGTATTAGAACATGGCTTACATTAGCAGCAGGTGCTAATATTGCAGGAAGAAGCAGGTTTAGGCACCAACAAAGAACACTGCTTATCTGCAACCATCGCTGACGTCAACAAAGTATTCTCTTCCCGACTAACAGGGCAAATCTCACAAAGAGACTTTTCAGGCACGAGAACACAGAATATATTACTGAACTGAAGCAACGAGGTGAATCACGGAGAGGGTTGATGCACTTAACTGGGAACTGTTGAAACATGATCAGGCCAAAGCAAACACAAAAACTGCTAAATGACAATTTTTTGAAGAAATAAAAAATACAATATGACAAGGTAAACTTTATACTTGTGTTCTTTATCTCCAAAAGTGATAAACACAGAAAGATTTATTTATTTATGTTCCCAACCATTGGCGTTCAAAAAAAGTGTTCCACTTCACATAAATTTGGCCAAAACAACCAAGCTGGAAAAAATCCTCAGCTGTTTTTCCAACTTGACTACCTCGGCAATACTCTTGTCAATTCTCCACAGTTTTTGACTTAGTGTCTAAAACCCTGTATGTAAACTATATTATGCAGTGGGGAGATATATTATACATTATAGCTAACAGAAAGTAAGGCAATGTTCTAAACATGGTGCAATCATTAAGGAAACCAGTGGAATGCTCCTGCTGATTCTACAGTGACTGAGACACTTTTTGAACTTTGACAGCTTCATAAAAATCCCCAGGTAATGTTCTAAGCAGGCATTGAAGTGGAGCTTATTCAGTAATTTTGCACGGATAATGTGGAAGCGTTAATTCCATTTAATCAATGCAGGAGAGGAGGAGATCTCTGGGTGCCAAGGAGAGACCCAGTTTTTCTAACTAAAATAAATACATTTCCAAAGATTCCACACAGCATCAAATCAAGGGGGAGAACAAAAACACATGTCCAGCACTCTTTAGGAAATTCCACCTAGAAAAGATTTTACTATTAAGGCTATCATTAAAACTGAAATCAGTTAGTTTAGAAAAAAGAAAATCATGTTCTTGGATAGAATAGTGGCTTAAAGATAGAATGCAGAAAGGAGATGTAAATAGAACATTTTCAAATTGGACAAAATTGGTAAGTGGAGTTTTTCAGGGTCCTCTTTAATCTGTTTATAAATGATCTTGAAGTGGGTTTGTCTGTGTTCGCAGATGACACAAACCTAGGATCATAAATTCTCTACAGATGGAGTTGGATAAAATTGGGAACTGGGCAAGAAAGTAACAGATGAGATTGAATACAGATAAATGTAAAGACATGCATTGTAGAATAAGGAAATCACAAGCTACTTACACATTAAATGGGGTTGAGTAAGGGATAACATTAAATGAAAAGTACTTGGGAACAATTATAGATAATAAACTAGGCAACAGTATGCAATGCTGGTCTGTCTTGCAAAAGCTAGTAAGGTGCTTTCGTGTATAAAAAGGGGTATAGATTCACGTTATCAAAATATAGTTTTGCCTCTTTATCAATGGTATTATCCCACCTTGAACATGCAGTTCAATTTTGGGCACCAGTTTTAAAGAAAGATATTGGAGAACTAGAAAAAGTGCAGAGGAGATCTACAGAATTAATTAGGGGGATGGAAAACATTAGTTACGAGGAAAGGCTAGAAAAACTGAATTTGTTTTCTTTAGAAAAACATGCCTCAGAGGCCATATTATAGCACTATACAAATATGCATTATAGGGTCACTGGATGAAAGGCGAATTTGCTTACAGCAGAGGAAAGGGTTCTTTACAGTAAGAACAATAAAGATGTGTATTTCTCTGCCTAAGAGGTTGTCTTATAAGATTTTAAATATATATAAATATATATATATTTTTAAAGGCTTTGATACTTTTTTTACATAAACAAACAAAATATTAATGGATATATATTATATATATATATATGTATATATATATGGACTGTAGATATAAGGAGAAATTTGACTGAGGAGTAAAGTAGGATTTTTAAAATTTTTGTTGTATAATTAGAATGGCTACAACTGTGTTTTTTTTCCATCTTTTGGATGAACAGCATAAAAGAATGGGTTTCAAAGATTAAACTTGTAATTTAACTATATAATTTACCTCCACCGAACTTCTCTTCAAGTGTGTTGACTGAGCAGAAGTAAACAAACAGGTTAAGGGTTACTCCAAACAACATGACCACTTCCTTGATTTGAAATAACCATGGTGGTAGGCAGGCCCGGACTGGCCATCGGGCACACCGGGCAAATGCCCGGTGGGCCGCGGTGGCCATGGGCCGAGGCCGGCAGGGGAGATCACAGGATCTCCCCTGCCGGTCTATGCAGGGCCGGCACTCTCCTAGCGCCGGCCCCGCTGTTTGTCACGACGGGCCGGTGGGGAGATCAAGGATCTCCCTGACCGGCCCACATGCGGCCGCCGGCGGGGAGAGGGAGACAGCCAGCTAGCTAGGCTGGAGAGAGGACCCGGCGGAGCTCTAACTTGCAGCTCCGCCGGGTTCCTCTCGCGAGATCCGGCGCGTTGCCATGGCAACGACCGGATCTCGCGAGAGTGAACTCTAGCCTCACGGGCTAGAGTTCACTCACCCACGAGGACCACCAGGGAACACCGCGTGCCGGATCCCCCCTCCCAGTCCCAGCGTGCCGGTCCCCCCCTCCCTTCCAGGCTAAAGGTAAGAAGGGAGGGGGGGAAATAATGACTTTTTTTTATTTTATTTACCCCCCCTACACACACACACAATAACATTTATACAGCACTCTCACACCCATCACACACAGCACTCTCTCCCACATCACACACAGCACTCTCTCCCACAGCACTCTCACACCCATCACACACAGCACGCTCTCACACAGCACTCTCACACAGCACTCTCACACACATTACACACAACACTCTCACACACAGCACTCTCACCCATCACATACAGCACTCTCACACACATTACACACAGCACTCTCACACACATTACACACAGCACTCTCTCACACAGCACTCTCACACCCATCACACACAGCACTCTCTCACACAGCACTCTCACACCCATCACACACAGCACTCTCACACCCATCACTCACACCCAGCACTCTCTTACCCATCACACACAGCACTCTCACACCCAGCACTCTCACACCATCACACACAGCGCACTCTCACAGAGCACTCACACACACACAGCACTCTCACACCCATCACACACAGCACTTTCACACACACACAGCACTCTCTCACAGCACTCTCTCACAGCACTCTCTCACAGCACTCTCACAGAGCACTCTCACACCCATCACTCACACACGGCACTCTCACACCCATCACTCACACACGGCACTCTCACACACATCACACACACACCGCACCCTCACACACACACATACACCGCACCCTCACACACACACATACACCGCACCCTCACACACACACATACTGCACCCCTCACATACACACAGAACCCCCCCCAACACACTGCACCACACACATACACAATACTTCCAAATATATATATATATATATATATATATATTATATATATATATACATACACACACACACACACACACACACACTACACTCTTAAAGGACCACTCTAGCCACCCAGACCACTTCAGCTTAATGAAGTGGTCTTGGTGCCAGGTCCTTCTAGGATTAACCCATTGTTTTATAAACATAGCAGTTTCAGAGAAACTGCTATGTTTATCAATGGGTTAAGCCTTCCCCCAAAGCCTCTAGCAGCTGTCTCATTGACAGCCGCTAGAGGCGCTTGCGTGCTTTTCACTGTGAAAATCACAGTGAGAGCACGCAAGCGTCCATAGGAAAACATTATAAATGCTTTCCTATGCGACCGGCTGAATGCGCGCGCAGCTCTTGCCGCGCGTGCGCATTCAGCCGACGGGACGGGGCGGATCGGAGGAGGAGAGCTCCCCGCCCGGCGCTGGAAAAAGGTAAGTTTTAACCCCTTTCCAGAGACGGGCGGGAGGGGGTCCCTGAGCCACATATGCATCACATTACACCACAAACACAACACGACTAAAACCGACCTTATTACACAATACCACACCACGACCAGCTCACTCTACACACACGCAATACCACAAGCAGGCTCCAAACACATGCACAATACTCTTTCCTGGCCTTTTGTCTCCTGGTATCCATTTATAGAGACACCAGAGACAAGTTGCAAGGAAACACAGTGCAAGCATGTTATTAAATTTGCTTGCACTGTGCAGAACAAATACAGGACTTTTTTTCTCATGCTAGAGCTCTTCAGCAGAGCTTTGCGTATGGTCTGCCCTGGAAGAGCATTGAACCAACATGCTCACTTTGAGAGGAGGCGTGTTTGTCATTGGTGATGACAAAACACACCTCCTCTGCCCCGCCCCCTTTTTAGTGGGCCGCTGTGTTAAAAAAATGCCCGGGCCGAATTTTTCTCCCAGTCCGGCCCTGGGTGGAGCCCAACCATAATGCTCCCCACCGGTCGTCTTACAACCCAGTGGGGACACGTCCAACCTGGTACTTCCTCCAGGTTCACCTGGTACCTCCTCCAGGTTTTTCATCTAATGGCAAGGACACACCCCCACCACAACCCCGCTGTTTTAAGCCTAAAATCAGAGGGGGATCCCAAACAAACCAACCATGGCCTGTTCCACCATCTCTCGAATGGCCAGATTAAAACAGTCGAGCCCGACCTCAGTCAAATGAACCCCATCCTGCTGCAACAAATCTGCCGTTTCCTTCTCAAAACCCTATGAAATGGGTATCCCCCAAACCCGTATAACGAGCCGCAAAACCCAACAGCTGAACCCCTCGCGGCTTCACTCCAACGCACTCTGGCTGTGTGCTTGCCGCCAATAGTTCCTCGCCACAACCTCCTACCACACTATGCAAAAAAACCCTGGAAATGACATAAGGATCAGGCACAAGTCCCGCTTCCCTATGTCCACCAAGTCTCCGAGCTGCACCGTCCCCAGGTCAGTATCCCCCAGGGGGAACGACCAGAACCAATGACACCCCCCCCCCGCAAGCGAGTGAACCCGACCACTTCCGGGAGGAGCCAGACCCACTTCATGCCCCCCGGTGCTGAACCACCGAACCTCCACCGTTAAGTGCTCAATCAACTGCCCAAGAAGGAAAACCAATCAATGGAGCAAACCAGCGGGACGCACACAGGAACAAATCTCCTAGAGTCCCACCTTCCTATCCTCTGCACATCCCAATTCGGCATACCCAGCCTGGAGGCCTCCGTCGCAGCGCCAATGCGGAAAGAATGACCACCAAACAAATCGAAGGTCAACCCCCTAACAGGGACTGCACAGCTGCATCCTCCTCAGACCCCTGGCCATCGCCACAGCCTCTCAACCTTATCCCGTGGCAGACAGCACTCCATGGTCACCGAGTCAATTGTGATACTCAATGAGCTAAGGCACGTCACTGGGCTCCACTGTCTTATCGTGCTCTAAGACGACCCTAAGGCTCCTCCTGCTTCCTCTTCTGCTGCTGTCTCGACCTCTTCCTCCACCTCTGGAGTCACAGTGGCACCTGCCACCGCACAAACAGAGTACATGGCAGCAACGCCACCACGTCCGCCACCGTCCCCAAGCATCTCCACATTGTCCCATGGAAGTGTTCAGCTGTCCATCTCCCAAACACTGGAGAGAAAGAGGAAGTATGGCCCTACCCACCCGTGATCCCTGGCCCTGAATGCCAACATATCAAAATTCCTGGCCTTTGAAATGCTGTCATTCTGTCTGGTGGAGACAGACAGTTTTAAAATCCTGATGGTGGTGGCTGTCCCACAGTATGTGGTTCCCAGCCGCCACTACTTTTCCAGGCGAGCCATCCCTTCCCTGCACAACTAATTGGCGGACAAAATCAGGTGTGCACTGTGCAACTTCATCTGTGGCAAGGTCCACATAATCACAGATATGTGGACCAGTAAGCATGGTCAGGGACACTATATCTCCCTAACTGCACACTGGGCAAATGTAGTGGCGGCTGGGCCTGAGGCGGATAGCAGTTTGGCGCATGTCCTTCCTCCACCGAAGATTGCAGGGTATTTCTCTTTGCCTCCTGTTGCCTCCTCCTCCCACTCCGCTTCCTCCTCCTCTACCACCACCTCATCCAGGCAGCGTAACACCTTCACCACCAACTTCAGCACAGCCAGGGGGAAACGACAGCAGGCTGTTTTAAAACTCACATGTTTGGGGGAAAAACTCCACACCGCGCAGGAGCTGTGGACGGGCATGGAACAACAGACCAATGAGTGGTTGTTGCCACT
>OW240920.1:90894662-90925010 GCA_933207985.1 Pelobates cultripes
ATATATATATGTATATATATATGGACTGTAGATATAAGGAGAAATTTGACTGAGGAGTAAAGTAGGATTTTTAAAATTTTTGTTGTATAATTAGAATGGCTACAACTGTGTTTTTTTTTCCATCTTTTGGATGAACAGCATAAAAGAATGGGTTTCAAAGATTAAACTTGTAATTTAACTATATAATTTACCTCCACCGAACTTCTCTTCAAGTGTGTTGACTGAGCAGAAGTAAACAAACAGGTTAAGGGTTACTCCAAACAACATGACCACTTCCTTGATTTGAAATAACCATGGTGGTAGGCAGGCCCGGACTGGCCATCGGGCACACCGGGCAAATGCCCGGTGGGCCGCGGTGGCCATGGGCCGAGGCCGGCAGGGGAGATCACAGGATCTCCCCTGCCGGTCTATGCAGGGCCGGCACTCTCCTAGCGCCGGCCCCGCTGTTTGTCACGACGGGCCGGTGGGGAGATCAAGGATCTCCCTGACCGGCCCACATGCGGCCGCCGGCGGGGAGGGAGGGAGGGAGACAGCCTAGGCTGGAGAGAGGACCCGGCGGAGCTCTAACTTGCAGCTCCGCCGGGTTCCTCTCGCGAGATCCGGCGCGTTGCCATGGCAACGACCGGATCTCGCGAGAGTGAACTCTAGCCTCACGGGCTAGAGTTCACTCACCCACGGGGACCACCAGGGAACACCGCGTGCCGGACCCCCCCTCCCAGTCCCAGCGTGCCGGTCCCCCCCCCTCCCAGGCTAAAGGTAAGAAGGGAGGGGGGGAAATAATGACTTTTTTTATTTTTATTTTATTTACCCCCCTACACACACACACAATAACATTTATACAGCACTCTCACACCCATCACACACAGCACTCTCTCCCACATCACACACAGCACTCTCTCCCACAGCACTCTCACACCCATCACACACAGCACTCTCTCCCACAGCACTCTCACACCCATCACACACAGCACTCACACACAGCACTCTCACACACATTACACACAGCACTCTCACACACAGCACTCTCACCCATCACACACAGCACTCTCACACACATTACACACAGCACTCTCACACACATTACACACAGCACTCTCTCACACAGCACTCTCACACCCATCACACACAGCACTCTCACACCCATCACTCACACCCAGCACTCTCTTACCCATCACACACAGCACTCTCACACCCAGCACTCTCACACCATCACACACAGCGCACTCTCACAGAGCACTCACACACACACAGCACTCTCACACCCATCACACACAGCACTTTCACACACACACAGCACTCTCTCACAGCACTCTCACAGAGCACTCTCACACCCATCACTCACACAGCACTCTCACACCCATCACTCACACACGGCACTCTCATCACACACACCGCACCCCTCACACACACACCGCACCCTCACACACACACATACTGCACCCCTCACATACACACAGAACCCCCCCAACACACTGCACCACACACATACACAATACTTCCATATATATATATATATATATATATACACACATATACATATACATACACACACACACTACACTCTTAAAGGACCACTCTAGCCACCCAGACCACTTCAGCTTAATGAAGTGGTCTTGGTGCCAGGTCCTTCTAGGGTTAACCCATTGTTTTATAAACATAGCAGTTTCAGAGAAACTGCTATGTTTATCAATGGGTTAAGCCTTCCCCCAAAGCCTCTAGCAGCTGTCTCATTGACAGCCGCTAGAGGCGCTTGCGTGCTTTTCACTGTGAAAATCACAGTGAGAGCACGCAAGCGTCCATAGGAAAGCATTATAAATGCTTTCCTATGCGACCGGCTGAATGCGCGCGCAGCTCTTGCCGCGCGTGCGCATTCAGCCGACGGGGCGGATCGGAGGAGGAGAGCTCCCCGCCCGGCGCTGGAAAAAGGTAAGTTTTAACCCCTTTCCAGAGCCGTGCGGGAGGGGGTTCCTGAGCCACATATGCATCACATTACACCACAAACACAACACGACTAAAACCGACCTTATTACACAATACCACACCACGACCAGCTCACTCTACACACACGCAATACCACAAGCAGGCTCCAAACACATGCACAATACTCTGTCCTGGCCTTTTGTCTCCTGGTATCCATTTATAGAGACACCAGAGACAAGTTGCAAGGAAACACAGTGCAAGCATGTTATTAAATTTGCTTGCACTGTGCAGAACAAATACAGGACTTTTTTCTCATGCTAGAGCTCTTCAGCAGAGCTCTGCGCATGGTCTGCCCTGGAAGAGCATTGAACCAACATGCTCACTTTGAGAGGAGGCGTGTTTGTCATTGGTGATGACAAAACACACCTCCTCTGCCCCGCCCCCTTTTTAGTGGGCCGCTGTGTTAAAAAAATGCCCGGGCCGAATTTTTCTCCCAGTCCGGCCCTGGTGGTAGGTGCATGTATGTGAAGTGTTTCAGCTTGAAACATTGCCCATACTGAGTAATCTGCACTTTTGTGCTTGGAGCTAGTTACATCCCCGCACACGTGACTTAGGCAGCCCGGAACTCTAGTTCTAGATTGCCTAATGTGAATTCTGTGCATGTTTTACATCTGTTGTCAGCACACATAGTGACCTGGCAACGGACGTAATAATCTTGTCCCTTGAAGGCAGAGCACTCTCCCCTTGCTTTAAAGGAACACTATAGTCACCTAAATTACTTTAGTTAAATAAAGCAGTTTTAAGTGTATAGATCATTCCCCTGCAATTTCACTGCTAAATTCACTGTCATTTAGGAGTTAAATAACTTTGTTTCTGTTTATGCAGCCCTAGCCACACCTCCCCTGGCTATGATTGACAGAGCCTGCATGACAAAAAAAAACTGGTTTCACTTTCAAACAGATGTAATTTACCTTAAATAATTGTATCTCAATCTCTAAATTGAACTTTAATCACATACAGCAGGCTATTGCAGGGTCTAGTAAGCTATTAACATAGCAGGGGATAAGAAAATCTTAATTAAACAGAACTTGCAATAAAGAAAGCCTAAATAGGGCTTTTTTTACAGGAAGTGTTTATGGAAGGCTGTGCAAGTCACATGCAGGAAGGTGTAACTAGGGTTCATAAACAAAGGGATTTAACTCCTAAATGGCAGATGATTGAGCAGTGAGGCTGCAGGGGCATGTTCTATACACCAAAACTGCTTCATTAAGCTAAAGTTGTTCAGGTAAGTATAGTGTCCCTTTAATGAATCCGACCCACTTCCCTATCATCTCCATAACATTTTTATTAATCTTCTCGCTCTCCTTCCTGACTCTGTCTCGTTACAACCTCCCTTTGTTGGCACAGAGTTCGCACATAGTTGGTTAAATGGTCAAATCAAATACTTCTCTATGAGAAGAACCAGGCAAGTTATAACTTTCATTTCTAAAGTAAAAAGTATAAAAACAGAGACAAAAAAAAAAAAATTGTAGTAAACCTTTAAAAAGGTGACAGTCTATGTTTAAAGTGTAAATGGGATTGCATACAATAGCTAGCTGGTAAACCAGGGTTGTGCCTAGTTTTAATGTTTCAATATGTGTGTAATGAATGAAAACTAGGGATCGACCGATATTCTGTGAACTTTCAGGCCGATAGCCGATATAATTTGCCGATATTCTGTACATTTACCATTTTGGAAAATAAAAACTATTTCTAAAGGTAAATGCACAAAATATACATGCCACGTGTAGTGGATGCAGTGTGTTTAGACAGGGGAGCTGTATGTGTTTGTGTAGTGTGTGTAGTGGATACAGTGTGTGTTTGTGTAATGTGTGTAGTGGCTGCAGTGTGTGTTTGTGTAGTGTGTGTGTGGATGCAGTGTGTGTTTGTGTAGTGTGTGCAGTGTGTATTTGTCTAGTGTGTAGTGGATGCAGTGTGTATTTGTCTAGTGTGTAGTGGATGCAGTGTGTATTAGTGTAGTGTGTATATAATGAAAGCAGAGTGTTTGTGTAGTGTGTGGGTAGTGTGCGTAAAGTGAATGCAGTATATACTAAATGCAAAGTGTGTGTGTGTTTGTGTAGTGTATATAATGAATGTAGTGTGTTTATATAATGCAGAGTGTGTGTGTTTGTATAGTGTGTGTATATAATGCAGTGTGTGTAGTGTGCATTATATAAACACACTATGCAAACACACACTGCATTAATTATATACACACACTAAACACACTGCATTATATACGCACACTACACACACACACTGCATTATACACACACACTACTCAAACACTGCATTGTATACACACTGCATTATATACACACACTACACACACTGCATTATATACGCACACTGCACACACACTGCATTATATACACACACTACACAAACACTGCATTGTATACACACTACACACACACTGCATTATATACACAGTGTGTGTGTTTGTATAGTGTGTGTATATAATGCAGAGTGTGTGTGTTTGTATAGTGTGTGTATATAATGCAGTGTGTGTTTGTAGTGTGTGTATAATGCAGTGTGTTTGTATAGTGTGTATATAATGCAGTGTGTTTGTATAGTGTGTGTATATAATGCAGTGTGTGTTTGTATAGTGTGTATATAATGCAGTGTTTGTGTAGTGTGCATTATATAAACACACTACACAAACACTGCATTATATACACACACACTGCATTATATACACACACTATACAAACACACACCGCATTATATACACAGTGTGTTTGTGTAGTGTATGTGTATATAATGGAGTGTGTGTGTGAGTGGGGGCATTTTTTATTACATTTCTTTTATATATATATTTAATTTAATTTCATACCTGGCCAGGGAGGGGGGATATAGCAGTCCCTGGTGGTCCAGTGGTATTGGCTCACCTCCCAGCAGCTCCTCCAGCTCCCCAGTGTAACTCTCGCGGCCAGCGTGCCTCACGGAGCGTTGCCATGGTAAACCATGGCAACGGTCCGCGCGGCACGCTAGCCGCGAGAGTTACACTGGGGAGCTGGAGGAGCTGCTGGGAGGTGAGTAAGTAATGCTTTTTCATAAGAAATCATTGGGAGGCTATTACGTATGTGCAACAAAATGCAGCACTGCGACAATTAACATTCTCACAGAGATGTATTGAATCAATGCATCTCTATGGGGAACTTTCAGCGCCTCCATGCAGAGTGTGGAAACGTAGAATGCCAGTGCTGCACAGGAATCATCGTCTGAGTGACTGCCACTCTAAGAAGGTAGCGTTTACATTGAAAAACCTGCAGGGATAGGCTATAGACACCAGAACCCTTACATTATGCTGTAGTTGTTCTGGTGACTATAGTATGCATTTAATATGGAAAGGCCATGAGGTAGAGTTGGTGTATAGATACAGTAATCTAGGTATCATTATTGTTTTTACTGTAAAGAACCCTTTCCTGTAAGCGCAAAAGCCCTTATTTATTTGTTTATAAAATATTTTACCATGAAGGATACATTAAGATTTTTCTCGTTTTCAAGTATGTCCTTAGTCCACAAAACATTGCATTGATACAATAGGGTACAATAAAATTCAAAAATAATATTAATACACAATATGTACAATATTTAACATAGAACAGGTAGGAAATATATAATCAACCATAACAGCTGCATTCTGTTTTGAGATATGTAGAAAGGGATCTCTTAAAGGATTTTAGGCTTGGGGAAGATTTAAAAGTGAGCGGGAGGTCATTCGATAATTGCGATGCTCTGTAGGAAAAGGAGGATCGAGCTGCTTTCTTTTTGTATTGAGGTAGAATAAAAAAGTGCTGGTACTGGATGGGAGGTTATAGGAGGTGGGAACAGCTGGGAAGAGCTTTCTGCTCAGGTAGGGTGGGAGCTTCCCATAAAATCTCTTAAACACAAGGCTGGAAAGATGAAGGGATTCCAGCGACAGCCAGTTAAGTTCTTTTAGCATGTCACAATGGTTGGTCCTGTAATTACATTGTAGCACAAATCGGCAGAACGAGTTATACAATGTATTGAGTTTATTAAGGTGGGTTTGCAGTGCAGGTGCACATACTACATCCCCATAATCAGTGATTGGCATCAGCATTTTCTGTACGGCGTAGGCAGGATTTGTTTCTGTACAGGGCACCTAGATGCAAGATGCAAGATAGATTGGGGTCTAACAACATACCCAGGTATTTGAAAGAGTGGACTGCGATCAGTGTGCTATTTGATTTTGTTTTGATGCATAGACGGGAATTTTGTAATTTGTGTAATTTAGGTATTGTTCCAAAGATTAGTGACAGTTTTGTCAGTGTTTGGGAAGAGTTTGTTTTTTGTGATCCACTTTTCTACCTCTGTGAACTGGTCTTGGAGCACAGACTCAAGCTGCGGTAGATCAGATTTGCTTGCGTAGATTACTGTGTCGTCTGCGTACATGTGTACATTTGAGGATTTGCAGACATTAGGCAGATCATTTATAAATAATGTGAATAGTAGGGGGCCGAGAATGGAACCTTGGGGAACACCACACGTGACTGGGAGAGGGAGTCGCTGTCAGAAATAGATACATATGATCGAAACCAGGTTAACAGACGATCACCAGTACCAGTTTTTTTAGTTTGTGCAGTAGAATGTCGTTGTCTACTGTGTCAAAGGCCTTTGCAAAATTAAAGAAAATAACTCCAGTTAGTTCTTCTTGTTCCATGCCAGTTTAGATGTCATTTCAAAATTTTAAGAGGGCAGCTGTAGTGGAGTAATTCAGGCAAAAACCTGATTGATTAGGATTCAGATAGTTAGATTCTTGGTATTACTCACATAGTTGTGTATGGACGCATTTTTCTAAGATTTTTGACAACACTGGGAGCAATGATATTGGGCTGTGCAGCCGGTCTATTTCCAATGATAAAAGTGCACTTCAAATAGTCGAACGGGACCATTCATACACAAAGTCAGGGTTGAAGTGTGTTCGGTAGATTATTTATACCGAATGGCGCTCTGTTGGTGCATATTTAGCCGAACATAGTTGGAGGTGGAAGTCCCAGTGTTCGTGCCGTTGAGTGTCTGATTTAATTTCCATGAACTCAACGGCAAAACACCACTGACCGCGTTCTAAAAAACAAGATGGCCGCCCGCACGTTTTTGTCTATACGAATTGCGACCACCCAGCCGTTCGGCAATTTGGCTGTGGTTAACTCCCAGCCTGGGGGGTAAATGGGCTGCCCACTCCACTTGTGTGTGGTCTGACTGTTCGTTTGGTAAACGAACACCATAAGTAGAATCCATTCGGTAGCCCTATATACCGAACCGCAGAGGGGAAACAAAGCCTGTCCACAGTGCTGAAACCACATGGGCCATAGTCCTGGGGCAAGAGGCTGGCAAACAAGCCCCTCCAAAAACTTGTGGCAAACTCATAGGAAAAGGGGAGTTTGTCACAATTGGGTCGTTGCAAATTTAGTGGGGCCTGATCCACATTTGTAGTGGCATGAACAAAGCCTGTCCACAGTGCTGAAACCAGGTCTAATACATGGGCCATAGTCCTGGGGCAAGAGGCTGTCAAACAAGCCCCTCCAAAAACTTGTGGCAAACTCATAGGAAAAGGGGAGTTTGTCACAATTGGGTCGTTGCAAATTTAGTGATCCACATTTGTAGTTTCAGGAGGTGTGTCATTTATTAGCTTGGTAATCAGGGTGGTGGAGCATCCGACAAAATAATTGTTAAAGGCATTTGCTACTTCTAAGGGAAGTTGCAGGGTTTTGTTGTCCACTTTGACAGTGGAGGGTTGGGAGTGGATTGTGGGAGTTTGTAAGTTATTTATGACTTTCCAAAAGTTTCTAGGGTTTGATATGTTATTGTTTAGATTTTCACAGAAATATTGGTCCTTGGCTAATTTTGCTTGTTTATTGCATATATATCACCATTGTCTATATGCACAGTGATCGTTCATAGCAAGGCCGATTAACATAGGGGCTGATGGAGCTGCAGCTCCAGGCCCAGGCCCAGGCCCATGGAATAGCCCATTACAAAAAAAAACAAAAAAAAAAAAAACACACTAGGAGACGTGGGTACACAGACACATGGAGACACTGGGAAACATGGGACACTGATATACTAGGGAACACTGTGAGACATGGGGATGCTGAGACACATAGGGACGCTGTGAGACATAGGGAGACAAATTGGGACATGGAGACACTTGGAACACAGTGTCTTGATGTCTCCCAGTGTCCCCATGTCTCCCAGTGTCTGTGTCCCCCATATCTCCCAGTGTCCCCAAGTGTCTCTGTCTCCATGCCTCCCAGCCAGTGTCCCTAGTGTCTGTGTCCCCATGTCTCCCAGTGTCAGCTAGTCTCTCAGTGTCCCTACTGTCTTAGTTTCCCCAAATGTCTGTGTCCCCATGTCTCCCAGTGTCTGTGACACCATTTCTCAGTGTCCCCATGTCTGTATCCACAAGTGCCCCCATGTCTCCCAGTGTCCCCAAGTGTCTCAGGGCCCCCATGTCTCCCAGTATCCCCAAGTGTCTCAGTGTCCCCATGTCTCACTGTGTCCCCATGTCTCTGAATGTCCCCTAGTATCCTAGTGACACTGGACACACTGAGACATGGGGACACTGGGAGAAATGGGGACATAGACACTGGGAGACTAGGGGACTGGGCGACATGGAGACACTGACACTGTGATACATAGGGACACTGTTGTCAGGCTGGCCTTCCAATTCTTTAGATAGGCATGCCCCCTTTTTGGGTATGTTTGCCCCTTTTGGCAGTTCTGGTCACGTGATTCACGTCAGTGGCCCACCCTTTTACCCCGTCCACTGACTTCCTGCTTCACTGGACACTGCTGTTAGGGGGTATGGATTTACTTGAAAGATGAAATAAATTAGATAAAGAGATTAGCATAGAGTATGTGATTTCTTATAGCTGCATCATTTGAGTTTCCCTTCAACACCAACTCCATCAGATACATGATGCTTGAGAGGTATGACTGTTTTAGTGTTGGTCGATAAGATTCTGTAATTAGGCCCCATTATAACTGTCAGCACCAGGCCCATTGGACTCTTAATCTGGCCCTGGTTCATAGAGCCAGTACCCTTAAACGTAGCCAGTAAGCTTAGGTTTAATCTGTGCCATGTGAGGTTCTTGATGTAATTTAGAAAAGATTAAAGATTACATTTTTTTTGAAGGACCTGGTGATTTAAAACTTGGGAGAGGATTTAGTAGCCGTTATTTTGCACACGCAGTACACTAAGCAGTGGTCACTAAAAAAACTGTTAGAATACAGGAGGCAGGTGTTCTCTCTATCAGGAGAAGTGGAGAGAATCCAATCGAGCAGGGTATGATTATGGCTTTTAATGTTTATGCGAGTTGGGGAGGAGATTAATTGTGTTAGCTGCAAAGTCTTAAACAGCAAGCAAGAAGTATTATTTTTAGGATTCAGCCAATCAATAGTAAAATCTACAGAGACCGCCAGTTCACTGTTTGGGTTTTGAGCTATAGTTTCACTAAGTAGATGGGCTATGTCAGAAAGGTAATGCACTGGGGAACTAGGTGGGTGGCAGATTCCTGCAACAATGATTGATTTACTGCACGGGATCTCAATTGTGCCAGACAGAAAATCAAAGGTTGCAGGAGAGCTAAAGTTTTGTAAGTGGGTGAACTTTATGGAATTGTCAAAATAAATTACAATGCCGCCTCCTCTTTTTGCTCTGTCATTCGTCAAAGATGGCATGTATACCCATGTATCGCAAAGGCAGAGCCAGGTGTTTTTGCGGTTAGCCACGATTCAGAGAGCAAAATGATGAGGGGCTTGTAATGTGAACATCATGCTTGCAGTGCATCGATTTTTGGTAGTAAGCTGCGGATATTACAGTGCACAAAGGAGAGTCCTTTTTTAGCTGGAAGGCTATAAATGGAATCTGTTGGGGGACAGGGTTAGACACTACATCATTTGCAAGGGCAAGTAACATGAGTAATAGGAATTTGGACATAATCTAAATTGGTGGTACTGCAATTGAAGGTTTTTTTTTTGTTTTTTGTTAAACTTTTGTGGGGTGGGGGTTGGAGGGCTTGATTGCAACACTCTCCACCAGCACTCAGCAGATACATTACTGCAACAAAGCAGGCCATGATGTACAATAATTTGGTTTTCAGTTTGTGGTGAGTGGTGCGAACATGACAAGAGTGTGAATAGTGTTACAAGGAATATTAACACTGTCAAATTTGGAATAAATAGGTTACAAAGAATGCATATATGGTGAGGAAGTAGTGTTTACACTACACAGATGGCTAGGTACAGAACACAAACATAAATGCAGGAAGCACAACAGCGTGTGGATGATAATGAAAATGTTGATTGAAGCACTGTCTGCTGTTTTCCTCCTTGGGGAACTTCCTTTGTAAACTCCTAGGATTCAGGGTACTTATTGGAAGTTGGCACTTAATGAATAGTGGCACACAGATAGAATGTGGCCTGTGCTCCCTACGGCCGTATGCTCCCCAGTGACTTAACTAAATAGGGATCCCACTCTGCCTTTAGATAGTCAATTGGCTTAATTGCCCACAATAAAGTTTAACACAAATGCAGTTTTCTAACCTTTGTGTGTGCCATCGCCTTATTAATTTGGTAGCTCACATCTGCACTTTTTCTAGATTTACAATATCTTTCTTTAAAATGGGTACCAAAAATTGCATTACATATTCAAGGTTGGATCTTACCACTGATTTATAAAGGTGCAAAATTATATTTTACATTATATTCATATGAATACATATACCTTTTTATACAAGATAGCATCTTACAGTGGCAGACCACTGTAAGATAGCATCTTTGCAGTGGCAGACCAGCATTGCATGTGGTTGCCTAGATTGTTATATAAAATTGTTTTCAAGACCTTTCCATTTAATGGTATCCCTAACTCAACCCAATTTAATGATTTTAGGTAAATATGATTTTTATTGGTGTTTGTTGTTTTTTCATTACAGCACTTCTATAGAGCAACTGAGCAACCAAACAGTGAGACGCGCAGGTCTCCAATAAAGTTGATAAATGTTGATAGATTAATATTGCATTTATTGGACTCGCAGGTCCGCAAAAGTAAAACATGACATTTTCGCATCGTAATTTGTAAACTATTATTGAAGATATGGTATCCATCTGTGGGTGTCTAGTGACCTTATGTGGGGTCTAGTGTCTCCATTATGTTGTGTAAATGTGATTGGTATCTGCGTGTGTTGTTTTTTTCATTGCAGCACTTATATAGTGAGTGAGCATCCAAACAGTGAGGCGCGCAGGTCTCCAATAAAGATGAATGTTGTTAATACGATCAATTTAATGATTTTAATAAGTACAAAAAAGGGGATATGGCACACACAGAGTATTAGGGGCCAAAATTCCTTTAATAGTACAACTTTAAAAAGCAAGAAAAACAGCCAAAACGTATTTCGCCAACACAGGGCTTCATCAACTGGCAATAAAAGCAAAAAGCTGGTACATAGTAGTATATACAGGCAGTAAATCAATTAATTATTTAAATTATGGTGCCAAAATTACATCATCTTTCTGGGACACATAAACACAAAATAAAGTACAAAATAGAATAACAACAATGGTACAATAATATAAAAGATTGGTAAAATATAAATGCATTATTGGTTTATTAAAACGAGGGTTGTGTAACACATAAAAGTAAGAAATTTAACGAGATCATGTGAAAGGGCAGTCACGTGGGGCGCGTTAGCTGATGACCCGCTTTATCGCGTGACTCGCCGCAATAGTTGTGGGGGATGTAGGCTGCATCAGAGCTGGAGACCGGGGCACGCCCTCCAGCCGTACACATAGCAAGATCCTGGCCCAAACTGGGCGGAGCGTCCCCTCTAGGGTTAGCCCTGCGATGAAATAGGGTGGAGAGGGAAAGTAAGAACAAAAAAACCACCATGGGATGGGTGCAAAGCGCGTGCACATCCCACGATAGTATAATATAAGAAAAAACACTGATCAGGAAAAGACCCCAATACCCTATAACCCTAAGGCTAGAAAGGGCATATAAAAATATAATAACGGAGTAATATGGATTCAACTGTAGAGGGCTGTAGTGGGAAGGATATAACCCAAATATAGGGTATGGGGGAAAGGGTATGAACCAATGTAAAAAAGTCAAAGCATACCTTTTCCAGACAGAATAGATATTTGTGTCTTCTGTAATTGAGTCTGATGGACTATAAATGGGGAGGATTATCTGGATTAAAAAAAAAAAAAGAGAGAGATATGTGAAAATTATATATTAGGAAAGGACAAATAAAATATTAAAAAATGTGGGACCAAAGTGGGAAAAATAAACCAAAAAATGGAAAAATAAAATTAAAAGGTAATAAAATAAGATAAAAATAAATATATTAAAAAAATATAAGTATAAAAATATGAAAAAATAAATAAATTAAATATATAATAATATATAAAGGGAGATATGTAAAAAATGATATGTTAGGAAGAAAAAAAATATATAGGATAGGGACATACATAGTGAAAAATATACATAAAAAAATACATAATAGAAACTAGGGATGAGAGGCAAATATATAAAAAAATAAATACGGCATTGAAACCTACTGGAGATGAAAAAACAATTTATAAAAAGCCAATTTATAAAAAATTAAAAAGATAAAATTCTGTATTGAGACATTCTGGAGAGAGGGTTTTTAGCTGGAACACCCACTCCATTTCTCTTTTTCCTAGGAACTTTCTCATATCTCCACCTCTCCAGGGGGTATTACATTGTTCTATCCCCTTACATTTAAGTGGTCTTGGGTTTTTGTTGTGTTTAATAAAATGCTTTGACACGGAATGATTTTCATACCCTTTAGCAATATTTCGACAATGCTCCACTAGCCTTATTTTAAAACATCTTTTAGTCATACTTATATACTGTAGTCCACAAGGGCACTCCAACATATAGATAATATGCTTTGAATTACATCCAATAAAATCTTTAATTGGGTATGATTTACCAGTGTTAGTCAAAGGGAAATGGGTAGTCTTAGATTTAACTGATGGATCACGTATCTGAGTATGCCTTAAATGCAGGAGGACTCCCAGGACAACCCCCACCGGTCGAAATGGGGTGAGACAAGGGCTGCAAGTCAACCACAATCCCATGTCGGCAACAGGAGAGTGGCCATTAAAGCAACTAGGCTGTTAAAGGTGCAGTATTGTTTGAAGACAGGAAATGGCTGTTTAAGTAGGGTCTGTGCGTTTGCCAGGGTGTCCCCAGGCAAGGGCTAATCGAAGTTGGTTGTGTAGATTGGTTATATCTGGTTTATGAATGAAGAAACCTGGGTGCTTTAGGAGATCTGAAGCCCTGTGCTTCCTCTCCGCCCAGTGGCCAAGCCCCGAACACAAATGTCGTCACTTTTTTCAGAAAATGTAAAGCATTGCCATTTCCGAGAATGGACAATGTTTAGATTGGTAAAACCAATATATTTACTTTTAACATTAGAGTATTTTTTAAGCCTGAGATTGGTTACAAAGTTATTATATAGGTTGAAAAGAGACATGTATATACAAAAGCACGAAATAGGCACTCACTATAGTAACAGAGTGAAAGGCAGCAGTGAACCAGCAGGTATTCCCAATCTTACTAAAATACAAAACGTGACAAAAAAGGATGTGGTAAACCGCGCCAAAAGATAGAAGTGTATACAAAAGAACTGTTTTATAATCTATATACATACACTTATGGAGGTCAATAATTTATAAGAAAAAATAATAGTGCACTATGTCACATCAATTTAAAAAAAATAAACCCAATAAAAGACTAACTCACACTTTGTAGAGCTACTGAGAGCTCTGCTGTATAGCGTTTAAATGGTATATTCCCTGTCTTGGGATGTGTGGGTATTCAATGTAATGGGCTTCCAATTTTTGGCAACCATGCAGAAAAAAAACAAAGAAGAAGACCCAATGGCACAGTTTATTTGCATACAATATCAGATAATAAAGAGGAGTTATCCTACTTAGAATTTCCAGAGTATTAACTTGCTCTGGTGGTATGTAGTTATGGCGGTACAATCCCCACATAGGATATGCAGGATTCAATGTAGCATCAGGATGAAAAATAAAAAATAGGGACTATATAGATAAACAGTTAACTGTATTCATTAAAGGAACACTATAGTCACCAGAACAACTACAGCTTATTGAATTTGTTCTGGTGAGTAGAATCATTACCTTCAGGCTTTTTGCTGTAAACATTGCTTGTTTCAGAGAAAATGTAGTGTTTACATTACAGCCTAGTAATAACTTCACTGGCCACTCCTCAGATAGCGGTTAGAGATCCTTCCTTGGTCATGGCTGCCTCAAATGCATCCAAAAATTCAGTGTCTCTTCCCTCTGCATGCAGACACTGAACTTTCCTCATAGAGATTCATTGAGTCAATTCATCTCTATGAGGAGATGCTGATTGGCCAGGGCTGTGTTTGAATCATGCTGGCTCTGCCCCTGATCTGCCTCTTTGTCAGTCTCAGCCAATCCTATGAATAAGCACTATGATTGGATCAGGCTACCACTTCTGATGATGTCAGCACACTTCTTGTTTTTCGGAGTCTAACAGCTTTCAGAGTTACAGCTTCAGGCTTGAATACAGTAAGATTTTTACTATATTTATGGAGGCATGAGGGGCCCAGGGGGGCTAGATGGTGGTTTTAACACTATAGGGTCAGGAATACAAGTTTGTGTTCCTGACCCTATAGTGATCCTTTAAAAGTAAATATAGTATGAAAATGTCACAATTACTGCGTGACCCAACACGTAGAAGTATATCAACACAAACAAAGTATACCAGACCTTAGAATGGCCGGATTTAACGTAAAAAAGAATGGTCAAAATAACAAGCCAAGAGTTTAGGATACAGAATGAGACAATTCAAATAAACTAGCCAAAGGTCAGGATACCAGAAGAAGGGAAAGTCAAATACATAAGCAAAAGTAAAAAAACAGAAATATAATACCATGAACGCACTCTCTGACAACCAACAAGTGGAAACTATGACAGGGCACTGAGAAAAGGTATAACAGGGTTTAAATATGCCTCTCAGTGCTGTGATTGGCCCCAAAACGTGCATGTGCGTCGATAACGTGACATCACACGCATGCCGGCGCCATCTCTAATGTGGGCAGTGCGCCCTTTAACATTAAGAACGGGACTGCTGGCGTGGCCTGACCGTGAAGGAAGCTGGACACGTCCGACTAGAGCTCTGCTCTGATCACATTGCAATTAGCTCACAAAAGCAATTAAAAATAGCCAATAACCGTACTAATGGAGATGCGGTACCCTAAGAAGGTCTCCAAAAGAGGCCCAGATGGCAACAACACGGTGGCGGGTCTCTTTGCCACCCAGAGAGCCAGCAAACAAGAGAATCAAGATGGCGCAGGAGAGGGCTTACCATCACAGTCGCCCTCGCCACGTGAGACACTCAACGACGACACAGCCTCGGGCAATGCAACACAGATACTGGCCAAATTAACAGAGGTGAGACCTTACCTGGCTGGGGAGATCGAAAAATCCACCGCCGTCCTGCAGGCCGAAATACATGCGCTTGGAGTGAGAACACACCGCCTGGAGGCCTGCCTCGAAACTACCACTACGGCCCACAACGCAGTCGTGGCCCAGGTCAACAACCTCACGCACCGCATGGCAGAAGCTGAGCTACTTATGGAGGACATAGCTAATAGATCGAGGCGTAACAACCTCAGACTAAGAGGCCTGCCAGAGAGGGAGAATGAGGGCCCAGTAAGAGACCTCCTACTAGAGGTGCTACGGCCCCTGCTGCATGATCTTCCGGGTGACCACTGGACTATAGAGAGGGCACATAGAGCCCTACAAGCCCGGAGAGCGGACACAGCCTATCCAAGGGACGTGGTCATACGCTTCCTACATTATCGAGCGAAGGAGGCCCTACTACGGAAGAGCCGGGAAGGCCCCATAAAATACGAGGGAGCTGAGATCAACATATATCAAGATTTGGCACCCAGCACCTTACAGCGCAGACGGGAGTGGAAGCCCATAACCGAGGCCCTACGGTGGGCCGGGATCAAATACGCATGGGAATTCCCTTTCACAATCCTGGCATTCAAAGACGGCCGAACGCATGTCCTCGCACCCGGTGGAGACCCACACCAACTGTTCCGAAGCCTGGGGCTGCAACCACCACTCAACCTACCTACAGTGCCAGAAGACCTGAGCAGCTGACTGACAGAGTGGCAGGAGGTCGGAGACGCGAGGCGCCAGCAGCAGTGAGAGTATCGTATCGTATGAAAGGGGCATGGTCCGACTATTGCTAACCGGGGACCGCATACAACCGCAGGCGAATATAGGGGACAGCAGGGGGTCATCTTATTTATTTCATTTTTCCTTTTTTGCACTGGCAGGACGCACCTAACAGGGCACCAAGCACTAGACGGGACGCAGTGGGAGGCCCGCAGGGCTGAGCAGTTACTTGGGGAAGGGGAAAGGAAACCCTGGCCGCAGACCAACGGGCCTAGTCCAGTTCTGGACACTAAACTCTGGAGAGGACAAATGGTCATACTGGGACACTGCAGGGACTCCCGCATGATCACAGGACAGTGTGGCTGCCTCAGCCACGGTAACTGGATCCCAGAGACACTGAAATAAATTGATAACTTGCATCCTGGACGTTAAGGGACACACTGGTGATTCTACCACCACACATTTTAGCTGCCGCGGAGCTACTATAGTATTACAAGAAAAAGGCCTGGGTCCATTGGAGATTCCGCAGCTAATTACCCAGGGCCGCCCTCCCCGCTATGTCTCCCAACCCCCCACCCCTCCAGCCCGCCCACACGGGTCACAGACGCTGCACAACAGCATGACACCTAACCATAGCTACCCCCGACCCAATATGCTAGGGAACGCAACACGACACATACTGGGGGAGGCGGAGACCTGACAATGGCAAAATACACATTGTTGTATACTCCAGCACTCCACAAACAACCATACAAGTAGATATTTACACAAAAAGAGAGGGGGGGAGGGGAAACACACTGTTTCTCTGAACCACTGAGTGCAAACGATAGATTATACTACAATACGGTATGCAACGATGGGTAGTGGCATACATAGATATAGATTATACTACAATACGTTATGCAATGACCTGCAATGGCATACATACCTAGGCGAATACCCTGAACGGATGCCACTGCCCATCACACGGGGACCAAGGGACACAGCGCATCAGACCTCCTACCAAGCCTTTAACACATGCAACGGGCCCACCCGTACGCCAAGCCCTTGGGAGGCGTTAGTCCCCCCTCCCTCTATGCCCCTCCCCCTCTCCTTGAGCGGCCTAGGCCGTAAACCCCCCACCTAGCAGATGCACAGAACCCTGGAAGGTTGGCAAGAAGGCGGACTGAGGGCCTCTGTAACAGAAATGTTTATTGTTGTTGTTAACCGTTTTCTACATACACACTGTAGTTTAGTTATGGACAATGTAATTTATCGACGCACATCTGGTTTCACAGGACTCTCACGTCGGGCGTGCGCACACTACTGGGCACACCCCTGCCAGGGAGGAAGAAATAGAGATGACATTAAGCAATGCAGCGTGACAAGGTAATGGCTCATGGGCCCAAATCTCTCACGAGCGCTGGTCGCGGTGGAGGAATGGTCCCATACACCCAAATTGCGTCTGGCAATTAGTAAGACCAGACCTGTTCCACCTCCTCTTGGAGGTGCACTATATAACTTTCTTCTTCCCTTCTATCCTTTCTTTCTTTCCCCTCCCCTCCCTTATGTGGGGCTGAGCAGTGCAATCAGGGAGCAGAGTATGGTGTGGACGTCCCATCTGAGAGTACTGACTGGTAACTTAAATGACTGGGGTGGTGTAGAGCCGAGATGGGCGTACAGCATAACAGGGCACTTGTACCTCAGTCATGGCTTTAACTATTACATCACTAAACATTAAGGGCTTGAACGCCCCTACAAAGCGACGCCTTCTGTTCCGCGAATTAAAAAGAATAAAATCAGACGTTGCATTTATACAAGAGACCCACCTACCTAGACACTTACAGCTTTGGCTGTGCGATCACACATACGACACTACATATGAAGCTCGTGCCCATAACAAACGCAATGGAGTAGCAATACTAATTTGCAACAGCTGCCCTTTTCGTGCCTCAAAAACCGAAACCGCCCCCGAGGGACGGTACATCATCTTATCTGGCACCATACTCTCACATACAGTCCATCTCATCAACATTTATGCACCAAACCGGCCTGAACCGCGGTTCTGGGAACAGTTACAACAGATATTGCAGGCTTTGCCACATGGCATGGTCGTGGTGGGGGGGACCTCAACACGGTGCCATGTCCCGCCGCCGACAGGAGCGCTCACAGGGAGGTGCCCAGGTCTCAAGGTCGAGGCGGCCAAGATAAATTGCTGCACGAGTTCATAACTCACACAGGCCTCGTTGACGTGTAGAGGGCGAATCATCCCGACGCAGTAGATTATACCTTTTACTCAGCACCACACGGCACATATTCCAGGATAGACCGGCTCCTGGTCAACGACCACTGCATGGCTCAGGTCACGAACTCGGCTGTGGGCTCAATAGCATGGCCTGATCATGCGGAAGTGACCTTAACCTTAGGCAACCTGTGTAGGGCAACCCCATGGTCCTGGAGGATGAATACATCCTTACGGAGGGATGAAGATATCACAAAACAGGTTAGAACGGAGATCTTAGAGTACTTCATCATGAACGAGAGCCCTGACTTGAAAGTGAGCACAATCTGGGCTGCCCACAAAGCAGTGATAAGGGGTACATTCATCCGCCTAGCCACCAGAAAGAAAAAATTAAAATCCCAATCACTTGAGCGGCTCCTTGCGATGCTCCGCACATTAGAACAAGCACAACAAATGCACCCAGACAGAGCAACCTTCCAGTGACTGGACGCTACGAGACATGCTATTAAGACACTATTACTAGACGATACGGCCAAAGCCATGACCCACTCGAGACGGACATTCTATGAAAAAGCCAATAAAATGGACACACTACTGGCCAGAACCCTAAATCCCCGACAAAGACGTAAACACATCACCTCAAATCTCCTCTGACTGTTTAAAGAGCTTAGAGCAGGGGGCACACTGGAGCAGGACATGTCCTTAGCTACTATAGTGCTACTCCCTAAACCAGAGAAAGACCCAATGCTACCATCAAGCTACAGGCCAATCTCCCTAATCAACCATGACATGAAGATTCTAGCCAAAGTACAAGCGTCTCGCCTAAGCCCCTTCCTAACATCCCTTATCGACGCTGACCAAGTCGGTTTTGTCCCCGGTAGACATCTTTTTGAAAATACCAGACGCAACGTTGACCTAATCTGGAGACAGGCTACCATACACACGCCCTCGCTGACTGTCTCACTTGACGCCGAAAAGGCTTTCGATAGGGTAAAATGGCCATACCTATTCACAGTCTTATTGCACTTCGGGCTACCGGAGGAATACATTGCGCTTATCAGAGCGATGTATAGTAACGTTCAAGCTCAAGTTCAGGTTTCAGGGGCCCCCCTCCACCCCCTTTCAGCTTTACAATGGCACAAGGCAGGGATGCCCACTATCTCCACTTCTTTTTATCCTGTCCCTAGAACCCCTGCTACAGGCACTTAGGCAACACCCTAGAATACGCAGAATCACAGTGGGAGGAAGGGAGTTCCTAGTCTCGGCATATGCCGACGATGTGCTCTTAACTTTCACGAACCCATCCCAATCCATGGCAGCATTACAAGAGGTCCTCCAGAGTTATGGGGAGATTTCGGGTTACATAGTTAACATGACTAAGTCTAGCGCACTCCCGGTAGGTATGTCGGCGGCGGATGCAGCGGAGATCGGGGACGAGCACACCATACATATCGAACACACTTCCATTAAATATCTAGGAGTTTGTTTAACCGCGGACACCGAAAAATTTTTCCACTACAATTACAGCCCATTAATGAAAACCCTAACAAGAGACCTCGAAAAGTGGCTGGATATGCCGATATCATGGTTAGGACGGATTCACTCCATCAAAATGAATATCTTGCCACGCATCTTATTTCTGTTCCAGGCACTGCCCACACACCTATCTAAAACCCAGCTACTACCACTGCAACGAACCATAGGTGCTTTAATCTGGCAAAATAAACGTCATAGAATTTCCAGACAAGTCCTTTATAGACCCAAGGTGAGGGGAGGGCTGGGATTGCCCTGCTTGTGTTACTACTATCTGGCCGCCCAATTAGCGCAGGTAGCGATGTGGCACACACCCCCAGATGAAAGAAAATGGGTAGTTATAGAATCGCTCATGATAGGTGCTGATCTTCCACAATTCGCTATGTGGGTACCAAAAGAAAATAGACCCATGATCAGGGTTACATGATCTAACCTAACACATCTAAAATACAATCTAGCATCCTCACCTTCACCCCTGATGCCCTACCTCCGCAATAAGGCCTTTACCCCGGGCATGAGTGCCAGAGACTTTAGGAACCTGGAGCAAACAGGGATCTAGAGAATATGCCACTTAGACAAAGGCACCGAAATAGTGGGGTTTGACGACCTAGCGCAAGAGAGGCATCTCACGCCGAGCAACTTTTTTAGATATATCCAGCTGAAAGATTTTATTAAACAACCACATATCAAAAGCGCGGCAATACAACCACTGACGTTTTTTGAGCGTTGGTGACTGACTGAGAACTTGCCCCAGGGCATGATAACGCTGCTGTACGCCCATCTCTGCTCGGAGATGAGGGAATGGAGCACACTAACGTAGACTGATCAATGGGAACAGGAACTACGTGAAGTTCTAGAAGGGATTGAATGGCAAGAGATATGGGAGGCAAGTGCCACCACCTCTGTATGTGTGACCCTCCAGGAGCAATCCTTTAAAACGATGTTCCGGTGGTACACCACTCCTGTAAAGTTGTTTCGAATGCACAAAACTACAACTGATGAATGCTGGAGGGAATGTGGACTCAAGGGGTGCTTTCCACGGTGGTAATGCTGAAGCCAACTACCCCAGGCATGTCAGAAATTGTAGCTAGAATTAAAGAGATAAGACTGATGGACGATCTGACAGCCAGAGTTAGGGGGTCCACTAAAACTTTCCATAAGATCTGGGACCTATGGGACGATAACGCACTGGGTGAGGACTGAGGCCGCTGCACATCCGACGCATGGCATGTTTGCTGATCCACCCCCCTTCACCGCCCCCGGATACCGTCCTGCCGGAAGAAACTCAGCACCACATATTCCTCTCGCTCCACCCCCCCCACCCTCTGTAGCTCTCCACCTCTCTTACCTTCCTTCTTTTCCCTTCTCCTATCTTGGACATACCCCCATCTCTACAGGGTTGATATATAAAGCAAGACATACAACTACGAATTGGTTCGCCACTGACATGTCTTAACTAAAAGATGCAATGTGTTTAACCAAAATGTACATGTAACCCGTCAAATATGTTGGCATTGCAGTAAGGTGGAATCATCAAGTTCTATGTACAAATATGTCTGATCATAATGCACGCTTTCGTTTTTGTTTTATTAAAAAAAAAAAAAAAACCCTTGGTGGACGGCGACAAGTCTACCCAAGCGGGAACAACATAAACTGAATAACATTTTATCTAGTGTACTTATGACATTAACTATGGGAAGTTGTGATACCTATCTTACCAATGTCATGCCGCCAAGATGAAAAAATAATTAAAAAAAATTAGAATGCCGCACCAGCCGTGACCCGTCATCTTGGAGGATCGGGTGGCACTCCGCCGCGATCCAGGTAAGTAGTTTCCCTTTTCAGCATGACCGCCCTGCTCATGTGAGGCTCCGCCGATCAGGGACTTACTTGTTTCTGAAGTATTGGCGCAGTCGCACTGATCAGGCACAACCGCGTCGATACAGACCCCCTGCGCCGTGACAAAAAACAAATAAAAGAATAAACGTGCTCCAGTACTACTTGACGCGTTTCTCCTTAGAAGGAGAGAGCTAATTTCCTCAGAGTTTAGGCTTATTATCCCAGCAAATCAGTAGCACCTATGTGAAAGGTTGTCCAAGGCTTCCCAATTTCAAAAATCTCATAGAAGTTGAAGGATAGGGGAAGAGCTAAATGCCACCGAATTTAAGACTTTGGAGTTAAACTGTTTGGGAATGCTTCAACCCCTAAAAGTAAGCTGGCACCAGGGACCTCCTGGGACCAAACTAGTTCATTACGTTGAAGTTGTTTGGTGCCCTTCGTGTTGTTTTAATTTGAGAGTCAGAGCTTACAATTTGAGTGTTAGTGGTAAGTGGTCAAATTTTGCAACAAGAATGGATACCATTAAAATCTATAAGAGCCATTCACAGTCTTGTTTACCAGTAAACTCTGAGTCGAATAATGCTAAGATTTTATAACTGGAACTGGCCAATACTCGTTAACATTTGTGAATGGCTGATTAGTAAACCTTCTAAACATTGGAAACAAGCCCAGAGAGTATGCCATTTCATATACAGACCACTATTAATATTTTCTACACTAATGAGTACTTCCATATCTTGAGGACAAAGAATTAAAAATACAGATAGTCTTTTTATTTCTATATTGGAATTTGAAGCAAATTGTGTATATTTATTTGCAAATAAACTGGATTATGATAAATTTATTAGTCATAATCTGACATTCATATCACTTCAAACATGGATTTCCTTAGTAAATGAACTGCATATAAAACGAAACCTGAGTTGGATTATAACAATTCATATTACTAAAATCACTAAAACTAAATCACTATACTAAAATATACTGGTCTCTATATGGAATAACCTGCTCATTATTTGATCTTCTATTAATGACAGAGCACTTCCTTTTCCTGAGGATGAAGAAGGCAAAATATTGACACATCTCACGGGTAAAGATTGGATTCCATATCAAATGAATCACTGCACTTTCAACCATTTGAAAAGTAGCTATAAAATGAAAAACATTATAAAAAGAAATGCATTCTGTTACCTAAGATAGGCAGCAAACATACTTATGTGCAGACAAAAAAATAATGGCATATGTAGGAAGTTTAGTTTATCAAAGTATCTTCTGTAAGCTAAAATTGATTGTTTGTTACAATATTACTGGAGTCTAGAAAAGGTTGCAACTTCCCCCTGCAATTTGAAAAATCTAGTAGAAAACTTTATTTACCAATAGAAACACTAGGTCAGGGGTAGGCAACCTTTTAGCAGCACTTTGCCGATATAGGATGGTGATGTCCTGTAGCGTGCCGGTCCTATTTTTTTAAATTGAGGTGTGTATGCTGCTGTATTCTGCTTGTGTTATTTATATTGCAGTTGCTTTGTATCGTTGTATTTGTGCGTATATGAGCTATTATATTGTATATGTTCATTAGTAGTTTATGGTATTGTGTATGATACATATGAATGTGGGCTGTGTATGAGGGCTGCTTGTGGAATTGTGTGTGGCTGGATATGTCACATTGTGTATTTGTTAGTGTGTTTGGGGACTGTTTGGGGTATTGCATGTGAGAGGCTGCATATGGGGTTGTGTGCATGTGGATTGTTAGCGGGTTACGTTTGTGCGGATTGTGTGTGGGCTGTTCATATTATTTGTATGAGGGGAGGATTATTCTGCATTTCTGTGTATATCTAGCAGTATGCGTGGCTTCCCTAGGTTCCAGTGGGGACCAGGCTGGCCAGATACAGGTTTAAGGACAGGAGCTGCAACAGCAGCCGCAGGCAGCTCTACTACAGTGTGGATTCCCATTTACAAGTGCTGGGAGGAAGTGATCTGCGATCACTTCCTCTATGTATTGCAATGCTTAAATTAAGGATTGTCCTTCACCACCTCTTCGTATTAGCAGATATCTGAAGTTTTACTGGGACTCCTAATAGGCCAGAGCCTGTTTGGCGCTAGCAGCCTTGAGTGCCGTGCAAATACACCTTGAGTGCCGTAGGTTGCCTACTCCTGCACTAGGTTATAGAAGAGGGGTGGGGAACCTTTTCATGTTGGAAAGCCACATTATTTTAGCTATAATCAAATAAGGCCGCATTCAAGGAACTTTAATTAGATATACTTAAAAATGCACATTATTTTGTACCTTTTCTGTATTTAATATCACATGTCCCTGTGCGTTAGTGAATGCTCTAACTATAATGTGAGTGTGAACGTAGCTTTACTTACCTTGTAGGACCTTGCTGATGAGTTATGATGCCAGTTTATGCCGCATCACCAGGAGTGACACAGTGATCTTGCGCATGCTTCCAGCCTGCATCAGATTCTTATATCAGTCAGGAGTGCTAGCATGCATGTGCAGCACAGGCAATAGTGGATTTGCGTAACGCCTAGAGAATTATTTGGTTGAAACTTTATTTTATTCTTTTGTATTTTAAATACGTTCAATTTAAAAAATAAAAAAAAAGATGAACAAAAATGTATAAACAAAAATAAAAGGATTTGCTCTGTAAAATTTGGATTCAGTCAAAAGGCCGCACTTAAAGACCTAGAAGGCCACGGGTTTCCCACCCCTGATATAGAATGTAACACTCCTTCAATAATATCTGCATTATAGGAATATTCTACCTTTTTTTCCACCAAGTTCTAATTAAAGGGTGTTGCTGTTTTTACCTCTAAAGATCTGAGGATTTACAATTAAAATTATTTATATTGCACCAACATATTCCACAGTGCTGTATTTATTCACAAAACCATGAACTGTGCCAAACTGAAAACCAAACTGCAAAATTTAGTCTAAATTTAAACAATCTCCAGCTTAGCTACAGCCAAAGATTGTCTCCTCCTTTTTAGTAATTACGGTAAGACCTTATGATTCTGCCAAAAAGGGTGCTATGAGTGCTATTTTACCAGAATATAAATTGAATATAAATTTGAGTTCTCCAAACTGCACCTTAAATTTACACTATTGTTTTTGTTCATGGTGACTTCTATTTTTCTGCAGAGATCCTACTATGATGATCCCTAGGATCTCATCTCTCATTTTCCTGTCCTGGGTCCTGACATCAGTGACTGCCTACCACACAGAGGTGATTCCTCAAAAGATACTGCGCTTAATGCCATCTCATTTCACTGCGATTAATACTCCGGAACTGAGCACAGTCTGTACAGAAGAGTGTGTATTAAGAGAATCCCTCTCAGATCCTCTTGACTCAAGTCAGCAACTGGATTATGAGACCACATTTTCTAATGGTAGCCGCACATTGACAACACTTTCAATACAAGTAGAGAGCAGGGGTGCCCAGCAAACAGAAAAGAAAGGCAACCCGTTACGCACTCGGAGGCAAGTATATGGACCTGACGTTCGATTCTCCATCCGCAGCCGTAGATTTTTGAGGGAGTTTCCATTTGCTGCTGCTGTGCGTGTGTCTACAGGTTGCACTGGAGTTCTGATAACTGAACGACACATTTTGACAGCTGCTCACTGTGTTCATGATGGCCAAGACTATGTAAAAGGAGCTCGTAAGTTACGTGTTGGATTTTTGCATCCTGGAGACCGACCTTTCTTACGCTGGGTGCGTGTGAAAAGTATAAAGGTGCCCCGCGGATGGATAGGTTCACCTGCTGAGCTTAGCATGGATTATGATTATGCCTTACTTGAAGTTAGACGGACACAACCACATCCTCACATGAGCCTTGCAGCTTCACCTCCACTGCCGGACTTGGCAGGGGGGCGAGTGCACTTCTCAGGCTATGATAGCGATCGCCCAGGAGAACTGGTTTACCGTTCATGTCGAGTGGAGCAGCAGACAGCACATCTGTTATATCAGCACTGTGATGCACGTCCAGGAGCTAGCGGATCCGGGGTCTATGGACGAGTGTTGCACAAGGGTTATTGGAGGAGGAAAGTGATTGGTGTATTTTCTGGGCACCAGTGGGTTGAAGTGTCAGGAGAACCAAGAGACTATAATGTGGCAGTCAGACTGACACCACTAAAGTATGCTCAGATCTGCTATTGGATCCGAGATGCCAACTTTAGTTGTCCCAATGATTAAAACAAAATAATAAAGGTTATGAACATAGTGATTGACAAACCTTGTGGACAGAGAAATACACCACTACGCCTTTCATCTCCTAGTTTAAAGTACTTGTAGTGGACACAATGAGATATACATCTGTATCTGTCTCAAATGAATACGCTAAGAACACGCTAAAGCTCTTCGCACTAGTTAGCCAATAAAGCTCTTTGTAGTAGTTATGGTGTTATAAGACTATGGGTAGAAGAAGACCCATTTTCTGGCCAAAGATTTTGTTTGAGAAAAAAAACCAAAAAAACTAAAATGGGGCTTCCATTAGTATCTACAGCACATCGACTCTTCAGACATATGTTTGTGATTCTATCCAGCCTGGATGGCAATGATAGGCTGAGCTGTCAGGACCAGAAGATTCCTCAACACACTCTTGATTTAGGATTTAAAAATTTGTCCAAGTTCTTGTGAAGCATAGGCATAGAGTAAATGTTCAAACCACGAAGAGCATAGCTCAGAATGCAGGGGAAATGGATGACTTGGACAATCTGGCCCATTCAGCTCAAGAGAACTGACCCAGCCTTTTCATGTTGATGTAGCAAAACACACAGTGATTCAGCTGTGCCAAAACTGCTGCAGCAATTTGGCTATGCCACATCATCCTATTCCCTGGCACTCTGATCCTCATGCTATATAAGACCTTACGTAATAATAAAGAGAGACTTCCTCATAACAACATCTCAAGTTAAAAGTGTGGCCTTGGGTGCCATGAATTTCCAAGTTTTAGCTTTAATAATCTGCAGTAGTTATGAAGTTTGGTGTGTCCCTTTATTAATAGTGACAGTAAAGAAATAGAGAGGAAAGAAAGAGGGACAGGAACATGTTAATATTTGCTAAAGTATATTTCTAATTTTATAGTGTACCTTTAATAATAAATATATTTAATTTTTAATGTTAGAGAGTTCATTTCATTTTTAATTTAGATTACTGTTGATGCGATTCTAGAAAAACAAAAACAAATATAAAACAAAGTGCCTTTGTTGCATTATGATCTGCCCACCGTGAGATCATTAACACTGATGATCTCTAGCCCAACAAGATTCTTCTAACATAGAAGCACTTCAGCCATTCGTGCATTCCACCAAGCCAATGTTCTATGGGAAGCATTAGCCGTGTTTAGTGTAGTCATGCTGTAGACTTAAAGGAATACTCTAAGCATCAAAAATACTTTATTAAGCTAAACAGTTTTGGTGTATAATGCATGCCCCTGCAGTCTCACTGCTCAATTCTTATCCATTTAGGAGTTTAATCTATATTTTCCATTTGTTTATGCAGCCCTAACCACACCTCAACTCCGGTGGTTGTGACTCACACAGCCTACTTGAAAATATGATTTCATTTTCAAATCAGATTTGAAAGCACAGTGTGTTTACTTTTGATTTTTTAATCTCCTGCTCTGCTAATTGAACTCTAATCACACACAAACGGCTCCTGAAGGTTTTTAACAGAGCAGGATATATTTTAAGACATTTTAAATTAAACAGAATATGCAATAAAGTCTAAACATTAGATGTCTCTTTATAGTAAATGTGTTGGGAGACTGTGTAGGTCACATGCAGGGGAGGTGTGGCTAGGCTGCACAAACATGTGATTTAAAGGGACACTCCACTCCTCAAAGGGGCAAAAAAGTATTGACCGTTTAGGAGACATACCCCCAATGAATACATGCATGCATTCATGCAGGTATTATCTTAAAAGAGCTTGCAAAAGCTGCAGTTTTTATGAGGCCTTTGCAAGACCTCTGTTTTGTCCCTTGAAGAGAATAACAATATCTTCACTGGGAAATAGCTTACTGAAAAGCCTCTAAAGCTATCCCTATGAGCAGGCACGTCGGCTTTTGAACACATTGCACAGCGTTCTGATCGGAGTTCAGAGAAGTAGGCATGCTGAGAAAGAGGCAAGTACTCTCTTGATGTCTCATTGACAATCAGTGCATGTTTAATTAACCAATTATAAAAGTGCCAATTTGTCATAAGAAATTGTTAATAGCCTTGTAGACTCTGCAAGTGCCTCCTGCGTGTGATTAAAGTTCAATTTGAAGAGTAGGAGATCAAAAACTTCTAAAGCAAGTTAACATCTGAGTAAAAATTAAACCATATTTTCCATGCAGGCTGTGTGAGTCACAGCGAGGGGAGGTGTGACTAGAGTCGCATAAACAGGAACAAAAGTGGGTTAACTCCTTATTGGCGGAGAATTGAGCAGAAAGACTGCAGGCGCGTGAACTAAAGTTGTTTTGATGCCTATAGAGTCCCTTTAATGTCTAAATGGCAGAGAATGTAGCAGTTTGACTACAGGGGCATGATTTATACACAAAAACAACTTCAATAAGCTAAAGTTGTTTTGGTGACTATAGGGTCCCTTTAAAAGAAGCTCTGTCGCCTCAAACATTTTGATTATTTCATAAAGATAGAATCAAATAAGTAAAATGACATCATAAGACAAAGTCTTATGATAAAGCCAGAGGTTGAGAAAAAGTGACAAAAGGCACATCTTCTGCAAACACACCAATGGTTGCGGGTTGAGATATTCAGGATGCTTTTCTCAGATCACAGGACTTAGCATATGGAGGCTGAATTGATCTTGTAGAATACTCCATAGACATCAGTTTTGAACTCAAGCAATATATGCAAAAATTACAGCACTGACACAGCTCCTGGTGGATGAAGCTCCAGAAGCTGAAGAAAAAAGAAAAAGAGTACAGCATCTATAGTGGACATCTTCAGTATAGTTACCCTTTACAACAGTGCTACTCTACCCATTCCTCAAGGCACACCCAACAGACAAGGATTTATGAATTACCCAGGTGTGTCTACTGTGTTTAGAAAAAGAAAGAAAAAGGTGTGAGTGTAAGGTGTTTTTTAAAATTTTTATTTATCTATTTTTAAACAACTTGGACACACCTGGGTAATCCTTAAAGCGGCACTGTCATGCCGAAACCCGTTTTTTTTTTTTAACCCCCCTCCCGCCTCCACTACATCCAATTGACCCACTAGTCACCCCCAAATGCCCCTAAGCCCCCCACATTACCTATTTTTTAATCCTTATTTTCTGCCCCGATCTTGATTCAGGGCACCGCCATCTTTGTGTGGGTAGGTGAAGTCCCTGTGGGACACGTCATCTGCCCACACTAGACAGACTGTGAGATTCCCGCACATGCCCAGTGAAACACCTGGACATGCGAACGGGAATTTCATCTATTCATTCACTCATCAGACAGACGAATGAGTGAATAGAAAGATCAGCCGAACAAACAAACACAATGTATCAGTGTATCTGAGTATCAGTGTATGTTTGTTCGTGCAGTTTATTACAAGGAGGGAGCTACCGGCATGCAGCTCCCTCCTTGTAATATGTAACTATAGAAGTGGCAGGGAGCAGTGCTCCCCACCACTTCATAAGCCCCCCAGTACCCCCTCTCACTCTATGGGGGTCAATATGACCCCCATAATAGCACAAGAGAGATTTAAATCTCCCAAATGCCCCTACTCACTATACCGCGAGTAGGGGCATGTCTACTAAACAGTGAGCAGCCTGTGGCCTGTGGCTGCTCACTGACTAAATTACAATAAACCTATTGTCCCCCCCATGGGGCCATAAATTACAATGGGGGGGGACCTACTGTCCTCCCCCTCGGCCCCACCCTGAGCGGTGGGTGGGGGCCATAAAACAATAAGGGGGGGGGACCTACTGTCCTCCCCCCCTGGCCCCCACCCCTGAGCGGTGGGTGGGGGCCCTAATAAAACAATAAGGGGGGGACACCTACTGTCCTCCCCCCACCCCCACCCCTGCGCGGTGGGTGGGGGCCCTAATAAAACAACAAGGGGGGGGGACCTACTGTCCTCCCCCCCCCGGCCCCCACCCCTGCGCGGTGGGTGGGGGCCCTAGTAAAACAATAAGGGGGGGGGACCTACTGTCCTCCCCCGGCCCCCACCCCTGAGCGGTGGGTGGGGGCCCCAATAAAACAATAAGGGTGGGGGGACCTACTATCCTCCCCCCCGGCCCCCACCCCTGAGCGGTGGGTGGGGGCCCTAAATGAAACACCCCCCCCCCAATCAAGGTGACTAGGGGTCCCAAGCCCCTAGTCACCAACCCCCCACCCAAAAAAAACTATCCCCTACCTACCCCCCTCACCCTACAAATAGTGAGGGGGGAATAAAATAACTAACCTGTAAAAAAAAAAAAATTAAACTTACCATTTGGCGTCTTCTTTTTTCTAAAATCTTCTTTCTTCAGCCCCCAAAAAGGCCAAATAAAAATCCATTACACCCGTCGCACTTTAAAAAACAAAAAAAAAAAAAAAACGAGCGCCAAAAAAAAATTAATCCATGT
>OW240920.1:90925110-91015728 GCA_933207985.1 Pelobates cultripes
CCCTTATTGTTTTATTAGGGCACCCACCCACCGCGCAGGGGTGGGGGCCAGGGGGGGAGGACAGTAGGTCCTGCCCCCTTATTGTTTTATTAGGGCCCCACCCACCACGCAGGGGTGGGGGCCAGGGGGGGGGACACAGAAGTTCCCCCCCATATCTTTATTTAGGGGCCCCACCCACCCACCGCGCAGGGGGCGGGGGGCCAGTAGGTTCCCCCCCATCTTTATTTAGGGCCCCCACGGGCATGGGGGGGGGGGGGTTTATTAGTTTTTTTATTTATTTTTTTTTACAGTGAGCAGCTATAAGCTGCTCACTGCTTACTACACATGCCCCTACTCGCGATATAGCGAGTAGGGGCATAATTTACTAATACTAAGTAATCTTTACTTAGTATTAGTAAAGTTGGCTGTTAGACCAATTTAGGTCTTTCAGCCTTTTAGTAGATAGCTCCCTGATACCGTGGGAATTAGGGAGTTATCTACTAAGCGGCTGCAAAATGCAGCCACAGCAATGAATAGGATCAGAGTTTCATTCATTAGAATGAAATTCCGATCCGAATAAAATGCCGAATTGCGTTCTAAAAGAAACGAACAGACTGTTGTCATTCAGTTAGAACGCAATTCGGCAGTTTCATGTAAAATGACAGGAAGCATTGTGGGAACACAGAGGGAAGCTAGGGATCATGGGAAAATTGCTCTGACCAGCGGAAATGAAGCACACTTTGCTCCTCCGCTGGTCAGAGCTGGTCAAGCGGAGGAATCCTCCATAAGGCAAAGAGTCCCTACTTTGTCTTATGATTTTAAAGAAAACTAAAGAAGACAGGAAGAAATGAAGAACAGATCCTGAGAGAGGGGGAGAAGAGGAAGAGATTGAGGAAAGGTAAGTTCGGCATGACAGTGCCGCTTTAAATGCTGGACTGTTAGGTGGGCCTTGAGGAGAGATTTGAGGAGCACTGCTTTAGAGCAGGGCATAACAAACTTCAGGTGCTAGGTCACCATGGCGATTAGGAATTGTTCTGGCTCAGATTTGTTAGCCCATTCCCTCCAAGGCGGATGTACGTCTGATGGAGAATGGAGGCAAGTGGCTGGCCGTCATTGAGAGAATGGAGGCAGGTGGCCGGTTGAGTGAGGGAGCAAGATGGCAGGTGTGTGGGTAGGGGCCAGAATGCCAGTGAGGTGAAATCTTCTAGCTCTGCTTCCTTGTGCCCCTGCTGTGATGATGGAAGAAAGAATATGACCTCACTTAACGGCACGCGAGGGTTCAGAGAAAGAAGAGCTTAAAGATTTCATCAGCCACACTGGACCTCAGGGAAAGGATCCACGCCAGCTCTCCCAAAGGTAGGTTGGGAGTATGAGAGAATGTGTGTGTCTGTCAGTCAGTGTGTCTGTTTAGGTAACCTCCCCACCTACGATCGCATGGGAAAGGTGGAATTTACTCACCCTTTTCCCATGCTATATCAGTCTCGTTGTGGCTGGCCCTGCCTCCATTGCTGAGATAATCAAGCTTGATTATCTTAGCTACTTCTTTGCTTTCTCACAGTGCTGCAGGTAAAGACACCAGGTACAAAATCAAACTATTCTAAAACAGTTTGACTATTTACATTGGGGGGTGCTATTTACTGTAGTGGTTATGGAGTGTTCTTTTAAAATCATTATTTGTATTACTAATCATCATGAAATGGATTTGGTAAATCAGAATCTGTAATCACTAGAAATCAACAAAACAATGCACACACAACTATATATATATTTATAAATAAATATATATATATATATATATATATATATATATATATATATATATATATATATATATATATATATATATATACACATACATACATACATACACACACACTGAACAAAATTATAAAACGCAACACTTTTACTTTTGCCATCATTTTTCATGAGCTGAACTCAAAGATCTAAGACTTATTCTATGTACACAAAAGGCCTATTTCTCTCAAATATTGTTCACAAATTTGTCTAAATCTGTGTTAGTGAGCACTTCTCCTTTGCTGAGATAATCCATCCACCTCACAGATGTGGCATATCAAGATGCTGATTAGACAGCATAATTTTTGCAAAGGTGTGCCTTAGGTTGGCCACAATAAAAGGCCACTCTATATACACACACACACACAAACATATCCACACACGTAACACCTTTAATCAAGCAAAACAATATTTATTTATTGTGGATTATTCAAAGAACAGAAGGATGTTGCTGACAGGAAGCTTGCACAATGTAAGAAAACCTTCTCAGGAACGTGGAACTTTAATAAAAAATTAAAAAAAAAAATCTATTTGTCCAAGTGGGTATGGTGCTTGTGTGTAATGCGTGTGTGCGCCGTCTGTAAGATGCTTGTCTATTAATGGTATTCTGTGTTTTGCCACACTCCTACTTAGCCTTTTTCCTGGTAGCTCAGCATGGGTCCTGGATCCCTGGTAGTCTAGTTTCGGTATACCATAGTAATCACTCTTTCCAGTCCCAGAGATAAGTAAAGCAGAGTGCAATCTGTTAATATGATGGCTACACTATGGCTTATTAGTAAGCACAGGGGCTGTAAGGGATAACTGTGCTCCTCCCACAGAGATGGGATATTAGGTGAAAGAATTTTCACATCTCTACTAAAGTTGCATACATGCAAATTTGTTGGCAAGTTGCGTATTACCAATGGCATGCATGTATCAGAATTACAGATCCCCTAGATGATTGACAACCTGAGTTTCAGTTTCAATACTGACAAAGTTGGGAATTCTATACATACATTGTCAGGGACAATCCTAGGCTGGTGCACAGTGCCCAGGCACCAAGTGGATGAGACAGAAGGAGAGCGCCGACAGGAATGAGAACTGAAAAGCATCATGCCCTGGTAGTTCATGGCCGTGTGAGGTGGCAAGGTTGACCATGTAGTTCACGCACCCCCACCAACCCTTCCCCCGCCTTCTAAATACATATACACTCCGTGTCAGACACAGACACATACTCTCACTGACACACACTCCCACACGGTGTGTGTATGTGTGTGATGCTCTTCCTGTAAATGTGTGTGTTCACCTGTGTAGCCAAAAATCCCAGCAAAAGCCCTGGAAGGAGTCTATTCAGCGAGCATCTAATGTATCTAACTTTTGCATCAACCTTTATCGCTGTTTCTGTGTACATCTTTCTGTAATTACACAGCTCTCTTTCTCTCTCTGGAAAAGTGATGATAAATATAAAATGCTTACAAGGTCAATCACTAAAGTGAGTAATGTCAGGAGTTCAAAGAGAACTTTAAATTTAAGGCCAAAAGTAGCCTAACTGAAAACAGTACTGACATGGAGAATGTGAAGGACCGCCTGGCGCTCCGACCGAGTACCTCCGTCAATCGCTGCTTCCTAGTATTTGCGAGTATCATCAGCACTGCACCGGAACACCATAACCACCCTAAACCCCACGAACCGCCACAGCTTGGATGGGGTCTTGCCGTCCTCCACCCATCCTGGACCCAAGACCAGGATCCAGCTTCCAGTGGGTAGGCCTCTCCTAGTTCAGAGAGCGTAGCAGGAACAGCTCTTACAAGAGCTTAGTGATTATACGCAGGGGAGTATAGTGATTATAGCAATCCCCAGAGTGTAGTTCTCCAATCCCCCAAACATGAGCCGAAAGTTCATGAAGGTGCAAGATGATCTGAGAGTTTTATGGTACAGGCTGGATTTTTATACAACTTTTCAGGCCAGAGGAACACCCACTGGACCTGATGGGGCACAGGACACATATTGTACAGACCAATAGAAACAATGTAACAATGCCTGACACTCCCACATACAGCACACAATCCCTCCCCCATGCCTGTAATACAATTAAGGTAGATAATGTATTAATGTAATTATCCCCAAGCATAAAAATCACATATTTTACAAAGTCTATTAAGTACCCAAAAATACAACATATCTCCAAAAGTCACATCAACTGAAAGCCCTTATCTGGGTGAACAACATATCAAAAATCACCCAGATCAGAGCAGGGGTTCAAAAGTTTCATGGAAGTCTTATTTTTGACCCACCGTGCACATGGTCCCATGCCCAAAACAGGTACAGAGAATTAGGGCTAACGGTCGGTCTCTCTGTCTGGAGTACAAAAGTACATACTTCACATGAACAGAGCCTTTAAAAGTGCATTGGGCAAGGTATATTGCAGGGCCCATAGCCCTAAGGCAATAGGCTGGCCAGCAGGCTTCTCCAAGAACCCTTGGCGAGATTCAGTTTGTCACAGGGCCATAATCACAGGGTAGGAGACTGGCAAACAGGCCCCTCCAAAAGCCAGTGACGAGGTTACTTTCGCCACAGAGAACATTTCCAATTCAGCTATTTTAGCCTCAATTTTTACATTCGCTATGAATTCAGGGCAATTCTTACTTTAGCAAATACTCCCAATAATGTCTATTCATTTTTAGCTGCATTAAAAATGCAAATGGCAGTTTTTGTTTCATAGTATTGCATTTTGTCTTTGTCTCGGAGTTTCTCTGTCGCAACCGATCGGCCTCTTTTCATGAGATCGATGATCTCAGCCAATCCAATGCTTTCACGTAGGAAAGCATTGGGAGGCTAGTGCCCAATAACATGGTAGAAATAGAGGAGTTGACTCTCATAGTGACAGCCACTAGAGGCAAGTTAATAATGCAAAGAAAATATTGCTCTTCCTACAGAACGACAATTTTTTTTAGGTGCAGGGTTAAAACGCAGAGTACATGACATTGTGATGAAGTGGCCTGGATGCATATAATGTTCCTTTAAGTTGAAGTAGGTCAGGTGCTTAGAGTGTCCTTCTAAAAATATAAAAGGTTACAACTTAATATAGTGGCGCTGTATTTTATGAGAGTAGTCACCCAGTCTTCTGTCTGAGCGCTCTGACAGGTATGTCTCAGTTCACTCTCGAGTTGCCTCGGAATACTTTAAGCAGGCAACAGCTATGTTTATACATGCTGCATTTAGCATACAGAAGGTGCTCAAAGGTTTGCATACCCTTTTTTTTGGAAATATGAATGATCATGCAAAAAAAAATATTTCATTGAAAATTTGTGATCATATTAAGCCATTTATTATCACATAGTTTGGCTCCTTTTTTTTTAAACTTTTTTTTTGTTGCCCAGTGGTATTACAGGACAGCAGTACAGTCAAAAGTACAGTCAAAATATGATATGAGAGAATTTAGCTGTAAATCTGCACACTATTTTTTAGTAAAGAGAATCAGGCTTGAGAAATGGCTTAAACGAAGAGCAGAATACACCACCCTAGACAGCTCTAGTGACACTAGAAACATCCTACTTATATAGTAGCATAGAAAAAAAAAAAAAAAGAAGAAAGAAAAAATGTGTTGTCATCTGAAGTATGCCTACAGAGGTTATAGGGTAGAGACCTACAATATAGGTAGATTAAACAATGCATTTTATATCGAGAGACAATAACTTGGGAGGTATCATGCAACCAGACACTCTAGGTGATGGTCAACCTATCCCCACTGCAGGGAAATAAGAGTCCCATGTTGCCTGGGTCTTCAGGTTCAGAGCCGGAGAGATTAACAGGAGATCCTGTGCCTGCAGTTGCCTTCCCGGCTCATCTTTCATGCCGATTCTGGAGGTTAGTGGATGCGGGGCTTGCCAGCATTCCGCCTTCTTCACGATGAGCCGACACGGCCACCTCCAGCAAGTTGGGCCTCTGGCGGAAGCAGCAGGACAGCTCGGCTGGGCATCTCTGGAGCTCCCACAATCTCAGGTAGTGTCTGCTGTGCTGCAGCGTGCTCCAAAATGCGTTGAAGAGGGCCTCCAATCGCTGAAGTTTTGGTGATAGTTGTACTCGTGGCATTCGCCATTTTGGATGTAACTCCGATAGGCTTGCAGGCACTAACTGCACTACTGCAGCTCTCTGATGGGGTATGGGAGCTGTCAGGGTGGGGACCCGGGATCACCCCACCGGTCCAAAGGGGGTAACCAGGGTATCAGGTGCTTAGTTGGAGCCTCGTCCATGACAGGCTGGGTGGTGGGCTGCATCTCTCCTCCACGCAGCCCGCTAGGCCGCACTGGTACTCAGCGTTTGGAACAGCTTAGAAGACCAGGCTAGATACTCCATGGGGAGCAGAAAAGAACCGTCAAAAGACCTGCTTAACAAGGTAATGGAAATATTATAAAGATGGAGAAGGATATAAAAAGATATCCAAAACCTTACAAATGCCAGTCAGTACTATTTGATAACTTATTAAGAAGTGGAAAATTCAGGGATCTCTTGATAAAAAGCCAAGGTCAGGTAGACCAAGAAAGATTTCAGCCACAACTGCCAGAAGAATAGTTTGAAAAACCCACAGGTAACCTCAGGAGAAATACAGGCTTCTCTGGAAAAGACGGTGTGGTTGTTTCAAGGAACACAATACGACGATACTTGAACAAAAACAAGCTGCATGGTCAAGTTGCGAGAAAGAAGCCTTTACTATGTCAATGCCACAAAAAAGCCTGGTTACAATATGCCCGACAACACCTTGACACGCATCACAGCTTCTGGCACACTGCAATTTGTAGTGACGAGACCAAAATGGTTCTTTATGGTCACAACCATAAGCACTATGTTTGGAGAGGGGTCAACAAGGCCTTTAGTGACAAGAATACTGTTACGGCTACCCAGCTAGAGTGAGGGTATCAGCCGTTGGGGACATCCTTTTCTTCCCGGCAAGTCGCTGTGTAGTGATGGAGCTGCTTATTTCCCTCTGCTGGATCCGAAGTAGAAGTCAGGTACAGCTCTGAAAAGAGCTTAGTGATTATGCTGCAAAATTCCCCTTTCAAGAACGAGACAAGGCTACGTTTTGAAGGGTCAAGAAGAACTAAAGCTTTAATGACAGACACTCTCTTTTATGTGATTCTGCCCATGCAAGGGAGACACCCACATAATTAATAGTACAGCCAATAAACACAATATACATTCTGTACATCCCCTCCCCTTAGATAACCACATAACATAATTAAAAGAAACATGTTTTTCCCCAAAGTTTGGATGTAACCCAAATACTTGGGGTACAAGCATCCGTATGCCATCTTGGGTTCGCTGGAATCCCCATAAGTTGTTGAGTCTTTCTACCGAATGCCTTGTCGTTCGGTAGTTGTGGCATGATTTCCTGAAGGTATGGAGGTCTCAGCGGTGTTCGCCTATCCGAGTGTCCGATTTTAGTTTCAGACACTCGACGGCAAAACACCGCTGTTCGGGAGTTAAAATGGCCGCGAACACGTGGAAGTGCAGAAATGGCAGCCATGCATACGGTTCCTATAGCGTTTGTGCGCTTATTTCCATGAAAATGCCCATCAAGCAGGGAGGTAAATGAGTCTCAATTTAGAGTCAGGGTGGCCTGTTAGTTGTTAGCAAGCATTCGCATGGGGAATGCTTGTAAAGTCTCGAACTGCACATTAATCCACAAGTCTTTAATGAAACTGTCCTTTGTGTTACATGGCTCCCCTTTTGTGGGACACCCCGGCAGACCCGGATTGATCCTTTTCGGGTCAACGTGGGGCTGTCCGGACCTTGGTTAGGGCATCAGTTCAGTTTGTCTGGACAGGCCATGCGCGTTCCCGTTAAATTTGCCAGGCCGATATTGTATGGAAAAGTTATAGGGCTGTAGCGCCAGGCTCCATCGTAATAAACGGCCATTATCACCGGCCGCGCGATTCAACCACACAAGGGGGTTATGGCCAGTGATGAGGGTGAACTCCTGACCATACAAATATGGAGTAAGTTTCTTTAAGGCCCAGACCAGAGCTAAACACTCTTTTTCCACTTCCGCGTAACTCACTTCTCTGGGCAACAATTTGCTACTGAGGTACGCGACAGGGTGTTCTCCTCCATCTTCCCCGATCTGGCTTAAAACTGCCCCCAGTCCGCACATGGATGCATCTGTGTGAACGACAAATCTTTTGTTAGGGACTGGGGCCGATAGCACGGGAGCGTTGATTAATGCATTCTTTAATGTCTGAAATGCTGTTTCACAGGCAGGAGACCACAGGGCTATCCTAGGTAGGTTCTTTTTGGTCAAATGTGTCAAGGGCTTGGCAATACTACTATAGTCGGGGACAAATTTTCTGTAGTATCCTGCCGTCCCTAGGAAGGCCAGTACCTGGGTCTTGGTGTGGGGTGTGGGCCAGTTGGCTACGGCCTCAACCTTGGCTGGCTCCGGCCGCTGTTTCCCACAACCTACCCGGTGTCCCAGGTTCTGTACTTCGGCCATGCCAAAATGGCATTTCTCTGGCTTCAGAGTGAGGCCTATGGCCCTAATCTGGTCCAGCATGGCCCCTACATGTTGGAGAAGCTGTCCCCAGGTCTCGCTGTAGATCGCAATGTCATCCAGGTACGCACAAGCGAAATCCTGGAAGCCATCAAGGAGTCTGTCCACCAAGCGTTGGAAGGTAACTGGAGCGTTGACGAAGGCCGACTTGGGGACAGCCTCCTTGGCTAGGGGAATCTGCCAATATCCTTTACACAGATCGATGGTAGTCAGATATCTTCCCCTAGCAATGCGATCTAGGAGCTCGTCTACTCGGGGCATGGGATACGCATCGCTCACTGTACGATCAATAAGGCGTCTATAGTCAATGCAGAACCTGCTAGTCCCGTCCTCTTTGAGGCCCAGGGACTGTCTGAGGGTTCTATGACTCCCAACCTAAGCATTTCCTGGATCTCTTTTCTCATCTCTTCTTTAACTGCCTCCGGGATCCTGTAGGGGGTCTGTCTAAGTGGGGTTTGCCCTGGGGTCTCTACGTAATGGGTGGCTAACTTAGTGCATCCCAACTCTTGCGAAAATGTTAATCCCTTCTCTGTCAACAGCTGTCTGATCTGTCCCTTTTCTGCTTTAAGCTCTCCCCTAGTTGAACAGTACTGAGGACATTATTAGGTTCGGGACGTGCTAGCAAGTCGGGGATAGGCAGACCGTCTGAGTCCTCTGTACTCGGACTGCAGATGGCTGCAATATCCTCAGGTCTTTCCTGGTATTCATTTAACAGATTCACATGGAAGGATTTCCGAATCCGGTCATCCTTGTTACTGGCAATTAAGTAGGTGGTGTCACATACTTGGGCTATCACTTTATAAGGGCCCTGCCGAGAGGTTTGGAGCTTGTTCCCTTTCACTGGTCTAAGCACCAGAACGTTCTGTCCCACCTGGAAGGTTCTCTGGCGGACGCCCCGATCATACCACCGTTTCTGTCGACCCTGGGCCGCCTGGAGATGGTCTCTGGCCATCCGAGCCAACTGCTCCATGCGGTCCCGCATCTCCAGAACATATGGAACAATGGGGACACCCTCGTGTTCCATCTCTCCTTCCCAGTGCTCTCGGATGAGGTTGAGGGGGCCTCGAACTCTCCTTCCATAGGGCAGCTCGAACGGAGAGAACCCAGTGGATTCCTGCAGCACCTCTCGGTATGCAAACAAAAGGTGTGTCAAGAATCGCTCCCAGTCTCTGTATTCTGCAATAAAGGTCCGCAGTAACTGTTTCAGGGTACCATTAAAGTGTTCACAGAGTCCGTTAGTCTGGGGGTGGTAGGGAGAGCTGAAGAGGGTGTTAATACCACAAACCTTCCATAATTGTTGGGTCAAGTCTGCGGTAAACTGGGTCCCTCGATCAGACAAGATCTCTTGGGGAAACCCCACTCTGGCAAAGATCCCGACCAAAGCACTGGTAACAGTGTCAGCCTGGATATTTGTCAGAGCGACGGCTTCCGGGTAGCGTAGTCCACTACGGTAAGAATGTATTTCTTACCGGAGGGACTGGGGTTAGGAAGGGGCCCCACCAGATCGACTGCCACCCTACTGAAAGGCTCCTCGATTACTGGCATGGGTGACAGTCTTGCTTTCGGGTGGTCCCCTCGTTTCCCCACCCGTTGACATACGTCGCATGTACTGCAGTCGCGCCGCACATCCTTTGAGATCGCCGGCCAAAAGAAGGTCTGGGTAATCCGGTAGGTAGTGCGGTTACCTCCTAAATGTCCTGACAAGGGAATATCGTGTCCAATTCGGTGAAGTTCCAACCGGTACTTCCTGGGTACCACTAGTTGGCACTTCTGCGATGGAATACAACCTTTCTTCCTACCTTCCGGCAGTCTATACAGTCGGTCGTTATCCCAGACAAAACGTTCCTGCTCATCCCCCCCCCACTATCTGCAAGTTCCCTGTACTTTTGGAGGGTGGGGTCCGCCCTTGTCTCCCTCCCAAATGCTTCGGGGGTATCCCAAGCTAGGGGTCTCTCTACAGGGTCTGACCTACGTGTCGGTTCTTGGCTTACCTGGGTCTCCCATCCTGGTGAAGGGTCGTCCGAAACACGAGCTTAGGAACGCGTGGTCACGGGGCAAGTGGCAGCAGTGGTAGGTAAGTAGGCTGAAGCTAGAGGGCCAATGTCATTGCCCAACACGACTTCAGCGGGCAAATTGTCCATGATGCCCACAGTGGTCTTCCCAGAGCCGACCCCCCAGTCCAAGTGTACCCGGGCAGTGGGTAAACGAAATACAGCTCCTCCGGCGACTAGTACAGCCACAGTGTGGTTGGACAAATGTTCTGGCTTTACCAGATGTTTCTGTATTAAAGTGATGGTTGCACCAATGTCTCTCAAGCCTTGCGCCACCTGTCCGTTCACTCTCACCTCCTGTCGGTGATGCTGGCGATTATCTGGTGATGCTGCCTGTATCGGGTCCGCCTCATATAGAATACCCAGACATTCCTCCGGGCCCACCTCGGTCTCCAGGCAATGGGCGGCAGAGGTACGAGGTGAAGGGGCAGGGGTGCGATGTGAAGCGGTTTCTGTAGGTGGTGAGGGGCGCCACCAATTGTTAGCTGCCGACCCCTAAGGACAGTGGCGAGCAAGGTGTCCGAGGTTGTTGCAGCGATGGCACGCCATTCTGGATACAATCTCGTGGGTAGTTGTTGGACCCTTGAGGGCGAGGTGGTCCTGGGGGAACAGGGGCACGGAACTCCGGGCGAAAGTTAGTAGCTGGGGTACGTGGTTCTGTCCTGCTAGCTGGGCGGTGGGTACCTTGACTAACTTTTCTTGTTTCGGCATACTCGTCTGCTAGCCGAGCCTCCTCGTTCAGGTTGCGGGGTCGCCCATCTCTCACCCAGTCTTGCAAATCGGCTGACAAATCCTGGAAGAAGTGTTTCATTAAAAACAACTGTAGTACTTCTTCCCCTGTCTTGGCATTACATCCTTGAACCCAGTGTGAGGCCACTCGCTGGAGGCGGTTGGCCCATTCCATGTGAGAGTCCACGGCCTTTTTCTTGGACTCCCGGTAGGCTTCAGGCGTTACAGCATATCGGGACAACAATGCCTCTTTGACCCGCTGGTATTGTGGTATAACCTCTGCGGTGAGGGCCCGAAACGCCTCGTTGGCTTTGCCTGACAGCTTCCTGGATAAAATAGTGACCCATTGCTCGGGGGGCACTTGATGTAGTGAGCACTGTCTCTCGAAATCGGCAAGGTACCTGTCAATCTCCTCCTCATTCTCCACAAATGCTTTGAAGGCAGTGAAGGGTACTTTCTTTGGGGTGGTAAGTGGAGGGAGGGCAGGAACTGCATGTGTAATGGGCTGCTGGGCTCTTACCAGTTCGATTTCGTGCCCCCTCCTTTCCCTCCTTTTTTGGCGTCGAGGAACAGCTCCACTGATGTCTCAGGATAGAATGCTAGTCTCCTCTGCACAATGCGGGCGGCCTCGTCCTCCTCGCTGCTTGGCCCCAGGGGTTCCGTCACTTCCATGGACCGATCCATCTCGTCCAGCTCCAGCAGATCTGCTATCAGCTCTCTCCGTGGCCTGTTACTGGCACTTCTTCCCCGACTCTCCAGTAGATCCTTTAGGGTAGTTCTCTTCAATCTGGCATAGTGAGACTCCATCCAGCACCTGCGCTGCGGATGAAAGGACCATCCCACCGCTGCCACCAATGTTACGGCTACCCAGCTAGAGTGAGGGTATCAGCCGTTGGGGACATCCTTTTCTTCCCAGCAAGTCGCTGTGTAGTGATGGAGCTGCTTATTCCTCTCTGCTGGATCCGAAGTAGAAGTCAGGTACAGCTCTGAAAAGAGCTTAGTGATTATGCTGCAAAATTCCCCTTTCAAAAACGAGACAAGGCTACGGTTTGAAGGATCAAGAAGAACTAAAGCTTTAATGACAGACACTCTCTTTTATATGATTCTGCCCATGCAAGGGAGACACCCACATAATTAACAGTACAGCCAATAAACACAATATACATTCTGTACATCCCCTCCCTTTAGATAACCACATAACATAATTAAAAGAAACAGGTTTTTCCCCAAAGTTTGGATGTGTCCCCAGATAGCTTGTTTCTGGGGGACTAACATATTCGAAAATCAGCTCATTCGGTTCAGCCGTTCGGGAGATATGGGACTTGAAAGTTTTGACCGACCGCACAGGCAAAGTAGCCAAAAACAGTTCCATGAATTCTGGCCCTGCAGTCGGTCTTAGTTTGTGTGTAAAAAGCCCCGAACGGCTGGCCATCCGTATGCCATCTTGGGTTCGCTGGAATCCCCATAAGTTGTTGAGTCTTTCTACCGAATGCCTTGTCGTTCGGTAGTTGTGGCATGATTTCCCGAAGGTATGGAGGTCTCAGCGGTGTTCGCCTATCCGAGTGTCTGATTTTAGTTCCAGACACTCGACGGCAAAACACCGCTGTTCGGGAGTTAAAATGGCCGCGAACACGTGGAAGTCCTGAAATGGCGGCCATGCATACGGTTCCTATAGCGTTCGTGCTTTTATTTCCACGAAAATGCCCATCAAGCAGGGAGGTAAATGAGTCTCAATTTAGAGTCAGGGAGGCCTGTTAGTTGTTAGCAAGCATTCGCATGGGGAATGCTTGTAAAGTCTCGAACTGCACATTAATCCACAAGTCTTTAATGAAACTGTCCTCTTTGTTACAAATACCTACCTCACTGTGAAGCATGGTAGTGACTGATATTTGGGGGGGAGCTCTAAAGGCACGGGGAATCTTGTGAAAATTGATGGCAAGATGAATGCAGCATGCTATCAGAAAATACTTAACAGACAATTTGCATTCAACTGCACGAAGGCTGCACATGGGATGCTCTCGGACTTTCCAGCATGACAATGACCCTAAACACAAGGCCAAGTTGACCCTACAGTGGTTACAGCAGAAAAAGATGAGGGTTCTGGAGTGGCAAGACGACCAAAGACTTTGCATGACCTGGAGGCATTTTGCCAAGACCAATGGGCAACTATGCCACCTGCAAGAATAAGGGGCCTCATCGACAACTATTACAAAAGACTGCACACGGTCATTGATGCTAAAGGCGGCAATACACAGTATTAAGAACGAAGGATATGCATACTTTTGAACAAGAGTCATTATTTTTCTTTGTTGCCATGTTTTGTTTTACAATTGTGCCATTCTGTTTTAACCTACAGTTGAATATAAATCCCATAAGAAATAAAAGAAATGTGTTTTGCCTGCTCACTTATGTTTTCTTTAAAAATTGTACATATATTACAAATTCTCCAAGTTTATGCAAACTTTTGAGCAGAACTGTATATCAATGCCATGAAAATTTGATTTGAAAATTAAAGAGACACTCTACTAACTAAAAAAATATAAAATAAATCACGGATTAGTAGTTATTTCCTTAATAAAAGCATGCATGCCATCTATAAATATATATAACATGTATATCTAAACATGTATATATGTATATCTAAAACAGCTTGCAAAAGCGGCAGATCTCTAGTCTGAAGTCTTTACGTAGGACACAGTTACATTTCTTGAATTTCAGATTTTGGTTCCCCTTCTTTGTGCTTAAATGGTTACTCCAACTCAAGCAAGAGGTCCTTAGAATTGCGGTTAACGTATGATGCATGGATCAACATGTGTCTGGCGATATCCTGAAAAGGTAGAGGTTGTGAAACCCACAATGTGGAATCGCAAACCTTCCAATTATTTTTTAACTATGTTTGACTTTCAGGAGGAGACACAAAGTGTATCAATTTTAACTCTTCTTCTGCGTCCAGAAAAATGGAACAATAATGGGAATAATGTGCCGCTTCACATATGCATTTATTTTTTAAAGGAAATTTGCATTTAAATGTTTAAATGCATCATATATATTAGTTTATCTACAAGGAGCAGTTCATACTGCTATTATTTTATACAGAGACCAGTTTACTGTTCAGTGTGCCGGCAGTTGCATACATAAACAGGTCCAAAATGTATTTAAGCAACCTGGAACAATGTGTTTTGGACTTCTTGCTTGGTAGCCATAGTTGGTTGTCTTTACAAGCAGTTATATTTACAAACCGCTCTCGCTGTAGCCCACTTTCAGCAATAATAATGGTATAAGGGTGCTATTCCAACCAAGAACTTTGCATGGTGCTTAGAATGGCCATTTAAATGGATGAAACAATTGAAGTTTATGATTAATATTCTGAATTAAACTTGTGTCTTTAATTTCTGTTGCAGATCTCATAAGTTCAAGTTATAAGTGGCTAGCGACTATAGACAGACAGCTGTATACATATAGAAATAGAAGTAGAATACAGACCCCTTAACATATGTGTTCCTGAAGTTAATGCATGGAAATCATGAACAACAGTCGAATCACTTACAGGAATGCTAAAAAGAGTTTTTCTTGTGCAAACATGTTTCAGGAAAGCATGTAACATGGGGAGGAAAGAAAGATCCACAGATAGCCGCGTAACACAGGGCTCTACAAATTCCAGGTGCAATGTCGCCATGTTGCCTAGGAGTTATGTCCAGGCGCCTGATGAGTGTTTATCAGCCTGTTCAACACTGCTTGCACAGATGCCTGCTGATGCACGTGACACCAAGTACCGTAGTGGAACTACAGGGGTCGCGAATCCGACTAGGTCCTCTGTGTTACGCCTGTCGTGGGAGTCCTCATATCAAGTCGAGCTAGCCAGCTTAGGCCATTCCGAGATGGAGGTTGGCGAGGGAACTAATTTTACTGCTCTGCTCTCTTCCAAATCCTGTTGTGATGCCACGAGCCAGGTTATGAAGTCATTCCGGCCCTGGCATCACTAAACAGCGTGCAAAGCAAGAATAGCTTGAATATTACATACATAGCTTCTAGAGTACGCCTGCCTTCAGCTGCACAACACACTTTGTGGCAGTGTGTGGGAGTGTTACATTTGATATTTTAAAGCTTCTGCTTGACTACATATTGAGAAGTATGTGAATGAAAAGCAACACCCCCGGGGTTAGCTCCCCTATAAGCACTTAGAACACTTCTGCTCACTGAAGTAGTCTGGGTGCAATGTCCCATGTCACTTAACCCCACAGTGGTAATTAGTGCAGTTTCTGCATAGGTTAGATATAAAATCCTGATAGAGCTAACATAGCTAATGTACTAATATATGAAGAAATCAAAATAGATTTAAATAGGTAAAACTAATGTATTAGTACTCTAATTAAACCAAATTGAGTTAAACATGCAAGGTTGGCTATGGGTAACAATATAAGGTCTTGTGTCATAAATGGCTTAAAATGCAAAATGACAAATCTAAATCTGTAAACAAATGTGTTAAAGTGGTTCAGAACCAAACAGCTTAGGGTGAGAAGAGCAGAAGGGAGGGAACATATTTGCCTCCTGTCTTTAATAAAATTTAGATTATTCGGTCACTAATCTAGAATAATCCTTAATTTTATGGCAAGACAGGAGGCTTCATATATGCTGTTTTAAAGCTGAGAAATCATAGATAGAGAAGCATGGGAGACAGGTCTGAAATAGAAGGTCCGGAAAGTAGCTTCCCTAGACCAGTCTGCCGACGATAAAATGTTGATCGGAGAACTAGAAGATGCAGCCACACCTCTGACTGAATGAGCACCAAAAGAGGGGTCAATCCCTTCTAAAGCGTGAGTTACCACCTAATACAATGGGCAATAGTCGGGCAGGAGATTGGATTATAAGGGCGGACATATGACACTAATAGAGGACCCGAGGGTGCTCTGAGTGGGGTTGTAAGAGATATATTGACAGACGCATCGAGTCACACAGAGGGAAGGTCAATCCAGAAAATTGGGATAGAAAACCGATGACGAACTAACTTTAGTACATCTCGTAATGGTTAAGTGTACCCCGTCAAGGGCAAAAGTAACGGAGTGGAAATCGAATGTCATAAACTTGGCAAAAAGGACACTACGTAGAAAAGAAGTGCCACCTTAGCGGAAATCCGGCACAAGGAAAAAGCGCATTATTGAGGGCCAAGCTTCCAAAAGGGAAAAAACCTGGGCGACATCCCAAAACATGGAATATCTAGGAGCAAGGGGGTCTGTCAGACTAATGCCTCGTAAAAGCCTGCAAATAGATGGGCGTTTGCCTACAGGTGAATTATCAATTGGGGCATGAGCGGCTGAAATGGCGGATCTGAAGACATTGATAGAGAGATAGGATTTGCCTTGATGATACAGGGATGATAGGACATTCAAAATGTGTGTGAGAGATGCTGAAACTGGAGCAGTGTTGCTTCCCACACACCAGTGGACCCAAATCTGCCAAGCTGAGATGTAGGCTTGTCGAGTCCCATAAGAGTGATTGAGCCCTGTTCACAAGTCCTGCGACATGCCAGGATCCCCTGAAACAGTACAGGCTATAAGCCGTAGATAACCCTGAAGGGCGTGTGGATAAAATTCGCCTGCTGGATTCCGGAGTAGATCCTGATAATAAGGTAACAGCAGAGGGAGGTCTACTGACATCTTCAGGAGGAATGGTAACCATGACTGCGCTTGCCATAATGGTGTTATCAGAACCATTTGGACACCCTGAACTCGTAGAAGGTGGAGAGTACGTGAGATCATGGAGAAGGGGGGAAAAGCATATGCCCCCGTCATAGGCCAGATTTGGAGAAATGTATCTACTGCCAGGGAGAGTGGATCTTGTAGCCAACTGAAGTAGGCAACTGTCTGATGATTCAGACGAGACGTGAAGAGATCCATGTTGATTGGTCCATGTGGTCCAGATTCAAATACACCCTGTTCCAAATTATTATGCAAATTATATTTTTCTCATTTACCTAAGTAATTGATGTAAATAACAGTCAGCATAATTCTCATGTTATCAACTATTAAGAGTACAATTTTATTGAACAATTCTCCTAATGATAACAGTATTTTTTTTTTTAAACATAAAAAACTTACAATGCACTGTTCCAAATTATTACACACAGTAAGTTTCAAAACACTTTCTAGGTTGTAAAGAACTGAAAATTGGCATTTGTTGTGTTTGCAGCATATTTACTGAAATCAAAAGCTATTTCAATCAAACTTATAACAACATTTTAACTTTTTAAACATTTTAACAGGTGACTTTACATTTTAACATAGGATCCCTTACTTGATAGCAGCTTCACAAGTCTTGCATCCATTGAACTTTTGAATTTTTGGACAGTTTCTGCTTGAATTTGTTTGCAAGATGTCAGAATAGCCTCCCAAAGCTAATGTTTGGATGTAAACTGCACCCCACCCTCATAGATCTTTTGCTTGAGGATGCTCCAAAGGTTCTCAATAGGATTGAGGTCAGGGGAGGATGGAGGCCACACCATGACTTTCTCTCCTTTTATCCCCAATAGCAGCCATTGATGCAGAGGTATTCTTTGCAGCATGAGATGGTGCATTGTCATGCATGAAGATGATTTTATTACAGAAAGCATAGTTCTTCCTTTTGTACCAGGGAAGAAAGTGGTAAGTCAGAAACTCCACATACTTTGCAGAGGTCATCTTTACACCTTCGGGGACCCTAAAAGGGGCCGACCAGCTCTCTTGCCATGATTCCGGCCCAAAACATGACTCCACCACCGCCTTGCTGACGTTGCAGCCTTGTTGGAACAGAGTGGCCGTCCACCAACCATCCACTACTCCATCCATCTGGAACATCCAGGGTTACACGGCACTTATCAATTAACAGGACTGTTTGAAAATTAGTCTTCATGTATTTTTCTGCTCAAGCAGCCGTTTCTGCTTGTGAGCATTGGTTAGTGGTGGCCAAATAGAAGGTTTATGCACAGTTGCAAGACTCTGGAGTACACTACACCTTGATGTCCGTGTGACTCCAGAGACACCAGCAGCTTCAAATATCTGTTTGCTGCTATGTAATGGTATTTTAGCAGCTGCTCTCTTGATCCGATGTATGGATCTGGCAGAAATCTTTCTAAATGTGCCTTTATCTGCACAACCCATCTGTGCTCTGAATCAGCCACAAATCTCTTAATAGTGCGATGATCACGCTTAAGTTTTCGTGAAATATCTAATGTTTTCATACCTCGTCCAAGACATTGAACTATTTCACTCTTTTTGGCAGCAGAGAGATCCTTTTTCTTCCCCATATTGCATTAAAATGGTGCTCTGCTTAATAATGTGGAACACCCTCCTTTAGTAGTTTTTCCTTAAATTGGGCTCACCTGGCAATCTGATTATCACAGGTGTCCGAGACTGTTTTCAGTGATCAAAAGAGCCCTGAGACACAATGCCATCCATGAATTAAACTGAAAAACAAAATATTTAATCTTTGTGACACTTAAATAGAATTTGCATAATAATTTGGAACAGGGTGTAATAGATAAATGCTGTGGAAGATCTGTGGATTGAATTGCCAGTCGCTTGCATCCCTCCAATGTCGGGAGAACCAGCTACTAGATTGTCAGGACCTGGAAGGTATTCTGCATGAATGGACAGATTCCTCGACAGGCAAAACGGATAGTGATGTATGTTGGAGAGGCGTTTGGAAAGGGATCCTCAGAGGTGGTTCATATAACAGACCGCGGATATGTTTTCCATTCGTAGTACTAAGGAGCAATTGTATGTCTTTTAGGAAGCTACGGATTGCAAAGGAGCCTGCAATAAGCTCCAAACAGTTGATATGGAGTGCTTGTTCGGCAGGGGACCAAAGACCTCCAGTTGAAATTTTGGAGCATGTTGCTCCCCATTCCAGAAGACTGGCATCTGACTTCAGAATAAAATATGGTTGGGAGCCGAGTATGGCTTCCCGTTTCAGGCGTCCATGTTGTGGAGCCACCAATGAAGTTCCAGCCGTACTTAGTTTGTTAATGAAATTAGTTGGCCGTATGAGGTGGACCGATGTAGGTAAAAAAAAGTCTTCAAGCGTTGCATTGTTAGATAATGCAGTGGTCCTGGAGAGATGGCTTGTAAGGAAGCAGAAGAGACTGATCATGTGTGCGAGATCTCGTAGGTGAATGTGTTGACAGGACAATAGTTTACAAATGTCTTTTTTTATGGCTCTAATCTTGGATACAGGTAGTTGAAGGATAGCTTGAATGGAGTCTATCTGAAATCCAAGAAATTGCACTGTTTGTGAGTGTTCTAGAGCGGATTTTTAAAAATTAATAATGAATACTAGATTTTGGAGTAGTGCAGAGGTCATAACCGCTTGGTGACGCAGAGTCTGGCGATCTTGTGCGATGAGTAGATTGTCGTCCAAGTAAACGATGGACAGAATGCCTTGCGGGCGGAGTAGAGAGATAACTAGGTTCATCAACTTGGTGAAACCCCAAGGGGCGGAACAAAGGCCAAAAGGGAGGCAGGGGAACTGCCAAATGTCTCGTAGTCAATGGAATTGGAGAAAAGGACAATATTTTTGAGCGACCGGCACAGTGAGGAGTATGTCCTTGAGATCAAATCGGGAGAACCAGTCTCCCACGCAGAGTAGGTTGCATAGAAGATGGATGCCTTCCATCTTGAAGTGCCGATACATGATCTGTTGGTTCGGAAAACTCCAGTCTTTTTGCGGACCATAAACATATTGCTGATGAATGTGCGTGGTGAGGACAATCGGTCGACAGCTCCTTTTTTTTTTTTTTTTTACAAGTTTGTCTATTTCTACATGCAAAGCAGTTTAGTTTGTCGTGGACATCCACAGTGGGTTGTTGGATAGGATAGCTTGTGAAATCTCTTTTGAAACCTCTCACTGTGTTTAATATCCATGGGTCCCGAGAGAGCATTGTCCACAGTTGAGAAAAATGGGTTAAAGGGCCTACAATAGGTACATTTGAATAACAGATCCACGTCCTCGGAAGGACCCTCTGTCGGTGATAAGGGCGGGTAAAGCCCATGTTCCAGTTGTCGTTGGATCGAGGCCTGTAGCCTGTTAAGTGTCAGGTTACCTCTGGTGTCTACCTCGGAGGAGGTTAGACACTTAGACGTCCATCCTTCTAGGGGGGCTGACTCACCCGATCCTCGCAGTCCTCCCGGCCGTTTACACGCCGGCCGCGATAGCTCCGCCTCCTTTTATGACGCGGCGCTCAGTAGCCGACGTCATGACGGCAATCACGTTCCGACCCGGCAATCACGGCAACCAAGTGCCGAACAACGAATCAGGACTCGTTGGGGGCGGGGTCAACAGTTAAAGAGCCAAGGTATAAAAGAGGATTTTGTGGAATGATTCATTGCCCTGTCGTGGTTCTAGCTAGTCTGTTCACTCAGTGCTCTTATCTCTATTGTCTTTTGGTTCCTGACTCGGCTTGTATTTTTTGACCCTGCTTTCCTCTCTTGTCCTTTTGACTCGGCTTGTCTCTCGCTTACCTACTCTCTCGTTCCCTCGACCTCGGCTTGTCTCTGACCATTCTTTTGCTTTCTCCTTACGTTAGTCCGGCCATTCTAAGGTCCGGTATACGTACCTATCTCCTGTTTGTATTCTGCGTGTTGGATCCCTGTCACGATCCTGACATTACGACAGGGCCAATGGATCCTGCAGGTACAAACTCTCAGGTCGGTTCTCCTGACTCTAGATTTGAGGCCATGGACCATAGAATGGACCAGATGGCTCTAGCTCTGCAAGCGTTGCTATCTCGTCCTAGTAATCAGTCAGAGGAGATGCGTACCCCATCTATCTCCCCTGTAAGTACAGGCCTAGAGGTAGCCACAGTGGGTGCTTCTTCCCGTGTTACTTCCCCTTCACGCTATGGCGGCTCTCCTGACACTTGTCGAGGCTTTTTAAACCAGATAGGTATTCATTTTGAGTTACAACCCCACGCCTACCCTACTGACAGGGCGAAGGTTGGATTTATAATCACGTTGCTCATTGACAAAGCACTTAGATGGGCTAACCCCCTGTGGGAAAATGATAACCCGTTAGTTTACAATTATAATGCTTTTGTCGCTGCATTTAGGAGAACTTTTGACCCCCCAGGAAGAAAGGCCAATGCAGCTAGACTACTGTTACGTCTTAGACAGTATAACCGAACCCTCGTGGATTATGCGTTAGAGTTCAGATCCTTGGCGGCAGAAGTCAAGTGGAATGAACAGGCTTATATGGACGTATTTATAAACGGGTTATCTGATGAGATTCTAGATGAGGTTGCCACAAGAGAACTTCCTGAAAATTTGGAGGATTTGATTTCATTTATTTCCCGAATAGATGAACGTATGAGACAGAGGCAGAATACTCGGGATAGAACCCGCAGATCCTCCATAAGACTAGCTCCCTCATTTCAGAGTTCTGATGCTACTACTTTAGCTGTCCCAGAACCTATGCAAATAGGTAACACTCGACTCTCAGAAGAGGAAAGACAGTACAGGAGAAGGGAGGGGCTTTGTATGTATTGCGGAATAAGAGGTCACCTACGCCTAAATTGCCCTAACCGGCCGGGAAATGCTCGCACCTAAGTTTCTCAAGAGGACAGGCCTTGGGTGTTTCTATCTTGTCCTCTATATATGATTATAAAGATCATAGGCTTCTGACACCTGTTTCTTTCTTTTGCTTGGGAAAAAGGAGTACTTAATGCTATGGCTTTGATAGATTCCGGAGCAGCTGAAAGCTTTATTGACCAAGCCTTTGTCACTAACCATTCTATCCCATCTCAGCTAAGGGATACACCCTTGGCCGTTGAGGCCATAGATGGTAGACCATTATCTGAACCTGTTATTTTTCGTGAAACCATACCAATTAAGTTAACCATTGGTATCCTACACGAGGAAAGAATATCCCTCATGCTGATCTCATCTCCTTCAGTTCCAATAGTCTTGGGGTATCCCTGGCTTAAGAAGCATAACCCTACTATTGACTGGGAACTGGGTGAGATAGTCTCCTGGGGTCAGGGTTGCCAGAGAGGATGTTTACAGAAAGTCTCACCGGTTTGCATAGTTGACGCCCCGGTTAACTCTTCCCAATCTACAGATTTACAGATACCGTCTCAGTACCTGGATTTAAAGGCAGTCTTTGACAAAAAGAAGGCTGATACTTTACCTCCACATAGGTCCTTCGACTGTAAAATTAGACTCCTGCCTGGTACTATGCCTCCGAGGGGTACGGTATATCCTTTATCCACTAAGGAGAACTTAGTCCTAGAGGAATACATACGTGAAAACCTAGACAAAGGATTTATTAGGAGATCTTCTTCTCCGGCCGGGGCCGGTTTCTTTTTTGTGGATAAAAAAGACGGCACTCTACGGCCTTGCATTGATTATCGGGGCTTGAATAAGATAACTATTAGAAATGCTTATCCTATTCCTTTGATTACTGAGCTCTTTGATCGACTGAAAGGCTCCAAGATTTTTACCAAGTTAGATCTGAGGGGAGCTTATAACTTGGTGAGAATTTAGCAGGGAGACGAATGGAAAACGGCTTTCAATACCTGTTATGGCCACTATGAGTACACGGTAATGCCCTTCGGGCTTTGCAATGCACCTGCAGTATTCCAGGACCTAATTAATGAGGTTCTTAGGGAATTTCAGCATGAATGCGTTATAGTATATTTGGATGATATACTAATACACTCTAGAGAGATTGAGACTCACCACAGACAAGTCAGAAGGGTATTGCGCAAACTGTTACAACATGGATTGTACTGCAAATTGGAAAAGTGTAGCTTCGACCAATCTCAGATAAACTTTCTTGGCTACGTTATTTCTGGAGACGGATTTAGGATGGACCCCATTAAACTCCAATCGATTTTAGATTGGCCATTGCCCAGGGGACTCAAGGCCATTCAGAGGTTTATCGGATTCTCCAATTATTATAGGCGCTTCATTAAAGGTTACTCTTCTATTATTGCTCCTATTACCAATATGACTAGACAGGGTGCTGATACCAAGACTTGGTCTACAGAGGCTCTCTCTGCTTTCAAAACACTCAAAGAACATTTTGCCTCAGCACCGATATTAGTTCATCCTGACACCTCTTTGCCTTTTCTACTCGAGGTAGACGCCTCGGAGACAGGTATAGGCGCTATCTTGTCCCAAAGGCTAGGTTTGGATAAACCGTTACATCCATGTGGTTTTTTTCCCAAGAAATTATCTGGGCCTGAAAGTAGATATGACATTGGTGACAGGGAACTGTTAGCGGTCATTATGGCTTTAAAGGAATGGAGACATTTGTTGGAAGGGACTTTATACCCGGTTACTATTTTGACGGATCACAAGAATTTGTCCTATATAGGGGAGGCCAAGCGCTTGTCCGCCAGGCAAGCTCGTTGGTCCTTGTTCCTTACACATTTCAATTACGTGCTCACTTATAGACCTGGTTCTAAGAACTCTAAGGCAGATGCATTGTCCCGCCAACATGAACCTTCTACGGTGTCTGAAGCAGCTTTGTCTTCTATCGTTCCCAAGTGTAATATTATTGCCAACACGTGTGTCAGGATACACTCGCCGTTGCTTGCTGAGATCAAGAAAGTACAACATCTAGCTCCCAAACCTGTTCCTGGGGCTCGGTACTTCGTTCCTCCTGAGCTCCAAGTGGAACTGCTGCATTGCTTTCATGACAGTAAAGTTGCTGGGCACCCCGGCATACGCAAAACGTGTTCCCTGATTTCTAAAGATTTCTGGTGGCCTTCTTTTCGTAAGGATATAAGGGATTTCGTCGGCGCATGTGCTGTCTGTATGAAGACTAAGCAACCTCATGCGCTCCCATGTGGGCTTTTGCACCCCTTAGAAATTCCAGAGAGACCATGGTCCTGTTTGGCTATGGACTTCATTGTCGATTTGCCTGTTTCTAAAAAACATACTGTTGGGGCGTGGCTAACCGCCGGACAAGATGGATGTCTAATCCTGAGCTCCGGCGCCCGGGCTAAGAATCCAATGCCATCCTAGCACACAGAAACGGGGAAAAGAGTGCAACAACAAGATGTCACAGCCTAAAGCGAGGAAGAATGCTTCCCGAGCGGAAAAAATGAATTTTTTTGGCCCCAAACCGAGTCAAGCCGTGAGTGACTCCCAGCTGCCTAATCAAGATGGCGACGAGGAGGCCGAACAAGGGGATCTTCCACAGCCTATTTCAGGCAAGGAGGAAATACTCACCCCGAGCCACCTCACGAAAGCAATGGATGCTTTATCCCACAAACTTATCACTGCATGGCAACACTCAATGGACTCCCTCCGCAAGGACGTCCAAGAACTAGGCCGCAGAACGGCACACATTGAAACCAAGATGGACGACTTCGCGACGGCCCACAACGACATGGCGGACCATGTGGATGTTATGGCGGACAAGATAACCCTCATGGAACACAAGCTAGCCGACCTAGAAGACCGATCGAGGAGAAACAATCTCCGGTTAAGAGGTGTGCCGGAATCAGTCTCACAAGCAGAGCTACCGGCCTATGTCAGAGGATTGATCCGAGCGTACGGCCCTGAGATACCATCCGACATGCTTTTGGTAGACCGAGCACACAGGGTCCCGAAGCCGCGCCATATACCTGACACCACACCCAGGGATGTTCTAATCCGCATTCATTATTTTCATATCAAAGAACACATTCTCCGAGAAAGCAGAAACAGGAATGCGCCTCACGAGGACTTCCCTACGGTACAGCTATTTGCCGACCTCTCCGCTGCCACACTTAGACGTCGAAAGGAATTCGCCCCAATAACTGATGCTCTCCGCACCCATGGCATACGGTATAGATGGGGGTTCCCAACCAAACTCCTTGCGCATAAAGATGGCAGCTTTAAAACCATTCTGTCGCCAGAAGATGGACTCAGGAAATTAAAAGCGTGGGGCATCACCACACAAGAGAATGCCGAAATGGACAATGCACGAGCGGGAAGACTCCGGCTGGAGTGGACGAAATCGCCCACCAAACGCTAAAAGCTGCATAACCGGGAGGGCCCTCCGCAAGTATTCTGAGCCTGATAGCTCACAGCATCACCACATATAGCCCCTACCCTCGGGCCCCTACGAACTTCTTAGATACAAACTTTATCCTCCCACATGAGTTGCATAAGCTATCTTGAAACCGGTGGGATTCGGGTCTCGGGTGCCTCGACCTGCCCGCCTCCCTCCTGGTGGGGGGGCCGGGTGGGGGGATGCACCCCGGGATCTGAACGGTTGTGTCACTTCAGTCGGGGGGACTGGGGGAACTGGCCGCATAGCTACCTGTGAACTCTAATGTTTGCAATGTGACTGAGGTCTTAAGCTCCTGTTTGAATCTACAAAGGGTAAAACTTTATTCTCACACAAGAGATTTATAAGATAACTTGACACCGGTGGGTAATCCGGTCTCGGGCGCCTCGACCTGCCTGCCTTCCCCCTTTGGGGGGGCCGGGCGGGGGGATGCGTCCCGGGATCTGATCGGCTGTGATTCCTCAGTCGGTGGGGCGGGGGGAACTGGTCACATGGCCATCTGGGAACCTTATTGTCTACTGTGTCACTGAGATCCTGGACCCTTGTTTTTTAAATCTACAAAAAAACTTAATTATCACATATGGGTTATACAAGCTAAATGGATGTGGGTGTGGACTCGGGTCTTGGGCGCCTCGGCCTGCCCGCCGCCCTCCTTGGAGGGAGCCGGGCGGGAGGACGCGTCCCGAGATCTAGTCTGATGTGCTACCGCGGCCCACGAGATTGGGAGACCCAGTCGCATGACTACCCACAATTCTGCTGCCTGTTGTGTCACTGGGATCCTGGGCCTCTATTTAGATCTGCTAGCGGCCGGGGGGCAGTTGGGGGGTGGCATTGGGGGGGAGACGGGTGGGGGGCGCCTTGGCCTCATCCTCTCCGCCTAGAGCGGGGCGGGGGACGCTGATGTGCTCGCGCTCAACTTGAGGGACCGAGATGGGGAGGTCATGAGAAACACTGAACCCAGAGTAGGTAACTTTGACCCCTGACCAGCTGCTTGTTGAAACGCCCCTCCGCCCCGAGCTGCCACTTATGGACATTGCCAGCCACTCATAGACTCGAACAACCCTTTCTGTTCAAATCAAGTGTGATAACACTAAAGCCCGATAGCCACACGAATTGGAACTGATTGTTCCTACCCCATGGTGCGCAACGCACGCACCAAAATTCCCTTTGGGAACACATGTAAATACTCCTTCCCTAAGTTCACACCTAACCCTAACCTGCACCTACCCGTCCAAGTTCTGAAAACCCTCACACGGCCTTCAACTACCACCATATGCCGACCACATGCACATTATGTCATAACAGCCATTGCAATAGCAATACACTTATTCTTAAAAATTCATAAAAATACGCTCCATTAATGTACGCGGCCTAAACACGCCGCATAAGAGGAGAATCCTCCTAGACACAGCAAAAAAAGACAAAATAGATATCCTATGCATCCAAGAAACGCACTTCGTACATAACCGCATCCCCAATTTCGCAGCCAAGGACTATCCAACCCAATACCACTCATCACACACTTCTAAAGCTAAAGGAGTCTCAATACTACTACACAGCTCCCTCACGTTCGAATTATTGCAACTCAAGAAAGACACGGGAGGCAGATACATCATTCTACACTGCATTATTAACAATAAAACGTACACGATAGTAACAATCTATGGCACAAACTCCAACCAAAGAAACTTCCTACACCACGTACTATCTAAGATACCGACACCGCAATTGCCTCACTTGATACTGTGTGGAGACTTAAACCACGTTTTACACCCTCATCTGGACACGACAGTGCCCCCACACACACGGAGACACGCATCCCTCACACCCAAATGCAAGGCGCTTACCAAGCTACTTATGGAATATGACATTTATGATGCTTGGAGAACTAAACACCCTAACAGTCGAGAATACACCTATTTCTCACCCATGCACAAGACGTATTCTAGGATCGATCATGCTCTAGTAGCCCGCTCACTCTTACCCTCTATAAAAGATTGCCATATAGGAGACATAATATGGACAGATCACGCCCCAATAGACATAACCCTAATGGAAAGCTTCCCACACAGGGGCAGAACCGCATGGCGGCTGCCTGACTACCTTTTACAGAACCATGACTTCAAAACAACGCTGCAAACAGAAATTAGGTCATATTTTAACGCAAACGACACACAAGACATCTCCCCTGTGACACTGTGGCAAGCACATAAAGCTGTCCTAAGGGGCATCGCAATAAGCAAAGCAACCCACGTTAAAAAGACAGCATTACAAGAATACAATACACTACTTAAAACACTAAGAGATCAAACCAACGCACAACTTCTCAAACCAACAGAGGCAGGGTTGAAAGCTATATCGCAAACAAACAAGAAACTTAATGAATACCTACTAGCCAAGACAATGTCAGCATTGCAAAGGCTCCAGGCCCATACGTACTGCCGGGGTAATAAAGCGGGCAAAGCTCTGGCTTCCCTGCTGCGCCACAAACAAAGCCAATCTAAAATCCCATATCTAAACAAACCAGATGGCACAAAGGTTTTTGACCCACAAGACATTAATAATACCATGGCACTATACTTCGCCTCGTTGTACAATCTCAATCAAGACCCCAAAACACATCAACCAACACATCAGGAAATAAAAAATTTTCTCTCACAGACCACACTTCCCACGCTAACTATAGACCAACAAGACATCTTACAAGCCAAAATCACCCTGACAGAAATCACAGAAGCCATCAAAGCCCTCCCACTGGGGAAATCACCCGGTCCAGATGGATTCACAAACACTTACTATAAAACCTACTCTGATCACCTAGGACCATATTTACTTAGAGCTCTGAACCACATCATAGACTCAGGAACTATAGCACCAGAGATGCTTCTAGCTCATATCGCAACCATACCCAAACCTGGTAAGCCTCCAACTGTACCTCAAAACATGAGACCCATATCCCTGCTCAATACGGACACAAAACTTCTCGCGAAAATATACGCGAACAGGGTATCGCGCATGCTTTCCTCCCTAGTGCACGAGGATCAAGTTGGGTTTGTTGCAGGCAGACAGGGAGCCGATGGCACAAGGAAATTGTTAGATCTGTTGTGGAGCGCGCGGAGGGGGAGGAAACCCAGTGCATTTCTGTCACTTGATGCTGAGAAAGCATTTGATAGGCTTCACTGGGGCTTCCTCTCGGCTGTCCTCGAAAAATTTAACTTCCCCCCGAGATTTATGTCCCTAGTCTCAGCATTGTACTCTAAACCGAGCGCCAGAGTAGCGAACAGCGGATTCACTTCCACAGAGTTCCCAATTACAAATGGAACGAGGCAGGGCTGCCCCCTGTCCCCCTTACTCTATGTCCTGGCACTGGAGCCTCTGGCATATCTCATACGCCACGACCCACATATCCGAGGAATTGAGGCAGGCAAAACTGAACATAAGATCACAATGTTTGCAGATGACATAATGATATCACTCACAAAACCACACACCTCACTGCCAAAGGTCGCAAACTACTTGCTGTCATATAGCACCTGTTCATATTACAAATTAAATGTCACCAAAACAAAAGCAATGCACCTTTTCATGCCAGACCAGACACTCAGCACTTTAAAACACACATATGCATACCAATGGGATAACAACAATCTTACATTCCTAGGCGTAGACTTCCCTACCAATCCTCAACATTTATTCCAAGCCAATTATGACGTGTTGGCCAAAGAAATTAAGCAAAGGTTATCTACCTGGCAAGGGAAATATGTTTCCTGGCTAGGCCGCATAGCAGCTGCAAAAATGATTCTCTTACCCAAATTGCAATATCTATTCCGCACTCTTCCTATTGCACTCCCACCACATTACATCGAAGCCTTGCAAAAACTGTTCAATGACTATATTTGGAATTACAAAAAACCTAGGATAGCAGCCGCGACACTTTACAAACCCTTTAAAGAGGGAGGTCTGGCTGTCCCCAATATCGGCAAGTACTACATAGCATCACAACTGAACCCATTAATCTCCGCATGCTACACCAAGACCCGACCGACCTGGCTCAACATAGAAGCACAATTCACTGATAATCATGCACTCACAGAACTAATGTGGCTTCCACGGCACACAAGACCCAAACACAACCACATGCTACCTACCACGTCTCTAACTCTTGCTTTGTGGGACACATATCAGAAAAGGCACAAAGATTACCTCTCCATCTCGCTAACAACCCCTATTATGGCAATAGCGACTCTATTACCTACTTTCTCCGCGACCATATGGACCGCGTGCGGAATACACCAAGTACAACAACTCCTAGCTGGCCAAAAAATGCACACGTTCCAACATCTTCAAACCACATTTGGATTACCCAAATCCGCCTTTCTCACCTACCTCCAACTAAAGTCCTGGCTCACAAAGCAACTACCTATAACGACTTCTGCACAAGGCAAAACAACGCACCTACATACACTACATCTTACAGACCTTTGTATCCAACAAAAACCCCCCACCAAAGTCATTTCTACAATATATGCACTCCTCACAAGACAACTGCCCACTGGGAAACCCTCCTTTGTCAAAGCATGGGAGGCAGACTTCCAAAAGACACTGGACCAAAACCAGTGGACAAAAATTTATTTAGCAAACAAGACGCTCACCCTATGTAATGCACACATTGAACTAACCAGAAAGGTCCTCTACCGTTGGTATATGGTACCTGCAAAACTCAAACACATAGACCCAAACAAGTCAGACTTATGTTGGAGGTGCAAAATGGCCTCCGGAACTATGTACCACATATGGTGGACGTGCCAAAAAATCTCAAGGTTTTGGGAATCAGTGGGGCTAGTAATTAAAGACTCAACGACGGTAACAATCCCATTAAGCCCGGAGATATATCTTCTCCAACTCCTTCCAATCGACATGACAAAAGCTGCAAAATACTTAACTTACCACGTATTAGTAGCAGCTCTATCTACCATCAGTAGAGCTTGGCTCTCTGAAGCTCCCCCTGACATAACTTCTTGCATCCAGATAATCCAAACCACCAAGACATATGAAATTATGGCTAGACAAACTAGACCCCTCAAACCGTTCTGGAGGGAAGCTTGGAAGCTTTGGGACTCAGGCCTACTCAAACAAGAAACCCTGTCTATGTCTAGAGCCACACGCTCCCCACCCACACATCAGGGGATCAAGGCCACCTAAGGCTACCTAAGGAATAATACAGCTAAACGCACCACACACCTCAACCACACGGCATATGGAGATCGAAAGCCAATCCCGCTTCCCCCCCCACCCCCCCCCCTTTCCCATCCTATGTTACTTCACTTCCCTCCCCCCCAAGCTAGGTATTACAATGAGTATAATGTAAAGGTCAAGCGGCAATTGCGCAGCCACCCGAGCTGCACGGAAAACAGTGGGGCCTAAAGTAACACAAATGGAGCAGACCGCGAAATAATTGAGCAATGACACATTGTGAATGAGCAAGCTGAAGTTTATGCAAACCCCTTGCATTTGGTTCACCCAATTGTGGCCTGGGCGACACACTGTGCCGCACTCTCCACTCTAACTGCAAATCTCTTTTCCTTTCCTTGATAGGACGTAATGTGTTACTTCAGACTACCGCATCCATTGTCTTGTTGTTTCATTATACTGTTGTCTCATTGTTGTCTCATCTTTGCAACTCATGTAACCACTGATGCATTTGTATCATGCGTAACCTTTGTAACAATTGTACCCATTGTTATCCTCTTGCCCTTTTACTGAATATAAACTCAATAAAAAAAGATTGAACATTAAAAAACATACTGTTATTCTCACGGTGATTGACAGGTTTACTAAAATGGCTCATTTCGTGCCCTTGCCTAAACTGCCCTCGTCTCCCGAATTAGCTGAGATATTCGCGAGGGAGATTTTTCGTCTACATGGTATTTCCTCTGAAATTGTTTCTGATAGAGGTTCCCAATTTGTTTCCCGCTTTTGGAAGTCTTTCTGTTCTCACTTAGGCATCAAGTTGAATTTCTCATCTGCCTATCATCCCCAGTCCAACGGAGCTGCCGAACGCACCAACCAAAAGATTGAACAATATTTGCGTTGTTTTGTTTCTGAACACCAGGACGATTGGGTTGGTCTGATTCCTTAGGCAGAGTTTGCGCACAACAATCTCGTTTGTGATTCTACTCGTTCTAGCCCCTTTTTCTTGAATTATGGCTTTCATCCTTCCATTCTTCCGTCGGTTTCCCCTTCCCAAGGGGTACCGTCGGTTGATGTTCATGTCGCCAATCTGAGAAAGTTGTGGGATCAGACTCGACGAATTCTTCTTCAGAATTCCACGGTGTTCAAACGACACGCTGACAAACGGAGACGGGTGGCTCCGGTTTTTGCCCCAGGTGATAAGGTGTGGTTGAGTACCAGAAACATCCGCTTGAAGGTTCCTTCCATGAAATTTGCCCCTCGTTACATAGGCCCTTACAAGGTTCTGTGTCGGATTAACCCGGTTGCGTATCGTCTTGCCCTTCCGCCTGCCCTGCGCATCCCTAACTCTTTTCATGTTTCTTTGTTGAAGCCTTTGGTTTGTAACAGATTTTCCTCCACTGAGTCCTCCCCTCTCTCTGTCCAGGTTGAGGGTCAGGAGGAATATGAAATCAAATCCATTCTCGATTCTCGTATTTCTCGGGGGAAGTTGCAATATCTTGTTGACTGGAAGGGGTATGGGCCTGAAGAAAGGTCTTGGGTGGGCCGTGAAAATGTGCATGCCCCTCGTCTCCTCCGGGCATTTCATGCTCATTTTCCCTCTCGCCCCGGTTCCTTCCGCCCGGTGGGCGTTTATGAGAGGGGGGGTACTGTCAGGTTACCTCTGGTGTCTACCTCGGAGGAGGTTAGACACCTAGACGTCCATCCTTCTAGGGGGGCTGACTCACCCGATCCTCGCAGTCCTCCCGGCCGTTTACACGCCGGCCGCGATAGCTCCGCCTCCTTTTATGACGCGGCGCTCAGTAGCCGACGTCATGACGGCAATCACGTTCCGACCCGGCAATCACGGCAACCAAGTGCCGAACAACGAATCAGGACTCGTTGGGGGCGGGGTCAACAGTTAAAGAGCCAAGGTATAAAAGAGGATTTTGTGGAATGATTCATTGCCCTGTCGTGGTTCTAGCTAGTCTGTTCACTCAGTGCTCTTATCTCTATTGTCTTTTGGTTCCTGACTCGGCTTGTATTTTTTGACCCTGCTTTCCTCTCTTGTCCTTTTGACTCGGCTTGTCTCTCGCTTACCTGATCTCTCGTTCCCTCGACCTCGGCTTGTCTCTGACCATTCTTTTGCTTTCTCCTTACGTTAGTCCGGCCATTCTAAGGTCCGGTATACGTACCTATCTCCGGTTTGTATTCTGCGTGTTGGATCCCTGTCACGATCCTGACATTAAGGCAGCTCTGCTGGTGGCATGGCCTCGAAAGTGACCAGCTCTCCCATAAAAACGATTATGTGAGTGGAATACCCTGTGTTGGGATGATTGTGCTCTATTCAGGGAGGTGAACACTGAGATGTGCTTGTTCAGGTCTCTCTGGGAAACTATCCCCAAAGAGCAGACCATTTGCGTCTGGACCTAATTCACCGCTCGTAAGAGCTTGTTCAGCCAATATAAAAATTTGAAATCAATGGTCCGGCAATATCCAAGAGTTCATCTTGTGCCGATTTGAAACCTTGTTCAATACCTTTGTGTGGGTCTTTCCCAGATTTAGTTAGGAATGTGACCAATAGAGGATCGAATTTAGGAGTTAAGGCCACTTTACCCGGTATGGTGGGACGGCGACATTCCGCTCGTAATTTGGTTCTAATCTCTTTTTCCAATGGCTTGCAGAGACACATCTCGCAGAAACTGCTATGTTCTGGTGGCGCCCACTCGGCAGAGCGTGGGTACCGAATAATACGTGGGTCAAAAAGGGGGTTGCCAGATGTATCCAGAAGTGTGTCGGTAGACTGGTCTGGAGTCTTTATTTTGTCAGAGTCATTTTTTGACTGAGTAGGCTGTGTAACAATAAAAGACTCTTTAACGTATTCGGATGAAGAGGAATCTTGGGGCATATTCACTATGAGATTCTCATCCGAATAGTCGGCATAATATTCGTCCAGAACCTGGAGATTCTGGTGCGAAGTAGAACCCTCTAGAAGGTCTAAATTTTGTGTTAAATCCGTTTTTATTGAAGATAACAAGTTGTACAGTTCTCCCACGCAGTGGGTACAGTGCAAGCAGTACACGTAGATTGATATGCAGTATTGGTTTCAGTTTTTAACTTCCGTGTCAGGTTAACTAGTTTAACATTTCCCCCCCGATGGGGATGTAGGGCAGATATAGGTACTCTTGTGATCTATGTTTGCTATACCTAAGCATAGTCGGTATTAGTAGTGTGGGGGTTTTAGTGGTCAATTAAGTATGTGTGGTGTGAGCGTCTCCTGCGTCATATGGCTTTTTGGTCAATGACGGTGGCCTGCCCCACTGTCCTTGAGTGCAATTGTTTAGGAGAGGGGCGGGGGGAAATTTAGGTCCGTGGGATGAGTTAGTCCGTTTAAGGCGAGGGTTGTCTTACGGTCAGGAATTGAAGTTGTGGGTATAGGGGAGTATTGCGTAGCCAGTAAAACCATCACTGTGAATATTTCCTTCGTTTTCACGGAGGTTGCTTTCAGATCCTCAAATTTCCTTATATCTTCCACCCATCTCTTGAGGGAGGGGGTGCGTGATTGTCTCCAGTATAAGGGTATGATTGCCTTTGCAGCGTTGGGAAATCGTGGGATCACAGATCTTTTATAAGCTGGTGTCGGCATAGTGGTGTGATGGAGGAGAAACGAGGCTGGTGACTGTGGTATGGATTCATCAGTCACCTCTCGAGTCACCTGCCCGATTGTCTCCCACAGTGGCCTACTTAAGGTGCAATCCCACCATACATGGGTGAATGTTCCTCTCTCCTAACCGCAGCACCAGCAGGTGTCTGGTTTTGAGCGATCTCGTGCATGTAGGGTGGTGGTGATATTCCATCTCGTTAAGACCTTGTAGGCATTTTTCTGTAATTTTGGACATGGGTGATGATCTTGTCCCAGTGAGTGTCATGTCAAGTTCTTTTTCCCCATTGTCTAATGCATGGCGGTGCCAGTAGGTATCTGCTCATCACCAGTGTGGATTAGATCAGCGAGATGGCTTTTGGAGTTACAGAGTCCTACAGGCAGAGTGATTCAAAATCAGTTCAGTCTCAGGTTAGGATGGGTTTTTTGTGGGATTGATCGGGCGTAGGGTGTGATGTGTTCTCTCACCAGTGTGTGCAGAAACATGTGAGGTTGATGAGGTCGGTCATCAGACGGCCATGCGGAGGATCCATTTGTGTTTCATAAGGTGTGGGAGTGGTCCCATGTCCCCTGCCAGGAAATTCGGGTTTCCTTTCAGGGGGAGCATGGGGCTGGGGTCCGTAGTGAGATACTATTTTGCGCCCATGCTGTGTCAGATTTGGATTGTGGCTTTCACGAATGGGTTTGTGAGTTGAATTTGGCTGCTGGCATGATCCATGGCAATGTTTGTAGGTGCTGTCTGCTTCCAGTTGTATCCACGGCTTGTCTTTCATTGCCACGGACCAGCTTCAGATTCTTGCGAAGTTGCCTGATAGTATTTTTCAAAGTTGGGTAGAGCTAGTCCACATCTGAGTTTGGGAAGTGTCAGTTGGGAATGAGCTATGCAAGGAGATCATCCTTTCCAGATGAATTTGAGGATTTCCATCCGGAGCGTGGTGAAGAAGGTTTTCAGGACCGATATAGGTATCGTCTGGAAGATGAAAAGGAGTTTAGGGAGTAAGGTCATTTTGACTGTGTTTACTCTGCCCAGCCAGGAGATGTAGTATATGTTCCAGGAGTGGAGGTCCTTCATTGCCACCTTAAGAATGGGTATGTAGTTGTGGCCGCACCAACGAAAGGGGAATTGGTGTTGAAGCGTCCGTCACAGTGTGTGGTCGATGGAGAGGCCTAGAATTTCCGATTTAGAGTAGTTAATTTGGAGGTTGGAGATGCGTCCGTACGTTTCGAACTCTGTTTTGATCGCTTGTATGGATGGGGTCAGGTCCCGTACTATAAACAGGAGGTCATCAGCGTTTGCCCCTGTTCCACTCCACGGATGTTCTTGTTACATCTGAACTTGTTCAGGAAAGGTTCCAACGTCAATGCAAAAAGCAGGGGCGATAGCAGGCAACCTTGCCTTGTTCCGCTGTGGATTTAGAACGGGTCTGATAGGGCCCCGTTGATCCGCAGTCGTGCCGTAGGGCAGGTGTATAGTGCCCAGGAGATGTATTTCGGCCCTACGCCCAGGCTTAGATTCGTGGTAAGTTCGGTGCATTTGAGAAGGAGGTCTCTATATGTGCCGGCGTCCAGTGTTCTCTTGTGTTGGCTCTCCAGTGTTGCGATGTCGCTGCTTAGGTCCATAAGTGCCAAAACCGTTTCTTTCTTGCGGGTGTTATGTCCCCTATCTCACTGGTGGTGAAGTAGTCCTGAATGGTTGTACCAACTATAGAGGTGTCCGAAAGGATTGATTCTTTTAAGCACCATGATGTCTGGTGGGGCTGGAACAAGTGTGACTTGAGTCGTAAGCGGACTGGGTTATGATCTGACCACATCATGGGCAAAATTTTAGACTCCACTAGCAGGGTAAGGGGATTGTGTGGTAACAGGAAGCAGTTGAGTCTCGAGTATGAGGCATGTGTTGGGGAGTAAAAAGTGTAGATGTGGGCTGTTGGGTTTAGCGCTTTCCAACAATCAGTGAGTTGGTGGTAGTGGAGTAGGTGGAGTGTTTTTGCATGTTGGTTGTCCTGTACAACCGCCGTATGAGAGGAGGTGTCATGTTGATGTCACGTTTAGGTCGCCGACTATTACCAAAATAACCTCTGCAAATCTCATCATGCTGTTCAGCGTTGTGCGGAGGAATTGGTATTGTTTGGAATTCGGGGCGCAAATGTTTGCGAATGTATATTTCTGACCGTGAAGGGTGCCTTTCGTGAAGATGCATCTGCCATGTTTGCATCGAAGAGTGTCCAATTCAACGTAGGTGACTCGTCGGGAGAATAGTATTCCTACTCCGAGGTTGCGGCGTAACCAGTTGTTGCTAAAAATTCCCAGCGGGAAGTTGCCCGGTTCTCCTGGAAATGCGTTTCTTGGAGAAATGCCACGGAGGTCCCATATCATTTCAGGTCACAGAGGAGACGAGAACGTTTCGCGGACGTTAAGGCCATGGACATTGTAGGCAAGGAGATCCAGATCCTCCCGGGTGTATCGGACTCACCCCAGTGTTGACATCTTCAGGGCAGTAAGCAGAGATCAAGCCCAGAGGAGAAAAAAAGAAAAAAGGGAGGGATTTGTATTCTGTTTCGTCTAAGTCAGGGGGTAGATGCAAGTAAATGGACAGGATTCCAGGTAGTAGGGCGACACAGGTCTGGGGTCCTGGATTTACTTCTGGAGGGAAACGCTGCCTCTGCTTGAGGGCGCGCTATGTCCTGGTCCTGTTGGGGGAGGGTAGAGCTCCCGGGGTTGTCGCCCAGAATGTGGGTCGTCGACTTAGGCGATACTGGTGTCACAGTCGGATATGGCTGGTCGGTTTGGTCCCTTAAGAGACCCCTCACGGTCGTGGGTTGGTGTGTTGGGGTCGTGCCTCGTTATGGCAGGTGCATTCAGGGTATCACTGCACCTTTCAGTATGGTAATTGGGCTGGGGCCTGCGTTATCAGTGTCTTGGTCCTTATCTTGAGCTTAGTTTGCTCCCTTTTCCGGGTATCCGTCCTCACGACTAGTGAGTGTTCAGTGTGGGTGGCTACACAATGTTCTAGGGGGTGGGTCCGTATGGGGTGCATAGGCTTCCTTAGGGCAACTTGTCGCAGCGTCCAGGGTCTGGGGCTTACTTACAGTGGTCTGGGTTGGGAGTTGGGTCGGTCATGCGTAGTCCGGGGTCACCGCTGGCGGGCCCAGGCATGCATCACAGCAACATTTACGGCCTGTCCCACGTTTCCCCATCCCTCCGCCCTCTCTTCACAACATTCCCAATCTCCTTTCATCAACCTCGAGGTCTACATTGTGTAACACAGATGGTGTTAAAGATAACTTGACAGATTTAGCTGGGTCTTTACCTTTGCCCGCTGACGCGCTGTCCCCTTTCCAAGGGCGTTTGCGCAGTGCTTCCTCATAATCTAACATATGAGGACTGTCTGAATCTGCATGAGCAGGAGGTTGTGAGACGCTTAAAGGTCACTCACGATAGGCTGCAATAGCCTTAGGAATAGAATCCGCTATAGCGGAGTAGAGCCAAGCACGAAGCTCAGCAGAGATTGTAGGGTCTAATTGTTCAGACAGACATTCTATAATAAAATGTATGAGAATAACTATGTACAATCTATAAAACAAAGTAGTATATAAGATCAGATATATAAAATGACTAGGTTCACCAGTAGCAAATGGGGTTAGATATTGGTGATATTGGTGGGGTTACCACACGATGAATAATAAGTGGGGTTAACCACTTAGAAATATTAAGGAAAGTAGGGTCAGCCACAACACATATAGCATAGGTGGGGATCACCCACAAATATTGGTGTAATGAAAGTGGATTGAACAGTCAAATTGATGCAGTGGGGGTCACCCACAAAATATATCCCTGGTTAGGGCGTGTATGTATATTATTTATATATATATATATATATATATATATATATATATATATATATATATATATATATATATATATATATATATATATATATATATATATATAAACAGGGGGTCACCCAATTGTAAGGCTCAAACAAAAGGGTCACCTGGGTGAATTGAAAAATAAATCCATTTATTATGTGGTCGTCAGCCACAGAATGGAACAGTGTTTGTTTGGCAGAAATCTGCAATAAAGAAAATATATAGCACCAAGAATACATGGTAATGGATTGGAGTAGAGTAAATACACTTAAATCTGAAATAAAAATTTACCTGATCGCTAGAGAAGGAGCAGGCAGAGCTCGCAACCGTCCTGTAGTATTCTGCACGTTACAAATGGCAAAAAGGCGGGAAAGTGCCGCGCGAGCGTAAGATGGCCACCGCAAACAAAAAGAGTGTGAAAAGCCTTTGCGTAACACAATGGTGAGTACGAATGGGCCAGTTGGACTTCTGACAGCTTAATGTGATGGCTGCAGGGGTTAGGCAGGGAATGAGTGTAAAAATCCCGCGCCAATTAGCGCGGTAGGAGTGGAGCTCCAGAGGGGGAGCAGGCACAATATGTAGAGTGCCAAAGCACATCAGAGGAGAGGGGAGCAGTATAAAACTGCCAAACAGTAAAAGTCGATGGACAATAATTTAACAAGTACATATAGGTAGTTAGTTGAAGGTGCATAAGGAAAAACAAATATAATATGATTAAATGTAAGATACAAATATATCATATATGAATAAAAGTCAAAATCTAGGAGACTATAATTAGAATAGACCAGGGATAGGCAACCTTTGGCACTCCAGATGTTGTGGACTACATCCCACATAATGCTCTTACACGTATATTGTTGGCAAAGCATCATGGGAGGTGTAGTCCAAAACATCTGGAAGGTTGCCTATGCCTGGAATAGACTCACCTGGGAGGCAAGCAGCAAAGAAAGAGCAGTTGGGAGGAGCCTGATTACAATACATACTACTGTCATGCTCTCTGGTTAATTTTTATTTGTTAAAGGACCACTATAGGCACCCAGACCACTTCAGCTCAATGACGTGGTCTGGGTGCCAGGTCCATCTCAGATTAACCCTGCCTGCTGTAAAGATAGCAGTTTCAGAGAAACTTTAGGGTTAATCCAGCCTCTAGTGGCTGTCTCATTGACAGCCGCTAGAGGTGCTTCCGCGCTTCTCACTGTGAAAATCACAATGAGAAGATGCTCTTGCCGCGCATGCACATTCAGCCGATGACATCAGAAGAGGGAGGAGAGTCCCCAGCACAGAGGGAGCCCGGCGCTGGAGAAAGGTGAGTGTTTAACCCCCTTCAGCCTGGCAGGAGTGGGACCCCGAGGGTGGGGGCACCCTCAGGCCACTATAGTGCCAGGAAAACGAGTATGTTTTCCTGGCACTATAGTGGTCCCAACTGTTTCTTTGCTGCTGGAGGTTTCAGTAAAGAAAGATAAGCAAATATGAACAAACAAAACAATTTTAATAGTTTGTTACTTATGTAAGTCCAGTAGGGTAGTGACAATTGCCTTTCTGCTCTCTCACTGTTGTGGAATACATTTCAAAATATGAAAACCATTACAGCAAGAGCTGGGAGTGAGAATTAATTAAATTACTAATCGGATTCTCTGGCTTACCATGGATCGAATCAACACTACATAGAAAATAAAAAAATAATCAAATAATATATATATTTTATAATGTTTGTGCACATTAGATGAATTTAGATGAATTTGGCTTGCACTGGATTAATTTATATACATAGTAACTGACCTGAATGATACTGTACCCTTCACGATGACGAACGCCTGGTTTGTTTACCCCAGACAGCCTGGTAACTAACAATGACGTCACGGCTGTCACAATGAGGGCGACATAACAGAGACGCTCGCCTGTGGCGTCAGCGCAGACTCCCGCTGGAATGCGTGTGACGTCACTGCAATTCCGCGGGAATCCAATTGTGGCGGGAACTGCGTGCGCGGTGTGTGGCTCAGCGTTGTCACGTGGTGAGTGTCGCGGACGGTCAGAGAGAGTAACAACAAGCAGTGGGGGAATTTACAGAGATAAGGAACCATGACTGCCTCACTGACAGGGTGTTCCACTCACTGAAACATGGTCATTACTTTCTTCATCACAGGACACACTTTAATTGAAGCTTTGTAAGTTGTTTTAATTCACCATTTGCCAAAAGGTAAATCCCTACCTCCTAGCTAGAGCTGTAACAGCTTTGATACTGTGCCAAAAACAAGGCTGGCACACCATCTTGGGAGTTATAGTTCTAAAACAGCATGGGGATTTACCTTTGAGCCTTCTCTGGCCCTGTTCCTGAAAATAAATGAGTACTCCTTTCAAAAACTATTATTTTTATATTATATTTAATTACAGGGACACTACATTGCCCAAATAAAACGTAAAAAAATAAATAAATCACGTTTTAGTAAGTATACCCCCAATGAAAAGACACATTTGTTTTTTTTAATTCAGGGTATATGTGAAAAAATACCTTGAAAAAGATGCGGTTCTCTTGCAAGGTGCTTGGGGCAATTGTCTGCCTCTGGAGTTAGGCTCCACTGAGCTAAACAACCATGACGTATCAGGACCAATTGTCTGATTGACAACCACAGGGTTGTAACAAGGTTAATTTATAAAAAGTGCCAATTAGTGATGTCCCGAAGGGTTCGCCGCGGACGGCGAACATAAACATAAACTTTGACCCTGTACCTCACAGTCAGCAGACACATTCCAGCCAATCAGCAGCAGTCCCTCCCTCGGGACATCACTAGTGCCAATTTATATTGAAATCCTGCAGTTTTTGTAAAATGAAAAAAAAAAAAGGACACACTGTTCACATATAAAGCATTTAAGGAAGCTAAAATGCTTTAGGGGTCTGGAGTGACCCTTTAATAAAATGTATGAATCCACATTACTGTCTTTACTCTACAGGGAGTGCAGAATTATTAGGCAAGTTGTATTTTTGAGGATTAATTTTATTATTGAACAACAACCATGTTCTCAATGAACCCAAAAAACTCATTAATATCAAAGCTGAATATTTTTGGAAGTAGTTTTTAGTTTGTTTTTTAGTTATAGCTATGTTAGGGGGATATCTGTGTGTGCAGGTGACTATTACTGTGCATAATTATTAGGCAACTTAACAAAAAACAAATATATACCCATTTCAATTATTTATTATTACCAGTGAAACCAATTTAACATCTCAACATTCACAAATATACATTTCTGACATTCAAAAACAAAACAAAAACAAATCAGTGACCAATATAGCCACCTTTCTTTGCAAGGACACTCAAAAGCCTGCCATCCATGGATTCTGTCAGTGTTTTGATCTGTTCACCATCAACATTGCGTGCAGCAGCAACCACAGCCTCCCAGACACTGTTCAGAGAGGTGTACTGTTTTCCCTCCTTGTAAATCTCACATTTGATGATGGACCACAGGTTCTCAATGGGGTTCAGATCAGGTGAACAAGGAGGCCATGTCATTAGATTTTCTTCTTTTATACCCTTTCTTGCCAGCCACGCTGTGGAGTACTTGGACGCGTGTGATGGAGCATTGTCCTGCATGAAAATCATGTTTTTCTTGAAGGATGCAGACTTCTTCCTGTACCACTGCTTGAAGAAGGTGTCTTCCAGGAACTGGCAGTAGGACTGGGAGTTGAGCTTGACTCCATCCTCAACCCGAAAAGGCCCCACAAGCTCATCTTTGATGATACCAGCCCAAACCAGTACTCCACCTCCACCTTGCTGGCGTCTGAGTCGGACTGGAGCTCTCTGCCCTTTACCAATCCAGCCACGGGCCCATCCATCTGGCCCATCAAGACTCACTCTCATTTCATCAGTCCATAAAACCTTAGAAAAATCAGTCTTGAGATATTTCTTGGCCCAGTCTTGACGTTTCAGCTTGTGTGTCTTGTTCAGTGGTGGTCGTCTTTCAGCCTTTCTTACCTTGGCCATGTCTCTGAGTATTGCACACCTTGTGCTTTTGGGCACTCCAGTGATGTTGCAGCTCTGAAATATGGCCAAACTGGTGGCAAGTGGCATCGTGGCAGCTGCACGCTTGACTTTTCTCAGTTCATGGGCAGTTATTTTGCGCCTTGGTTTTTCCACACGCTTCTTGCGACCCTGTTGACTATTTTGAATGAAACGCTTGATTGTTCGATGATCACGCTTCAGAAGCTTTGCAATTTTAAGAGTGCTGCATCCCTCTGCAAGATATCTCACTATTTTGACTTTTCTGAGCCTGTCAAGTCCTTCTTTTGACCCATTTTGCCAAAGGAAAGGAAGTTGCCTAATAATTATGCACACCTGATATAGGGTGTTGATGTCATTAGACCACACCCCTTCTCATTACAGAGATGCACATCACCTAATATGCTTAATTGGTAGTAGGCTTTCGAGCCTATACAGCTTGGAGTAAGACAACATGCATAAAGAGGATGATGTGGTCAAAATACTCATTTGCCTAATAATTCTGCACTCCCTGTATATTGGAACTCCGCTCTATCATGGCTCCTTGTCAGTCTTTGAAACAGATATTTCAGGCTAATGACTGCATAATTGATTTAGTAGAACGTACCACATGAATCATAGATTTTAAACAGTAGGCTGCACGTGGCTTCAGAAAAACATTCACAGTGACTGCTTCAAACCGTGTTATTTTTTTAATGTTATGCTTAAAATATGTTGCTTGGTAGACCACTTTGCTAAAAGAATATTGTTAAGTGTTATATTCACAAATATTTCTTTTTATTACATTAGGATTAATTTCATTAGAATCTTCCTGAAGACTGCTGAAAATGGAAAGGGATTCATGTTTTTGTGTGTTAACAGGTAATAATATGTCAATTAAAAGGAAATTTTCACCTCCCCCAAAATTCAGGTATTGGTGTGTTAACAGGTAGTTTAGGGTTTTGTTACGGGGGGGGGGGCAGAGGGGGCTATTCAACTGAATTTGAAGGTGCGACCGTCGGTGTAGGCCCTATAATGAGCACGCCCCAGGTGGCACTTTAAGCCGCATCCGGATCCATGTTATTTCTTTGCCGGGTAGCATGTGGCTCTATAAGTGAACCGCACGCACACTACATTAGAAATAAATAGTACTCACCGTTAGTGATGTCGCGAACCGTTCGCGAACTTGCCGCGAACGGTTCGCCGTGAACTCCGGTCAGCTGACATCCCTGCCAATCTCCGGCAGACCCTCCCTCCCAGACCCTCTCACCTCCTGGACAGCATCCATGTTGAAGCTGCCTTCAACATGGATGCTGTCCAGGAAGTAAGAGGGTCTGGGAGGGAGGGTCTGCAGGAGATTGGCAGGGATGTGTCAGCTGACCGGAGTTCGCCAATCGCAGTGAACCGTTCGCGGCAAGTTCGCGAACGGTTCGCGACATCACTACTCATCGTGTACACTAAACCAGGAGTAATAAATAAAATAAATGTACTCACATTTGATTGAGCAGACACACCGCTTAATGAATAAGGCGTGAGTGGTATAATCCCCACCTAGGATTCTTTCGTGAGATCCTCTCTGGAGTGATGAACAGGATGCCTGTTTTAGTGTACACAGTGAGCGCTATTGTTGTCATTTTTGGGCTCATGGTCCTTATGCCGCTGTGAAAACTGTGCTACTGGCTTCACTACTACACATAGCCTACAAGTGGGGATTATACCACTGTACGCCCATCATACTAGAGCTCGTCTTAGCTCTGCAAAACGTGAGTAGAACCGTATAAGACTTGCACTTTAAAAGAACCACAAAATATTGGAACATATTGCGCTATTGGCTTTCTTCTTTGTTTTATTTTGTCTATCTATACGGTTTTCAATAAACTTTGGAATCTGGTATCCCAATAGAAAAGGACGAAAAGACTTCTCTGTGGGATTTAGCTGCTACCTTTGCAAGTTTACACACTGACTTTGGTCTTTTATATTTGCTACTTGTTCTCTGTTTATTTGTTTTAGTTTTTTAATACTTTTAAAACATTTGTTCACAATTGTAGCATACCTTTTCCTGTTGTGCTGCATTATTCTATTTCTGTTGGGTCTTTGAAGGAGACCCATCTTTTTATGTTTGCTGCCGCTTTTTCTTTTCTATTTGGTTGTACAACGCTGATCCTTCTGTTTGCTTTGTAATGTAAACACTACCTTTTCTTTTTTTACATTAACCCCTTAAGGACTGGACTGTTTTTGCGATGTTGTACATTTGCGACCAGGCATATTTTTACACTTTTGTGGTGTTTGTGTTTGGCTGGAATTTTCCGCTCTCTCATTTACTGTTCCCATACAAATTATATATTGTTTTTTTCAGGACAAAAGGGGCTTTCTTTACATACCATTATTTATATAATCTCATGTATTTTAATTTAAAAAAAATAAAAAAATCTGATGAAAAATTGAAAAAAATACATGTTTTTTGACTTTTACTTGAAAAATCTTTTACTCATCTACAAAAGCGAATTAAAAAAACTGCTAAATAGATTCAAAATTTTGTCCTGAGTTTAAAAATACCCCATGTTTACATGCTTTTTTTTGCATGTTATAGGGCTATAGGTACAAGTAGAATATTGCGGTTTCAAAACATAAATTTTTTAAATTTATCAATAGTGACATTGTAACACTATTATCTGTCATAAATCTCTGAATAACACCCACATGTACATATTTTTTTTAAAGTAGACAACCCAGGGTATTCAATATGGGGTATGTCCAGTCTTTTTTAGTAGCCACTTAGTCGAAAACACTGGCCAAAGTAAGCATTCATATTTGTTTGTGTGTGAAAAAGTAAAAAAACTAAATTGAACGCTAATTTTGGCCAGTGTTTGTGACCAAGTGGTTACTAAAAAAGACTGGACATACCCCATTTGCAATACCTTGGGTTGTCTTCTTTTGCAAATGGTATGCCATCATGGGGGTAATTCTCATTCCTGGGCTACCATACGCTCTCAAAGGCAACGTAACCAACCTGGCCATTTTCAATGTAAAAATATTTGACCCATATATTTGACCTTGTAACTTTCAAAAATACTATAAAACCTGTACATGGGGGGTACTGTTTTACTCAGGAGACTTTGCTGAACACAAATATTAGTGTTTAAACACTGGGAAACGTATCACAACAATTATATCATCAGTAAAAGTGCTGTTTGTGTGTGAAAAATGCAAAAAAAGTCACTTTCACTGACAATATCATCGCTGTGATATGTTTTACAGTTTTGAATCACTAATATTTGTGTTCAGCGAAGTCTCCCGAGTAAAACAGTACCCCCCATGTACAGGTTTTAGGGTGTCGTAGAACGTTACAGGGTGAAATACAGTGCTAGCAAATTCAGTTCTCTGGAATTTCGGCCTGGGTTGGCAGGCAGGTCCCTTAAATTGCAATCAATAAAATTACTGAATTATGTAAAACTATTACATAAATACGCATGTAGAATTTAAATATATATGCATATTTATATATTTGAAGTCTACGTGTATATTATTAATTATTTATGTAATTTTGTATATGGACATATGTATATTTCTTATTATTTTTATTTATTTTTATATACATAGATATATATACAAATTCATTCTAAGTGTATTTTGATATAAATATATATATATATAATTTTAAAATACAGTTAGAATAAAATTTCATATAGATATAATTTTTTTTAATTTTTTTATTATTATTTAAAAATTTTTAATTTAATTTAAATTACTTATTTATATTTTATAATAATATATATATACAATATATATAGTTATTATATATATTATATATACACGTGTGTAATTTAATTATAAGTGTATTTTTATATTAATATAGTACATATTAATATAAAAATACACTTAGTATGGCATTATATAGATGATATATAGACATATATTATATAGATATATTATATGTCTATATATCATATATACACATATATAATTATTATTTTTTTATTTTTAATTAACATTAACTTTATTTTTTTTTCTGATTTTACACTAGCAGGGAGACTGCCTGTCATCACAGACAGTCCCCCTGCAGGCAGCACTATGGACACCTATTGTGACCATGTGATCGCTGTGTTAAGCGATCACATGGCCACAGGGGTCCTAATTCAGTGTGGGGAGACTGTCTGGGCTGCAGGCAGTCTCCCCACAACCGGAGCCACGCTGATCGCCGCCGGGGGAACGACGGCGATCAGGTAAGTACCCCCAGACCGTTAGGACGGTTCAGGACCGTCATCGGTCCTCAAGGCAAAAATGCAGATGACGGTCCTGAACCGTCCTCGGTCGCTAAGGGGTTAAAAAGCCTGCAGGGACTGACTATACTCACCAGAACAACTACAATAATCTGTAATTGTTCTTGTGACTATAGTGTCCCTTTAAAATTTTGAATTCAATCTGTATTTCCAGCAATTATCTCTTCAGTGAATAACCCTGTATGTTTACTTAAAACTATGTGGAATATATGTGGAAATTTGACATTGTGTCAAATAAAATTAAAAATAAAAGGCATATTCTAAATACCAGAACCACTACAGTCTAATGTCGTTGTTCTGGTGGAAGGAGACTGTCATTTTCTGAGAAAAGACAGTGTTTATAATGCTTTCTAATGCCACCTCTAGTAGGTGTCACTCAGAAGCCGGTCGAGGGGCTAACTGGTGCGGTCCTGCAATCTTTGCAGCACCAACATTCTGCGTCTTCATGTACAAAATAAAGGCGCTGAACACTCCCCATAGAGATGCATTGAACAAATACATCTCTATGAGGAGATGCTGATTATTGCAGCTTGGAGAATGTTGCACGTGCACCATAACCTCCCTGTGCTGACCCATATTGGCTTGCCTGAGATCATCAGTAATGATGAATTCAGCGAGGGGAAGAGAGGCATCCGCACAGACGCAGGCTCACCAGGGGGCTTAGGGGTAAAAGCTATTTGGGGCACAGAATCTAAAGAGTTAATACAAACATGTATTCCTAACGTTAGAGTGTTATACACCCTATACTACAGCTCAATGAAGTGGTCTGGGTGCCAGGTCCCTCAGGTTTTAACCCTTCACATGTAAACATAGCAGTTTCAGAGAAACTGCTATGTTTACATAGCAGGGTTAATCTAACCTCTAGTGGCTGTCTTCCTGACAGCCACTAGAGGCGCTTCTGCAACGCTGGATACAAAACTCGCATCCAGCGTGCAGAACGTCCATAGGAAAGCATTGAGAAATGCTTTCCTATGACTGTTAGAATGTGCGTGCGGCTCTTGCCGCGCATGCGCTTTCTGCTCCACTCGGGAGCTGACATCGGCGGGGGAGTAGAGGTCACCAGCGCCAAGGGAGCCCGGCGCTGGATTAAGGTAAGTAACTGAAGGGGTTTTTAACCAGGGGAAGGCGGCCCTGAGGGTGAGGGTCCCCCAAGTATGACATAGTGTTTGTTTTCCTGACACTATGGTGATCCTTTAAATATGGAAACAAATAGACATACCTAGTTATCCTAGTTAACAACTGCTTGCCTTTATCTTAACACCCCGTCAATCATTGTTTTACATTCTGTCTTTTACACCAGGTGGTCAGCATAGAGAAAGCATACAGAGAAGAGGAGAAATTAAACAATGGCATTCATTCACTAAATAGAAAAATGAAAGGAATTAGGGGAGATACATGCATCACCTTGTAGAAACTGTATGTGAGGGAGAAACTCAATATGCCTGGACCGAGAACAGACGTCATTTTTGCACAGAATTGACATTAAGCAGTCTGGAACAGAATTTCGGGCTGCCTAATTCACATGGGCTGGGTTGGAACTAGCCTTTAGTCCAAAAGTGCAAATATCTCTGAATGTGCACCGATTCAAGCAGAAACACTGCACATAGAGACTCTCACCGCATGACCTAAAAGCAGATATTGTCATGGCTGTTGGAGTAACCTTTTAAACGTTTTTTTCAGTGACGTAAATCACTGATAAGTAAAAGTTTTCCCTTTAAGCACTATTTTTGATGTAATCCTATTTCATTTAATTGAATATGTTAATAAGGGTTTTAGTATTCTACTGTATTTGGGTGAATAGGTCCTTGTACTAACTTAAACTGCCTGTTGTCAGTATATTCCGATGAAGACCTGCATATTTCATTGAATGGATGATTTATTTGTATTCACAATGATGTTAAATCTAGCTTTGGGCTATTTTCCTCCAAGCGCAATAAAATATTCAGGAATGTATGCAATATATATTCAGGATGTTCACACATGTTTTGTATGCATCATGGCAGAGCGTGCAGGCGTGTTCAAATGGAAGAGTGGGTGCCAATATTTAAATGTGTCCGTTTGTTATAACATGTTACTGTCAAAACAATATGGTCCATGCAGCATAGTTTTTTAGGGACAGCCTGAAATTTCACTGTTGTGACTCTTCCAGAAGTCAAAATTTTATGAAAATAAACTGAGAGGGATAAAAAGCATTAGAAACATGTTAAATGATTCTGTGGTGACAATTGGAAGGACTGTTTTTAGGAATACTAGCTTTTATTAATGTTACAGGTTTTTTTAAGTTTCTATTTTGTCAAACCGTTTTTGAGCCGCTAAACCCTGGCTCCTCTGCTGTTAACGGCAATGACGGGCTGAAAGGAAGCGTATCATTACTATCTAAGGATGGATATTTTAAAGAGCTGAAACTCAAGCATATATTGTAGTCCTACAATGTATGAAACAACAAAGATCATTAGAGACATTTTGACCACATGGGAATACATGACAAGCTTTCTATTGACTGGGAGATCAGCAGTATTGATGATCTCTCAGTAGGTGGAAGGGAACTACAAAGAGGAACTATTTGCTACTTGATTATAGGTAAGGGACTCTAATTTTTTTTTGCAGCCACAGCCTGCCCTGCTCCACAGAGGTGGAGTGTGCACTGCCCTCTCCTGATGATATCATGAGGAGGGTTCGACTTCCACCTCCCCCAGATTCCCCTGATTGGCCTTCATCTGCAGGCACCAGCATGTCGGCCATGGGTGGGCAACTGAGCTGCTCTGCAAGAAGAGAGCTGATCGACCCAGGCTCTCCATAAAGGCGCACTACCCACGCGGGCTCAAGCTTGGCGGCCACACTCTATGATAAAATATGATAGAGCAGGAGCTTCTGCCATTTCCATACCCCTGTCTCCATATTAACCAAATCCTGGGAGGGCCCTGGAAACCTGCCGTAAAAACAGCCCTTGACAGTCTGCCTCAGCTTGAGCCACCAGACTTGGCAGCACTTTCAGCAAGGGAGCAAGTTTTAAAACATTTAAATATACTCTGTAACCACCTGTCCCCTTAACCCTCTGCCTGTCAGGGCACTTGGGATCTGAGTGACAGAGAGTTACAGGCTCCTACTCCCTGTCCTCCTAGACATGTGTCACTCTGTGAACATATGTATTTGTATGTCTTTGTATGTATGTCTCTGCATGCCTGTGTCTGTATGTTTCTTTATATCTGTGTATGTATGTCTCTGTATGCCTTGTTCTGTATGTCTCTGTATGTTTGTCTCCCTATGTCTCTCTATGCCTGTCCCCGTACGTCTCTGTATGCGTGACTCTGTATGCCTGTCTACATATGTCTATGTATGCCTGCGTCTTTACGTCTGTGTAACTGCATCTGTGTGTCTCTGCATGCCTTGTTCTGTATGTCTCTGTATGCCTGTCTCCATATGTCTCTGTATTTCTGTCTCCGTATGTCCCTGTATGCCTGTCTCCATATGCTCTGCATCTTTATATCTTTGTATGACTGTGTCTTTATGTCTCTGTATGGCTGTGTCTGTATGTCTCTGTATGGCTGTGTCTGTATGTCTCTGTATGACAGTGTCTGTATGCCTGTGTTTGTATGGCAGTGCACCTGTATATATAGATTGCATGACTGTGTGCCTGTATGATTGTGTTTGCTTGATTGTGTGCCTGTATATCTTCGTGACTATGTGCCTGAATAACTGTCTGTGTGCCTGTATGTTTGTGTCTTTGTGTATGTATGTATTTTTGCCTGTATGTCTATGTCTATATGGTTTGGGAGGAGAGAGACACACAAAAGAGACTTGGGAAAGAGGGACACACAAAATGGTCTAAGAGGTGAGAGCCACAGAAAGAGGCTGGGGGGAGGGGGAGAGACGAGACAAACAAACGGGCTGGTGTGGAAGTGAGACATACCCAAGGAGGATTGTAAGAGAGACACAAGGGGTTGTGAGCCACACTAAAGGGGGGTATGAAATTCAAAAGGTAGGTTATGAGACAAACAGGTAAAGAAGCATTTTTGGGGTGAGAACAAAAATCCTTGCACTGGCCCTGATAACAATGCAGCATTATACGTAAATGTATTTACATATAACACTGGAGTGTTAAAGGTTATGGCTTCTAGTCTTCTAACTAATTGAAGTTACTTCAAAAAGAAATTAAATTTTAAGGCCTATACTAGTATTAAGAAAGCTTTACTAATCCAAGTGTTTAAACCTTTCCTTTTGATCTGTTCAGATCTGCAAAGTCAATCCCCTGTCTGCAGTGAGTAATCCTTGAATGTCTACTAGCTAAACTGATTCACGTGGAGGCACTTTTAGAATAAGCTGCAAAGAATTTAAGGATAATTATTTTTTACAATTGCTAGAAAAGCAATGACATGTTGGAGCTGGTTCTGACAAAGGGCCAACTAAATAAGTAATTTTTAAATTTTGCATTAAGTTCATATTTTGGTATATTGGTCTTGCTACTTTGTTTATTAGCTAACTTTTGTCTTTCTTGGATAGCCTGTCGATATAACAAAGAATATGTAAAAATACTAAGAAACGTCTATAATTAACTTTTACAGAAAACAGAACTGTCATCAGTACTGTTGCATGTTGTATAAAATACATTCAGGTTACTCCAGAGACTTCAGTTTTGATTAGAAACCCTTCAAGCTCCCTTCAAGCCTCATCCACTAACTAACAAATCTTCATATGTTAATTCCCATGTTCACAAATATTCCCTTATCCAGGATTGTGACTGAGTCTTCTCTTATTCCAGCCCTCACAAAACAACCTCTTTAAAGAGGATCTGTCACCAAGAATACACTTTATCTAATCTGTTTCTATATAGCTACCTGTGTCGAAATATCTTTTTATTTTTTCCTGAGCACTCCAGTTTTTATAAAATATATAAGGAAAACTAAGGACTACTTTCCCTTATGTATTGTAGTTAACAAAATGTGACAGTGGGTGGATGGGTGGAGATTATATTTCAGTTGCCAATTAAATCTACCAGCAGTCTATCAGTCAAAAGAATCCCGAATGAACCCAACCTGTCCAGAAATACTAGGAACTCCGTAGACAGATACACACAGGCATCCAACTTACACGCACAAGCTGTTTTTGCACACATTCATGCTCTCACACATCTTGCTCCACTGTGGATCGACCTAACGAGCATACTCAAATTCACTGGTGTACATACTGCAGCAGCTGTGACCGGGCTCAGCCCACCAGGGGGCCCAGCTGCCCTGCGACCCAGTATGAACGCCAGTGTGGCCAGCCTCTTCTCCTGGGGGGACAGAGGAGCTGGCCACCTCAGGGCCCCCCGAGGCTGGCCCTGGTGTCACTCGCCAGTCCTGTGGGCGCGCAAGAGAGCCCTCTCTCCTGAGAGCTCTCTGCCCAGCTCCCTTGCGCGCACTGCAGTGATGCCGGAGCCGGAATATGACGTGATTCCGGCTCCGGCATCAGTAAGCTGCGCGTGAGGGAGCTGGGCAGAGAGCTCAGGGGAGAATGATCCCTCGCCGCCTGCAGGACCGCTGCCCAGCAGCATCACTGGACCCCACGGAATCCCCTCAGCACTGTCAGGTATAGCATGGCATGTATTTCGTCACCGGAACCCACTTCCGGGTTCATGGCGCTCAGCCCCGCCCTTTTTTCTGACGCGGTCCCTCCACGATACTTAGGAAGACCGCGCCAGATTCAAAGGGCTGGATTATTCGCACAGGTGCTGCAGAAAGATCAGCTGCTCTACTTTTGATCCTACCTGCTCCACTTCTAGACCTCGGCTAGTAAAACGGATTTCTACCTTCTCCACTTCTCGACCTCGGCTTGTAAACGGATTTCTACCTTCTCCACTTCTCGACCTCGGCTTGTAAACGGATTTCTACGGCTTGTAAACGGATTTCTACCTTCTCCACTCCTAGACCTCGGCTTGTAACTCTGAATTCTACCTTCTCCACTCCCAGACCTCGGCTTGTTAAAACGGACTTCCCCACTCTCCACTCCTAGTTCTCAGCTTGTTGAAACGGACTTCTAATTTCTCCTTCATTGGGTGAATTAACCCTTCCAGTGCCAGAACTGCCTTTAAGTTAAGTAATACTTTTACCAAACAAGCCAATTCCTATTATTTATGTTACACAGTATCTAAAACGCACTAAAGTGTCACTTTGTCTAATTATTCCTCTTATTCATAAGGGATTGCTACAAAGCCTAATTTTTCCTTCATGTGTATTTAAAGGTACAGTGACCATTGTTTCATATCAATATAAAAGGAGGTGAAACTTATTGTTGCTGCAACCAGGAAATTCTGCAGTTGAGTTCCAATTAAAGAAGTATTACAAAATAAATATCACAGAATAATCCAGCCTTATTCAATGGAACCAGCAGATATCAACTCTCAAGTTTCTGCCCTAACCAATAGAGTGGATACGATTGCTCAAGGGTTACAGGAACTGCAAATTACAAATGAGAGAATATTAACCTATGTTAGAGACATTCAAGGTCATCTTCCTCATGCCGCTCTTCAATCGGCTGGTGATCCTGCTGTCTGTAATCCAGAAAAATTTTATGGAGATAGAACAAAGTACAGAGAGTTTTTGAATTCTTGCAAACTACTAATAGCTTTAAAACCTAGATCTTATCCCACCGAAAGATCCAAGGTCTGTTCAGTGATCTCTTTTTTAAGAGGTGAACCTATGGCCTGGGCCCATTCCTTTTTGGAAAATGATGATCCCATATTAGATTCATTGCATGAGTTCTTTGAAGCTATGTCTTTATTATATGAAGATCCTTTTAAACAAACTACTGCTGATTTAACCATCAGAACATTACACCAAAAGAATAGACCTGTTGAAGATTATATTGCAGAATTCAAAAGATGGGCTACAGAAACCCAATGGAATGACATTACTTTACGCAATCAATTCCGTCTCGGATTATCTGAAGCTGTGAAAGATGAACTCTCTCGTACAGAACTTCCTCCTACCTTAAATGCATTGATTCAACTGTCCATCAGTATTGATAGACGTCTAAGAGAAAGAAAAGCTGAAAGGGTTCTTACTAATTCTACCTGGAGAAAACCTTTCACTACTCTAAAACTACCTGAAAAAATTCCTCCACAAACTGAACCTATGGAAGTAGGTATAATAAAAAGTCCTCTTACTTCTGAAGAAAGAATAAGAAGGAGACAACTAAACTTATGTATGTATTGTGCTTCGAACGAACATCTAATTTCCGAATGTCCTCTACTGAAACATTCAAAAGGTGGTAAGCTTCATTCATCTACCTCTATATTGAACGTTTTTCAAAAAAGAAAAGCATCTACTTATTTTTCTATATCACTCATATTACAGTGGGATACAAAAAGAATCGTGACTGAGGCCATCATTGATTCTGGTGCTAATGGAACTTTTCTTGATTTTTCTTTTGTTTCAAAAAATAAAATTCCTTGTGTTCAAAAAACTAACTTTATTCCAATCAGAGTTATTGACGGTTCATTTATATCCTCAGGACCCATCAAAGATGAGACAATCCCTCTAAGAATGATTACCAACAACGTACATTTCGAATTCATTACATTTGATATTATTAAATCTCCACTTTATCCCGTCATTCTAGGAATTAATTGGTTAAAAAACCATGATCCTTTAATTAAGTGGTCTCCCTTCTCCATCTCCTTTGCTTCTGATTTCTGTAAAAAAACGTGCTTACAACACATTCCTATTCTCCAAACTACTGTAGAACCAGTTATACCTCCATTCTACTCCGATTTTGCAGATGTCTTTTGTAAAAAAGAAGCGGAAACACTTCCTCCTCATCGGGTATATGATTGCCCAATAGATCTCATACCCGGAGCTCCTATTCCTTATGGTCATATTTATCCACTCTCTGAAAAGGAGTTAGAAATTTTTTTTTTTCAATTTGACAATTTTTATTGTACAGTACATGCCAACGTATTGTTACATAGTGCACCGGAATTATTTCAAAAACAGTTGTGGTGACAGGTAGGGTGGTATATGCGTATGTTTATCATGCGCAACTTTCTTTGCTAGGTATCACTCACCGCCTGTGTGGATACCCATATCTGTGGTAGTTCAGCGGGCTACCAGTTCTGTTCATAACCCTAGTGCCTTGACTTGACCCAATACCTGACCCTCTACTGTGTTTGTGCTGTGCCATTCGCTGTTAGGGTGCCTAAATCGACTTCGGAGGCATATAGTGTACTTTTGAACATAAGAGGGGGTGGGTGAAGGAGGGGGGGGCTGGGGGGGAGAGCCAATGCTGTGTGGGCCTATGTTTGGCCCCGGACGTTGTCTGTCGCGGAGGTAGCTAGATATTCTGTCCATCTATTATGGGCGTGGTGTAAGTGTTTTTTCATACCAAATTGGTGTGCGTATATCATTTCATATTTCCAGTTGAGTTCCACTTGTTTCAACAAAGAGTTTCGGTTGGGGGGTGTTGTGGACTTCCATAATCTAGCTATGCACATTGCTGCTGAAATCAAGATGTGGTATGCAATTGCCCACTTTTCTTGGGTGATCATATCGGGTGGGATAAATAGGATGCACAGCTCTAGTGTTAGTGATATTTGTGTTTGGATTGCTTCAGCTAACGTGGCTTGGGTCTCTTCCCAGAATGGTTGTAATGCTTGGCATGACCACCATATGTGAGACATATTGCCTTTGGCTTGTCCACATCTCCAGCACTTATTAGAGGAGTTTGGCCATATCTGGTTAATCTTGGTGGGCACGAGGTACCATCTATATAACAGTTTGCGTTGTAACTCAAGGTGATTGGCGCATGAGGTAATGCCTTTATGTGAAGAGTAGGCCTTGGCCCAATGTTCCTGAGGGATAGTTTTCCCTAATTCCTTGTGCCATGCCTGTATGTGCGTGTCGGTGAGTTCGATTGGTTGTTGGAGGAGGGTGTTATAATTCAGAGAGAGCAGCTTTTTGAGGGGCTTTGTGGTAACGCATGATTGTTCAAATTCGGTCATGCGCTGTGGTAGTGGGGCCCCTGCCCTAGTGGGTGCATTGTTGGATAAGTATGATTTTATTTGCAGGTAGGCAAAGGTTAGTTTGTGTGGGAGGTTGAATTCCTGCTGTAGGTCCGAGAAGGGTTTAAGACCCTTTTCGTTGTATAGTTGGACAACGGTTTCAATGCCTCCTTGTGTCCATGGGTGGGTGTTTAGTGTCGGTATTGCCACTCCTAGGGCGGTTAGGGGGGTTGCTAGTGCCGTTGGGTGGTAGAGTACCATTTTGTGTTTGGATATATCCCATTGTTGTAAGATGTGTTGGGTCGTTGGTAGGAGATGTGTGGTGTCTTTCCTATGGCTTTTAGGGGTCCAAAAGATAGAGTGTAATGTCGGGTGTTGGGCCCAATAGTTTTCTATCTGTAGCCATTGGGGTGACTCTGGCCTTTGGCGTAGGTGCGGTATCACTGATAGTGCTGCCGCTTTGTAGTATGATCCCAAGTCCGGGAGGCCTAGACCTCCGTGGGTTATTGGTTTTTGCAATACCTTAGTTGCTACTCTAGGTGTCTTATGTTGCCATATGAAGCTTATGAGTAGTTTCGTTAGAGTTTTTAGGAAGTTCCCCGGTAATTGTATTTGTAGCGATCTATATAGGTATTGCAGTTTCGGCAATAGAGACATTTTTATTGCCGCTATGCGTCCGACCAACGATAGATATTTCCCTTCCCAGGAGTCTAGGGTGTTTTTGAAGATTGTTAACAGGGGTTGGTAGTTTAGTTGAAACAAGGAAGTGGGGTTCTTAGCCATTTTGACTCCCAGAAACGTGAGGTAGTCGTTTCTCCAGTCCAGTGGGAATGATTTTTTGAGGGTGTCCAGTTGGGTGCTATTTATATTGAGGCTTAGGGCTTGTGTTTTGGTAACATTGAGTTTGTAGTGTGAAAGCTGTCCGTACTCCGTTATGAGGTGCATAAGGTTGGGTAGGGAAATTAATGGTTGTGTGAGGGTTAGGAATATATCGTCTGCAAAAATACTTAATTTGTATTCCTGTTGATTGAGTGGTATCCCATGTATTGCAGAGTTTGACCTAATTTTGGCTGCTAATAGTTCTAATGCCAGCACGTATAACAGTGGGGACAGGGGGCAGCCCTGTCGTGAGCCATTGTTTATAGTGAATTCATTCGATCGGAATCCTGCATTTAGGACTCTCGCAGTCGGGTTGCTGTAGAGTGCCGCTACCGTGTTTATGAATTGGCGGGGGAAGCCAAATTTCGTCAAGACCATTTGGAGGAATTTCCAGTTAAGTCTATCAAAAGCTTTCTCCGCGTCAAGCGAGACTAGGAGACCGCTTAAATTTTTCCTCCTTATGCTGTGAATGAGATCTAGCACTTTGCGTGTATTGTCAGCTCCCTGTCTGCCTGCCACGAACCCCACTTGGTCATCATGGATCAGTGTTGGGAGTATCGACCCTAGGCGACGGGCATATATCTTTGCATATAGTTTAGCATCTGTGTTTAATAGGGAGATTGGTCTGAAGTTTGGGCAGTGGGTCGGTGGTTTGCCGGGTTTGGGGAGTGTAATGATGTGTGCCAAAAGGAGGTCTGTTGGGAGCGTCTTGGTCTGAGTGGCCTCGTTGAATAGGGAGGTCAGTGAGGGGGCTAGTTGAGTTGCGAACTTTTTGTAGTACGTATTCGTAAATCCGTCTGGACCGGGTGCTTTGTTTTTAGGCAGGGTGCGTATGGCTTCAATCACTTCACTTGTCGTGACTCGGTTGGCTAGTTGGGCCGATTGGTCTCTTGTGAGAGTCGGGAGGGGTATGTCTCTTAAGTAGGTCTCTATATCTTTGTCAGCAGGGGTAGGTGATTGGTTGGATTGTGCCAGATTATATAATTTATCATAGTAGTTAGCGAACGTGTTGCTGATATCGATGGGGGAGATTACTTTTTTGTTATCATGGGTGAAAATGTGTGAGATCTTTGTGTTAGCTTCTTTTCTTTTCAGTCTTGCGGCTAATGTTTTGCTGGCTTTGTTTCCCTGGGCGTAGTGTGTGGAGTTAAGTTTGCGAAGATTAAACCCTACTCGTTCTAAAGTGTGAAGTTTGATCTTATCCGCAATGTCTTTAATGGCTTTCTGTGTTGTCACCGTCGGAAGGGTTTTGTTCGCTGTCGTTAGATCCGCTAGTTGTTTGTGCCATGCCAGCCACTGGGTTTGGCTGGAACGTTTTAGTTGTGCTGCTCGCCTCAAAAGTAGCCCCCTAATGACTGCTTTGTGTGTTTGCCATACAGTGCTAGCTGTTGTTTCCCCTGTGCTATTCAACGTGAAGAATTCCGAGATGGCTTCCTCAAGTTGCTTAGCGAAGGATTCGTCCGTCAGCAATGTTTCGTTTAGTCTCCATGGGCTCTTGTGCTTGTAGTCATAGTTGTCTTTTAGGGTCAATGTCAGTGGGGCGTGGTCAGACCACGAGATCTGGCCTATGGAGCAGTCTAGCACTTGGTCTAGGTGTTGGCTCTCCAAGTGAAATCTATCTATTCTTGTGTATGTATTGTGTGTGGAGGAGTAGTATGTATAGTCCTTTTCCTGTGGGTGTAGGACTTTCCACACATCGTACAGTCGGTGGCTGTCCAGTAGTTTGAGGTATGTTGTGCATGCCCTGTTGTGTCTAGCCTGAGGCCCTTTGGTTCTTGCAGAGGTCGTGTCGCTGTGGGGGTCTAGAATTTGGTTGAAGTCCCCACAGAGAACTAGAATGCCTTCCTGAATCGGTTGTAGTAATGTTAGTATTTTATGTAGAAAGTTTCTTTGGTTTGTGTTTGGTGCGTATATATTGGCCAGAGTGTATTTAGAGTTGTTGATTGTGCATATGACTATGATGTACCTTCCCTCTATGTCTTTCTTTGTGTCGTGGTGGTGGAAGGAGACCGTGTTGCTGATTAAGATTGATGTGCCCCCAGTTTTTTTCCCGGACGTGGCATGGAACTGGTGTGGATATAGGGCTTGTTTCATTGCTGGTGGGGATTTAAAGTGTGTCTCTTGCAAGCAAATGACATCTGGTTGATCCCTTTTAAGATCTCTGAAGAGGCAGTGCCTCTTATATGGGGTGTTCAGCCCCCTAACATTATAGCTTTGTATTCTCATATAGTGGTGCCATGATGTAAGCTGTGCCTTCGGCTATGGTTGAATGTGCGCGGGGTTGTGGGTGGCTTGTAAGATAAGAAGTAATTCTCTGTTGATATTGTGGGTTCCTGTCGCAGGTGTGGTACCAATGTGTGTGTGTGGACAGAATATATTCATCAGCAGCTCGTGCTGTCGGTTTCCTCCGCATTTTGTTAACCCTGTGGCTCATTGTAGGAATTGTAAGTTCTCTACTGGCGGGGTTGGAAGGGGATGGGGGGGGGAGGGAACAGGGGGTGTGTCGCACTGAGAGCGTGCGAACAACAACAGTTGTAAAACTATAACCCAGTTATGGGTTGAGGTACCGAACTTCGGTGCCATTCGGAGCGTGGTTGAGGAGTGTGATATAAGCCAAGTATTGGCCGCATTTGAATGCTGTGATCACGTGCATCTATGAGCAGTGCCCTCATGGCTGCCAGAGAAATTGTATGCGATGGTTACCGCCAAAGTCAGTGGGCCCATGGGTTCGTGGAACTAACTGTGGTTATGCATCAACATGTCAAATTATCAACTACATTAAGAGGTTAACATACAGTGTCATCATACACACTTTTTTTTTTTTTTTTTTTGATATAGTGAAGGTTGATATGCTTGAACCCTTTAGCATACATTAACATTTAACTGGTATTAGCAACACTATGGAGCTTCGGGCTTGTGTAGCACAGATGTGTTCCAGTGTGCTGATTCCCCCCCGTCGTGTGGTGTATGCATGAGTGTGTTGCTGTAGTGTCTGCCTGCATACCTCGCTTATAGTACACCCCGGTACGTTAATCCGGATGCCCACCGGTGTGTACACATGCCGTGGTGCAAGTGTGGTGCGACAGTGTTGCTGGCAGAGGTTATATGGGCCTGTGTGGTATGAGTGTATGGGGGGCAGCATAGTCACCTGTCCGACGGACAGTCATCTGTGTACAAGACAAAGCAACACATAGTCAGGTGTAAGACACCTTCAGTCCAATTTGAGTTTAATTGCGTGGGGACCGCTTATCTGGATGGCTTCGCGCCATTTTCGCAGCTGTAGCGAGTCTCTAGGCGTATAGAGCTTCATCTCATTGCTGGGGCTTATTACTCTCTCCCTCCGGCTCGCTGTTTCTTCCAGTCAGAGTGTAGCTTGGTCGGGTGTTGCTGGTTGTCCTGCCTTGGGTGGGTGTTGGGTTGAAATGGTATGCCCCATTTCTTCAGGGCTTTCTTGCCTTCCTCCGGGGTGGTGATGGTGTTGATAACTCCATTTTTGTGAACGAGGAGGCGCACTGGGTGACCCCAGCGGTACGGCATGTCGTGGAGACGGAGCGCATCCGTTATCGCTTTAAATTCTCTCCTCTTCTGCAGAGTTCTCGCTGAGAGGTCGGAGTAGAGTTGAATGGTGTTATACGGGGCCGGGAGGTCCTTCCGCCGCCTGGATGCCTGCATTAGCGCTTCCTTTGCGTGGTAGTAGTGGAGACAGGCGAGTATGTCCCTGGGGGCTTCTTCTGGGAGGAATTTAGGCTTCATAACTCTGTGGGCTCTGTCAATGAGGAGGACGTCCGCTGGGAGATCCGGAGCCAGAGTTTTAAATAGATCAGTGAGGTGTGCTACTATATCCGTTTGTTTAACGGCTTCAGGTATACCTCTGAAACGTATGTTGTGCCTTCTAGACCGATCCTCCAAGTCCATAAGTTTGTTTTGGCATGCTGCTAGTTCTTGTTCCAGGTGCTGAACATGGTCAGCCATATCGTTGTGTGCCTCCGCGTATTCGCCCATGCGGTTTTCCATATGGGCAGTCCGGTCTCCCAATTCCTGGACGTCTTTTCGTAGATCTGAGATGGATTTGTTAAAGTTGTGCAGTAATTTCTCTGACATATCGTCGAGACATGTCTGGAGGATAGCTTGAGTGACTGGGAGGGCTGTTTCCCCAGGGGATCCCTGTAAAGGGAGTGTGTCGTCGCCATCTTGGTCCGGCACACTCTGAGCTCTTGATGGCTGGTTTCGGGCCGTAAAGAACCCGTTTTTGTCGGGTTTGTCGGGATTCCGTTTCCCCTTTTGTTGGGCCATGTTGAGGGGTGTTGTGGTGAGGTTTTTTTTTGTGATCAAGTTGCTAGTTCAGTCGCTTTTGGGCCAGTTTCGGACGGAGCCTCTCTCACATGCGACCGTCCTCGCCGAGCGCCAAGCCACGCCCTCAAGTTAGAAATTTTAAAAGAATATTTTAATGAAAATTTACGCAAAGGGTTCATCAGACCCTCGACCTCCCCAGCTGCTTCTGGTATTTTCTTTGTGAAGAATAAAGACCAAACCATCCGTCCTATTATAGATTACAGAGCCTTAAATAAAATAACTATTAAAAATCGTTATCCTCTTCCACTAATAAATGAATTAATTGAAAGGTTAAGAACTGCAACTATATTCACTAAACTCGACCTTCGAGGCGCATATAACCTCATTAGAATAAAACAGGATGATGAATGGAAAACCGCCTTCCGGACAAGATATGGTCTCTACGAATATCTAGTGATGCCTTTTGGGCTCTGTAATGCCCCTGCAACATTTCAACATTTTATAAATGATATCTTTAGAGATCTTCTGGATATATGTGTTATTATCTACTTAGATGATATCTTAATATATTCTAACAATTTGGATGAACATAGGAAGCATGTTAGATGGGTTCTATCTAGACTGAGAACTCATAAATTATACGCTAAACCAGAAAAATGCCTTTTTGAGGTTACTGAATTCTCTTTTCTAGGATACATTATTTCACCTCATTCTTTGAAGATGGATAATTCCAAAATCAAATGTATTATTGACTGGCCCGCTCCTACTACTACAAAAGAATTACAACGTTTTCTTGGATTTGCAAACTTCTATAGAAAATTTATTAGAAACTATTCGGATGTATCACATCCTCTTAACCTCCTCAACAGTAGTAAACGTCCTTTCAATTGGAATAAAGATGCACAAACAGCCTTCGACGAATTAAAAAAAAGATTTACAACTGCACCTATTCTACAACTACCTAATCCAACATTCTTATATGTTCTTGAAGTTGATGCATCAGATGCAGCCATCGGAGCAGTTCTTTCTCAACAAAAGACTCCACAAGATCCACTTCATCCAGTTGCCTTTTTTTCAAGATCCTTGAGCTCTGCTGAAAAAAATTATCCTATTGGTGAAAAAGAATTATTAAGTGTTAAAGCTGCCTTCGAAAATTGGCGTCATCTTCTGGAAGATACAAAACAACCTATAATAGTTTATACTGACCATAAAAATCTTGAATATCTCTATACTAACAAAACCCTTACAGCTAGACAAGTTAGATGGAACCATTTTTAACCGATTTAACTTCCAATTAATATACAGACCTGGAACTAGAAATAAAAAGGCTGACGCTCTTTCTCGAATTCCTTCTAAAACTACTACTGATGATTATCCTCCTAACAAAATAATAGGGATCCTCTCTTCTCTTCATGATGACATAAAGAATTTGAATCAGAAGGATCTTGAACTTCCCAAAACACCTATACTAACAAAAAAGGATGGTATATTTTATTTTAAAAATAGAATTTATATTCCTCCCATTCTTAGGAATAAATTACTTAAGATGGTTCATGATTCACCCCTAGCTGGACATCCTGGAATAAAGAAAACACTTGAACTAACTTCACGATATTATTGGTGGCCTCGCCAGGATAGAACCATTGAATTATATGTCAAAACATGTCCTATCTGTCAAAGGTCTAAACCAGAACATAATCAACCTTTTGGATTACTACTTAACTTACCTATTCCAGAAAAACCTTGGCAATCCATTTCTATGGATTTTATCGTTGATCTTCCACCTTCTCAACATTTCACCACTATTCTTGTCGTTGTGGATCGCTTCACAAAAATGTCCCATTTCATTTCCTTAAAAAAATTACCCTCCTCTGTAGAATTGTCTAAGGTCTTTATTGACAATATTGTGAAACTTCATGGTCTTCCTGAAGAAATTATTTCTGATAGGGGGACACAATTTACCTCCAAATTCTGGAAAGAGATGTGTCTCTCCCTTCAAATTCAACGCAAACTCTCTTCCGCTTATCATCCCCAAACTAATGGGCAAACAGAAAGGGTTAATCAATGTTTGGAACAATATCTTCGATGTTATTGTTCATACCTCCAAGATGACTGGACCACATGGTTACCTATGGCCGAATTTTCTTACAATAATACCATTCATTCTAGTACGAAAATGACTCCTTTCTTCTCCAACTATGGTTTTCATCCGTCTTCATTCCCCATCCAAACCATTACTTCATCCAATCCTACTGTTACATCAAAAAACGAATTTATGTCTTCTCTATTTCTCAAATTACGGGAGAATCTTCAACTCGCCCAAAATAACCAGAAAAAGTTTTTTGACAATAATAGAAGAATTCCCCCTCCTTACAAGGTAGGGGATCTTGTCTGGCTCTCTTCAAGGAATATTACCACAAGCCGTCCTTCAAAGAAATTGAGCTCTCTTTTTCTTGGTCCCTTTCAAGTAATTACTACCATTAATGATAACGTTGTTAAACTAAAACTTCCTCCAAGTTTTAAACTTCATCCAGTATTCCATGTCTCCTTACTTAAACCACACATCCCTGATCCTTTTTATAGAGAAATAGTAACAACTCCTGAACCTATCATTGTCCAAGGTGAAGAAGAATATGAAATTCACAAAATTTTGGATTCTCGTGTCCACCGTGGCTCCTTACAATACCTTATCAGATGGAAAGGTTATGGAGTTGATGAAGACACTTGGGAAGATTCATCTAATGTACATGCTAGGAGGTTAGTTACTGCCTTTCACAAACGCTACCCCTCCAAACCGAAATAGTGCACCCAGAGGATGCCCCATGAGAAGGGGGTACTGTCAGGTATAGCATGGCATGTATTTCGTCGCCGGAACCCACTTCCGGGTTCACGGCGCTCAGCCCCGCCCTTTTTTCTGACGCGGTCCCTCCACGATACTTAGGAAGACCGCGCCAGATTCAAAGGGCTGGATTATTCGCACAGGTGCTGCAGAAAGATCAGCTGCTCTACTTTTGATCCTACCTGCTCCACTTCTAGACCTCGGCTAGTAAAACGGATTTCTACCTTCTCCACTTCTCGACCTCGGCTTGTAAACGGATTTCTACCTTCTCCACTCCTAGACCTCGGCTTGTAACTCTGAATTCTACCTTCTCCACTCCCAGACCTCGGCTTGTTAAAACGGACTTCCCCACTCTCCACTCCTAGTTCTCAGCTTGTTGAAACGGACTTCTAATTTCTCCTTCATTGGGTGAATTAACCCTTCCAGTGCCAGAACTGCCTTTAAGTTAAGTAATACTTTTACCAAACAAGCCAATTCCTATTATTTATGTTACACAGTATCTAAAACTCACTAAAGTGTCACTTTGTCTAATTATTCCTCTTATTCATAAGGGATTGCTACAAAGCCTAATTTTTCCTTCATGTGTATTTAAAGGTACAGTGACCATTGTTTCATATCAATATAAAAGGAGGTGAAACTTATTGTTGCTGCAACCAGGAAATTCTGCAGTTGAGTTCCAATTAAAGAAGTATTACAAAATAAATATCACAAGCACTCGCAAAGGTAGGGAGGCTGGGGGATCACATTTTAAAAAAACGTGTGTGTGTGTGTTAGTTTTTGTGTCAGTGTGTGTGTGTCTGTTACCGAGTGTCAGTGTGTGTGTTAGTTTGTGTGTCAGTGAGTGTGTGTGTCTGTTACCGAGTGTGTTAGTTTGTGTGTATCTGTTAGTGAGACTGTTTGGTGTCTTAGTGAGTGTGTGTTTGTCAGTGAGAGTGTATGTTTTGTATGTGTGTCTGTCTGTCAGTGAGTGTGTATGTATGTCTGTCACTGAGTGTGTCCCTGTCAGTAAATGTGTGTGTCTGTTAGCTAGTGTGTATGCGTCTGTTCGTGAGAGTGTGTGTGTGTGTTTAAAACCCCTTCAGCACTTACCTTTCTCCAGTGCCGGAATCCCTTGGCGCTGGGGATCCCTCCGCGGCAAAGAGCCGCGCGCGCACTCAAACCGCCCATAGAAAAGCATTACTAAATGCTTTCCTATGGACGTCCAGCATCTTCTCACTGTGATTTTCACAGTGAGAATCGCGGAAGCGCCTCTAGCGGCTATCAGTGAGACAGCCACTAGAGGCTGGATTAACCCTCAGTGAAACATAGCAGTTTCTCTGAAACTGCTATGTATTCAGTTGCAGGGTTAAAACTAGAAGGACCTGGCACCCAGACCACTTCATTGAGCTGAAGTGATCTGGGTGTCTATAGTGGTCCTTTAAGTGTTTGTGTATCTGCATGCACTGGCGTACATACCGCGGTCGCAGCCCTGTGACCCCTGCGACCAGGTGCCCGCTGCCATGTGTTGCGGCCCCGGCCTGCACAAAGTAAGTGCGGGGGGGCCCATGGATCAATTTTCGCACCGGGGCCCCATGGGTCGTGTGTACGCCACTCAATTTCTCAAATTCCCACATTTGGTGTATCCCAGGGAAACAGCACACACCTTATCACATCTGTTAAAATTAAGCCTACCCCAGATTTGTTAGCTCACCTGTTTGCAATAAGAAAATGTGCTTAAAACCCTCATGTCAATGTTTTTCTACACGCTGTTAACCACAATGTTCCGCAAGAAAAACACCTTAATATTGTACTTCTTTTTTCATGTGAAACTGATGATCTTGTCAGAATGATAAACCAAGCACGAAAAATAAAGAATTTGTATTTTCTTTTTAGCTGCCTTAGCATGCTCTGTACAACTGTAAATATTTGATTTATACATGGAAAAGTTATTAACAAAGGCTGTTTAAAGGGGCACTCTACTCAACGTAACCAGTACAGCTCAGTACAGTACAGCCCCCTCCCTCCACCCCCCCGTCTACAATGTAGAACCAGTAAATGCCCAGCCCCTGTTGCAATTCTTAACCCCTAAGGTGGACAGGCCCATTAACACCCTCGCTCTTATCCTGCTCCCCCCCTTGAAAATAGTTATTCCTACCAGTTGCCCCTCCATAAAGTATTGTTTCTGTATCCTTAAAACATTAACAAAAACAGTAAAACAAATAATGATTACAAATACAACACAAGAGGACAACTGCATAAAAATGGTCTAACTAAGCACATCACTAGTTTTGCCTTGTGATGTGAGACTTACCTGGAGTTGCACTGCGCTTCACATACTCTGTGTAGTAAAGATCTTTTAACCCCTTAAGGGCAGAGACAATTGTCCAAATCCTGAACCAAAACAAAACCTAGAATTTGTGTTATGTGTTTGTTCCATCATAATTTAAGGGTTGCTCTGTAAGTATACACATTATACATTGTTTTATGGCAGAAAGGGCTTTCTTTAAATGTTGATAAAATGTTGAAAATGGGTGGAGGGGGAATTCACATTTATGCTTATAATAATTTTAAACATTCAGTGCAACTATAAAATATATAAAATAAAAAGAGCTGAAAATAGATTTGTGTATCACTAGGCAAAGCCAACAGAGCTCCATTCAGTTAACGAACCGAGTTCCATTCTGTCAGCAAACAGAGCTGACAGGTAAAGTGAAGTTACATTTTCATTTCATTTACATTGTGTTTATTGGTTTTCTGTATGATTTAAGGTACCGTATTTTCCGGCGTATAAGACGATTGGGCGTATAAGACGACCCCCAACTTTTCCAGTTAAAATATAGAGTTTGGGATATACTCGCCGTATAAGACTACCCCTCTTCCAATGCACACCAAATAAAAATTAGCCATGATGTACAGTGAGCAGACAGAGCTACACAGCAAGACATTAAATAATGATAATCTGAAATAGCATTTAAAGCCCAGGTATGTGCCAGGCTGTTTGGGCATATAATCCATGCCTGCTGGTCTAGCACACAGGAGGCTAATTGCGATATATTCTTTTTACTCCCCCCCTCCATTCTTTTTACTCCCCCCTCCATTTTTTTTACTCCCCCCCCATTCTTTTTACTCCCCCCCCAATCCTCCCTACATTCTTCTCACCTCCCCTTCCCTGTGCAGAGTGGGTGGCCGAGCTCCTCTTCTCCTTCAGTCCGGCCGGGACCAGGTAACTGAATTCAGTTACCTGTTCCCGGCCGGACTGACAGGACGAAGAGGAGCTCGGCCACCCACTCTGCACAGGGAAGGGGAGGTGAGAAGAGAGGCAGTGCGGCAGCCGTCTGAGCGCTCTCTATAGAGCGCTCAGGCGGCTGCAGCATTAGAAGGGCCGGCGATGGGGGCGCAGGGCGCCCCCGGCAGCCATATAGACCCTATACCCGGCGTATAAGACGACCCCCGACTTTGGAGAAGATTTTCCAGGGTTAAAAAGTCATCTTATATGCCAGAAAATACAGTATTATTAAACTGTTAAATTTGTGTTAAAATGCTGTAATTTTGGGGATCTGGAACAGATTCATCTAATTTACATGAATTCTTATTGAACATTTTGATTCGGTTTTCAAACAAATCGGTTCTCAAACAGCCTTCTGGGATGGATTAAAGGGACACTATATTCACCAGAACAACTACAGCTTATACCTTCAGGCCTTTTGCTGTTAACACTGTATTTTCAGAGAAAATGCAGTGTTTACATTACAGCCTAGTGATAACTTCACTGGCCACTCCTCAGATGGCTGTTAGAGATCTTTCCTGGGTCATGGCTGCCTAAAATGCATCCAAACATTCAGTATCTCCTCCCTCTGCATGCAGACACTGAACTTTCCTCATAGAGATTCATTGATTCAATTCATCTCTATGAGGAGATGCTGATTGGCCAGGGCTGTGTTTGACTCAATCTGGCTCTGCCTCTTTGTCAGTCTCAGTCAATCCTATCTTGAAGCACTGTGATTGGATCAGGCCACCACTTCTGATGATGTTAGCAGACTGCTTGTTTTTTTTATTTTTTTTGGCAAACAGCATGCAGAGTTACAGCTTCTGGCTTGAATACAGTAAGTTGTTGCTATATTTATGGAGGCATGAGGGGCACAGGGGGGTTAGATGGTGGTTCTAACACTATAGGGTCAGGAATACATGTTTGTGTTCCTGACCCTATAGTGATCCTTTAAGTCGAGTTCTGGGGTTCCACTGTACTTGTATCAGCAGATGAGATTCCTAGTTAAAACAGTAGTGAGCTATATGTTGCCACCATTTTCTGCCTGATTTAAGCATTACAGACATTTACCTGTACAGCTAAAACTCTAGCATGCCAATTACACTGTTAAGCTGCAGCTGCCAAAGCACAGCACCAATAACAATCATAATGGAGCCATGCTGGTAGACCCTTTCATAGACTGTTCAGATTCTGAAGGTCTCCTTTGAGTACCTGCCTCACAGAAACTCTGGCCAGCAGTAGTGTTTTAAAGGGATTTAAATGTCTGTACGTTGCCCTAACTTTGAGCTTTCCCATGAGATAGCATTGAATTGTGGCTATCATCAAGACTGATAATCTCAGCCAAGGAGGTGGGGCCAGCCGCAGAGGGCGTTTCGCTGCATGGGATAAAAGTTAAGTAAATTACGTTAACTCTTGCAGGAGGGGGTGTTTACCTAAACTGTGACTAGGACACTAAAGCGTTATAAATACACATTTGTGTTCCTTTAGTAAAGACAATTGTGACAGAACCATCTGTCTGGTTATTGCAGGTGTATTCGTCTGTTTCTATCCTGTTCGTGTAAATGGCTGTTTCCTATAGCCCAGCCATACGAATGACTGTTTTTCCCGAACAAACCTACCGAACGGACGCCCACCCAGGAGAGAAGTGTGCTGCTGGTTAACCTATTGATCCCAATTAGAACGTTGTGGTTAACCGCAGACACTTCTCAATTAAACCGAATTCAGGGTGGTCGTCATTCGTATGTCGACCACGAGGTAGTGGCCATTTTAAACCACGTGAAAGCCCAGCGGTGTTTGGCTCTATTTTTATGGAACTAAAAACTGACACTTTTTCTGCCGAACACCGCTGAAACAACGGAACGCCTGGCTGCCTCCACGAAAACATACGAATACCGGCCGTTCGGGAGCTTTGAAGCATACGAAAGGACTTAACCTAGATAGCCTTCCCATGGAGTCATTCGTATACCGAAGGACTGTAAGAACTTTGACTCCATGGCGATTGAACTATGTGTGTGGGATCTGAGCGCTATTCGCTAATAATATGCACTCAGATCCAGGCTATCTGGGGATATGTGATGCGAATGGGAAATGTTCGGTTTTTGTAAAGTTATATATTTTTATGTATTTTCTGGTTTTATATTTAATATTGCGACTGGCTTTGTCCTGGAGATAATTGAGTTACTTCTTAATTATCTCCAGGGCAGAGAGGAGGAAACTATAGTGTATTGTGGGTAGAAGCTGTGACTGTATGTCTGGAATGTCACCATGTCTGTCTGTCATTACAGTCTCCCATTTGGTCCCCTAGGGGAGTGTCCACCAAGTGGGAGACTTGCATAAATACGGGCAGGTAGCCCACAGTAAAGCCAGATCCTGTTTGACCCTCAATGCGGAGCTTCTGTCTCGTTATTGGGGGGATTTATTATTTGCGCTTAGAGACTGCTGGATGGAACCGAAAGCCGCTTGGTGGATGTTATTGTTCGGCGGCTAGCAGCAGTTCGTGGAGTTCCGTTCGGGAGGTTGGAGCCGTTCACGGATCCCGGTCGGGAGATTGCCGCTTCCCCTGCGCTTGGTTCGTGCACTGCAGTTCATGCGAACTGAGATTATTGGTATTGCAGAAGGGGAAGGTTGACTAAACGGCGGTTTCGTTTAAAGACACCCGGGGTGTCTTAACAACAATGATGTATAATCATTTAACTAATGCATGAAATACAGGTTATAAAATACATTGCCCCATTTGTTACTACTAAAAAAAATCTATAACGAGAAAGGAAGGGGTATTCTTGTGAATTCCCACATCAGGGCTTAACAAATTTGCTTTGAATCTAGAAGCCAGCTGAAAAAGTTTGGAGCCAGTTTATTTTAAACTAACAAAGCTTAGTTTTTAATGACAAAAATACAATCCTTAAAGAGACACTACAGCTTAATGTAGCTTAATGTAGTTGATCTGGTGTCTATAGCCTGTCCCTGTAGACTTTTCAATATAGACACTGCCTTTTCACTGAGTGGCACCTCTGTTCTCCCTCGGCCGGCTATTATTTTCAGCCAGATGCATTGACTGAAGGGGCTGACAGACACCCAGACCATGGCGACCTGGCTCATGAGATTTCTCGAGCATTGTCCTACACACTTATTAACCCTTAACTGGAAATACATTGAGTTGCCTTGAAGTGGTAGGTGACCTTACATTTGTAATAGTCGTTGGAATGGCACTAAAAATCTCCTGTTTTTTTTTATTTGCATAGGGATATGGGATAGTACGCAGGTAACATTTTTGGTTTTGTTCTATGTACTTCAGCTGATCAATATAAAAATTGCTTCTGCCGAAGAATAGTGGTAGTTTGAGTGCAGGTCTTAATTTTGTTTGCTTGTATTTGCTTCTGTAATACACAGCCATGTTACAGTGCTGCCATCCACCCCATGTGTGTCATGAAGCAGACATAGCCATATTCTGCCATGCTTTTATGTTTTCTAAAGGTCAGTTTTTGTTCTACATCAGATATGCTAATTTTATTAAAGGACACGGAGGATCATATTATGCTTTATTTCTTTCTATATTTCTAAGCAGCAAAGAGGATACTGTAATATTCTTAGAAAAATTCAAACATGAATATAACATAACTTGACATCCAATAAGAATGCTCCTTGCACCATAAGTCCCCATGTGACCCTAAGCCACTTCTCTTTCTTTGCTGCTTCATCCTCAGCTAAGTACACTTTCCTTTTTCTCCCTATCATTACCAGTTAATTTTAGTGTCATTTATGTGATTTTCATGATTTTCTTTTCTGTTCATTCAGTTTACTGCTGCTGTGTCTCTTTTAGTGAGAGCTCTGTTGGCTCTTGTGTGTTTCCCTCATTCTTCCCCGCCCTCCCCCCTGCGTTCATTCGGTCTGGTTGTTTATAACCTGACATTCTGGGGCGGTTTGCAACCTCACTGTCTGAGGCTCTCTCTGTCTTGGTGTCTCCCAGACCCACTCCAAGAGTCTCTCTCTCTATCCCGTGGCTCAAGGTGCGGCTGGCGCTGAATGTGCAGTTTTCTGCAGTTTTGTTCCTAGGCATTTCGCACAAGTTTGGGGGCGGGTGTGTGAGCTGATTGGCTGGCACAGTAGCTAGGCAGCTCACCAGTGCTCCCCAGGGGCCATTCCTGAGGGAACACTCGGTGAGCTTGCTTTTTTCATATTGTCACAACTGTGTTTAGGTTAGTGTTGCACCCTTGCCTTGCCTGTGCTACCAAACCTGCACTGTATTATTGCCTGTCCTCTCTCTGGGATCTTTAGGAAGTTTTGCCTTGTCCTAAGCTCATGACTGTGTCCTGCCATTGTTACCCCATTGTTACCCCCTACTTTGCACTATATAATGCAATCTCAGAAGGAGTTGGAATCTGCCTCTAGTACCTACACCACCTAGCCTGACTAATATAGACCAAGCCTTGCAGGAGCAAATTAACTCAGAAGAGCTTCATTCCCTCCTGGACGCTACTATGACTAAGTCAATGACTCATGCCGTTTACTCCGCTATGGGGGCCATGTCGGATATGTCCCACTCTATTACCAATGCCTTTATGTCCACCCAGCGGACATCTACCCACATTTCTCCTATCCCCCTGGTGAATGAACCGGTGGCTATTGGTGGGCATAAAGTGTCCAAAAAATCCTGTCACTTAGACGAGGATGCCTCAAAAACTGTATGATCGGATAGGGTGGAAGCACTCCCGAGCGGGAAGAGGGCCCAATACAGGAAAATACCGGGAAACACATATAATAGAAAATGGAAATCCATGAACAGGCAGCGGTTCTGCAACAGGGGTTCTCCTACTGCCACCTTCCAAGGTCAAGGCCATTAAGAAGGAAATCCGTCGGACACTGGCACGTCCTGTTGTTACACTGAGGCAACTAGCCAGGATCATCGGCCTTCTCTCAGCCTCAAGCCAGGCCATTTTCCAGGTCCGCTTCATTACAGAGCCCTTCAACGCTTAAAAGCAAAGCACCTTTGTTTGGGGCACTCTTATTCAGACTCTGTTCCTCTCGAATGCTCAGCCAAAGAAGAACTCAATAGGTTGCTGCCGCACATGGAGGCGTGGGACGGACGAGCAATCCTTGGGACTGCCCCGGAGTTGGATACAAGCATGCTTGGTTGGGACACGCGCTGCGGTTCTATTTCCACCAGAGGAAAATGGGTTACACATCAATTGCCTCGAACTACAGACAGGCTCGTTTGCATTTCGGAGTCTATCAAGAATGTCGACCAACCGCTCCATCCTTTTACGTATGGACAATGTTTTGGCAGTTCGCTACATAAACCATCTCGGAGGCACGAGGTCCACGGTTTTGTCAGAACTGGACAAGGAATTCTGTCAATTCTGCCTGGATCGCAATATCTTGGTTCAAGCGGAATAAAGTCCTGGAATGTCCAACATAGTGTTAGATTGGAACGCCAGATACCTACGGGATGCCAACGATTGGCAGCTGAATCGTGCCATTTTCCTCCACCTGCAGTCACTCTGGGGCCCCTTAAATTTCGACCTTTTTGCATCACGGTTGAACTCCCAACTACTGAAGTTCTTCAGTTGGGGACCAGACCCAGAGACCCTGGCTTTGGATGCTTTCCTTAATCTGTGGCTGAACAGTCGTCATTACGCTTTTCCTCCATCCTCCCTGATAGCTCGGACACTACTACACCTCAGATGTTGCCGGACCTCCTTGATCCTCATATCTCCTTTCTGGCCAGCTCAACCATGGTTCCCTACATTCATGGAAATGTCCATAGACTAGCCGAGGTTATTCCCTACTTCACCAGTCCTCTTGCTGGACCCCAACGGGATCTCACACTCCCTTCTATTACAAGGGCACCTCAGGTTACTGGCATGGCTCCTCTCGGTGGACTCTGCCTCATCCCAAATGTTCCACAGTCAACTCTGACAGGAGCTTGGGCTCCATGGACCACTGCGAGTCCTACCTCCATGCCTGGAATTCATGGAATAGTTGGTGCACAACACGTGGATCCCATATCGGCACCTGTGAGTCATGTGTTGAGGTTCCTCACTTCACTGTTTGACCATGGCCTAGCCTATTGTACGATAAATTTATACCGATCGACTATTTCTGCGGGCCACCATGGCTTGGACGGCTACCCGGCAGGAAAACATCTCTTGGTGTGCCGTCTTCTTCGCTGCATCAGATTTGCACGCCCACCTCAACCTAAATACTCCTCGTTATGGGATGTGGACCTTGTCCTCCGACTCTTCAAAAACTGGGTGAAAGGTCTTCATCCCTTGGCCAAACAACTCACGGCAAAGCTGGTGATGCTGTTTTGCCTGATCTCCTCCTGTAAACGTGTATCGGATGTACATTGGACCTTTTGCACGTTTGTTAACTCCTAAGGGTATTTCATTCGATATCTCAAGACGTACCAAAACGTCAATCTCCTCAGTCTTCTATCCAGCTTTTCCTCAGAATGTTAACTTATGTCCAGTGGCCTGTCTCAAGAAATATGAATCTAGGACTTCCTCCCTTTGTGACCCAACACATCCTGACTTGTTTTTGGCATTCCGACGACAAGATCATCCTGTCTCTGCAGTTACACTGTCTCATTGGGTTAAATGGATTATGACGTTGGTTGGCATCGACGCTTCAGCGTTTGGGGCACACTCTGTTAGGGGAGCCATGGCGTTTTAAGCTTTTTCCCGGGGATGTAGATTAGAAGATCTTCTCTGGGCAGCTGACTGGTCCCGTGAATCTACTTTTCGAGAATTTTATTTTCATCCAGTTACTCATTTTTCCGACATGGTAGTTTCACAGCTTAGAACTAGCATAATATGAGCCTCCATGTCCTTTAATAAAATTACCAGATTTTACTAATGTCATGACGTAAAGTCATGATTTTATTAAGGACACGGAGGCGAGTATTATCCCACCTGATACAGGTAAGTAATATGGGGTTTTTCTCATGAGGTTATTATATGGGGTTTTTTTTATGTCGCTGTATAGTTAATTGAATGTTCTTTATAATAATATTCTGTTCATATTGGATATGTTATTATGTTTAATAATGCATTATAGATAGATTTTAATATCCGGAAACACATTTTACCAGTTGTTTCTCTGTTCCTTTCAGCTTCTTAACTGGATTTGGCATGGTTTGCATTCGTTTCCTTTCATGTTCCAAAGGAGAATCACGTCTTCCATGGAATACTGGTGTCATACATCTACGAAGTTGCTGTTTCTTCTTCACGTTTGACCACATGCTTTCTTAGATTGGGATGCCTGCTTCATCAAGAAAAAGGAGTGACTTAGGGTCACATGGGGACTTACGGTGCAAGGAGCATTCTTATTGGATGTCATGTAATGTTATGTTGTTAACCCTTGAGGGTGCATGTGTGATTTTTTTATAAGAATATTACAGTATCCTTTCTTTGCTGCTGAGGAATAAAGAAAGAGATAAAGCATAATACTCACCTCCGTGTCCTTAATAAAATCATGACTTTACGTAATGAAATTAGTCAAATCTGGTAATTATCCTCTCATCTCTTTTCTAGGCCTTATTAATGACCTGTTGCAAACACAGTTGCCAACAGCTGCTGCTGATCTTATTGAACAGATGTTTAGGGAGATAAAATGTCTGGAAGAAAATTCAAACCGAACTTATCCTGATGATCAGGTAAGTTTCTAAACTCTACAGCCATGCAAATCTTGATTGTAGACCAACTTTTGCTAATTGCCAATTTGAAGAATGAAAGTGTGGATATACTGCCCTTAAAAAAATAAATAAAAAAACACATTACAAAAACAAATCATTATATGATTGTTTAAAGAATAGATGTAAATAGTAAGCCCTTATGAGTTTACCTTGTTTGCAGCAAGTTTGAAGTTATTTTTTATTTTTATTTTGCTTTTATTTGTTTATTCAAAAACATGCATCTGGCATATTACAATAAATTACGATGACTTTTACATGATGTAATTCCTAAACCCTAGGTTGTTTCTGAAATGCAATTACATTCATAAACCTTTCCAAGTAAAATCTTTTGCTATATAATAGTTCAAAGTAATAGTAATTTTTATGTGGTTTTGATTCCTGTTTATTATTTTAGTAACAATAGTATACTGATGACTAAGATAATTGGCATATAATCCCTGGTTCCATGTTTCAAAATCTGTCTTGCAGGCATTCATGCCCTCGATTGGATTCAGAACTAAGCTCAGGCATTGTAGAAAGTGGAGTTTGAGTGTGTTCATGCTTGCCTACAGTTTATGTGCATGTATTGTCTTATCTGTGCTCTTACACACTGAGAGCTTTTTTTTACCAGGTTCACAAACGAAACCAGAGATCAACACCATGTGGGGGGATGGCAGTATTTATATGTGAGTTAATTAAATCTAATAGGTAATGAAAGTCTTAATTTGCTTCACTGACCAAAGAAAAATAAATAGCTTCGTTGATCCTTGAAGGGCTCAACCTTTGTTTTAGTTAAGAATAATCTCCAAACAATAGATTGTTGACCTCTGTTAAAATGATGAAATTAGATTGAAGTTTTGGGGGAAAATAATCCACCAAATGCTATAGATTCTTTGATAAAGTGAAGGCAGATAGGCCTATAACATTTAACCCCAGGGGAAGTATGTGTAGTATGTGTTGTAGGCAACACAAACCAAAGTTTAGTTATGGGCCCCTGGGGTGGAGCATTTGGAGAGCAGGGTGAGCCAAGACTGGCTTGGAGCACTGGGAGTGCAGAAAGGAAAGCAGTTAAGGCTGGCTTGGAGCACTGGGAGTGTAGAAAGGAAAGCAACAGGCTGACTAAGCACTGGAGTGCAGAGAGCTGACAAAGACACTAGGTTGGTGAAACAAATATTGTTTTGTTCTAGTTTAACCCCTGAGAGATAGGGAACCTGATGTTAGTAAGTGCTCAGACGAGCTAGGTTTTTGTTTATATGAATTTGTGTTAATGTTGTTTTTTTCATTTGCTGCTGTATCTGTGGTGGAGTTTAACAATAAATTGCCTGGATTATATGAAAACCAAAGGACGGTGCCTGTTGTTTACCCTAGAGGACCGTGCTACCTGCAGACAAGGATCACAATATGGTGGAGAATGCAGGCAGAGTAGCACATGGGTGTGCCAGTCATCCGGTAGTCTACTTGAGGACTTTTATTTTGGCAGACCTGTTAAACAAACAAGTAGCACTGTACCTTTAAGACTGTTACCTGCTTGGTGCTATAATGAAGGACCTACTGAAGGCTCTGGTACAGGCAATCGCTGTACAACAAGAGGCAACTGCTATACAACAAGAAACCAACCATTTCCTGGCTGTACAGGTTAAGAACCTGAGGGACACTCTGTAGGAGAATGGAGCTGTCCTTACTGATGTTTTGCAGATTGCCCCTTGCAGGGAGCGTGGGGACAAGGGACCCCTTAACCAAGCTACTGACATCCTGCGTAAGATGACAGAGGCAGTAGAAGAAGTCTTTAGCAAGCTGAAAAGCATGGGGGCAGCAAAGTGTGATGTTGAGAAACACGCAGAAGAGAGAGAACAGGAATTAGAAGGCAAGAAGGATAAGATTGAGCCTGAAAGTAGTGATAATGTGGAAGAGGGTGAACAGCCAGCTGGACCCTCAAGGACCAAAAAGAAAAAAAGTTAGTAAAGAGACCTGCAAAACTAAAGGAAAAAGCGGAATTGTCAAGTGACAGTGATGGTGATACTGATGACATGCACCAAAGTAAGAAAGGTCAGAAGAATCAGAAGGGAGAGCGAGACAAACTGATTAGTGAAGTTGACAAGTGTTTATTTGAGAATAAAAACATTGCAGCTTCATGTGAAAGAATCAAACTTGCTCTGAGTGGCATCACAACAGATAAAGAGGTCTTGGGAAAAGAGATGGAAACAAAAATATTTTTACGCTCAGAAACTGAATCTTGCATGTTTCAAGAGAATGCTGGAAAGACATTAGAAAACAGAAAGGTGCTGATAAATCTTCCCAAGGCAACAAAAGGAGAAAGAAAGACTGTGACTGAGGCCAGCAGTGTCAAGTCGGTTTGTGCTATAAAAAATGAGACCTGTAAAAACACACAGTGTAAAGGTGACCAGACTAAAGCATGCAAAAACCATCCTAAAGAAAACTGCAAATATGAGAAAATATATGCAAGGCCGAGTGCCGGTGGTAAGCAAAAACCACTCAGAAGGAGTAAGTAAAGTTAGTGGATACAGCCAGGGAAAGAAACCTGAAGCAGAAGCCACTGATGTTCACCCAAGTGAACAAATCATAGGCATGAAAAGCAGACTGACTTGGGGAGTCAGAGAAGACAACAGCAGAGGAGCTGAGCAAACTGGAGTGAAGCAAAGCACCCCAGTTGAGTATAACAATGCGGTGCACTGTTTAGTAGCCAAGGCTACCCAAGAATGTCGACCAGCAGTTGGGCAGAGAAAAGCAAGGCAAAACGAAGTCAAAATAAGAAAGGCAAAGTCACCGCTTCTGATCTAAGCCGAGAGAGCGACAGTTACAGAACCAAGCTGTGGTGATAAGATGGGCACGTCCGCAGCTAAGCCAGATCAAGGTGAAAGTGACAAAGTAGGTGACATTGGCATAGCAGAATTAAATATTCCAGAGACACCTGGTACTGCTACAAGGCCTGGGTGCACTGACTACCTGGAACAGCTGCCAGATTCTGGGAACACAGTCATGGAATTAAAGGCGGGACTCAAACTGCCTGACTGGCTGTTTGATACCGGGGCTGTCATTACCCAGCAAGAGTTCATGACTGCGTCTTTGGACACCCCCGAGGGAGCAGAGAGACCGCCAGACAGCCCAGAGGAAAGCATTGCTGACATTGAGAGGTGGCCACTCGAGGCCGAACAAGCGGAGGATACCCCTGGGGAGGAAACCAGGCAAAGGAAAGATGAGCTAAGCCGGGAGTCTGGGCCTCCGGCAGAAGAACAGCGCTCCATACCAGGCCAGGCCGAGCATGATGGGATGGAGCTGGGATCAAAGGCTGCACTCATGCAGGAGGAGGGTGCTCTAGACAGCCTCCCTGGCCAACCCCCTGAGGATATAGAGATGAGACCTGTAGCATTAACCGCAGAGAGCAAGGAAGGTTCCCAGGGATTCACAGAACAGATGGAGGATGTTGTGAAGCCCTTCGTGGAGGGACCTGTTCCAGTGGAGGGTAAGCTGGTGACAGAACCAGATATTGAAGAGGTTGAGCACCCAGAAAATTCAGCTCATGAAGGGATTGGACGTATAAGTGATGTAGAAAAGTTAGTTACACGCAAAGCCTTTATAAAGTTTACATTTGAAAGTAACTCGGACATTGAGAGATTATCAAACCAGAAGCTGCTGTGGATGTGGAAGCAGATGATGATTGAGAGGAACTTGGCTGCTAAGGAGCCACACAGTATTGATACTCAGTCCTCAGATCCGCTAGCAACCAGATAAGCGGGGAAACTGGAAAGAAAGGACAAAATCTGATACTGAGCCTGGGACAATATAACTATGATGGTAGAACGTACCCAAAAGTCCCATTACGGCTACGAGACCAGACTGAGAAAAAACTCAGATGCTTCAACTGCCACATGCAAGGGCATATTACATATAACTGTCCTGAGAGTGAAGAGCCAATACAATGTGATATAGGAATAAGGGCTCTGCATAGGATTGTATTGACTTACTTAAAGATGTGTGTGTGTGTGTGGTGACTAGTGGTGGTGTTACAGCACAGTTAAAAGTGGTGGAAGGGAATTGTGTACAAGCACTAATTGATTCAGGGAGTGAGGTTACTTTGAAAAGTGTTCTACTCCAGCCAGAGAAATGTGATACAAGACAAATGATTAATATTGTGTGTACACATGGTGACACCCGCACATACCCCACGGCAGAGGTAGAGTTTGTTACAGAGGTTGTAAATGTTAAATGCCCTATAGTACATGTAGCTCAAATGCAAGAGCGAATAAGTAAGGCCAGGTATCTGAGTACCTTGGACCTGGTCATAAGGTCATAGGTTCCCCTGACAGAGAAAGCAAAGGGAAGGACAGCGTTTTCTACTCCTGAGGGGTTATGGCAACATAAAGTACTGCCATTCAGGTTCACCGGCCCCCTTTCCGCATATGATGAATAGGATACTTTGGCCCCACAGAGAGTATGCTGCTGCCTACCGTGGTGATGTGGTAATTCACAGGGTGGACTGGGAAGCACACCTGATGAAGGTCCAGTTAGTTGTGAATAATGTAAGGGCTGCCAGTTTGACCACTAACACTGTGTTATCTAGGATTAGAGGAGGCTAACTATTTGGGTTATCCTATTGGGTAGGGCCTCCTTAAACTACAAGGGAGCAAGGTAGCAGCCATCTACAATAGGCCACTTCCTGTAACTGAGAAGCTAGTCAGGACTGGTACAGCCCTAGGTGATATGAATGTTCACGGTTTGTGTTTGAAGGCCGCTCGCCTCGATGGGTCTGAGCTGAGGGGGAGGATATGTGATAAAGTGAAGGCAGATAGGCTTATAACATTTAACCCCAGGGGGAGTATGTGTTGTAGGCAACACAATCCAAAGTTTAGTTATGAGCCCCTTGGGTGGGGCATTTGGAGAGCAGGGTGGGCCAATGCTCCACTCCGCAGTTTACATATAACTAGGAGAAATAAGGTCCAGGCCAGAGTTTTTTGGAGGTGTCTCCAACCCACTGCTCAGCTGCAGATAATCAGCTGCAGCAGTGGGAATAAACCCCTCCCTGCTAGGCAGGTAAAGGGGGATTGCTGGCTTCCTCCTTGGAAGCAGGTAGGAGAGAGGCTGTTCCTCCAGTGAGAGAGTCAAGGAGACTGAGCACTGGGAGTGCAAAAGGAAAGCAGTCAAGGCTGGCTTGGAGCACAGGGAGCGCAAAAGGAAGCAGTCAAGGCTGGTTTGGAGCACTGAGAGTGCAGAAAGGAAAGCAGTTAAGGCTGGTTTGGAGCCCTGGGAGTGTAGAAAGGAAAGCAACAGGCTGATTAAGCACTGGAGTGCAGAGAGCTGACAAAGACACTAGGTTGGTGAAACCAATATTGTTTTGTTCTAGTTTAACCTCTGAGAGATAGGGAACCTGATGTTAGTAAGTGCTCAGACGAGCTAGGTTTTTGTTTATAGGGATTTGTGGTGTTGTTTTTTTCATTTGCTGCTTTATCTGTGGTGGAGTTTAACAATAAATTGCCTGGATTATATGAAAACCAAAGGACTGTGTCTGATGTTTACCCTAGAGGACCGTGCTACCTGCAGACAAGGATCACAATTCATATTGAGTTATAAATCCTGTTGAGCATCTGATTACCGTATTTATCGGCGTATAACACGCACCAGCGTATAACACGCACCTCATTTTAAGAAGGAAATTTCAGGAAAAAAAAACTTAAAGGACCACTATAGTGCCAGGAAAACATACTCGTTTTCCTGGCACTATAGTGCCCTGAGGGTGCCTCCACCCTCAGGGACCCCCTCCCGCCGGGATCTGGAGAGAGGAAGGGGTTAAACACTTACCTTTCTCCAGCACCGGGCGGGGAGCTGTACTCCTCCTCTCCTCCTTGCTTGCGACGTCATCGGCTGAATGCGCACGCGCATTCAGCCGGTCGCATAGGAAGGCATTTACAATGCTTTCCTATGGACGCTTGCGTGCTCTCACTGTGATTTTCACAGTGAGAAGCACGCAAGCGCCTCTAGCGGCTGTCAATGAGACAGCCACTAGAGGCTCTGGAGGCTGGATTAACCCTCAGTATAAACATAGCAGTTTCTCTGGGGACCTGGCACCCAGACCACTTCATAAAGCTGAAGTGGTCTGGGTGCCTAGAGTGGTCCTTTAAATTTCAAATAAAGAACTTCTTACCCCCCTTACTCCCCCTCCCCCTCTTCTTACCCCCCTACCCCCCTCCCCCTCTTCTTACTCCCCCTCCCCTCTTTCTTACTCTCTTTTACTTCTACCCCCCCTCCCTCCCTCTTCTTACTTCCCCTACCCTCTTACCCCTTCCTTACCCCCTCCCTCTTCTATGCACCCCCCTTTCTCCTCCCCTTCTTCTCCTCCCCTCTTCTTACTTCCCCCTTTCTACTCCTTCCCTCCCTCTTCCTTTCCCTCCCCCTTTTCCCTCTTTCTCCCTCTTCCCCCCCCCTTTCTTACTCCCTCCCTCCCTCTTACCCTCCCTGTAGCGTCGAGCCGCCTGGTCTGGCTGGCCGGAGTGATAGGAAGGTGCACGCTCAGTGTGCACCTTCCCGTCAGTCCGACCGGGTACAGGAAACAGAAACTCCTGTTCCGCGCTCAGGCGGCTGCAGTATTTAAAGGGCCGGCGTATAACACGCACCCACAATTTCTCCCCTATTTTCAGGGAGAAAAAGTGCGTGTTATACGCCGATAAATACGGTATTTTTTTTTTTTTTGTCAGGTGTTTGTAAATGTGACCTATATTATTATTATTATTATTGCCATTTATATAGCGCCAACAGATTCCGTAGCGCTTTACAATATTTTGAGAGGGGGGATGTAACAAATAGGACAATTACAAGAAAACTTACAGGAACAATAGGTTGAAGAGGACCCTGCTCAAACGAGCTTACAGACTATAGGAGGTGGGGTATTAGAAACATTATGACAAGAAATATCAAGTAGGAGTGAAGCAGAGCTGGAGGAGAGAGCAAAGCACTGTCCCATAGGAGAGAGCAGGAGACCGGTATGTAAGGTAGAGATTACTCTGGGAGGCCATAAGCTTTACTGAAGAGATGGGTTTTAAGGCCCTTCTTAAACGATTGAAGACTAGGGGAGAGTCTGATGGCAGTAGGCAAGCTATTCCATAGGAGAGGAGCCGCCCGCGAGAGGTCCTGCAAGCGCGAGTTGGCCGTACGGGTGCAAGCAGCGGTCAGGAGGTGGTCACGGGCAGAGCGGAGGGTACGAGGAGGGGCATATCTATGGATTAGTGAAGAGATATGCGGGGCTAGAATTGTTCAGTGCTTTAAATGTATGGGTTAGCACTTTGAATTGACTCCTATAGTATACAGGGAGCCAATGTAAGGACTGGCAGAGGGGTGAGGTGTGAGAGGACCGACTAGAGAGGAAAATCAGTCTAGCTGCAGCATTCATTACAGACTGTAGCGGGGCAATACGGCTTTTGGGGAGACCAGTCAGGAGAGGGTTACAGTAATCCATGCAGGAAATTACTAGAGCATGGACAAGTTCCTTGGTAGCATCTTGCGTAAGAAAGGGGCGAATGCGGGCTATGTTTTTGAGTTGGAACCTACAGGACTTGGCAACAAACTGGATGTAAGACTCAAAGGTGAGACCAGATTCAAGTATGACGCCAAGACAGCGCGCTTGCAGGGATGGACTTATGTGGATATCACTGACTTGAAGGGAGAGCGAGAGAGGAGGATCAGTATTAGGAGGAGGAAAGACAAGGACGTCAGTTTTAGAGAGGTTAAGTTTCAGAAAGCGTGAGGACATCCAGTCAGAGATGGAAGAAAGGCAAGCAGTGACACGTTGCAGGACGGCAGGGGAGAGGTCCGGGGAGGAGAGGTATATCTGAGTGTCATCAGCGTACAGGTGGTAGTAGAATCCAAAAGAGGCAATAAGTTTACCAAGAGAGGCAGTATAAAGAGAAAATAGAAGGGGACCAAGGACAGACCCTTGGGGAACTCCAACCGAGACAGGATGAGGGGAGGAGGTATCCTTGGAAAAGGAGACACTGAATGAGCGTTGGGAGAGATAGGAGGAAAACCAAGAGAGGACAGAGTCACAGAGACCGAGCGATTGAAGAGTTTGAAGGAGGAAAGCATGATCAACGGTGTCAAAGGCAGCAGAGAGGTCAAGGAGAATTAATATGGAGTAGTGACCTTTGGATTTAGCGGAGATTAGGTCATTAGTCACTTTGATAAGAGCAGTTTCAGTAGAGTGGAGAGGGCAGAAGCCAGACTGAAGAGGGTCAAGGAGAGAGTTGGAATTAAGGAAGCAGGACACACAGGTAAAGACAAGTCTTTCCAAAAGCTTTGATGAGAAAGGGAGCAGGGATATGGGACGATAGTTAGAAGGGGAGGATGGGTCAAGAGATGGTTTTTTTCAGGATAGGCATTACAGTGGCATGTTTAAGGTCAGCAGGAACAGTGCCAGAAGAGAGAGAGCAGTTAAAGATGTGTGTTAGGGTAGGCACAAGACAAGGGGAGAGAGATCTGATGAGGTGACATGGGACAGGATCGAGCGGGCAAGTGGTGGGGCGAGAGGAATGGAGAAGCGCAGCCACCTCTTGTTCAGTAGCCGGGTAGAAAGTCTGGAGGGTAGGGAAAGCAAGATTTACATGTGGTTGAGAAAGAGAACGGCAAGGAGGGAAGAATTGTTTCCTTAGCTGTTCAGACACGGTTTGCATAGGAAGGTCCAGGACACACTTCAGGGAGACATTTCAATATATTCTTCTTGTTAAATTACTCTCATGACCATCCTTTTAGGAAAAAGAAACACTACAAGAACAATACTTGCAGAGAAAGTCATTTGGTATGTGATTTTAGAGAAAAAAAAAGTTATTATATACAGTGATGTTTAATAAAAATAAGCATGACAGTTAAAGGGGCATTTGATAGGTTTAAACCATTTTGTGTTGTGCATATATATATATATATATATACACACAGTTGCAAGAAAAAGTATGTGACCCCTTTGGAATGATATGGATTTCTGCACAAATTGGTCATAAAATGTGCAGGTGTACCTTTTACACCTGCACTGTGAATGTTTACATGGTGTGTTCAATAACATGGCAACATTTCATTCTTTGTGTGTTATTAGTTTAAGCAGACTGTGATTGTCTATTGTTGTGACTTAGATGATGATCAGATCACATTTTATGACCAATTTGTGCAGAAATCCATATCATTCCAAAGGGTTCACATAGTTTTTTACCTATTTTTTTAATATGTAATTTTTAGTGAATACATATTTATAAATATTATGGTACAGAATTCCTAAATGAGCAATATGGTGTCTAATACTGTCTCCTTTTCCTTTTAGAAAGTGTGTGATTGTTTTCATCATATGTTTCACATAATTGGACTTTAATGAGATTTTAATTTTTACATCATAAGTGGAACGCAGAACATGGCGTTGCATTCCAGTAAATGAAAGGACTTCCGCCCCTTCGGCATGTAAGTGGAATGCAGAACATGGTGTTGCGTTCCACCAAAAACCAGTGCAAAAAAATCCCCTGCCTCCTTGACATTAAGGAATACTTCCGTACAAACGCATGTACGTCCTTTCCTGGCGCTGGAACGCACGATGCGCATATACGTCATTTCCTGATACGCTGGAAGGCAAGATGTGTTCCACACACACCGGAAGCGACAGACCAGAACTAGAGTGAACGTGAAGATTTAAAGAGAGGCGAATCCGGGAGAACACCACAACCAACTGAAGAAGCCCCTGCGTTGGGGCGAAACGTGTTTTGGACTTATCAGTTAACCTACCATTTGGTATTTTTACTGCTTTTATATCTATTTTTTTATTTTTGCTTGTTTGATTTTATTATTGAATAAAATACCCCTAGGCTGCATATAGAGGATCGGAGGAAAAAGGAGTTGGACATCCTATAAAGTGTCCATCCACACTAACCATCCGAGTCATATGACTCTCCACTTGTGAGTGATACTCCTATTCTTACAGATTTATATGGTATCTGTTCAGGCAATATTGCACTACTTTCTGTCACTTTTGTATTTTTACAGATGTATACTTCATTCTACCCTCATAGCTCCGCCTTATGTATGTATATTGTGTGTATTTTATAGAGGTGGTTTAGGGGATTCCACTCAAGGTGTTTGAGCTTATTGTTTGAATTACTCTTTATTGTGCATCCTTTTTCCATCCCCTGGCACAATTTTTGAGTAAATTATAAGATATTGCTTTTCTGGAAAATAGAGAATATACAGTGAGTAATACTGATGAAATGTTTGCTACAGCAACAGATGTACAAAATAATAGGAATTATGTTGACTCAGATAACTGTAGGAATCATTTGGAAAAAGCCTTAATAAAGGAAATGAAAATGAAGTGGGAGGTAGCCACTCTAAAAAAATATGTAAGAGAGCAAATCACCCCGAGAGGTTTAAGGTTTTTTTAAAAAACCCTACCTTTGACTGAGACAATTCAGAATTTATGACAGGTTGGAACAAAATGTTGGAAGGCTTCTCCTTTATTACAATGGGATACATTGTACCCAGGAGGGAAGAAAACCTCATACAATTAGATGAGGAGATTAAAACCTGGAAGAAAAAACTGAGTGAAACCACTAGTCCTGAGATGTATAACCAAATACTAAAAGACATTAAAATAGAAAAAAAACCTGGCCCAGGGAAATAGACATGAATATAAAGAGACACCATTACAAAATGGTGAAAGGTCTAGGTCATAAACTCTTTATTTCGGATTATTTCCAGACCCCCAGCCCGAGGAGATATAGACATGACTCCCAACATGAAGATATTCAAGAGAATCTCAAAGAATCAAAATGAAACACAGTCTTATGTATATAACCGCCCTCCAAAAAGTTATAGTGAAGCAATTCAAAAGAGCCCTCCAAGAAGACATAGAAGAGAGACAAGAGACACTAAGCAACATGAACATGGAAGATTAACAAGGGAAACTAGAACATCTCCCTTAACTCACAGTAATAGGTTTGAAATATTGGAAGAAAATCCAATATATAATCAGGAATCAGTATCATCTTTTTTTCGGAAGGACACAATCACAGAGAGGCTGAAACTTTTACCCAGGTATCACGAATGGAAGCAAGAAGATCATGCAAAGCAGGAATAGGAATGTGTCAGAAAAAACAGCCAGGAGGACAGTAGGATGCCAGCCATTATTAATAGAAAACGGGCTATGTCCAGAGGAGTCATGGTCAGCATTGTTTCTAGCAAACTCGGCTCATGGTAGTAATTCGGACCAATTGTTTTAAGTGCTATTAACGAAACAACGCAAATATAATTCCAAAGACTGGTTAGCCCTCTCGGCCAAACCATTAGTCTGGGGGTGGTAAGAGGATGAAAAAGATAATTAAATCCCTAATTGCTTATTGAAAGCCCTCCAAAACTGGGATACAAACTGAGAACCTCTATCTGACACAATATTGTGAGGAATGTCATGCAGACGGACAATCTCATGTATAAAGATCAGCACTAGGTCTTGTGATGACGGCAATTTCTTGAGTGGGATGAAATGAGCCATTTTAGAAAAACGGTCAACAACCATGAAAATAGTGGTATAGCCATTAGAACTAGGAAGTTCGACAATTAAATCCATGGACAAGTGGGACCATGGAACATCAGGAACGGGAAGAGGTTGTAACAAGCCACAAGGAAATTTGAGGTACTACACAAACAGAACAGGCCTGCACATACTTCTTAACATCATTCCTGAGGGAATCCCACCAAAATGATCTCATGATCGCGGATGTGAATTTATTAATTCCCTGGTGTCCAGCAGTCACGTTATGGAACACCTTCATGACATTTAACCTTTCACCCAATGGAACAAATAATTTCTCTTTTGGTTTACTGCAGGGCGCCTGAGACTGAGCCTCCATGATGGTGCCAAGCAGTGGAGTTACCCCAACACGCAAGATTTAGTCCAACAATCGACAGAGCAGATACGTCTTACCGGTCCTTAGAATGGCCGGACTCGCCGTATAGCAGAGAATAGACAGAGTCAAGAACGAGCCGAGGTCAAGGGAACAAAGAGACTGCGAGAACAAAAACTAGCCAAGGTCTGGTACACAGTAGTCAGTAAGCCGGCAAACAAGACAAAACAGGGATAGAGAGATAAACGGAGTCAGATACAAAGCCAAGGTCAAGCACGAAAATCACAACTGAACACAACAAGCGCTAAAGAGAACTGATACAGAAACCACGATAGGGCAGGGAGTTAAGGGAGAGGTAAGTATAAATACCCTAAACTTTACTTTGATTGGCCCCTGTCATATCCACGCCCCCAAAATGTGAGTGTTTGGGGAATGTGGGATGACAGGGGCCAATGGGAGACCGTTGTATTTTTTGGCTCCCACTGCCCCTTTAAGAGCGTGCCTGAAACGCGCGGCATGCTCTTAGAGCTAGGCGGGACACATGACCGCATCTTGCGGTCCATAACCGCCTTAATCCGAGAGCCACGCGCGGCGGGAAGAGATAAGGAAAATACAGCTACAGTACCCCCCCTGAAGACACGCCCACCGGGCGAAGAGGACCAGGCCTGGCAGGAAAACGAGAATGGAAGGAACGCACAAGGCGAGGAGCATGAACAGCGTCAGCGGAAAGCCAACTGCGTTCCTCAGGCCCATAACCCTTCCAATGCACCAGGTACTGGAGGCGACCCCTGAGAAAACGAGAGTCAAGTACAGCAGCCACTTCGAATTCGTTATGACCCTCCACAGAAACAGGAGGAGGAACATGCTAGGTACAGCGGTTACACAGGAGGTGCTTCAACAAGGAGGTGTGAAAGACGTTAGGAATACGTAGGTTCCTAGGAAGATCCAAGGCATATGAAACAGGATTAACTCTATGCAAAATACGAAAAGGACCTATAAAACGGGGGGCCAACTTCATAGAAGGCACACGAAGGCGGATATTGCGAGTGGAAAGCCAAACCCTGTCCCTCACGACATAGGACGGAGCCGCCCTGCGATGCTTGTCAGCTTGAACCTTTTGGCGAGCAGCGGAGTCCACCAAAGAACGCTGAACCTGCTCCAAGTAGTACGTAAACCAGCCAAATGTTCATCCAGAGCTGGCATGCCCTGCAGCTGGAAGAACAACAGGATGCCGGCCATAAACAACGTAGAAAGGGCTTTTACCAGAATATTCATGAGCAGCGTTATTACGAGCAAATTCAGCCCAAGGAAGCAGGTCAGCCCAATTGTTCTGATGGTGGGATACAAAACAATGAAGATACTGCTCTAGGGATTGGTTGGCACGTTCAGCAGCTCCATTAGACTGGGGGTGGTAAGCAGAGGAAAACCAGAGAGAAATACCCATCTCTGAACAAAAAGCTTTCCAGAATCTGGAAATAAATTGGATACCCCTATCGGATACAATTGATACAGGAATACCATGCAACCGAAACAACTCCCTGGCTAAGATAGAAGCAAGTTCCTTGGATGAGGGCAATTTGACAAGAGACACAAAATGAGCCATCTTAGAAAATCCATCCACTATCATCAGGATGACTGTTTTGCCATTCAAAGGAGGCAATTCAACAATGAAATCCATGGATAGATTGGACCAAGGCCTCTCGGGTATGGGCAACGGGTGCAACAACCCACAAGGAACTCTATGAGAAGACTTCATACAGGCACAAGTAGTACATGCCCGAACGTAATCGGTGATATCCTTGCGTAAGGAAGCCCACCAAAAATATCTAGAAACTGCTGTTAAGGTTTTAGAAACACCAGGATGTCCAGCAGTTTTGGCGTCATGATATAACGACATAATGTCCCGTCTTTCGGGAACATCAATAAACAGTTTATCAGTAGGTTTCTCACTGGGTGCCATGTTTTGTTTAGCCTGTATAACTTGTAAGAGTGAAGAAGAAATAGATAGAACCGTAGTAGCTATTATTCTGTCCGGGGGAATGACAGGGGTATCGTCAAACTCTTCTTTGTCGGTAGTTTCAAATTGTCTGGACAGAGCGTCAGCTTTAGTGTTACGTTCCGTAGGGCATCTGGCTATGTTCAATAGTAACCAGCACAATGCTTCGGCAAATGTGTCAAAAATAGCCGGGCTACTTTTGGACCCAAAAGTTAAACTGGGGAAAAAATAGTAGTTCCCGGACCACTTGATACCATGCAGGTGCCACAGTGTAGGGTGGATTGGCAGCAGTTTAAAGGCGTGAGTAATATCGGTCTTACTAAGCCATGCTCCGACCCCTGCTTGTATGATAGCTGTATGGCGTGATCTATGGTAGTGTATTGCAGGGAGAATTCCTCGGAGGGTATGAGGGAATTGAGACTGGGGTTAGCCGATGAGTGTGGTGCAGACAGGTCAATGATGAGTCTCTGTTTAAGGGAAGATTTCCCTGTGACAATACCAATGGGGTTAGTGCGCCATTCTTTGAACGGAGGAGACTTGAAAGGCCCCAATAAGAAACCCTCAGCAATTTCTTGGGTTATGAGAGTGTCAACAGCTGTGGGGTTGTGTTGTGCGGATCGTAGATTAGGGAATTCCAGAGTCCCGGACGGTATGTGTAGAATACCTGTGTCGAAGCCTTCTGTTAAACACGAGATATGAAAGTCCACCAAGTGTTTAGATGGGTGATGTGACAGAAATGCTGTAAATACCGAAATGTTAATGGACGTTAGGTAAGGCTTAGAGTACATTTTATTTGGACACATGGTTTTGGCATGTGCCCTAAAACATTTTAAACAGATATGCAATAATCTACAACCGCTATAATTACAAGACCCAACATTGAAATTATTACATATCTGGGATTTGCCCAGAAACTTGATCGGGCGTCCCAGTTTGTCTCTGGTCAATTTCTCTGGAACACCAGAGGAACTAGCTCCTTGCATGGAGGCATGTTCGTCCGCCATGTTGGGACAGAAATTTGTCGTATGTGTCGTAGAGGAGCAGTATGCACAAGCCGGTGTTCTTAGACCTGCAAAGTGTCTGCAAAATATGACGGTATCGATCCTTCCCCGGTTGGATCTTGTTCCATACTGGGAGAAGGCCCCAGACACCTTTGCAGAAAAAGACCTATAGTAGTCATAGAAGGCTGATCCACCATATTTGTTGCCCAGGTCTACCAGCTTGTGCATATAAAGATCAAACTCCTCTCGTCTATTGGGATAGACCGCACAGATGACATCCCAGTAAATACCAAAGGCCAGTACAAACTCGGGAATAGTCAATTTCTTGTTTAGGCGAGCGTCCCTAGATCTGACCACAACAGACACATCATCATAAGCATAAGTCTTATGATATCCTGGGAGGCAATCAGCAGAGAAGCCAGGTTGACGTCTTTCCCTTTCTGGATATCTCTTTTTAGGTGCTCAGGGATCATATGAGCAGGGCTAACTTCCTGGTCCTCCTGTGTGATGGCTGGAGCAACTAATAGCAAGTCGGCTGGTGCTGGGGAAGCAGCAGGCGGTGGCCTGGCTAGGGTAAGGGCCGTGGTGACCGACTCAAGTTTCTCCAACCTGGAGTTGACCTTGCTCATGGATGCCGTGAGTGATGACAACATGGAATGTATGTCTCCTGGGTTGGATTGGCTGGGCCCTTCCCCGGCATCCATGTTGTTAGTCGAAGTACGTAATAATTTGAAAAGCTCTGCTTTCCTTGCTGTAGCGGGGTAGGGGATTTGCCGTCTCCTCAATTCAGTGGTTATACGAGGGATTGTCCAGGATCTGATTGATGCTGGACTAGTTACCTCTCCTCCTGGTGTAGAAGTAATTGCTCTAGCCGGAGTGCTAGGCAGAGAGAAATCCTCTACCCCTTCCTGAGACATACTAAAAGCAAAACAATTAATTAGTGTATGAAAACCGACAAGATGGTACTGGCAGGCTAGCTAAGCCGGATGGTGAAACATTACACTTGTTTGGTCACAGGTGAGGCCCTACTAGTTCACAAGTGGCATGAGAGGCTTTATCTATGCGTTGGCGCGAGGGAATTCGAGGCCACCCGTCGTAGTGGCAGGATTGTAGGCCTTTTGGTGACTGTAACAGAAAACAGGGAAAGGGAGTGACAGGTGAGGCCCTCTCTATGCGACATGCGAGGCGACTAGCTCACGTGTGGCCCGATGGGTGTTGGCCTCGCGGGACCACTAACCGATGGCAAATGCCAAAAAGGGGTAAATACCTATAGGGGAGCCTGTGACCCTATTGCCAGTACTCTAACCTGGGGGGGGGGGGATGAAATGTATGTCAGAATACCATATGAGCAGGCGTACGTATCTGGTAGTATGAAATATCTCATAGCGAATTCGTATGGTGAAATATATAAACCTGGACAGCCTGAAATGGGTAAAAAGGTAACCTAGTGAGTGTGGTCTGTGTGGGAATGGTGTAGACTATGTAGCCTGTACCAGAGGTGTTTTTTAAGGGTTTGATTGGGGAGTTTTAATTGGTAAATGCCAGGAAAGTGTAGTAAATACCATGATAACATAAATGTGCTACAAAGGCCAGGTGATGCAGTGTCTTTTAATGCCAAAATTATGGCTAGAAACATGGGGGGATGTATGATGGGTGTCAAGTGAGAAAAGAGGAGGGGGTGGGGTAGGCCATGGCCTATATGTAAATGCGCTATGCTGATATGTAATTAACGACAAAAAGGATGATGTAAAGTTGTATATAATATTACTGTAATGTAA
>OW240920.1:91028523-91039676 GCA_933207985.1 Pelobates cultripes
TGACACAGAAGCTGGCAGCAGTGGCAGACAACTAAGTGCAATTACATTACATAGAAAAAATAAATTAAAAAAAAAGCATACCCTTATCCCTAACCTAGCTATGCTTTTCCCTATCTTATGAACAGCAGCTACACTTTCCCTCCTCTTACTAAGCATGCAGCTTGAGAATGAATCTAAAATGGATGCTGTCCAGTAGGTGGGAGGGTCTGCTAGGGAGGCTGTGCTGCTAATTGGCTGAAATGTGTCTGCTGACTGTGAGGTACAGGGTCAAAGTTTACTCAATGATGACGAATAGGGGGCGGGTCGAACCGCGCATATGTTCGCCCGCCGTGGCGAACGCGAACATGCTATGTTCGCCAGGAACCGTTCGCCGGCGAACCGTTCGGTACATCACTATCCATCACGTTATAAATAAATGCCCAGTCCCCTGGTCCCATCTTAACCTTCCCCCATGACTGCATGTCCCCAACTCCTTAACCATCAAGTGGCCAAAAAAACACAAGTCAAAGGGCATTCCGTAACTAGTTTAAGTCCGATGAGGCATTCCATGTGATGTGTTTAATGACTTGTGACACTTAGCTGAGAATGCAATGTGACAGGCTAGCATTGCAAGTAGGTTGATAAATAATTACTACACCCACAAAGACTATAGTTTAATGAACACACTGTTACATATCACATATTAAATAATGTAATACATACAATAATTATACAGTTTCCTTTATCACATAAGGATGTTATTTGCCCATAATTAACCCTACTTCCAGAAAATCACTTGATTACTTACTTAATAAGGCCATCTTCGAGGTAAACATCTGCATAGAAAGACTGGTCATCATTTATTATCCTCCCTCCTTTAATAAGAAGTCGGTCACTCTGGGAGGAAAAAAAACAGTTTTTGTGAAGAACAGCAGCTATGGCGCAAGAACAGCATAATATATAAACACCAACTTCTGACTCTTACATATTCATCTCACAGAGAATGCTATATCACTGTTCATTTTACTATATAGAATATACAGATGGGTTTATTATCACAGTACTAGAATGACAGAGACCAAGCTTGTCCCAAACATCAGTCTAGTCAGATACTATATTTAGTGTGTTATTGATAAAACCATGTTTTATGCCAACATAGCTAAACTGGAAACTATTCTCCAAATCAGTTATTTAAAAAAAAAAAAAAAAAGTTTAATTCTCCTCAACTCCAGGTCTAGAGAATAAACCTCACAAATATGTAAAATAGCCAATGGGACATGAGAGTTCTTTTTAAAGACTGTTTTGAGTATTGAGCCACTTTGCTAATTAATTTAAAGATGTTCTGAGGACCAAAGGAAACCTACAACACAGGAAGAAAGATGATGCAGACATTGTAAAAATTACTCATTTATAAAATGGGCAAATACAGTTTTGATCCAATACCTGGAATAGTAATTCTCAACAACCAGGGTCTTGATTCCATTTTAGCCGATCACGTTTATCGTCTCCCAATAAGCCATTGGCTTTTGAATGAGCCTGTTTGCCAGCCTCCTACCCTGTGACTATGCCTGGCTAGAATACATTAAACAGACTCTGTTCGTGCCTGCTTGGCTATTCTGTTCCATAGTTTGCATTCCCCTCCTATTTAACATTGTCCCGTTTGACTACCGAACAACCGTACGAACCAGAGGCCACCCTGGAGCTTGTTAACACCTATTAACAACTTGGAATATTTCTCACCGCAGTGTTCTAATTGTTCTTCTGGGTGAAAAAACCACGAGGTGGCAGCCATCTTGTTCGCATGAACGCAGGCAGCGGTGTTTGAGCATGAATCTCATGGAACTAAAATCAGATACAGAAACTCCTGAACACCGCTGGACTTCCATCATCGCCTGCGTTCAGTTTTATTCAACTTAGAAGGGCACTGTTCGGTGAGATCATTCGTCTGGATGAGGGGAACAAACTCCAGGGTAAGACTATTAACTGTTCGGTTTTTTGTTCGTTTTCAAACTACTGAACTAGATCGACCGCAAGCCCTGAGTCTCCGGAACTGTTTTGGGCATGGGACCATGCCTGCGGTCGGTCAAATAAGTGACTTCCATAAAATTCCTGAACTGATCTGGGTGATTTTTGGAAAGGATGGTCACCCAGATCAGGGCTATCAAGGGATATTTGTGGGTATATTATGTATTTTGGGGTACTTTTGGGACTTTATAGAAATGAGTGTTTTTGTTCTGCCTTGAGATAATTTGGTTAATACAGTATCTAACTCAATCATCTCCCAGGCAGAGGGGAGGGATTGTATGCTATGTGTGGGAGTGTCGTGCATTGGAATACTGTTCTTATTGGTCTGTGAATATTGTCACTCAGTTCCCCACAAGGTCCATGTGGGCGTACCCCTTGCATGGGGATTGTCATATAAGGCCAAGTGTGGCACTATTAAAATCAGTCCAGCTTTACCCTCAACATAGAGCCTCGCTTCGTGTTTTTAGGGACCTGCTATACAAGCTAGAACCACTAGCTCTTATAAGAGCTTCACAGCTATACTCTCTTGGAGGAGAAGTTCACCCACTGGAAGCTGGATCCTAATCTTGGGTCCAGGGTGGGTGGAGGACAGCGAGACCCCAACCAAGCTGCGTCAGTTTGTGGGGTCTACAGTGCCTATGGTGTCTGGTGGGCTGCTTGGAGTCCTCGGTGAGCACTAGGAGCATCGATTGACCGAGGCACCCAGTCGGGGTACCAGGCGGTCTGTCACAAACTACAACTGTTAAAAACTTATCGGAAGATGAAATATATCTTATCGAACCCAAAGACTATTTTACACTGAAAATAGCGGTTGGAGATTCCCTTCCATTTAACAGCAATTTGACAGCATAAAAGCCATTAAGAAATGTATATTTCTGTTTAGTTTTTTTTTAGTTTTTTTTTTTTTTACTATTAACCTAACCAACTGGCTGCTACTACAAATAATATTTTTAATCCTATTAGGGTCTATACAACCTTCACATTAGTATAAGGGAGGTTTTAAACTTCCCTTATGCCACCACTCATCATGTCGCAGGTGGGTACATGTTCAATAAACAGAGAGTAGGCAATAAGTGCTCACTGTAATAAAAGACTAGCATCAGGACAGTTATATTGCAAATAAGCAAGGGGGTCCTGGAACAGTACCCCACAGGCATTGGGTGGGTGCTTCAAATTAAATGATGGGGTGTGAGCAGGCCACTGTCCAACCCCTATGCCCCCACATGTGGCAAGAGGATGGGGGGAGCTACATTGTTTTAAAGCAGGGGGGGCATCCTGGCAACCAAACGTCTTCACAGGCTCCACCAATTGGGGGTGGGTGGGGCTATTAAAGTAATGATTTCCGTAAGGAACCTTATATTTTTTCCCAACGCCCACCTTTTAGTGGTAGGCATTGGTGGGGGCTGGAGGAGACTTTAGGTCTCCCCTGGCTATTACTGATTTAACAGCACCCACCTACCACCAATGAATGAGGGCTGGGGAGCATTAGATCTCCACGATTAGAAATATTAGCAGCCCCCATCTGCCAATAATATTGACCCACTTGGGCTTTTTATTTTTTACTATTTGCCTGCTGGTTGCTTGTGCAGTGGGAAAATAGTAAAAAAATTTAAATAAAAAAAAAAAGCATTCTTCACCTTTTAGCTGTCAAATCTGATTTGCCGAAAAGTAATCGAGGCCCATGTTAAGTTTTGTGTCTTGTTTTGACACCCAAGTACCACTAATACCAATTTATTTAAACAATACTTACTTTTTATAACTGTTACAGACATATAGTCAATGAAACAAGTACTGAGCTATCCAAAGCGTCAACTCTTAAAAAAAAAAAAAAAAAAATATATGGCATTAATCACCTAGGGCGATTAATTGGTTTCCATGGTGATTGTTCTACTGTCACATTGCCCCAAATCTGCTCTTCATACAAATAGCTATAGCATATATCATTATACCAGAGGTGTCCTGGTATAGCTGTGGGAAGGCTACAATTTAAACAGCTGATGTGTAATTACATGAAGTGGTAGTCTCAAAACTTGACATGCTGGCATGTATTATGGCAGATACTATGAATGAATATTACGGCTACACAGACAAAGAAACAGAGCATACTTTCTCTAATTTAGCATACTGTAGAAATTGCTAAATTAGAGAGACAAAAAAAGCAACATGTGTGCCCAATCATTGCCAAGTAAGTGACACTGTGCATCTGTGCCATATGTTGCTTTTAAAAAAAACACTTTTGCAGAGTAAACCCCTTAATCTGACACCCTAACATTCCATTTGCTGGTATAGTTTTAACACTGCTTTTTATTTTTTTGTTAATTACATCTCTTCTTTAAAAAAGTGATCATTGAATTTGTCAAATAAAAAATGTTCCAGCGCCACAGATGTCTACAGAGGAATAGCATATTGTTATCCAGGAACAATTCTCTGTAGCAGAGTTATGCAGAAGATTATATAGTGTAGCAATGCATGGTTCATGACTCCGGAGAGATAATGACTTACAGGGTTATTCATTAATGTGAGATTTCAGAGTAAATTTGAAGTCATTTTCAAGTTGGAGGCCAGAGTAGCCAAAATAAAAAACCATGACTGACTTAGAGAATGTTTCCGGTTTGGCTACTCCGATCTGCTTTAAATTTGAAATTCATGTCAAATTCACAATGAAATTTCACTTTAGTTATTAACCTTGAAAATTGACAGCGAGGTCATATTATTTCTAACAGGACATATTTTAAGAGACACCCGGGGTTTATCGCCTCCCAATCTCATCTGTACTTGAAACGTGAAAATAAATGGGACCTGGTTCCCTTTTGTACCAGGATGCATCTATGTGATGTATTTACTAAACTGAGAGTTGGCAAGGGATTTCCAAGGTTTATGCAATTCTTTTATCACATGTGCATAGTTCTTAGATGAGTGCGTGTTATGTTAGATTTTGAAGCCTATGTCAACAGAATTATAAACATATGCGATAGTAGAGTGCTCTGATATCTGTATAGGATTTATGAAATACATTTTTTTTTTTAAGACGAATGCTAATAATGCTGATAAATAGACTTGTTGGCAAAGTCTACCAATGGCGTTCTCCCCCCATCAAACAATGAAAGCGTTCTGCCTCCTTCCCAGCAACTCATGGGCTCTCCTCCTTTTCAGTAATGAAGGGTTCTCCCTCCCATCCAGCAACTGAAGGGTTCTACCTCCCATCCAGAAACTGAAGGGTTCTCCCTCCCATCCAGAAACTGAAGGGTTCTCCCTCCCAAACAGCAATTAAAGGGTTCTCCTTCCAATACCCCTTAGACCCCACAGCCTCTGACAAGAATATGTTTAAAGTAAATCATACAGAGAGTATTGCAAACATCAACTTCTTCTAAAACCAACAGTTAATTACTTAGCATTACTGAGTCTCTCAACTTCTTTAGTGTCCACTTAATGCTGCCTTACGCTAGGACCTAAAAATAAAGCAAGTCTGCATTTTGAGAATTAACGATGAAGCTAAAGGGATAATTCCTATATAATACTTGGATGTTGTGGGTCCCATTTTGATGCAGACAATGAAAGTGATGGTTGACAGCAGCCTACTTATGTTTGCAAGGGGCCAGCCCAGGTCCACCAGGATTAAACTCTTATTTGCTTACTGATTTCTATAGTCATGTGAATACGTCAATAATTTAGTATACTTGAGCTGCCCCCGAACCTCATAAAACCCACCTATCCCTAACCTACCTCTTGCTGTAGCAAAAATTGTTCTATTGTGTTTATGATTTTTTTTTTTTTTTTAATAAATAGTCATAAGAAAAAGTAAAAACATTAAAGCTCATCATTTATTTAAAGAATCACTCCATTCTATAAATGAAATATAAAAAAATGAAAATACTCACTTTTCAGGCATTTGCTATAAAGCGGCACTGTCACGACATAATGATCTATTTCCAATTGTTTCCCCTTCTCTTCCTCTTTCCTATGCTGTCTTTCTTGTTTTCATTTGTCATATATTTCTAACTAAAAATATAAGACAAAGTAGGGACTTAACCCCTTCAGTGCAGCGGGAGGTGGGCCAAGGGAGGCGGGGGGGGGGGGGGGGGGGCACTGTAGGATTCTATAATGCAAGGAAAATAGCTTTGTTTTCCTGGCACTATAGAATCCCTTTAAAACAAGGCCTTTATTAGATAAATGATGGACATTTTTGTTTTTGAGGGTTCACAATGGCCACTATTCGCCTTTAGTAGCCTATATATGGGTAGCTGGCTGAACAAACGAGTTTGGAGATATTGCTCCCAAGGTTGGAGTAGATCTAGCTGAGCTAACAGGACGGTAAACAGTATATTTCTGGAGAGATTACTTCCACATTCCAAGGTATTAAGATTGTGTATAGGGCAAAATGCTGAACATATCGTGCTTCTATGTTCTGTCTCCCTTTCTGTTTACTGTAGGCTACATTAAATTATATTCTGTCCCATGGATTTCATTTAATACTTTTTAGCTGAGCATTGCTACTGGCTGTTAAATGGTTGCTGTTCCAAAATTTTGAGGTTACTGTATGTCATCACTTTTTATTTGAGTGACTTTATTTGAAGTAAGTTTGAACATTGCTTTTTAGCAGTGGTTCCCAAACCAGTCCTTGAGATCCACCAACAGTCCAGGTTTTGTCAGTATCTCCATTGGAACAAAAAAGAGAAATACACAATTTCAGGATTGTTGCTGGGTCACGAGGACTTGTTTAGGAACCACTGCTGTATAACAGCAATCCCATTGACATCGTAGGTGTTGCTCTCCTGTAGAGTTTTAACTATGTCTTTACTGATAGCTAGAGATCAACAAATGGTCCTGCTTTTACCATTTCTTAGATTTTAGTCCATAGATACATCTGGAAACTGTAAGAAGGATATGAAACAATACACTAGGTACGAGTCAGGGCTATATTTACAGTGAGGTTAACAAACAAGGCATTTGCCTTGGACAACACTTTCAGGGTGAAGAACAAATGCCACCCCCGCAGCGCCCTGGCAGATTATTATTATTATTATTATTATTATTGCTATTTATATAGCGCCAACGGATTCCGTAGCGCTTTACAATATTTTGAGAGGGGGGTGTAACAATAAATAGGACAATTACAAGAAAACTTACAGGAACAATAGGTTGAAGAGGACCCTGCTCAAACGAGCTTACAGACTATAGGAGGTGGGGTATTCGAAACATTAGGACAAGAAATATCAAGTAGGAGTGAAGCAGAGCTGGAGGAGAGAGCAAAGCACTGCCCTATAGGAGAGAGCAATAGACAGGTATGTGAGGTAGAGATTACTCTGGGAGGCCATACGCCCTTCTTAAATGATTGAAGAATAGGGGAGAATCTGATGGCAGTAGGCAAGCTATTCCATAGGAGAGGAGCCGCCCGCGAGAGGTCCTGCAAGCGCGAGTTGGCCGTACGGGTGCGAGCAGCGGTCAGGAGGTGGTCACGGGCAGAGCGGAGGGTACGAGGAGGGGCATATTTATGGATCAGTGAAGAGATATAAGCGGGGCTAGAACTGTTCAGTGCTTTAAATGTATGGGTTAGCACTTTGAATTGACTCCTATAGCATACAGGGAGCCAATGTAAGGACCGGCAGAGGGGTGAGGTGTGAGAGGACCGACTAGAGAGGAAAATCAGTCTAGCTGCAGCATTCATTACAGACTGTAGCGGGGCAATACGGCTTTTGGGGAGACCAATCAGGAGAGGGTTACAGTAATCCATGCGGGAAATTACTAGAGCATGGACAAGCTCCTTGGTAGCATCTTGCGTAAGAAAGGGGCGAATGCGGGCTATGTTTTTGAGTTGGAACCTACAGGACTTGGCAACAAACTGGATGTGAGACTCGAAGGTGAGACCAGAGTCAAGTATGACGCCAAGACAGCGCGCTTGCAGGGATGGACTTATGTGGATATCACTGACTTGAAGGGAGAGCGAGAGAGGAGGATCAGTATTAGGAGGAGGAAAGACAAGGAGTTCAGTTTTAGAGAGGTTAAGTTTCAGAAAGCGTGAAGACATCCAGTCAGAGATGGAAGAAAGGCAAGCAGTGACACGTTGCAGGACAGCAGGGGAGAGGGCTGGGGAGGAGAGGTATATCTGAGTGTCATCAGCGTACAGGTGGTAGTGGAATCCAAAAGAGGCAATCAGTTTACCAAGAGAGGCGGTATAAAAAGAAAATAGAAGGGGACCAAGGACAGACCCTTGGGGAACTCCAACCGAGACAGGACGAGTGGAGGAGGTATCCTTGGAAAAGGAGACACTGAATGAGCGTTGGGAGAGATAGGAGGAAAACCAAGAGAGGACCGAGTCACAGAGACCGAGCGATTGAAGAGTTTGAAGGAGGAGAGCATGATCAACGGTGTCAAAGGCAGCAGAGAGGTCAAGGAGAATTAATATGGAGTAATGACCTTTGGATTTAGCGGAGATTAGGTCATTAGTCACTTTGATAAGAGCAGTCTCAGTAGAGTGGAGAGGGCGGAAGCCAGACTGAAGAGGGTCAAGGAGAGAGTTGGAATTAAGAAAGCGGGACACACGGGTAAAGACAAGTCTTTCCAAAAGCTTTGATGAGAAAGGGAGCAGGGATATGGGACGATAGTTAGAAGGGGAGGATGGGTCAAGAGATGGTTTTTTTCAGGATAGGTATTACAGTGGCATGTTTAAGGTCAGCAGGAACAGTGCCAGAAGAGAGAGAGAGCAGTTAAAGATGTGTGTTAGGGTAGGCACAAGACAAGGGGAGAGAGATCTGATGAGGTGAGATGGGACAGGATCGAGCGGGCAAGTGGTGGGGCGAGAGGAATGGAGAAGCGCAGCCACCTCTTGTTCAGTAGCCGGTAGAAAGTCTGGAGGGTAGGGAAAGCAAGATTTACATGTGGTTGAGAAAGAGAACGGCAAGGAGGGGAGAATTGTTTCCTTAGCTGTTCAATCTTGTCGGTAAAGTAGCATGCAAAGCTATCAGCTGTAAGGTTAGTTTGGGGGGTGGCCACAGCAGGGCGGAGAAGGGAATTAAAGGTGTCAAAGAGGCGTCTGGGATTGCGGGAGCATGCCTTGTTAGCCTCTTTCATGGGGGGGCCCAAGAGCTGGCAAACTCAAGGCCCACCCGGAGGTGAAAGCTGCTCATATTACGGTGGGTGGTGAGGGAGCACTGTCCTCTGAGCTCTTTCTTCTCAGCTCTTAATGATCTAAGCTAAGCCAATGCGAGGATATTACACATGTTCTCTGTGGGTAACATTCAGTGCCTCCATGCAGAGTACTGACACAGGACTCTCTAGTGGCCGTCTGAGTGACTGTCACTAGAGGTCTTAGTAGGCAGCAATGTAAACACTGCCTTTTCCCTGAAAAGGCAGCGTTTACATTGAAAAGGCTACAGGGACAGGCTATAGGCACCAGAACAACTACATTAATCTGTTGTGGTTCTGGTGACCATAGTGTCCCTTAAAAAAAAACAACAAAAAAAACTGGCTCCTAACTTTTTTAGCTGGCTCCTAGATTCCAAACAAATTTGTCAAGCCGTGTGTGTGTGTGTGTGTGTGTGTGTGTGTGTGTGTATATATGTGTGTGTGTATGTATGTATGTGTGTATATATGTGTGTGTGTGTGTGTGTGTATATATTGTGATAAAGTGAAGGCAGATAGGCCTTTTAACCCCAGGGGAAGTATGTGTAGTTTGTGTTGCACAACACAAAGCTTTGCTTAGTTATGGGCCCCTGGGGTGGGGCATTTGGAGAGAAGGGTGGGCCAATGCTCCACTCCACAGTTTAGTGGTTTTCTGGGGAGACATAGATCCAGGCCAGGGTTTTTTGGATCGTCTCCAACCCACTGCTCAGCTGCAGTTAATGAGCTATTGCAGTGGAAATAAACTCCTCCCTGCTAGGCAGGTGGAGGAGAGGGATTGCTGGCTTCCTCCCAGGAAGCAGGTAGGAGAGAGAGAGGCTGTTCTCTCCAGATAGTCAAGGAGACTAGGCACTTGGAGTGCAGAAAGGAAGCAATCAGGGCAAGGCTGGCTTGGAGCACTGGGAGTGCAGAAAGGAAAGCAGTCAGGGAAAGGCTGGCTTGGAGCACTGGGAGTGCAGAAAGGAAAGCTACAGGCTAGTTAGCAGAGTGTTGCTTTCTAATAAGGTTGGTACAATATTGTTTTGTTTAGTTTAACCCTGAGAGATAGGGAACCTAAAGTGAGTCAGTGCTCAGACGAGCTAGGTTTTTGTTTAAAGGGAAACCTGTTATATTTATGTTTTTTTCATTTACTGCTGTATCCTGTGTGGATTTGCAAATAAAGTGCCTGGAGTATATGAATTACAAGGACTGTGCATGTTTTTGCCCTAGAGGACCGTGCTACCTGCTGACAAGGATCACAATATGGTGGAGAATGCGGGCATAGTAGCACATTGAGGATCTGTGGGTGTGCCAGTCATTCAGTAGTCTGATTGAGGACTTTTTATTTTTGCAGACCTGTTTAAAAAAAAAACAAAAAAAAAAAAACAACAAATTAGTAGCCCTGTACCTTTAAGACTCTTATCTGCTTGGTGCTATAATGGAGGACCTGCTGAAGGCTCTGGTACAGGCAACCACTGTACAACAAGAGGCAACTGCTATACAACAAAACACCAACCATTTCCTGGCTGCACAGATTAAGAACCTGAGGGATGCTCAGCAGGAGCACAGAGCTGCACTTACTGAGGTTTTGCAGATTGCCCCCTGCAGTGAGAGTGGGGACAAGGGACCCCGTAACCAAGTTACTGACATCCTGCATAAGATGACAGAGGCAGTAGAAGAAGTCTTTCGCAAGCTGAAAAGCATGGAGGCAACAAAGCGTGATGTTGAGAAACACACAGAAGAGAGAGAACCGGAATTAAAAGGCAAGAAGGATAAAATTGTTCCTGAAAGCAGTGATAATGTGGAAGATGGTGAAAAGGCAGTTGGATCATCCATGGAACAAAAAGCAAAAGAGAAAAAGGTAGTAATGAGACCAGCAAATCTAAAGGAAAACCCGGAATTGTCAAGAGACAGTGATGACATGCGCCAAAGTAAGAGAGGTCAGAGGAATCAGAAGGGAGAACGAGACAAACTGATTACTGAAGTTGACAAGTGTTTATTTGAAAATCAAAACATTGCAGCTTCACATGAAAGCCTCAAACTTGCTCTGTATG
>OW240920.1:91039776-91124089 GCA_933207985.1 Pelobates cultripes
AGACGTTAGGAATACGTAGGTTCCTAGGAAGATCCAAGGCATATGAAACAGGATTGACTCTATGCAAAACACGAAAAGGACCAATAAAACGGGGAGCCAACTTCAAAGAAGGCACATGAAGGCGGATATTGCGAGTGGAAAGCCAAACCACTCGACATAGAATGGTCAGCTTGAACCTTTTGGCGAGCAGCGGAGTCCACCAAAGAACGCTGAACCTGCTCCCAAGTAGTACGTAAACCAGCCAAATGTTCATCCAGAGCTGGCATGCCCTGTAAGGAGAATGCAGCTGGAAGAACAACAGGATGCCGGCCATAAACAACGTAGAAAGGGCTTTTACCGGAAGATTCATGAGCGTTGTTACGAGTAAACTCAGCCCAAGGAAGCAGGTCAGCCCAATTGTTCTGATGGTGGGATACGAAACAACAAAGATACTGCTCTAGGGACTGGTTGGCACGTTCAGCAGGTCCATTAGACTGGGGGTGGTAAGCGGAGGAAAACGAGAGAGAAATACCCATCTCTGAACAAAAAGCTTTCCAGAATCTGGAAATAAATTGGCTACCCCTATCAGATACAATTGATACAGGAATACCATGCAACCGAAACACCTCCCTGGCGAAGATATAAGCAAGTTCCTTGGATGAGGGCAATTTAACAAGAGACACAAAATGAGCCATCTTAGAAAATTGATCCACTATCATCAGGATGACTGTTTTGCAATTCAAAGGAGGCAATTCAACAAAAAAATCCATGGAGAGATTGGACCAAGGCCTCTCGGGTATGGGCAACGGGTGCAACAACCCACAAGGAACTCTATGAGAAGACTTCATACTGGCACAAGTAGTACATGCCCGAACGTAATCGGTGACATCCTTGCGTAAGGAAGCCCACCAAAAATATATAGAAACTACTGTTAAGGTTTTAGAAATACCAGGATGTCCAGCAGTTTTGGTGTCATGATATAACGACATAATGTCTCGTCTTTTGGGAACGTCAACAAACATTTTATCAGCAGGTTTCTCACTGGGTGCCATGTTTTGTTTAGCCTGTATAACTTGTAAGAGTGAAGAAGAAATAGATAGAACCGTAGTAGCTATTATTCTGTCCGGGGGAATGACAGGGGTATCGTCAAACTCTTCTTTGTCGGTAGTTTCAAATTGTCTGGACAGAGCGTCAGCTTTAGTGTTACGTTCCGTAGGGCATCTGGCTATGTTCAATAGTAACCAGCACAATGCTTCGGCAAATGTGTCAAAAATAGCCGGGCTACTTTTGGACCCAAAAGTTAAACTGGGGAAAAAATAGTAGTTCCCGGACCACTTGATACCATGCAGGTGCCACAGTGTAGGGTGGATTGGCAGCAGTTTAAAGGCGTGAGTAATATCGGTCTTACTAAGCCATGCTCCGACCCCTGCTTGTATGATAGCTGTATGGCGTGATCTATGGTAGTGTATTGCAGGGAGAATTCCTCGGAGGGTATGAGGGAATTGAGACTGGGGTTAGCCGATGAGTGTGGTGCAGACAGGTCAATGATGAGTCTCTGTTTAAGGGAAGATTTCCCTGTGACAATACCAATGGGGTTAGTGCGCCATTCTTTGAACGGAGGAGACTTGAAAGGCCCCAATAAGAAACCCTCAGCAATTTCTTGGGTTATGAGAGTGTCAACAGCTGTGGGGTTGTGTTGTGCGGATCGTAGATTAGGGAATTCCAGAGTCCCGGACGGTATGTGTAGAATACCTGTGTCGAAGCCTTCTGTTAAACACGAGATATGAAAGTCCACCAAGTGTTTAGATGGGTGATGTGACAGAAATGCTGTAAATACCGAAATGTTAATGGACGTTAGGTAAGGCTTAGAGTACATTTTATTTGGACACATGGTTTTGGCATGTGCCCTAAAACATTTTAAACAGATATGCAATAATCTACAACCGCTATAATTACAAGACCCAACATTGAAATTATTACATATCTGGGATTTGCCCAGAAACTTGATCGGGCGTCCCAGTTTGTCTCTGGTCAATTTCTCTGGAACACCAGAGGAACTAGCTCCTTGCATGGAGGCATGTTCGTCCGCCATGTTGGGACAGAAATTTGTCGTATGTGTCGTAGAGGAGCAGTATGCACAAGCCGGTGTTCTTAGACCTGCAAAGTGTCTGCAAAATATGACGGTATCGATCCTTCCCCAGTTGGATCTTGTTCCATACTGGGAGAAGGCCCCAGACACCTTTGCAGAAAAAGACCTATAGTAGTCATAGAAGGCTGATCCACCATATTTGTTGCCCAGGTCTACCAGCTTGTGCATATAAAGATCAAACTCCTCTCGTCTATTGGGATAGACCGCACAGATGACATCCCAGTAAATACCAAAGGCCAGTACAAACTCGGGAATAGTCAATTTCTTGTTTAGGCGAGCGTCCCTAGATCTGACCACAACAGACACATCATCATAAGCATAAGTCTTATGATATCCTGGGAGGCAATCAGCAGAGAAGCCAGGTTGACGTCTTTCCCTTTCTGGATATCTCTTTTTAGGTGCTCAGGGATCATATGAGCAGGGCTAACTTCCTGGTCCTCCTGTGTGATGGCTGGAGCAACTAATAGCAAGTCGGCTGGTGCTGGGGAAGCAGCAGGCGGTGGCCTGGCTAGGGTAAGGGCCGTGGTGACCGACTCAAGTTTCTCCAACCTGGAGTTGACCTTGCTCATGGATGCCGTGAGTGATGACAACATGGAATGTATGTCTCCTGGGTTGGATTGGCTGGGCCCTTCCCCGGCATCCATGTTGTTAGTCGAAGTACGTAATAATTTGAAAAGCTCTGCTTTCCTTGCTGTAGCGGGGTAGGGGATTTGCCGTCTCCTCAATTCAGTGGTTATACGAGGGATTGTCCAGGATCTGATTGATGCTGGACTAGTTACCTCTCCTCCTGGTGTAGAAGTAATTGCTCTAGCCGGAGTGCTAGGCAGAGAGAAATCCTCTACCCCTTCCTGAGACATACTAAAAGCAAAACAATTAATTAGTGTATGAAAACCGACAAGATGGTACTGGCAGGCTAGCTAAGCCGGATGGTGAAACATTACACTTGTTTGGTCACAGGTGAGGCCCTACTAGTTCACAAGTGGCATGAGAGGCTTTATCTATGCGTTGGCGCGAGGGAATTCGAGGCCACCCGTCGTAGTGGCAGGATTGTAGGCCTTTTGGTGACTGTAACAGAAAACAGGGAAAGGGAGTGACAGGTGAGGCCCTCTCTATGCGACATGCGAGGCGACTAGCTCACGTGTGGCCCGATGGGTGTTGGCCTCGCGGGACCACTAACCGATGGCAAATGCCAAAAAGGGGTAAATACCTATAGGGGAGCCTGTGACCCTATTGCCAGTACTCTAACCTGGGGGGGGGGGGATGAAATGTATGTCAGAATACCATATGAGCAGGCGTACGTATCTGGTAGTATGAAATATCTCATAGCGAATTCGTATGGTGAAATATATAAACCTGGACAGCCTGAAATGGGTAAAAAGGTAACCTAGTGAGTGTGGTCTGTGTGGGAATGGTGTAGACTATGTAGCCTGTACCAGCGGTGTTTTTTAAGGGTTTGATTGGGGAGTTTTAATTGGTAAATGCCAGGAAAGTGTAGTAAATACCATGATAACATAAATGTGCTACAAAGGCCAGGTGATGCAGTGTCTTTTAATGCCAAAATTATGGCTAGAAACATGGGGGGATGTATGATGGGTGTCAAGTGAGAAAAGAGGAGGGGGTGGGGTAGGCCATGGCCTATATGTAAATGCGCTATGCTGATATGTAATTAACGACAAAAAGGATGATGTAAAGTTGTATATAATATTACTGTAATGTAAAGAACGTATGATTGGTTGGATCAGTAAGTGTGATTCAACCCGAGAATTCATTACTTGGAAAAGGAAACCGTATCCTTATGTATCTGTTGTCGTAGTTTAAAACACAGAAATGAGGCCTGTAACTTTAGGCTGAACAAAACTTGACTGAAATGGATAAGTATGGAAAAACCCCTGAAAGCGTGAGAGTCAAATGATCCATACAGATATGTGAGCTGGTTTGTTATGGCAACCAATACAATTCTGATAATTTTAAACAGTAATAGAATTAATCTATATATATTAAGCAAAGCAAATCGTTTAACCGAATGGTATATACATGAAATGAATGTAATCCACAAAAAGATTTATGCAAAATAAATTTTTGCAAGAAAACCAAAAACCCTATGGCAAGGGAAAACATAAACTGAACGAACAGTTTATACGTATGAATTTTTATGCGAACAGGCGAGCGTGCTTAAGCATATGATGAACAAGTGCCGAAAGGCAAAACAACCGAAAGGATAGCTTATTTCGCTGAAAACACGGAACAGTTTTAGGCGAAATGACAACCTTTAACTAACATACTGAGATTAGCCGAATATTGCACTAAATGATTCCGCAAGCAGCTTGTTGAATTTGCAACATAACAGGGAAATACCGTAAAGCGAGGACCTGTGCTGTACCGGACGCCGTGGTAACCGATCCTGGCGTGACCGGTCTAACTTACGGTTTAGGAGTCCCTGGGACGCAATCTACGATGATGACCGGGGTCAGGAGAGGCTGGACGGACGGAAAGGCCTGTAACGAGATTCCTGGACACAGCTTGCCGCGGAACAAACTCGTGGATAGTGAAAACCAAGATGGCGTCTGAGAGAACCCAGAAGTGGATCCTCATTCAACGCTGACCTTGAACGGTAAGGAGCAAGGTAAGGGGTGTTCCTTAAGTAGGCCAGGAGTGGATTACAAGCACCTCCCACAATTACAGGCCAAATTGCCTTAATACATATAATATATGTCTATTTGTAGTCGGGGCAATATACAGGGAGTGCAGAATTATTAGGCAAGTTGTATTTTTGAGGATTAATTTTATTATTGAACAACAACCATGTTCTCAATGAACCCAAAAAACTCATTAATATCAAAGCTGAATATTTTTGGAAGTAGTTTTAGTTTGTTTTTAGTTTTAGCTATGTTAGGGGGATATCTGTGTGTGCAGGTGACTATTACTGTGCATAATTATTAGGCAACTTAACAAAAAACAAATATATACCTATTTCAATTATTTATTATTACCAGTGAAACCAATATAACATCTCAACATTCATAAATATACATTTCTGACATTCAAAAACAAAACAAAAACAAATCAGTGACCAATATAGCCACCTTTCTTTGCAAGGACACTCAAAAGCCTGCCATCCATGGATTCTGTCAGTGTTTTGATCTGTTCACCATCAACATTGCGTGCAGCAGCAACCACAGCCTCCCAGACACTGTTCAGAGGGGTGTACTGTTTTCCCTCCTTGTAAATCTCACATTTGATGATGGACCACAGGTTCTCAATGGGGTTCAGATCAGGTGAACAAGGAGGCCATGTCATTAGATTTTCTTCTTTTTTTTTTTTTTTTAAATTCTTTATTTTGTCACAGTCAACAAGATATATATATATTGCATGTAATACATTCAATGAAGCATATCACTGTTTTTACTCTTCTGCATACATTGGTGGGATAGCGATGTTGGCTGTGGTATTTTGTTTTATGGTAATGTAGCTTGTTACTGCCATGGTCATGTCTTTAGCGATGGTTGTGGTTAGTGTAGGAGTCTGGGACATGTATGGCTCTGTGGTTTCAAAAAGTGAGAGAAAATGCGATATATTTCTATGGCGGGTTGGGTGCTGAGTGGGCACAGCTCCGCTTTGGTAGAGTAAGTGTAAGTGGTTCCTAGCGCGGAGCTGGGGGGTAAGGTGTTCGTTAAGGAGCTAATGTTTCTGAATTACGACTTGTTTAGGTCTGGGAGGTGGCGGAGATGGGTGTGACCCGCTGTTAGTGCATGGTGTGGTATGTTGCGCGGTGTCTAAGCGGTGTATGTAACATAAACAACAACAAACAAAAAAGAAAAAAAAACAAACAAAGAGGGTACAATACCCACGGCATAACTTATGCTGCATCTACGGTTTCTCAACGTGAGGCTGGCCCTATGAGGTGCCTGTGCCTCATAATACGAGGGAAAAAATAAAACAAAAAACGATAAAAACGATAAAAACAAAGAATCCCAAGAGGTTAAGTAACCATATATAAAGGCAGCTATATAAATGAAAAAATGTAATGTCCAGAGTCACGTGGTTGCACGGTTGGGTAAGTTCCGATTTGCCGGGATGAACGGGACAGAGTTGGCCGGGTCCCATGTTGTCGGTGCCGGCGTTGCTGCGTGGTTCAGGCCCAGATTGGTCAGGGTTGCCTCTATCTGCGATGCCTCCGCTACCTTGATCTCCGTGTTTTGGTGCTGGATAATGAGCGTGTGTGTTGGGCCCCATCGGTACTTGATTCCGTTCGTTGATAGTATGGATGTGAGGGGTCGTAGCGTCTTCCGCCACTGAAGCGTCGGTCGAGAGAGATCTGAGTAGAAGGTAACGTCCATATCCTCAAAGCGGAATGGGGGTTTCCCCCTCACTGCTTTCAAGATGGCTGCCTTATCTTGGCCATTTTGGAATTTGACCAGTAGGTCGCTGGTGTTGGAGGCCGCAGCTGCAGGAGGCTTTGGGAGCCAAAACATCCCCTCTAGTGTGATGCCTTTTGCCTGTTTGGGTGTCAACAGTGCTGTGAAGAGTCTGCGCAGGCAGTGGGGTAGTTCTGCTTGTGTGATAGTGTCCATGAGGCCCCTGATCTTAAGGTGTTTCCACCTTCTCTTGTCCTCCATTGCTGCTAGTTGGTGGCTCAGAGTGGTGTGAGCTGCAGTGAGAGTGGCAATCTGATTCTGCAGACCTTGGATGTGGGCTGCATGTGTTGTGGCTGTCTGCTCTATTATATTTAGGCGCCCATTGAACCCCTTGAGGTCTTCTCTCACCTGGGAGATTTCTGAGGAGAGGCTGTGACGGAGATCCGCCAGGAGGCCGGTAAGTATCCCTGTGGTGAGAGGTTCTGACCCTTTGGCTGCTGGCTGGGCAGATGTTGTAGGGTTAATTCCCCTCTCTTCTGTGTCGTGGAGGGAGTAGTCAGCCGAGTCGTCTGAGAAGTCTCCCATGTCCGCCGCCATGTCAGTCCTCCCCACGCCATGCGGTCCCCTCAGGAGGTCGCCGATATCGGCACAGAATCTCGGTCGATCCGGACGGGGCTTTTTGGTTTTTCTCCCCATCGAAAGGAGAGTTGTCCGGGGCTTGTTGGGGGGTGTTGTACCCCTATGTTCGGCAGGATTAGGGCGTTTTTCGTGCCCGTTTATCGGAGCTCATGCAGAGAGCCCGATTTTCTTCTTTTATACCCTTTCTTGCCAGCCACGCTGTGGAGTACTTGGACGCGTGTGATGGAGCATTGTCCTGCATGAAAATCATGTTTTTCTTGAAGGATGCAGACTTCTTCCTGTACCACTGCTTGAAGAAGGTGTCTTCCAGGAACTGGCAGTAGGACTGGGAGTTGAGCTTGACTCCATCCTCAACCCGAAAAAGGCCCCACAAGCTCATCTTTGATGATACCAGCCCAAACCAGTACTCCACCTCCACCTTGCTGGCGTCTGAGTGGGACTGGAGCTCTCTGCCCTTTACCAATCCAGCCACGGGCCCATCCATCTGGCCCATCAAGACTCACTCTCATTTCATCAGTCCATAAAACCTTAGAAAAATCAGTCTTGAGATATTTCTTGGCCCAGTCTTGGCGTTTCAGCTTGTGTGTCTTGTTCAGTGGTGGTCGTCTTTCAGCCTTTCTTACCTTGGCCATGTCTCTGAGTATTGCATACCTTGTGCTTTTGGGCACTCCAGTGATGTTGCAGCTCTGAAATATGGCTAAACTGGTGGCAAGTGGCATCGTGGCAGCTGCACGCTTGACTTTTCTCAGTTCATGGGCAGTTATTTTGCGCCTTGGTTTTTCCACACGCTTCTTGCGACCCTGTTGACTATTTTGAATGAAACGCTTGATTGTTCGATGATCACGCTTCAGAAGCTTTGCAATTTTAAGAGTGCTGCATCCCTCTGCAAGATATCTCACTATTTTTGACTTTTCTGAGCCTGTCAAGTCCTTCTTTTGACCCATTTTGCCAAAGGAAAGGAAGTTGCCTAATAATTATGTACACCTGATATAGGGTGTTGATGTCATTAGACCACACCCTTCTCATTACAGAGATGCACATCACCTAATATGCTTAATTGGTAGTAGGCTTTCGAGCCTATACAGCTTGGAGTAAGACAACATGCATAAAGAGGATGATGTGGTCAAAATACTAATTTGCCTAATAATTCTGCACTCCCTGTAGTCGTATACAGAAATCTAGCATAAAATAACCATAACATCAATGAGTTGGGACCAGCCGGTTGCAGTGTGCCGGAACCAACAAAGCAGTAGGCCTGTAATAAAAGTGGGCCTACTTTAGAGGGTGTTTATGAATAGAGTGAGTGGTGGGAGGGGTGACTTGCCAGACCAGCAACGGTAAAGTGGGAGTGGATTGGCAGCCCTTTTAAATGGAATTCAAGCCCCTCCCACAACTACAGGCCAAGCCTTCAAATTTGTAGTCAGGGCAATATAGTCAGAAAAATATTGATCGACAAGAACGACAGTTATAAGAATTGGACTTCAATTTGTATGTAGCGCTTCACCTTTCGTTATTTTTGTTTTGTGGTTGGTGTATATGGAAAGATTACACATGGTGATATAGCAGCTTACATTATTGTTATATATATATATATATATATTATACATTGTGGAATTGTTTAATTTTAGAGCGCCAGTATATTATTATTTTGTATTTGTAGGGCAATATAGTCGTTTACAGAAATCTAGCATATAATAACCATAACATCAGTGAGTTGGGACCAGTCGGTTGTGGTGTGCCGGAACCCGACAAAGCAGTAGGCCTGTAATAAAAGTGGCCAAAAGAAAATACCATAAGACGTAATACGGTTAACCAACTTTATTTATTTAGATAAGTCACAGAAAGCTTGTCTTATTTCTTTAACGGGATTAGGTATGTAGAGTGTGTATGCTGAGGATTTCCAGCGTCCCATTGCTTTGATAATGTGAGTGGGTACGTGATTAGCAGATGCTGTAGATGCTGCCCCAATTCGGAAAGAATGACCTGAGAAATGATTGGGGTTTAGGCTGAGCCTAGTCAACAGTAGACGTACATAAAGCATAAATTTTGTTGTAGTCAGAATGTTTCCATGCAGTTCGAGCAAAGGTAGTAGAGGTTGTTTGTGGAGTGAAAGAAAATAAGCATCAAAAACTTGTACTGGGCACCATTTATTGTGAGTAGGATACAAGGGGATTTCAATAGTATGACCTATGGTGCTGATTTTAGATTGTTTTAAAAATAGTAAGTAATGGTCGTTATGTTTTTGCAAGTCCATAGTTCTTAGGTAGTCGGAGGTTGTAATGGTCCTAGTCATGAATTTGTTGGGTCGGAGGAACCCATAAAAAGCTAAATTTTTAGCTGTCTTTATTTACGGTATTAGTTATGGGTTCGAAAGGAGAAGAATCTAATAAATTAATTATTGAATGGAATATGTTGTTGTCTATGGGTAGTCTTTGTGAGGGGACATGTGCGTCCAATTTTTTTATGCCTTTAAGTACTGTCTTAATTTGATATGAGGACAGGAAACCTGTAGTGTTGGGTTTTTGGATAAGCATGTGGTGTTGAATGCCCGTAAGGTACAGTTTAATACTGTTGTATGATAATTTAAGGTTGATGTGGCAAAAAGAAGTAAAACACAATATTGATTCTAACGTGAACATGTCGTGGATGTGGAATTCAGTGATGAATTTCTTAAATACGTGAAATGCCCTGTCGTATGTGTTCGTAGTGTTTACTGAAAGTGCGAGGTGAGAAATGTGACGTGCGTGATCTAACAAAGCCTTTAATCTATTATCATGTCTCGGAAAAGTGGGGCAGGAGTTGCCAGTCTGGAAGCGGAGGATAGTGTCGTGAAGAAATCCTGAAAACGAAATCGAGACAAGTGATCAGCACCAGTGTTTGTGCACCCACGGAACGTGAATACATGTGATAAAGAATTTACAGGTGGCCGCTACCTATGTGAGTCGTCTTAGGAGTCTCATAATTACCAGGGATGCTGACCGGCCTTTATTGACAATATGGCATGTAGCCATATTATCCGAGTAGCACCTAACCATGTGACCGGACCAATGTGGTCCCCAGACAATGGCCGCCGCCACGATTGAGTACAGCTCAAATAAAGCTGAGGTCTCAGTGAATTTGGGCATGTGAAGAAAATGGACTTTTAATTTACATTTTATTCTTTATTCAGTATTTTTCTGTGTTACTACCTGTATAGTGAATGTATTGGTTCGTTAGTGTGAAACTACCGTATGCTGACCACCCTCCTGGCTTATTAACTACAAAGGAACCAGCTATTAAGTTCACCCTGGGCTGCCGCTGTTCGTATAGCTGAACGCCACGTGGAATAGAAAACGGCGGCCATCTTGTTCGCACGAGGGGAGTCAGCGGGACTTGGTCATCGAGTGTCTGGAACTAAAATCAGACACTCGACCTCGTGAACTACCGCTGAAACTACCGAATGCAAGCTTCTTGTATTTCCTGAAGAGCCAGGGAAGCGTCGTTCAGTAGTTCTATGCGAACAGACAAGTGGAGCAATCGCTGCTATGAGCCAGGGGGATCCATTCGGAACTTTTGTTCGGTTTTTACAGATTTGTGAATTGACCGACCGCACACGCTGAATTCATGGAACTGTTTTGGGCAGGAGCCGCGTGTGTGGTCGGTAAAAGGGACCCTCCACACCTTTTCAGAACCCCTGAACCGATATCAGGGAATATGTAATGTGTGGGGATACCTTGTGGGGAAAGGGGTGTTCTAAGTTTTGGGGAAATTGTGTGCTCTCTGCCTGGAGATAATTGGTTTATTCCTTAACTTATCTCAATATCTCCCTGGCAGAGAGGAGGCGTGTATTACTGTAAATCTGTATTGTGATTGGCTGTTGTCTTTGTTTGCTGTGGGAGGTGTTCTTGCAGGAGGATTTCTCATAAAAGCCCATGTGTGTCAATAAAATTCATTCCTGTTACACCCTTCATGAAGTCTAGGCTCATGTTTGGGGGATATTCTACTTGCTGGGAAGAATCACCTTGGAACTGCATTTCATCTACCTTATTCCTCTACTCCCTGCTGCAGCTATAATCACTCATGCTCAGCTGTTGGGAAAGGGAACAGAAGACCGCAGCACCATAACCACTCCAGGTCTTAACAGGGCAGTGATTTGACTTCAGTCGGCCATTGTCCCCAAAGCCATTGATCTCCCCAGATGGCTGCGAAACCTGTGTTTGCTGCGGCATCTGTCCACAGTGTAGGTGAAGTGTCAGAGTGGGGTGGTATAAACATGGCTCGTCTGTTCCAAGAGGTGAGAAAAAAAAACCACATCCGTAAATCAGAGGTTGCGTGGTCGTCTAACGTGATACGTGAAGTATCTGAGGTGAATTGTGGAAATAGGGATAGTAGATGCGAAATGAAAGATCTACCTTGTGGAATGATGCTCATTGCAAAGTTGAGCGATCCCAGCAGTGATTGCAGTTCTTTCCGGGTGCAACACCTTTGTAGTAGGTAGTTTTTGATGCTTGCCAGAGTATGCTCAATTTTGTCCTGAGGGAGGCTAGCCTGCATGTGTACAGTGTCTAGTTGTATCCTCAAAAATTGAATGTTGGTGTCGGGACCCAACGTCTTGTACGGGGAGACTGGGATAGTGTCAGGGTTTCTTTGCTGTTTTAAACAGCCACCCTTCCTTTTTCAGTATCTGAGGTTTCAGCTGTAATTAACTATCAGCTCCTTCAGCATGTTGCCACGGTTACTCACCTGAGAATAATAATCAACCCTGCTGCTAATCAGTTCAGCCTATTTAAGCAGCTAATCCCAGAACCTCCTTGCCCTTGCGTGGTTTCCTGTCCCCCAGAAGTCTCCTTGTTCCTGTGTTTCCTGTTTGCTCCTGGTTCCTGACTCTGGCCTTGTTCCTGACTCCGCTGACCTCCGTGCTCCTGATCCTGGCTCGTCTGACTACCCGCTCTGGTGACTGACCCCTGCTTGCCTCCTGGACTTTGCTTTTGGTGATTTCTTTGTTGTTTATTAAATAAAGGTGTTTTTGCATCTAGATCTGTCTCTGTCTGGTTCCTGGTTCCTGACATTACGCAAGGGCCATGAATACAGATGGTACAGGCAATACACCTATACCTAACCTATTTACCCGGTGGGACCAGCAGAACCACCATTTGGACCAGTATGCCAATCTGAATCCAAAACCCGGCCAGCCTGCGATTGCGGCCGCCTCTGCCTCACTTCCTGTTCTAGCACCGGTTGTAGCCTCCGAACCTGTTGCGGCTAGAGGAATGACTGGGTCTGTCCCGCTCCCTCAGTATTTTGGGGGCAACCCAGCTCAGTGCAAAGAATTTATAAATCAGGTTAAAGGATACCTTGAAATGCTGCCCCAGGCATTTCCTACAGACAGCGACAAAGTCCGGTTCATGATTTCTTTGCTGTCTGAAAAAGCCCTAGCTTGGGCAAAACCTCTCTGGGAGGCAGAGAGGCCCATCATTTACAATTACCCTGAATTTGTTGCGTCCTTTAAAAGGGTTTTTGATATTCCAGCTTGCTCCACCCCTACTGCCAAACAATTCATGTCTAATACTCAGGGCACGAAAACTATTGTTGAGTATGCCAGTGAATTCCGTACCAGGGCAGCAGAGGGTGGCTGGAATAACGAGATTCTTGTGGCTGCCTTTGCACAGGGGCTATCCGATGTAATGAAAAATGAGATTGCAGGCAGAGAATTACCTAAAGATCTCGAGGAACTGATATCATTTGTCACCCTCATTGACATCAGACTCCGAGAGAGATCCTCATCCAGGGAGCGCCTGCGGAGGCCTCCAGTATGTTTGGCACCGAGCTTTTCCTGCCCACCCAAACCTCCCTCACCTCCCATGCCTCCTGGTCCTGAGTCCTCTGTCGGTGTGGAGCCGAGGCGGTTAGGCTTCTCACGCCTCTCTGTCGAGGAGAGAGCCTTTAGGAGGAGGGAGGGCCTGTGCCTATACTGCGGACACCACGGTCACATATTAAAGTTTTGCCCGATTCGTCCGGTAAAGGGCCCGTACCCAAGATACTGTCAGGGGCAGATCTTGGGGGGTCTTTCTGCAGACCCAGAGATAAATAAGGACAAACCCTTGGTGCCTATTATCCTCTCCTGGCCGGAGTCATCCATTAAAACCCGGGCATTTCTTGATTCTGGGGCCGCAGGCTTGTTTATAGATTGTGCATTTGCATCAGAGCACTCTATACCCTTACAGCCTCGCAACTCCCCACTAGCTTTCGAAGCCATCGATGGCCGACCTATACAGCCAGCCCTCGTGACCCAGGAAACCGTGCCCATATCTCTGGCTGTAGGGGCTCTACATCATGAGATGATCCAATTCCAGGTCATTTCCTCTCCATACTACCAGGTTGTTTTGGGATACCCTTGGCTACAGAAGCATAACCCCACAATTGATTGGCGCAAATCTGAGATATTATCTTGGTCCCAGCAATGCTCATTTTCCTGTCTCCGGAAACCGGTCAAAGTTTTGGGCACAATTTCTGCCTCTTCCTTACCCGCTGAGTACCAAGAATTCCAAGATGTATTTGACAAAGGTCAAGCTAGCGTTCTGCCACCACACCGTCCGTATGACTGTGGTATCGAACTCCAACCTGGTGCCAATCCTCCCCGTGGACGGGTTTACCCGCTGTCTTTAGCAGAGAATCGAGCCATGGAGGAGTATGTTACTGATGCGTTGTCTAAGGGATTCATTCGGAAGTCATCTTCTCCTGCCGGGGCCGGCTTTTTCTTTGTGAAAAAGAAGAGTGGTGAGTTGAGACCCTGTATCGACTATAGGGGTCTCAATCGCATTACTATTAAGAATGCCTACCCCATTCCATTGATCACTGAGTTATTTGACCGCCTCAAGGGAGCAACGGTCTTCACTAAACTTGATCTGAGAGGGGCATATAATCTCGTCCGGATAAAAGAGGGCCACGAATGGAAAACCGCATTTAACACCAGGAGCGGGCATTACGAATACCTAGTAATGCCCTTTGGTCTTTGCAACGCTCCGGCGGTTTTCCAGGAATTTATAAATGACGTCCTGCGAGATATGCTGCAGCAATGTGTGGTGGTTTATCTTGATGATATTCTTATCCATTCCACATCTCTCGAGAACCACCACGCAGACGTTTCTAGTGTTCTACAGAGACTTAGAGAAAATAATCTGTTCTGTAAATTGGAGAAATGTGAGTTCAATTGCAAACAGGTCACATTCTTGGGCTATGTTATCTCTGATACTGGATTCTCTATGGACCCAGAAAAACTTTCTGCTGTACTAAAATGGCCTCGACCTACGGGTCTTCGCTCTATACAGCGTTTTCTTGGCTTCGCCAGTTATTATCGGAAGTTCATACGCAACTTTTCCTCCTTGGTTAGACCACTCACGGATATGACCTGGAGAGATGCTGATCCACAGCATTGGTCACAGGAAGCCATTTCTGCCTTTGAATCGCTCAAAGTCGCCTTTGCTGCTGCTCCTATACTGGCACACCCTAACCCTGCCTTACCATTCATTCTTGAAGTCGATGCGTCTGAGACAGGAGTAGGCGCCCTCCTGTCTCAACGTCCTAACCCAGAGAGCTCCAGGCATCCGTGCGGGTATTTCTCGAAGAAATTAAACCCGGCGGAATGCAATTACCAGATTGGTGATAGAGAACTTCTAGCCATAATATTAGCTCTCAAAGAATGGAGGCACCTTCTTGAGGGCACTTCAGTGCCAATTCTCATCCTCACAGACCACAAGAATCTGACATATCTTTCTGAAGCTAAGCGACTTTTCCCCAGACAAGCTAGATGGGCTCTTTTCCTATCAAGATTCAATTATGTGGTTTCTTACTTGCCCGGTACTAAAAACATTCAGGCTGATGCCTTGTCTCGACAGTTCTCCCCTCCATCTAGAGAGGAGATAACCCCTACTCCTGTGATTCCTCCGGATCATATACTGGCCACCATCCGTACTAGCCTCACCTCACACCTAGGCGAGGAGATTCTGGCTGCACAAAGTAATGCTCCTCCAGAGAAACCTAATGGCCGTTGTTTTGTACCTATCCATCTCCGTACTAAATTATTAAGTACTTATCACAACTCCAAAGCAGCTGGACATCCAGGCAAAAACCAATTAATCTGGTCCGTCTCTCGGCAATTTTGGTGGCCTAGTCTCCGTTCGGATGTCACTGCTTTTGTAGCTGCCTGTCCTGTATGCGCCCAAAATAAAACCCCACGACACCCTCCAGTGGGTCTCCTGCAAACCATACCTAATGGTGAACGACCCTGGACCCACTTGTCCATGGATTTTATCGTAGATCTTCCGGTCTCCCGTGGCAATACAGTCGTTCTCATGGTTGTTGATCGATTCTCAAAGATGTCGCATTGCATTCCCTTGAAAAAACTACCAACTTCTCAGGAACTTGCAACAATTTTTGCTCGGGAGGTCTTTCGTTTGCATGGGTTACCCAAAGTGATAATCTCAGATAGGGGTAGCCAGTTTGTGTCCAGATTTTGGAGAGCTTTTTGTACACAAATGGGAATTCAGCTCTCCTTCTCCTCTGCCTACCACCCGCAATCCAATGGTGCCGCGGAACGAGCTAACCAAACACTGGAACAGTTTCTGCGTTGCTACATTTCTGACCACCAGAACAACTGGTCTGATCTGCTACCCTGGGCGGAGTTTGCCCACAATAGTGCGATTAATGCCTCTTCCCGGCTATCCCCGTTCTTGGCGAACTATGGCTTTCAACCGTCCATATTGCCTGATACGTTCATGCCACAAGGGATACCGGCATTGGAGGAACATCTCAGGGAACTCCGTTCCACTTGGGTGCAGGTTCAGAACTCTTTCCAGGCCGACCGCAGACGCCTTCCTGCACCTACCTATCAAGTCGGAGAGAGGGTCTGGCTGTCTTCTCGCAACCTACGGCTCCGTGTTCCCTCACAAAAACTGGCACCCCGATACGTTGGGCCATTTCGTATACTTCGAAGGGTTAACCCTGTAGCTTACGCACTTGACCTTCCTGCTAACATGCGCATCTCTAATGTATTCCATGTTTCCCTCTTGAAACCATTGGTATGTAATCGTTACACCACCTCAGTACCACGTCCACGTCCTGTTCCGGTTGACAATCATGAGGAATATGAAATACGCAGCATCATTGACTCACGAGTCTTCAGAGGACAGATCCAATACTTGGTGCACTGGAAAGGGTACGGTCCAGAGGAACGCTCCTGGGTTCCAGCCTCTGATGTCCATGCACCATCCCTCCTTCGTTCCTATCACGCTCGCTTCCCCATGAAGCCCGGACCCACCAGCAGAAATGGGGGGAGTCGTTGAGGGGGAGGTACTGTCAGGGTTTCTTTGCTGTTTTAAACAGCCACCCTTCCTTTTTCAGTATCTGAGGTTTCAGCTGTAATTAACTATCAGCTCCTTCAGCATGTTGCCACGGTTACTCACCTGAGAATAATAATCAACCCTGCTGCTAATCAGTTCAGCCTATTTAAGCAGCTAATCCCAGAACCTCCTTGCCCTTGCGTGGTTTCCTGTCCCCCAGAAGTCTCCTTGTTCCTGTGTTTCCTGTTTGCTCCTGGTTCCTGACTCTGGCCTTGTTCCTGACTCCGCTGACCTCCGTGCTCCTGATCCTGGCTCGTCTGACTACCCGCTCTGGTGACTGACCCCTGCTTGCCTCCTGGACTTTGCTTTTGGTGATTTCTTTGTTGTTTATTAAATAAAGGTGTTTTTGCATCTAGATCTGTCTCTGTCTGGTTCCTGGTTCCTGACAGATAGTGAGAGATTCAAACAAAGCCAACATATGTTTCAAACTACTTGTTCTCAATCGTGAGGAAATCATCCAGATAGTGAATAACCGAAGGACATTTACACACATTAAGTAATAACCAACACAAAGCTTCTGCAAATGTGTCAAAAATACGTGGGCTACTTTTGGAGCCAAAAGTGAGACTGGTGAAGAAATAATATAACCCTTGCCATTTAATGCCGTGAAGGTGCCAAAGGGAAGGGTGTATGGGAAGTAACTTGAAGGCATTCACTACATCCGTTTTACTTAGCCACGCCTCTGTGACTGCTTTAATGATGGCACCTATGGCATGGTCGATAGTGGCGTAATGTAGTGAAAACTCTTCGGAAGGTATGAGTGAGTTTAGGCTGGGGACCGTGGAGGAATGTGGTGCTGATAAATCAATGATCAGTCTAGGTTTGAGTGAGTTTTTTCCTGTGACAACCCCAATGGTTCTCCAAGATGTGAAGGGTGGTGAAAAGAATGGGCCCAACAAAAACCCTTGGTTTATCTCGGTCATGATAAGTTTGTGTTCCAACTGTGGGTCATCTAATGTGGATAGTAGGTTGTCACATTCCAGCGTGCCTGTAGGTAAATGTATCAACCCGGTGTGAAATCCCTCAGTCAGTCCCGTTATGAGGTAGTTACTGAAATGGCGTGATGGGTGTAGTTGTAACAAAGTGGAGAATAATCTGAGGTTCACGCACGTGAGATATGGTTTAGGAAATGCTTTATTTGGGCATATTGTCTTGGGATGGGCCCTGAAACAGTGTGAACATACATGCATTAACCTGCAAGAGCTGAAACCACAATTGCCCACGTTAAAATTATTGCAAACTTGGGATTTGTCTAAAAATACAATATCCCTGCCCAGTTTGTCTTTTAATACTCTAGTAGGTCTTTGGAAGTTAGAAGCCGGTTGGTTTTGTTCAATTTCAGCCGAATTCGGGCAGAAATTGGTGCTATGCGTTGCCGATGCACACGCTGCACAAGCTGGGGGTCTGAGGCCTGCAAAGTGCCTGCAGAATAGCTCCATGTCCAATTTGTTCCAATTTATGCTTAAATTGAACTGAGCCAGAGCCGCAGCCACCTTTGCAGAGAAGGAACGGTGGTAATCGTAAAAAGCGGTACCACCGTATTTGTGCCCCAGATCCACCATCTTGTGCGTGTATGCGTCCAACTCTGCTCTTTTCTCAGGGTAAACTGAGCAGTAGACATCTCTATAAATCCCAAACCCCAACACGAATTCAGAGATGGTCACTTTCTTATTCAGCCGGGGGTCTGTAGCCCTTAGTACTACTGAAATATCCCCGTATGCAAAGGTCCTGTTCTCTAGGACATCCTGGGAGGCAATGAGCAATGAGACCAGGTTATCCTTGCCTTCCAGAATGTCCTTTTTAAGGTGAAATGGGACCATATGCGAGGGATTAATTGATTCTATAACCGCCATAGATTCAAAGGAATTACCGGGCATAGTATTAGTGAGAGGATGACTGGTGACCGTAGTATTGGTAGTGGACTGATTAGCACCACCAGCCTCCAATTTATCCAGCCTGTCACTTATTGTGCCAATGGATGCCATTAGAGAAGCCATCATGGCATGAAAAGCTGGTAATTGAGTCCCACTAGGGCCTTCCCCTGCCTCGGAGTTGTTGCTGGTAGTGTTCAGTAATCTAAACAACTCCGCCTTCCTAGCAGTAGCTGGGAAAGGGATGCAGCGTCTTCTGAGTTCTGCTGTGAGACGTGGGATGGTCCATGATTTAAGGGACGAAGGGCTATTCAAATCTGTACCAGGAACAGGGGTACCAGGCCTAGCGGGTGTGCTGGGTAGTGAAAGTTCCTCAGGGATATCAGGAGTTAGTGACATAACTGAAAAATATAAAAATTGCTTAATCAGTCATATGTTATGAATTTGGGTGGGTACTGGTGGGGCTAGCTAATACCAAGCAGTAAAACAATTATGCTTTGTGAGCGTGGCAGATCAGTCCCTGCTAGTTGCCAAGCGGCCTAAGAGGCACTATCTATGCGTGGGCCCAAGGGGAAATTGAGGCCACCGAACGTTGTGGTGGGTGTTGGCCTCTCGGTGTCAATTAAAGCATAAGAAAGAGGTGGATTGACAGGTGAGGCCCTCTCTTTGCAACAGTGCAAGGCGGCTAGCTATGATTTGGCCCGAGGGGCGTAGTACCTCCGAGTATGAGGATGGGGATGTTGGCCTCGCAGGACCACTAGCCTATGGATAAAGACCAGAATTTTTTTTATACCTAATTGGGCCACGTAACCTAGGACCAGTACCACTCAGAATATAGAAAGTAATGGGTTCTGGCGTAGTACCTGATATGTGAGTCAGGCCGAGCTGTCAATGTAGAGGTAAACAGCGACTGTAATAGTATCAAGATGTTGACCTGTGGATATGAGATTTGATATATAAACGTCTGAATGTAAGGTAGTAGATTGGCCAGATCGTGGGCCCTAAAAACCAGAACCTACCCGACACACTGCAGAGGGTAGATTTAAACGAAAAGAAGATGACGGCTTCCGTGCTTGTAAAAGCTACGGTCCAACGTATAATAACCTAAAAGAGTAAATTACACACTTAACTAATTTAATATGTATTATTGGCCTTCAAAATTGAATCATAATTAAATTCCAACCAACCTAGAAAGTAAATACAATTGACACAGGTGTCAGAAATCACAATTCCTAGTACGAACCCCTGGTATGAACCTGTGGGAGAAGGTCAGGAAAATCAGGACACATCATCCAGGTTTAAACATTTATATTTACTTTAGTAGAATTTTTATAAGTGACTGTAATAACATTTGTAACCAGTAGGGGCAAAATCCCCTGGAGTACCGGTTGAATTTCGTGCCTATTTCGTGAGTTGTTGTAATCACCGAAAGAACTAGGTAGAGTGTTGAAACATACGAATGGATACATCCTATGTGTAATTCGAAAACCGAACGGAAAATGTATATGTATATAACCGAATGATAGCGTTCGTTAGATTAAGAAAGGTGAAACATGCGAGTAAATAAGGGAATTTAGCCGAACGGCCTACTGTTCGAAAAGGAAAACAACCGAACGCTGGTTCAAACGAATGGGGCTCCGCCGTGTAAAGCTAGGAAGTTTGCGGCGGTTGCTTTACGGCGGGCCTGACTTACGTTTTTTTGCGGTTGCAAAGTAACTAACAGGCTGTGCGGACGCCGGCGACGGGATGGAGAGCCAGGGAAGCACCGGACCGGGAGACCACGAGGAAAACAGGTAAGGAAATCCAAGATTGCGATCTGAACCGGAAGTAAAACGTTTCAGATTTGCCAGACCAGCAACGGTAAGGTGGGAGTGGATTGGCAGCCCTTTTAAAGGGAATTCAAGCCCCTCCCACAACTACAGGCCATGCCTTCAAATATATCATATATATTTATATATATATACACATATATAATTTTTTTTTTAATTAACTTTAACTTTAATTTTTTTATGATTTTACTCTAGCAGGGAGACTGCCTGTCAGCACAGACAGTCCCCCTGCAGGCAGACACATTGTTGACCGATCACATGGCCCCAGGGGTCCTAATCCACCATGGGGAGACTGTCTGGGCTGCAGGCAGTCTCCCCACAACGGGAACAACACCGATCGCCGCTGGGGGAACGACGGCGATCGGGTAAGTACATAAGACTGTTAGGACGGTTCAGGACCGTCACCGGTCGGCAATGCAAAAATGCCAATGACGGTCCTGAAGGGGTTAAGGACTGAGCCAAATGTACACGTTGTGATCAAAACGTAAACAAAAACTTGAATTTGCGCTAAATGTCTGTTCAGGCATAAGTTGCCTCTTTCACACATATTATATATTATTTTATTCAGGGGAAACAGTGCTTTCATTTAATATTAAATATTTAGGTATGAAACATAATTTAATATGAATAAAATATAAAAAAATGGGAGAAAATAAGATTTGTTTTAAAAAAAATTCGTTCTACGTGACATTCTAACTGAATGTCATAATACTGTTTGCTTTTACTGCCATAAAATACACATATTTATATTCAGCGATGTCTCACGTGTAAAACATATTTGTGTTTCAAAATAGTTAAAGGTATCACAGCAATAGTATTGTCAGTGTAAGCCCGGCCACTCTAAAGAAAGATCATGCTCTATTCTGTTTTTGATAAATTAGTTCTTTGTGTTAGGGTATAATAATTCCTGACAGACAGGCAGATACCTATACTGAAACTTGCATGCCAAATACTTTGTCACCAGTGCTGGGCAACTGGCAAAGCCAAGCACCAATCAAAATGGCAGGGGAGCATGCAGGGTCTCCCAAACATCAGCTGCACACAGAGTTCACTGTGGCTGAGCACGATCACTCAGCCGCAGTGTTCTCAGTTGATTTAAAGAGCTGAAATCCGACTAATTTTCCTGGCACAATAGCTTCCTCCTCTGTCAAAACCCCCACTCCTATTGTGTAACACACATTCTCACTGACAGACACACACACACACTCACTGAAACACAGACAAATACACACACACTCACTGACAGACACACATTGACTGACAGACACACACTCACTGTTAGACACATACTATGTCACTGACAGACACACTCACTGACAGACACACTCACTGACAGCCACACTCACTGACAGACATACTCACTGACAGACATACACACACTCAATGACAGACATACTCCCTCACTGACAGACACACACTGACAAACATACTCACTGACAGACACACACACTCACTGAGAGTCACACACACACACACTGACAGACACGCACACCCACTCACTGACAAACACTTACTGACAGACATACACACACACACTCACTGTCAGACACATACTAAGTTACTGACAGACACACTCACTGACAAACATACTCACTGACAGACACACGTTCAATGACAGACATACTCACTGACAGACACACACTGACAAACATTTACTGACAGACACACACACACACACACACTCACTGAGAGGCACACACACACACACTCACGGACAGACACACACACCCACTCACTGACAAACATACTCACTGACAGACATACACGCACACTCACTGACAGACACACACTCACTCACTGACACATACACTCACACAAATACATTTTTTGAGGGCCACCCAGGCTCCCTACTATTGGAACAACTGGTGTGGGTCATCTCCCATCCCTATGGTCCAGTGTGGGGAAACTCCTCACTCCTCCAGTGTGCTGTTTAGAATGCCGGGCCAGAATTACGTCATATTCGGCTCCCAGGATCACAGAGGACGCGTGCATGAGAAACTGCAAGAACAGACTCCCTCGCCACCCAGTCTTGCCTGCCTTTTTACCCCCTCCTCCGGCATTTGTCGGCAGAGCAGGCACCTGTTATCAAGGTAAGCAATTAAACCATACCAATTAAACCACAGCTTCGGGGGCACCCTAAGATGGCAAGATGGCCACCTCCTGGCCCTGCTGTGATAAAGCTCCTCTCGGCGTCCCCACCTTCAGCCGCCTTAAAGATCAACCCGGCACTGTCGGGGGTGGCTCAAGAGCCGATTGTCCACCGACCTGGCCAAAGACAGGGGCAGCCCACCAGGAAACATCCCGGTGGGTGCCCTGAACAGGCCAGCGCCGGCCATGCACCTCTCCCATTGCCACCCATGTTGTATTCCACATCCGGAAACTCCAGCTGCCAGCCAATAAGGTGCCATGTCACAACCTCATATGTACCCTCTCTGTGAGTCCCCGCATGCAGAGCACAGCTGAAGACAGGGAGGTGAGACAGTAAATAATCTACTGTAATGTACTGGGCACACTTTCTGAAAGTAATAAAAGTGTTAATGCTGTCAGCAATTATATCAGTAACAGCAGTGTACATGCTAGAATCTCTGCGATCCCAGCATGTAATGGCTGCCTGAGAGAGAAAGGTGTGTGGTTGCTGTCAGCATGTTCAGTTAATCCCAGATTTGTAAATAAATTATGTATTTTTTTCAAAACTATACACGTACAGAATATCGGCACAGTTTATAGGCACTCGACCCAAAAGTCGATGGATAATCTGTATCAGCTCTGGAAAAAATATATTTGTTGATTCCTACATATTTCTATGCACAGTCAGCTGATGCTCACAACCAATGAATGGCTGCCTGAATCAGCATCCGATATCTGCAGCTCTGCTGAAGCCTGGTGTTGTTAAACCTGCGTTAGAGCAGACTAGGTGCCCTGTGAAGCCCAGTTAAGAGGGCAAACTGTTGCTAAACGGGCTGTAGTGGTTATGGTGCTTGGAGTAACCCTTTAACTTTTTCAGTGATTAATGCCTTGTATTTCCATCCCCATTTTTCTTTGTTTAGGTTGATAAATGTGCTATCAGCTTATGGAACTGGGGTGTTACTAAGAGAGTGGAGAGCTCCATTACTGAGACACAACACACAATGGGCAAGTATCTACATCTAGCACATTTTAATATTTGATACATTGTCACATGTCACGTATTCAGCTTGTTGAAATGAAGTTAACGCCTATAGATATAGATTGTCAATTCATGCACTATCCTGGAGCTCCAGGTGACTTCGGGAGGGGTCCCTGCCTCATCCCTGATTCTAGCATTAATAGCCATAGATGAGAAAGGCATCTGTATATCTAGCACAGTCTAACAAGCTAAATTTCTCACAGCCCGTGGACCCAGTCCCCTCCCCACACTGCAAACAAGTCTAGAGACTAGTGAACTATATTCAGTGCAGTATAATTACTAGACTACTAGTAGTAATAATAACTGTCTTGGTGTTGGCTGGGCTCCATAGTGGTTTCAGAGCAGGCTTTGGCTGAGCTGTTGAGTCACCACTCACCAGTGATGACAGCAAGCCTGCCAGTTCCCTACAGCCCACAATCTCTCATTCTCACCTGGTCCTCGTATGTAGGCCACAATCTCTCTTTATGTCCAATGTTGCTTACCCTCCTGTGTCCTATTCCCCTTAACTAATTGTGCCTCACACCAGGGAGAACCCAGCTCAGCCTGCAGTACAGCACACGCTGAAAAATATTTGTTTGTTTTCCTATTCTTTGCAGCAATGTTGTATGAAATACTGTTGATCTGCCAGCACAGCCAGTGGCACCCATGGCAATGTTGCTCTAATCTTACAGTGGGCCCCCTAACCTTATGGGGCCGTGGTGCAGCTGCACCACTGATATTTAAGCCCGTGATCTGAACATTACTTAAAAACCAGTAATACAATGAAATAAAGTGCACATTTTTGCACTAGAGAAAATTGGGTGTACAATGTCATTATTTTTTTTAAAAAAATAACAAGCTCACAGAGTTCCTAAAGAGTCCTAAACAGGGGACCAGAAGGACAATCTGGCCTAGCATTCAAGTGTACCAGGGCTTACCTGCAACCTTTACACACACCCATGATATTTAGTAATAACGGCAAAATGTTATAATGTTACATATATTTTATATAGCAAAACAAAGTGAACTGAATTGCCCCCTGTTGCTAAAAAAAAATCTTTACCTACATTGATTTTCTAATCTCTTAACTCAGGACTCCTATACACATTAAAATCAATATCTATTTTACACATGAGCGATAACAAAATTAAATAAGTGGAAAACATAATGAGAGCGACTCTGCATGGCTATGCTTAGCTCGGTGAACTTAACTGGCTTCTCCTTGCAGGAAAATCCAAAAGAAGGCAGTGTAGGCAAACAGTGGGACCTATGTATGTTGTCAAACTGGTACTCCGCTACCATAACCACTAAAATGAGCTGTAGTGGTCATGGTGCTTACACTGTTCCTTCAAATTACCTCTTTACTTCCTCTGTATTATGCTCCCTCTTTGCCATGTGTCCTATCTCAAAATAAAACATAACCAATTAATGACAGATGTGTAATACTTTGTCTAGCATGTAAGCTCATTGAGCAGGGCCCTTAAAGCGGCACTGTCATGGCCGAATCCCGTTTTTTTTTAACTCCCTCCCTCCCTCCCGACTCCACTACATCTAACTGACCCCTAGTCACCCCCAAATACCCCTAAGCTCCCCACATTACCTGTTTTTTTTTTTTTTTTTGATAATCTTTATTTGTATATGGTTTTTCAGTAATAGAACAAGTTTAGAGGAGGACTGGTCAGGTAAGGGTAAGGAATCTTCATGGAATATACATACAATATAGTTCAGCTTGGCATGATGTTGGTATACGGTAAGTTACACTTAGGGGTACAGAGAGATTGTACAGTCTGCGCCTTCACATTTCTCTCAGGTTTCTGTACATAGGTACGCTTACTTAGCCATGTGTTCCGTTGTTTATATCATTACATCTTTGAAGTGTGGTGGTGTTCGGGTTGGTATTGGGATCTGGACTGGGTCTGGTGGTCAGTTGGCTGCATGTACCGGGCTTAATGTTTCATGAGGTTTGTCCGTATAGGCAATTGGACTCATGTTGGGCGACTAAAGTTGGAGTGTTCTGTCCTATTTATGGGTACCTGCTCGTGGTCCATAGTGTGTGCTCCCTTCGTCGGTTGTTTGGGCGTGTGGGGCTATGTTTCTTTCCCGGGCTTAGGATCGGTCTGTGTGTCAGGGTATGGTGCTGTCTGTGTGTTTACACCCGCACCTGTATAGGAGAGGTCCCCGTGGGGCTGGATCATTCTTATCTCCTATTGTAGGGAGGGGCAAGGGCCTCAGGCAGTCGTGTTGTCTTGGGCGTTTAAACTGTAGCAGTCTAGGTGGTCTGTGCTCTTCATCTTGTCTTTGATCGAGTCGGTTAGGGTTGTTGATCCTAATAATTGTGTCCTTGTTTGGTTGAGGACCCATCTAGTCTAATGTGTAGTCCAGTCCCACTCAAGGTAAGTCAGGGTACGGTGATGGTGGGGATCATGAGAAGGGTAGGTGGGGAAGGGAAGCGGGGAGCAGCTGTGAGAGATGAGGGTGTGTGGAAACAGGGTTGGGGTGTAGGTTCAGCGGGCTGGTCTGTCAGCCGATGTGTATAAGAGCCATGGGGCCCATGTCTGGTTACACTCTTCAGTTAGGCCCTGCATTGCAGCAGTCATTGCCTCCATTGCCTGCATTTCTCCCACCCTATCTACCCACTGTTGGAAGGTGGGGGCCGCTGTCTTTTTCCATAGTGTGGTTATCAGGGATTTTGCTGCTGTCAGTAGATGTTTCGTCAGGGACTTTTTATATGTTTTCAGGGCCATGCTTGTGTGGTGTAGTAGCATGGGTAGAGGTTGAAGTGGTAGTTCTGGATCCGAAATTTCCCTAATTTTCATATAGACCATCTCCCAGTAGGGGGCGATAGCTGCGCAAGACCACCAGATGGGAATAATGGTGCCTCTCTCCTGTCCGCATCACCAGCACGTATCCTCTATGTTTTGGTTCATACGATGTAGGATATCAGGGGTCCTGTACCAGGTCGTCAGTACTTTGTAACTCATCTCCTGGAACTTCGAGCAGATGGAGCTTTTGTGGGTGAGCAGGAATATTTTGTCCCACTCTTGAGTGGATAATGAACTTCGGTGTTGGTCCCTTGTCTCCCTCCAGTAGCATTGCATATAGTGTCGATATCCCTCTCGCCATATTCCGTATTGGGAACGAGTCTGAGAGGTATGTCCAGTCTACTTGGTCAAAGGCCTTCTCCGCGTCCGTGGACAGGAGGGCCAATTCTCTGCCCCGTCTCTGTGCCGAGTGGATGATGTTGAGGGTCCGGATGGTATTGTCTCGTGCCTCTCTGCCTGGCATGAAGCCCACCTGGTCCGGGTGTACCAGATCGGGTAGGACCCTAGAGACGCGGAGTGCCATGACTTTTGCAAACAGTTTGAGGTCCACATTGAGGAGGGATATTGGGCGATAGCTCGCACACCTGGCTGGGTCCTTCCCCTCTTTCAGCAGGACCGTCACTATGGCCCTTAGCAAGTCCATTGGGAACTGTCGTCCATCTAGTGAAGAGTTCAATCCCTCCAGTAAGTGCGGTAGCAGGATATCTTTGAATGTGCGCAGATAGCTTGCGGGGTATCCGTCTGGTCCTGGCGCCTTGTTGGGTTTGGTCAGCTTGAGGGCCGCGGACAGCTCTTCGATGGTGACGGGTTGTTCTAAGTCTGCTGCCTTCTCCGGGTTAAGCTTTCGGGCGATGTTCCTGGTTAGGAAGTCTTCGAGTTCGTGTCTGTGTTGTGCCGGGTTGGTGGTACCTATTTTTTTATCTTTATTTTCTGCCCCGACCTATATTCAGGGCGCCGCCATCTTTGTGTGGGTAGATAGCACTATGAAATACCGGCACATGCCCAGTTAAACACTTGGGCATGCGAACGGGAATTTCATCTATTCATTCGTCAGAAAGACGAATGAATGAATAGAAATGTCAGACGAACAAACAAATACTGAATATCAGTGTTCGTTTGTTCATTCAGTTTATTACAAGGAGGGAGCTACCGGCTCGCAGCTGTGCTCCCCGCCACTTCCTAACCCCTATCCTATCTCACTCTCTGGGGTCAATATGACTCCCATAATAGCATTAGGGAGATTAAAATATCCCAAATGCTCCTACTCGCTATACCGCAAGTAGGGGCATGTATACTAAACAGTGAGCAGCCTGTGGCATACACGTACACTCACTGACAGGCTGCTCACTGTTTACTAGACATGCCCCTACTCGCGATATTGCAAGTAGGGGCAGCATTTACTAATACTAAGTAATCTTTACTTAGTATTAGTAAATGTGTCTGAAAGACCAATTTAGGTCTTTCAGCCTTTTGGTAGATAGCTCCCTAATACCGTGGGAATTAGGGAGCTATCTACTAAGCGTCTGCAAGATTCAGCCGCGGCAGGAATAGGATCGGAGTTTCATTCATTAGAATGAAATTCCAATCCAGGTAAAGTTCCGAATTGTGTCCTAACGCGAATAGAGAAACTGTTCTCATTCTGTTAGGACGCAATTCGTTAGTTTTGCCGGTGTCCTGTCTAAGTGACAGGACGTTCGGCAATACTGACAGGATGCATCGCGGGAACAGGGAGGAAAGCTTAGAATTGTTGGAAAATTTCTCTTACCACCGGAAATGAAGCACACTTTTCTCCTCCGTTGGTCAGAGATGGTCAGGCGTAAGAAGCCTCCATAAGACAAATAGTCCCTACTTTGTCTTATGTTTTAAAGAAAGCGAGCAGACAGGAAGAACTGAAGAACAGATCCTGAGAGAGGGAGAGAAGAGGAATCGATTAAAGAAAGGTAAGTTCGGCATGACAGTGCCGCTTTAACCCCTCTGTTCCTGTGTGTCCATTTGTCTGGTTACAATTACGTGTATATTTGTCCACCCATTGTACAGCGCTACGGAATTTGATGGGCTATATAAATAATAAAATAATAATAATATAGTGACTATGATTGAATTGTATTTGATTTTATAACCATTATTTTATGTTCTCCTGGTAGTCTAGGCAAGTTTTTTAATTTCTCTAAGGCCTCTCGGGACCTATTATATGTGAAGGCCACTGTTGTCTTACAATGCAAGCTTTGTATGAAATGAATTCTGCCTTGTTTGTCGTTAACATATTCTATGCAAAATTACCATTTCTCTCAGAACACACACTTATTGGTAGCACTAAATAAAGCATTAGGGAAAAAAGTTAAATGAAAGTAATATTTGGTTCAGGATGAAACCCATATTGCCATAGCTTAGATTTAGCCCTCATCTAGCATTCATCAAATGTACAGCAAAACAGGATTTGTCAACTAGATTGATGAGCAGCCAGTGTTTACTCAGCCTTTAATAATTGTTAAGCCCCCATCATCTCAGCGGCGAGATGGAAGGAATTAACCAGATAGGCAGTGACGGATTTCCCAGTAAGGAATCTTCCTTTATGTCAGAGAAATAGCAGGCCAACTAATATTCTGTAAAAAACTAATGAAAAGAATAACACCATTGTATATAAATGTACTTAATATTGATTCTTATATAGAACCATTCACATGATTCAGAGCCATTTCCATTCTCTATAATTTGAGCATATAGGTTGCCCAATCACAGGCTGTAATAACAAAAAAGCTGTAAAGGTACAACTTGTCAACCAGAAAGACCTAAAGAGTGATTAAAAATAAATCATGTTTATACGGCAGGACACGACAAACTTCAATTATGAAGCAATGTCCCAAAAACAATTGACTCCCAAAAAACACGCCTTAGAGGCACGGAAATGGTCACACAAGACTGCCAAGGCCCTGGCCCTCAGCCCTGACTCACCACATCCGCATCGACACACCAGCAAGCAATCGCACCGATACACTAACTATAAACAACCCACGAACACCCAGAGGCCACGTCATAGGGAAAAGTGGGTTCAAGACTCCCAGACAGAATCCAGAGTACGATCGGAGAAGCCGGTCAACGGCCCCCTAACAGCAGCAAACAAAAACAAGAGAACAAACCAGAAGCATTAACATGAATCACCACCCCCTTAGCTGGTAGATGGAGAGAGAGAACAAGCACGGTACACTCACTACTTCCAATTGTTGAATCATAACTAACACCTATTTGAACTGCACCACAGGTACAGTACTTAACTCTATTATCTCCCAGGTACAGAGGAGGAGTTATCCTGTTTTATGTGGGAGTGCCCTGGACCTGAGAGCCAATGTCATTGTGTGATTGTTTGTACTGCAGTCTGCTCTCAGGTCCAGGGGGGAGTGCCCCTTGCATGGAGGCTTGTGTGTGTGTGTGTGTGTGTGTGTATATATATATATATATATATATATATATATATATATATATAGTTGTGACTACCATTAAACACATTCGGTTTACCCGTACATGAAGTTTTAGCTCATGTTTGGGGGATTGGGAGCTATATTCACTATAATCACTTCTATGCTTGGATTTCGGGAGACTCTTCACGGATATACTCAGCTGGAGTATAGGGAATCCGTTACACACAATCACAGACAAATCCACAGACCCCTGCCCCTATCCCCCCACATAAAGCCAATCACTGACAAAACATACCCAAAAATCACATGCACACACAGTCACAGACAAATCCACAGACCCCTGCCCCTCTCCCCCCACATAAAGCCAATCACTGACAAAACATACCCAAAAATCACATGCACACACATTTAGTTCTAAAGAGGTCCACCCATCCTCCCTACCTTGCTCCGGGAGGGCTGGTATAAATTCTTATGTCCCTGGTGGCCAGTGGTTTCTGCAGGGCTTGGATCTCTGTGCTCTTCCTGCACAGGTTCCTCACGCACCCAGCAGTGATGCAGGAATGACGTCATATCCCGGGTGCCAGCTCACTGCCGGGCACAGAGGGAGCTGTGCAGGAGGACCACAGAATGTAATGGGCTTCCTGCCTCCCTCTCTGCCTGGCCAGGCGGACGGCAATCGGGCCGTTGGTTGGACACCCATGCTATACACCATTAGAAGTTGGAGAACTATTATAATTCACACAAGGAGGATTAAAAAAAATAAAGAGAAATACTTATTTTAAATATCCCTTTGTAGCTCCTTTTAAATTAGTAGACAATGCTCCAAATTTTACACATGTATTAAAGCAAAATAATAACATACAGTGCAGACAATCTGTTAATGTATAATTTAAGATTGACCAGCTCTAGTATAATAAGCTTGTAGGAGTATTAGAGGTAATCACCAGCCTCCTTCATTGGTTGTAGCAGAATTGCTCAGCAGCATTGAATCAAAAAATATATATATAGTGCACACCATTAAAACATGTACAATTACTAGCTTTTACAAAGAGACAGTTATTTACTAAAGAAAATAAAACATAGTGAAAATACAACTTAGCTTTTAATGTATATCAATCTAAAATCAGAATAACAAAAGTGAATCAAATAGACTATAACAATACGTATAAAAAGGTATTTTATCTAACCGTATTAAAGGGATCCAATAGTGCCAGGAATACAAACCCGTTTTCCTGGTGCTATAGGCTCTTGGAGAGCCCCCCTCCCTCGAGGTCCCTTTCTCTCGGCACTGAAGGGGTTAAAACCCCTAAAACCACTTACCTTAATCCAGCGCCGGTGACCTCTCCTCCCCTGCCAACGTCCGTTCCCGAGTGGAGTCAAATACGCATGCGCGGCCAGAGGCGCGCGCGCATTTAAACCCGCCCATAGGAAAGGTATACTCATTGCTTTCCTATGGGGATCTTATTTGACGCTGGACTCCATGAAGACGTCCAGCGTCAGATAAGTGCGATTTACTCAGTGTTAATCGAAGAAGCGGCCTCTAGTGGCTGTCAGGGAGATTAGGCTGGATTAACCCTGCAATGTAAACATAGCAGTTTCTAACCTGACACTCAGACCACTTCATTGAGCCGAAGTGGTCTGGGTGCCTATAGTAGTCCTTTAAAGTTAATAGCAACCAGAAAATATCTTCATAAATACTAGCCTGTCAATTACAATTGAAGATTATACTAGCGGGATGACCAAGGCAGTGTTACTCACTGAACACAGAGGTGATGGAGAATCCTCGCAACCATTGCGAAGGAGGGAAAAGCATATGCCCCCCGGGGAGGCCCAGCTGGCAGGAATGAGACCACCATTGTGCACTCTGGATCCGGCAGCCAATTAAAGAACACTGAATTCTGGTGGTCCCTCTGAATGTTGAAGAACTAATCCGTGTTGAGATGTGTCTCCCCCGGGAAAAAGTCCGCCCTCAGGGACATTCTGCGAGGAAGGCAGAAATCGAAGATGCCTTTTCATGATGTCTGATAGTAGACGGGAGCTGGCTCTGTCCAGGCGATTGATATACCTGACTGCTGAAACAAATGGAGTACTCCTTTACCAGTCTGCGGATAGTGAAAGATTACAGGTATTCAATGTAAAGGGAGAATTCCTGAGTTGTGCACCCACAAGCTGGTATCCGACTCCAGAATGAAGTCCGATTGGACGAAGGTGTGAGTTTGCCTGAGGAAATCTTACCAGAAAGCGCTGCATGTCCCGATAAGGTAGTGGGTCTGGGAAGATAGCCTGGATGGGGGAGGGCAGTAGCCCACAATAAGTGCGAGTGTGTGGAGGGTCATGGTGTTTCAGTGGAGGACCTTGCGAATTGCTTTGAGAATAGAGGAGTCCTTTGAAGGGGAAAGCTTCAGGGTGCAAGACACAGAGTCGATTACGAATCCTAACAAGTGGGCCATCCACTACGAAACACAACAATTCCAGCCGGACCACGGAGAATCGCGAATGTTGACACAGTCTTGAATTCTCTGGACTGAACAGAAGGATATTGTCCAGGTAAATAATGCAACGCATTTCCCATACGTAATTGATCACTGGTTTCAGTAGTTTCATGAAGCCCCAAGGATCCAAGCTGAGTAGGCAGGTGAAGTGCCAAGGTTAATCGCGGCACAGGAAACATAGATAAGGTTGGCAAGAGGGGTGGAAAAGGACAGATAGAATGTGTCTTCATATCCAGTTTCTCAAGCCAGTCGTCTACTTGAATAAGTATTAAGTTTGAATGCCTTCCACCTAGAAACGATGGTATCTCATGTGGGCGTTATAGAAAGTACAGTCGATGCTACCCTAGGGATGCTCACCTGAGGAAAATGGAAGCTAACGAATCTGCACATTCAGATGTTGATCATCTGGAGCACCGGAAGGATGTCTCTCACCCACTTCGGTTAAGAGTTTGCGATAGCGAGTTACAGGGGTCAGACGGCCCGAAGTGGTTGGCGACATGGCCCCACTGTTGATCAGTCCTGTAGAACACCCCTTAGGGAGGGCACCATGTAACACCTTCCTCATGGAGGTTTGGGACTTGATGAGGGAAGCGGGAACATAAACGTGTGTAATAAGCTCCCTCAGGCAAGAGCATGCCTTGTGCCTGGGGTCCCAATGTTTTTGCGCCCAGATCTGCCAACTATCTGCCAATACAGAGGAGTGCTGCTATGCGCTTCTCATAGGAGAGGCAAACATTGGTGTTTCTGAAGAAACAGAAACATCCCTGAGCCCATTCACGAATATCGTGAGCCCATTCCCGGATGGTGCTGGCATCATCATGTATTTTACTCTTGAGAGGGAGTCAATAGAGTCCCCTACCCCTTAATACCCCTAGTCCTAGTATTAAGGACTAGGACTAGGGGTATTAAGGATTAGGGATAGGGGTATTAAGGATTAGTGGTAGGGGTATTAAGTGCCCCAAGTCCTTCACTTACCTTTTGTGAGATGGACTTTCTAAGGGTTCTTCAATAGCTTCAGTAGAGCGGCGACCGGTCCAACATGGCGGCTGCATTCCTCGGCGCTCAGCACACAATGCCATAGACGTGAGGCATCTGTGTTCTATGTATATGGGTTACACAGCCATTGACCAGTAGGATCCAGGATCGTTTCAGTGTCTTCTTGGTCAGTAGCGTGCGAGGCACCGTCACCCTCAGCTACCTGGGCTCACCCAGAAAAACGTGTACACGAATGCAGAGCCATATATGGATTCCGAACTCCAGTCGTCGTCAAACCCCGATGCCTCCGCGTACCTTTGTTCCAGGATGGACAGATAATGTTGCAGTCCTCAGCCGAGGAGGGTTCTAACCGTGGGGTCAGGTAGGTGAGTCGGTGTATTGCATTTGCCGGGGGCTTTGTCCTTAGACCGTAGAGAGCTAGTTTCTTCGCCAATCCAGTGACGCTTGTTATGATGGTGGGACCCCTTAGCGGAGACATCCCAGGCATCAGAGTGGCCGATACCAGTGAGGGAGCCAGCACTCCTGCCAGCACACTTGCTCCCAGAACCTCGCCACCGATGTGTGTATCATTATTATTATTATTTTATTATTTATATAGCGCCATCAGATTCCGTAGTGCTGTACAGGTATCATGACCTGTAATTCCACAGGGTTAGCCCGGGAATCTTCTATAGTGGCAAATCGTTTGACACAGAATTGGGGCTCACCCAAAAAAGTAGACGGGTAGATTTATCATGATATGGGATACCCCTGTAGAAGGCACGAAATAGTAGGCAATTTCAGAATGCAGGGCAAACAGATCAGACTACCATTGTAGCAGGCAATGCTCACAGAAACCCCTGCAGGGTTGTAATCTGAACAGTCACCGAATAATATAGACTGGGGCTAACCCAGTAAACAGAGGCTGCAACAGCATGCCTCCACTCAGCAGCACAGTGCAGCACACATATAGTAAGGGCCTCACCCCAGGTGCACAGGGTATTGAACCCTTAAGTGCTGGCCACAGACCTGATAGAGAGCATCAATCAATTCTCCAAGAAGTAATTCACTGTCATGGGAGATATTCCTTTAAGCAAGAAGTGCTGTAAATCCTGTCCAGCAGTTAACAGAGGCTGTAGAAGCATCTCTCCATACAGTAGCACAGTGTAGTAAAATATATAGTAAGGGCCTCACCCCAGGTGCACAGGGTACGAACCCTTATCTTTTGAACACAGCTCTGACAGAGAGTACCAATCTATGCTCAAACAGTTCAAGGTTATGGGAGTGTGACAAACTCCGCTTCCCACATGAGTTTGCCACGAGCTCCTGGAGGGGCCTGCTTGCCTGTCCACAGACTATGGGCCCTGCAGGTTCTGCACAGTTTGGATGACCCTATCTCAGCGAAAAAAGAGACAGAATAGAGGGTGACACTCCGAATCGAACTCTGGATAGGGTTTTTCTGAGAAATTTTCCCAAATTCCAACCAACGCCGATGGGACCAATTCGACCTGCAAATGCTGTTTCTGGGAGAGTAGCCCCTAGAGGAGTGGGTAAGAGAACTAAAGCGGTTGGTCGAAATCAAGGTATGGTTGGACGAATCCTACCAGGCTTTATGGTGGCCTGCAGGCCACCGCTAACCAGGGCTACTCCTCTACCAGCTTCCCGAGGGAAAGGACTACATTGGGCCTGGGCTGTTGTGGGGGGTTTTTGAGGATCCCCTGGGGTTTGAAAACCTGGACAGTACTCGCTACGGGTGTGTCCGCGACAAGCGGAAAGACAGCTTGGGATTTCCATTGGTGGCAGAATTGCAGCAGGATTTGTCTTACCTGGTTAGCCTGGAGTGCAAGCTCGAACAGGACTATGTCCGCTTGCTCCAAAGGTTAACATTGCCTGTCTCTGACATGATGGGGATATGGACTGTATCACACCGGGAGAGTTGAGTTTCTTCCCTCCTCCCCAGCAGCTGTACCTGTCATCAGTAGACCCGGGCACTGTACCACCTACTTCCTGTCACATCATGCCTTGTTCTGCGGATCAGTCTGGTGATGGCTTCTGGTATCCAGTACTCTTTTTACAATTCTTGTTTAGTTTTTCTTGGTTTTATGGTTTTCTATTCCATGTCTGGTTTTCCTTATGCTGGGTTTTCTGGGTTCATTCCATCATTCCGTCCCTGGAATTCCCAGTCTCCAGGATGCATTTAAATGTTTGTTTTATGTTGCCACACCTGTTTGTTTTCCATTTTCTTTTTGTTTCAGTTTGGACCTGCAGCAGTGGTTAAAGTCTTTGCCCTTTCTTGCAGGTAAGTGCTATTGTGGTTTAGTATGGTTCTTTTAGCGAACATTAGGCAGTGTAGGACCTGACGAATATGGGGTACATTGGCGTTGTGGCAGGCTTATGCAATGTATGATCATATAATGTAACTAAATCCCCATACTTTTCATATATAGTGCTTAATTATGTCTCCTTGTTTTGCCTATTATATCTTGTCTTGTTTTAGTTTGTATACCCAGTCCATGTACAGTCCTGTCCTGCCCCTGTTTAGTTAATGTTCCCTTATGTATTGTGTACATGTTCTGGGTTTAGCTTCCTATCCTTCTCTGGTTCTGGGTTCTACTAGTTTTGTCTTGTTTTCATGTCTGGTGCCTGTTCTAGCCTTGCCTTGTTTCTGTACTGCATACATGTCTGCTGCATTGCCCCCCTATCCAGTTCCTGGGAGGTCTGCATATCAAGCTCCTAGTTCCTGGTATCCGCTGTAGCTGCATCAGGGTTCTGGTACGTGGCCGCGCAAACGCTGGTGCTCAACCCCAGAGGACGTGTGGTTACCTTGCACCAGGCCCTGATAGTCCATTACCACGCTGAGACTCCCAACTTCTCATCAGGCACTCAGGGGTCCCGGTTTCCGTACCGCCACCCTGACAGATGGCCGCAGGCACTTGGAGTTCGTGTAGTGGAATTTGCAGCTTTCCTGTTCTGTCTGTGTCGTATCGTATCATGCCTGGTTATACGGCATGCAAGAGTTCCTGTATCTGGACCAGTCTGCTGGAGATGGCTTCCTTATTTTTGTCGTGGAGGAGGTCGATCTGCTAAGCTGTACGGTGGTCGCTTCAGGTGTTCTCTTGTGATACTTGGTTCCTGTTTCATGGCAGTGCTCCTATTCTGGTGTGGATCTCGGTCCTGGCTGGTGGTTCCTTTGCAGGAGACCTTTCCAAAGAAAGTTAAGTAGTTCGGAATGGCATTGTGAGCCGCAAACTACTTTCCTGCTGTGTCGGGAATCCTTGCCTCCGGTAAGTCTTGAGGACTTAGTTGCTGGATCCTCGCTTCTTTCCTGGTCTCTTCCTGAGAGCTGCTTGTCGCGCCCAGAGGTTGCTCCTTAAGAGGGGAGTTACGTCACATCGTGCCTTGTTCTGCGGATAAGTCTGGTGATGGCTTCTGGTATACAGTACTCCTTTTACAATTCTTGTTTAGTTTTTTTTTTGGTTTTCTATTCCATGTCTGGCTTTCCTTATGCTGGGTTTTCTGGGTTCATTCCATTATTCCGTCCCTGAAATTTTCCTGTCTCCTGGATTCATTTATAGGTTTGTTTTATGTTGCCACACCCTTTTGTTTTCCATTTTCCTTTTGTTTCAGTCTGGACCTACAGCAGTGTTTCAAGTCTCTGCCCTTTCTTGCAGGTAAGTGCTATTGTGGTTTAGTGTGGTTCTTTTAGCGAACATTAGGCAGTGTAGGACCTGCTGAATATGGGGTACATTGGCGTTGTGGCACGCTTATGCAATGTATGATCATATAATGTAACTAAATCCCTATACTTTTCATATATAGTGCTTAGTTATGTCTCCTCTTGTTTTGCCTATTATATCTTGTCTTGTTTTAGTTTGTATACCCAGTCCATGTACAGTCCTGTCCTGCCCCTGTTTGGTTAATGTTCCCTTATGTATTGTGTACATGTTCTGGGTTTAGCTTCCTATCCTTCTCTGGTTCTGGGTTCTACTAGTTTTGTCTTGTTTTCATGTTTGGTGCCTGTTCTAGCCTTGCCTTGTTTCTGTACTGGATACATGTCTGCTGCAGTGCCCCCCTATCCAGTTCCTGGGAGGTCTGCATATCAAGCTCCTAGTTCCTGGGATCCGCTGTAGCTGCATCAGGGTTCTGGTATGTGGCCGCGCAAACGCTGGTGCTCAACGCCAGAGGACGTGTGGTTACCTTGCACCAGGCCCTGATAGTCATTACCACGCTGAGACTCCCAACTTCTCATCAGGCACTCAGGGGTCCCGGTTTCCGTACCGCCACCCTGACACTTCCCAACCAGGGATAGGGGATTGTCGGTCCCCCTCCCCAGCAGCATGTCAAAACTCAAAGTCTAGCACGGGCCACATAAACAAGGTTTACGTTTTTGTGGGCCGCAAAAAAAACAAAAACTTACATTTTCTTAGAAACGTTTATTTGAAAAGTACAGTATATAAAAAAAAAAACAGCATCCCCCTCTACTAATCCCAGTCCCCCACATATACTAAATCCCAGTCCCCCCTCCACTAAAGCCCATTCCTCCCCCTCTAGCCAACAAGCAGACTCCACATACATTGCCGCTGCCAGTATGTGACTCCGGAGTCAGGCCTCGGGTATATCCAAATGGCCGTCCGCACCCTGTGCCAAAGCTGATCCTCCCGCTACTTCTTGAAACCCTGTGAAGGTAGAGCACATCAATGTCATGTCGGAATGTGGCGTTGCGTGCCTTCATACACCTCCAGGTACTCCACTGTCCAGTTGCAGCCAATGCAACACTGACCAACACACACTGACACACAGACACTGACCGACACACAGACACAATCACTGACACACACACACTGACTCACCGACACACACTGACTCACTGACACACACACACACATTTACACATTCTTGCACACACATCATTTTTCTTTATTGCTCCCTACCTTTGGGAGCTGATGTGGGACCTCTCCCTGGGGTCCAGTGGGGATCTTCTATCTGCTCCTTTGCGCACAGTTTAGTGATGCCAGGTGCCGAAATATGACGTCATATTCCAGCGCCCGTCTTCACTACAGACGGCGTGCGAGGGAGCAGTGAGGAGCAGCAACAGTGAGCTCCCTCGCTGGCCCTCCTCCCTGGCCGGGTAATTTTTTTTGTGTGGAAAGCAGGTGCCTACTCTGCTTCAATACCAAGCATGTACTCGCGGTTCGACGGGCTGCAAAGATGTCCATTGTGGCCGCGAGTTTGACATGCTTGGTCTAAAGGGAGAAGGGACAACCGGTCCCTCTTCCCAGCTACAGGAGTTACCTCCTAGAGCGGGGAATTGCACCCTCTGTCCCCAGCGACAACTTGGTCCACCTGGGGGGAACTGCAGCCAGGTTATTTCCTGCAGGACCCTGGAAATACAAATGAGTGTGGCAGGAGGCCACCTGGACAACTTCACCTTTTGGGAAAGGCCTCCAGACTATCACCGACCCAGACTGATTGGAGGTCTGGGGTCTGGATAGTCTCCCAGGGAGGGGAAAGATCTGTGACAAACTCGCCTTCCCATGTGAGTTTGCCACGAGCTCCTGGAAGAGCCTGCTTGCCAGCTTCCTGCCCACAGACTATGGGCCATGCAGGGAAACCTGTAAAAGACTACTGAACTTGACCGACCGTTAGCACTGATTTCATGGAACTGTTTTGGGCATAGGACCATGTGCACGGTCGGTCAAAATTATGACTTCCATGAAAACTCCAAATCCCTTAACCGATCTGGGTGATTTTTTAATATGTTTGTCACCCAGTACGGGGCTATCAGGGAATGATTAGTTCAGTTTCTGACTCAATTATCTCTCAGGCACAGAGGAGGAGTTTGTAACTTGTAACTAGTCCCCTCTAAGGTCCAGAGGAGGGAATATTCTGTTTGTGTGGGAGTGTCAGGGGCGTGCTTAACTGTGTCTGAAGGTGTATAAAAGCAGGCCATCTGGCCAGATTAAATCATTCTAGCTTATACTCCCAGAACTATGTGGCGTCTGGTTACTGGGAGGGGAAAGGGTTAATCACTACTCCAGCTTGTTCCAGTGTGAAGGATTCAACGGGGAAAGTCCTTGTAAGGACTCCCAGGAGTGAGTGTTGTCCAGTGCCTGGGAGTGTCTAAAGCGAGTTCCCCATTCGGCTCTAAGAGGGAGCGGTTCCAGGAGTTCAGTCAAGCTATGGACTGTGGGCACAAGCGCTGCGGTTTGTCCCCTGTTCCAGCTAGGAAACGGTCCTTGGCGGAGGTACCCAGCCAGGGGTACAGAGAGATAGTCCTCTAAGCAGCATGTCCAGGAATTCCTGCTCAGCAGTTAACAGAGGCTGTAACAGCATGTCTACATTCAATAGCACAGTGCAGTACAAATATAGTAGGGGGCTCACCCCTTGAGTGCAGGCCACAGTCCTGACAGAGAGCACTAATCCATGCTCTAATAGTTAATCCAAGGTTATGGGTGAAATCCATTTAAACAGCTTATATGAATGGCCTAATTCAACATTAACACGTAACCCCAGTAGTAAAAGTAAAAGCCCCTCAAGCCCCAGAGAAGTGAGAGGAGGAGGGGAGAGGGCAGAAACCAAGAATAAGTTAGAAACACAATAAATAACATAGAAAAAACACAGCTGCACATAGTACAGAAGCACAACAAGAACAAACAGCAAAGTATATATATATATAAAAAATAATAATACAGAAAAAACCTCAAAAGAGGCAATAGAAACATAAAGTAATGGAGAAGAGTAATACTTTGACCTGTCTGCTTGATGGAGCAGCAAAGAAAGAGGAAGAGGTCACCATACCTCATGTACATCCTACTCTCTTTTTTCCGTGTGTTTCTTTGCTGCTGTGGAGCTAGTAAAGAGAGATTATGCAAAATATGAGGCCTCCTGTCATATTGTAAAATTAGCAACAAAGTGATAAAGTAATGTAACTTATCCCAATGTTACATTTGTTGCAAGATAAAATAAGCATAGGTCAGAATAAAATCCTCAAAAACCCAAACAGTAAAAAGTGCAAATTCTAATTTAGTGCAGTGAATACAATCTCTAAATCCTATCACTCTCAGCACCCTTAATGTATTTCAGAGATAATAGACAGAATAGCAACCACTAGTAAATTAGTACTATTCATGAAGAGTCCAGAAAATCTGATATCAGGCACATAAAGTCATAAATTGGGTGTAATTATCAATATTGATTAAATAAATAGTGGTATCGCTATGTAAATATTGAGTACACAGCAGATGACTAACAAGCTTTTTTTAAAATAAACGTTCAGAATGGTACTTTTTGCTTAACCCCTTAAGGGCGACAGGCGTGCAATGCCCTCCTTGGGGACCTGGCTGTAAACGCCTGCGGGTGGCATAGTACGTCCCTGCTGTCCTGGCCACTTACCTGCTCACTGGTGATCCCCCGCCGGCGATCGTGATGGGGGGACTTACCTGGCATACCAGGGAGTCCCCCTGCTGCTGATCCGGCCCTCCTGGGCCATGTGATCGCAAGGTCCTTGCGAGGACCTCACGATCACATGGACGGATTAGCCGTCCATAGCAGTACCAGCAGAGGGGCTGCCTAGAATGACAGGTAGTCCCCCTGCTGCCTGTAATAAAGTTTAAAAAAAAAAAAAAAGAATGTGTCATATGCAGATATGTTAATGGAATTCTTAATGTACTTTATAAGAATTATGCCATACAGTTATATATATTTTTGTATATTTTCAGTGCGTCATATATCCTGTAGGCTAGGGATGTGGTGTGAGGGTCTAGAACCATCTGAGGGGCTTGTTCAAAGAAATATACAGGTAAGACATTCCTGCTGACCTTCCCCTACCATCTTTTAATTTTTAACCATATGCTAATGCTAGAAACAGTGTAACTCTAGTTTGCAGTTAGCCTACCTTCAAATTCAAGGATAATGTAGTTCTAGCGTCAGGCAGTACTCCAACTACTTAAGATAAAAGGTGCAAAGATCACAGCTTGCATCATTTAAGAATGGATGATGACTAGATTGGTGGGAGTGTGATCTATGAGCTACTGACAGTATGAAACCGTTTGGCCTGAATTTGATGCGGATGCATCAGTCTAGACGAGTGGTGTCTGACTTTCACTTTGACTCAAGTGCCTAGTCTGCTGAGCGTAAAATCTCTTTGGTGCATCATTATAGATAAGTGCCCATATTATGATGCAAATATCTGAAATGTTGGTCAAATTCTGGTGTACATGTGGGTGCATCAATAATAGAATATGATCTAACACAGGGCTCGACAAATCCCAGATGCTAGGTCGCCATGGCGACTAGAAATTTCACCCTGGCAACTAGAAATTTGGGCAAAGGCCTGGGATGTCAGCCCTAACTCCTTAGTGACCAGACTGTTTTTCAATTTTCTTACAGTTTGGGATTGGGGCTATTTTTACATTTCTGCGGTGTTTGTGTTTAGCTGTAATTTTCCTCTTACTCGTTTACTGTACCCACACATATACTGTTTTCTTGCCATTAACCCCTTAAGGACACATGACAGAAATATTCCGTCATGATTCCCTTTTATTCCAGAAGTTGTGTCCTTAAGGGGTTAAATGGTCTTTCTAAAGATACCATTATTTTCATCATATAATTTACTATAAATAAAAATTATAAAATATGATTTAAAAAATTAAAAAAACACACCTTTTCTAACTGTGACCCCCAAAATCTGTTACGCATCTACAACCGCCAAAAAACACCCATAATAAATAGTTTCTCAATTTTGTCCTGAGTTTAGAAATACCCAATATTAACATGTTCTTAGCTTTTATTTTGCAAGTTATAGGGCAATAAGTACAAGTAGCACTTTGCTATTTCCAAATCATTTTTTGTTTTCTCTGAAAAGGCAGTGATTACATTGAAAGGTCTGCAGGTACAGGCTATAGACACCAGAACAACTACATGAAGCTGTTAGTGGTGCTGGTATCTATAGTGTCCCTTAAGAATTGCATTTTTCTCATTGAAAATTAGAGGAACACTGTAGGCACCCAGACCACTTCAGCTCATTGAAGTGGTCTGGGTGCACACATCCATCACCCTTAACCCTATAGTGGTAATTATTGCAGTTAACTCCTTCTCCAGACAGCCACTAGAGGGACTTCCGGGGTGGTTAGACGACTTTTGGTCATCTAAACGATGCTGGACGTCCTTACGCCAGGCATGAGGATTTCCAGCATTACTGGAATCCCCATAGGAAAGCATTAAACAATGCTTTCCTATGGGGAAATCCTAATGTGCTCGCGGCCATTGCAGCGCATGCGCATTAGGTCTCCACCGCCGGTGGATGTCGGCAAGGGAGGAGGGTGGGCGGAGCTGAGCCAGCGCCGTAGGACATCGGCGCTACACCCAGGTAAGTGACAGAAGGGGTTATTAACCCCAGGGGTGGGCCTTGTTTGTTTTCCTGGCACTATAGTTTCCCTTTGAACTTAAAATTAGTTTTTAAAAAACTGGTTTTTAACTTTCTTAACTGTCTCCTAGACTCCAAACAAAAATCTAACATTACCAGACTTAGATGCAGATGTGTCAATATTGGAAGTGGACCTTGCATTACCCCATTAACAAATCACCTTTCTTAAAGGTTCCCCTAGGTTTAAAGATAACTTATTATCCTGAAAATAACAATAGTTTTTTTCTGAAGTAAAGGTTTCATTCTATAGCTGTCAGCACTGTACCTCTTTTTCATTCAATGAGAGTAATTCGCTGCTGCCACACTCTCCGCCTGCGAAGATGTCATCATGCATTATGACATATTACAATGATGTCACACAAAAAGAATGGATTAGAGAAATGCATGCAGGACTAAACTCTACATAGTTATATAGGCTGAAAACAAATTCCATCCTTCAAGTTCAAAATAAAACAAATTAGGTGTGTATTATTCCACTTTACCATAAACACACCCACACACAGTGGTACTTAACTAATGTAAATGATGCAGCTTCCCAGGTGGTTTTTTCCCCCCAATTTATCAAGCCTTATTAAACAATAAGATGCACACTATTTGGGATTCAGCAACACATCTGTAAAGGGATAAAAATAAATCATAAAGTGAAGCACAGTAAAATCACAGTTAACTCAGTGCTCCAGAAACACACTCACTGGAAATATAAGAGTCTGGCGCCTCCCTTGATCAAGTCTGGGGAGCTATCACCTTCTTGACCTCCTTCCACTAATTATATGGTTCAGAAAAAAATGTTATAAAATCTCCACTTTTTCTTCAAAAACAAAACCCAAATAATACAAATCAAATAAATAAAATGTCCAATGTGTTTCCTTTCACAACAGTGGACTTCCTCAGGGACAGTAAAATATATTAAACACCCTCAGGTGAAAATGCAGCCTCCTTCAAGTTCAGCCTTTCTCACATCAGCTTTTGCTGTTGATTCAAAAGAAGGCAAAAAAAACAGTTTGAATCTCTTCCAAGTTTGCATCAAACTAGAAAAAAAATTTCCTTCTTGACCGCATAATGGCACTGCAATCAAGAAGCGGTTACCTCATGTAATAAAAATTATATTACTGATTAATATGTTTTTGCAAGTATTCACCCAGTAGCTGTTTAAACAAAAACTCTGATAAAACCACCTCTTCACATCCTTATTGTTCTTACTGTGAAGAACCGTTTCCTCTGTAGACTGAATCTCCTTTGTTCGTACCCATGTATAGTCCTAGTTATGAATTTATTTCTGTGCTCCTCCAATCAAATTCCATTCGGTTCTAGTGACAGCTCCATTTCTAGTCAAGGTCATAATGGGAGCAATTATTGAGGCGCTATTACAAATGAATCTCCTATAGTAGTTCGCAAATTCGATGAACCACTGGATAGCTCTAAGGCCGTGTGGAAGCCATCTGTTTTCTATCACTGATAACTTCTAGGGGTCCATCTGGAACCCAGAGAAGGACATTATGTATCCTTAAAAGGGTACCTGGACTCTATCAAAAATGCATTTATCTTGCTTACAATACAGACCATTATCTAACAACCTGTTAAGGACAAGGCATACCTGAGAGGGGTGAGTTTCTAAATCAGGAGAAAAAATTTGAATATTGTCCAAATATGCAATAACAAATGCCTGGAGAAAGTTTTTAAGGACATCATTGATGAATTACTGGAAGAAAACAAGGGCATTGCACACAGCGAAGGGCATGACCGTATATTCGTAGTGACTGCTATAGTATTATAAGCCATCTTTTACTCTTGACCCTGTTTAATCTCACCAGGTTGTAAACTCCTCTGAAATCCAGCTTGGTGAAAATTTTAGAGCCCATGATCCTGTCAAACAGCTTGGTAATGAGGGGAATTGGATAAGCATTTGTTTACAGTAATGTTATTGAGCCCACGGTTGTTAATACAAGGTCTCAATTCCCGTCCTTTATTTTCAACGAGAAATAATCCAGCCCCCACCAGGGAGGGTGATTTATGGATAAATTCCATGGCTAGAGCCTCTGATATATATATATATATATATATATATATATATATATATATATATATATATATATATATATAGTCCTCCATGGCTTTAGCGTAGGCAGCAGACAAAGGATAGAATATGCCCCTAGGAGGACTAGTACCAGACAGAAGGTCAATGGCACAATCGTAGGGACGATGAGGAGGAAGCTTATCAGTCTCTACTTTGTCAAAAGCTCTAACCAGGTCAGCATAAGGGGCTGTGATGACATGTTGGTTATCTGTATAGACCAATAATACTGGCTGAACTGAACTAAGAGAGGAATTCTGGCAACTTGGACCCCAAGAAGTTATCTCTCACTCCTTCCAGTTGATAGTGGCTAATAGCCAAGGAAACCCCAAGACCAATTTTTTTTTTATAGAATTTATCTCAAAATATATACACACCATAAATAATAATACTTCATAAGGACAAGCCCTCCACCTTTATGCACACTAATCCTGGTGTGCTCCTAATTTATCTTAAAGCTGTAATTTCGCCACTATTGAGGTTATTATGCTTAGGATTCATCGTACATAATTGCATAAAAGCATTTAAGGTTAACTTCCTGCAAATTTAAGATCTTTAAAGTGGCACTGTCATGGCACATCCGTTCTCTTTTTTTTTTGTTTTGTTTTTTAAAGCCCTCTCTACATTTTATTGTCCCTATAGTCACCTCCAAATGCCTCTAGATCCCCTATTTAACCTTTTACTGCTTAATTTCTTCTCTGAATCCTAAGCGCCGCTATCTTAGTGTTCCTGGATGACCGTAGGGCCTTCATCTGCCCATACTAACTGTGAAATCTCCACGCATGCCCACTTATAGACTTGGGTATTTGCTTTTGTCCAAATTTCGGACTGAAATTTAGGCTATGCGTCTATTCATCTGAAAGACGAATTAACTCATAGAAGTTGCAATTCACTCTTCAATCATTTTAGTTTATTACAAAGAGAGAGCTACCGGCTCGCGGCTCCCTCCTTGTAATATTTAGAAATAGAAGCGTCAGGGAGCTGTTGTCCTCACCGCTTCCTAAATCCCCCAATGACCTGCCTCACTCTGTGGGAGTAAATATGACCTCCATATTGGCATAAGTGCCGCAAATATGTGGCATGTCTACTAAACAGTGATCAGCCGGTGATTGCTCACTGTTGTAAGAAGACTGAGCAGCTATTGCTTGCAGACTGAACTTGCAGGGCTTATAAAGCCTTCCCACGCCATGTAGTTTGACTCAGAACTCTGAAAAGTTGACTTAATCTTGAGATTTACCTGTCAGTCTTAAGATTTACCTGTCAGAGCACTTTGATTTGTTGGCTTAAGCCAACCAATCATAGCGTTCTGAGTCAAATTGCACAGCACGGGAAGGCTTTATAAGCCCCCATCCGCATTTTTTACTTGGTATTAGTCAAGTTGGCTGATAGACCAAATTTACGAAAAAGTCCTTCCTTTTTTCATTTTAGTCTTTCAGCCAACTTTACAAATTTTAAATCAGCTTTTTAGTAGATAGCTGCCTAATATTTGTAGGATTGCCATAATATGGCAACCCTACAAGGGTACTAATTTAATGGTCATCTACTAAATGGCTTCAGAAAGTAATGACCAAATTTCGTCCAAAAACGAATGGACAAACTGTGGACATTCGGTTTGACGAAACAATCGTTTTCCGAACCGAATGACGCCGTAGACTACATGACACAATGTTCGGAAAGGGTGAATGTAGGCAATGCGAGAATACAGAGGAGGGATGAGTATTATTGGAAAACTTTGTTAGACACAGGAAGTGGAGGGGGAGAAACCATTGATTACTGGCGGCACGCATGATTGTTCCTTTCCATAGATTCCAGCCTATTATGCAATAATGTGATATCTGAATGAATAGTGCCCAAGTATTGTTGTTTTTTTTGTTGTTTTTTTTCTTTTCTTTTTCCCTTTAAATAGTGTGTTTAGTTAGCTTCCAAGTCATCGTCGTCTAACCTATATCAGAGAAGTCTCAACCCCTTAGGAATCCCAGGCTTCCACAGTGGCTCCATTCGGGTGTATTTGTGAGTGTGTAATAAATTCATAAGACCAGTTTAGGGTTATTTTTTGGGTTAGATCCTGATATTTTTGAATATTATGCAGGCAATCAATGTATTCGCCGCTATGAATATGTGAAACAGTAACCGACCTTAGAGTAGTCTTGTGGAGCATAAATAAAAGGCAAACTTCAGGTTTAGGTTCGATGCTAGAAGCCAGTAAGGAGGACAATAGCCAAGCTACCCTTGCCCAAAATGGTATGATGAATGCGCACATCACCATATGTGATATATTGTGCCACTTCAGATCTAGATCTAATGTGTTAAAGCAGGGCGTAAAAAACTGGGCTAATTGGGCAGGTTCTTAATACCAGCAGTATAAATTTAGACATATCAATAGAAACCCAAGTTAACAATTTCTGAATATAAAATGATTCCTCCCATTGAGTGGAAATTAAAGAATTTGCCCCAGAGCTTTGTGCCAGGCCTTGATATGCCAGGGGGTCAGTGCAGACGCCTCCCCATGTACAATATTATAACACAGAGAAAACCACTCTTTTAATAGTACTCAATTGTAAACATGTTTTCTCAAAAGGTGAGAGACATGAGTCTCACAGCTGGAGGGACGTTAACTTTGGTATTGACCAAAAAGGAATAAAGTTGCAAATACGAGAAAATGGTGCTAAATGGTAACTAAATTTGCTCTTTCAAATCCAGGTAAGGACTTAATGAATCTATCTGGAATAAATGATAGACAGTCGAATCAATGCTGCAGAATGAAGAGAAGACGTGGTTTTCACTAATTTGCCACGAGTACTTGTGGTTCACAAACGGTCTGTAGCAAGTGCCTGGGCACAACATCTTTATTACCTGTCTCTATATTATACCTTGACCTCTCAGAGTACTACTACATACCTGCATGAGACAGGTTGACTGATCTCGATCAGAGAGTGATCCTTCATTGTTCACTGCATTTAAGGTGGATTGTGAAGTCTTATTTGCCTTAAAGCTCCGGACATATGCCAGTGACTTTATCATGGTCAGTGCAGCTATTAACCTGCTGTCTGGATCAAGACATGGGCACACCAGATGTTGCTGACTAAGAGTCCTTTCGTCGACAGCTGGGGGTCCTTCATGACTGCAATGGACTCGCAGTTCATGACTTCTAGAAAATCTACTGCTCCACGTCCCAGAGGATCCAAGATTCCCAGAGACTGGGAAATCCAGTACCAATATCACACCTCCTCGTTGCCTCCTTATGAACCGATTCATAGAAAAACTCCAGAGGTATCCTATGTTACTCTTGATTTTGAAGAGCCTATGGAGATAGGTCTGGCTAGACCAAATTAACTCCTGATGAGAGACCGGAGGAGAGGCCATGGTCTCTGCTTTTACCGCGGAGAAAGAGGGCACTTTACCTCTCTGTGCCCTACGCGCCCACCTAGGCCTCAAGCTCTCCGTTTGGGCACTGTCCAGATCCACCCGGTCAGCAATGCACCTCAGACTGTGAATTGCCAGCACTGTTGTCATACCTGTTCACGTTCATCTATGGTAAAGGGTACTCAGACTACGGTAACTGACACTACTAACGTCCTTCAGGAACCTGCTATTGAGACCTCTGTGATACCTCTACCTCATGCTCCAGAAATGACTGCACCTCCTCTTGAAAACTCTCCTGTTATAGCTAGTACCAATATTACTTCCTGCCTGCTCAAAGAAGAAATTCCGCCAGATTGTACATATGTATATGGGGGTGGAACAATTGTTTGTAAAAAGGATTTGGAGGTATTTGAAAAGTGGTTACAAGTTGCAAACTCTATCCCTGGCTTAGCGTGGCTACTCTACAGGTGAATTGTTTCTGGGTCCTTCTGCATCCTAAGCCTGCTCTCCTGTCTTTGAGCCACTTCTGAACTTACGGTTCTAGCCCTGGCCTTGTCTGCAGCACTAGGGGGTGGACATCTCCTTTGCTTACTACCTGTGTCTTTAAGTCCACCTGTGGCATCTTACAAATTGGCTGCTCGTTATCCAGCTGGGTATATAAGCACTGCCTCGCCCTGGGAAGTTATCAAGTCTTTGATCCTAGTGTATGTGTTCAGTTCCTGTGTTCTAGTCTCTTGAACTTATACTCCATATTGACCCTGGCTTCTGTCTTCATTTATTCTGATCTCTGGCATCCCTTGACTTCAGCTATCTCTCGACTATCTTGCGGTTTGTGTCCTTGTCGGTACTGCATTGGAATCACCTTTCCTGCACAGATGCACAGTCCAGGTGGCTTCTTACCTGGTCACCTTGGACTGTGTCTATCTGCAAGGGTGAGCAAACATATCTGCGTTACAAACTCCAACCTCCGGTAAGAACCCTGACAGTCAGATTTTAAAATTGCTTGTTTAATTGCATGTTCCACTAGGTGACTGTGGTCCTTGTATAGAAAAGGTCTTAGTGTCTCTAGCTTTGTAACCACCTTGTCGAGACTCAATCCCTTAGTCTGCAGGTACTGCTGTGTAAGATTAACTTCCTGAAGTACATCACACTAGAAGTACAGGTAGCACAAAAAAGTGAAATCACAGACAGCAGGCAAAATACCTTGTGCTGCTCCTCTTGTGTCCAAATCTTCATGTGGATCACAAAGAGATTCAATCGCCACAAACATAAAATTTTTATTTTAGTGCCTTAACTGCAGCATGATGAGCACTCCAGCTGGTTGTTGATAACCTTTTCACTGACACTACAGAATGGTCAATTAAAGGGAGACTCCAGGCACCCAGACCACTTCTCCCCATTGGAGTGGTGTGGGTGCCAACTCCCACTACCCTTAACCCTGCAAGTGTAATTATTGCAGTTTTCATAAACTGCAATATTTACATTGCAGGGTTAAGTCCTCCTCTAGTGGCTGTCTACTAGATCCTAGTGTAGTGTATAGCCACTAGAGGAGACTTCGTGTTCATAGAACACGAAAAGTAGCCAAAATCCCCATAGGAAAGCACTGTATAATGCTTTCCTATGGGGAGGTCTAATGCGCGTGCATCCATTAAAAAAAAGCTTTCTTATTCTTTCCCTTAAGAATGGATTGTAGACCTCCATGGATTCCAGCCATAGTAGCAGCATTATCGTAACCCTGAGTGCGGCACATCATTATGTCCAGTCCATCACTTTCCAGTTTTGTAAGAAAGTCAGAGCTGAGGTCAGCAGCCTTTTCCCACTTAAAAGGGAAAAATCCTAAAAATACTTATTTTATTTCAACTTTCCTATTGCTGATTTTTACATATCTGGTCAGTGTGTGATATGTCAAGTGTGCTGTCAAGCATGATCCCAAAGTACTTTGCAGACTTTATGTCAATGACCAGCTTCTCCTTCACATGATTTGCCAGGGCACTAATAAACTCATTCTGAGTTTTTGGTGCAAGATATGAGACCGATACTTTAAGTTTACATGTGCTCTGCTTTAATCTAATAAGGTACTCTTTAGGACTAAATCATATTTTGAAACATCTCAACCATCTCAAGAAAGTTCCCTGTATTGAATGTATTGAAGATTCATCTTCCTTGTGGCCACAAAATGTCAGATTCTGTTTGGCAAGAAACAATGTAATGTCAAGCAATCTGTGCAAGATGTCCCTCCACTTTTTCTCCTCCGCTTCCATCAAAGCAATGGTTTTGTGCAGCATCAGTACTGCTGCCAATGTTTTCCACTTTTCTCTTCGGATGTCTTATGATTATATACTTTTGGGCTCAGTTTCCACCACTTCTGAAAAACAGTCACAAATTTGGATGTCGTATCTGTAGCACTAACGGCAAACAGTCGGCAGCAAAAAGTGTAAATTCACGCTGACAGGTGAATAAACCATCCATGACCGCAGAATTTTCTCACAATTTGGCATCACCTTGTAAAACCCATTCTTTTGAAAGTTGGCGGACATCTCCCTTTGTTGCAGCTTTTGCATCTTGCCTTTTGACAATAATGAAAGGCTCATCTTTGTTCTGAAAAGAAGCACTTCCCCTTTTGATGATTTCAATCTGAATATGATCAGGAACTGGCAACTCCTCCCAGAAAGAAACATCAGAAGAAATTAGCGAATCTTTTTCCTTTATGACACTCATCTGTTTTACAGTATCGTTACTATAACTAGTCCCTTTCAGCACTCTTTTCTTCAGAGTCTACCATTTCCATTTTTTGCTCTTCTGTTTCAGATTCTGCCATTTCCACTTCTTGCGCTTCTGAAAAATGCTAGCAATAGCATCAGAAGAGTCAGCTTTATCAGTTGGAGACTGAAAAGCCGTGTCTTTTCATGAACCCTGGCCATCATCCAGTCTTTTGACATACTGAAGCATGGATCCAGCAAGTGTTTTGATTGATTTAATTCTTGTCTCTTTTGCTTTCCTTTGCTGGTTCCCGCTTGGCCTCTTTGATTTAAGCACTCCGTGTGGCATGACCAAATATTCCTGCAATAATTTCAGTAATTTCAATATGCTCTGTAATAGGAACAGAAATGAATTTTCCATTGTCCTTTTCCTTAAATTTATGTATAAACTTTGGGTGCAATTAGATTTCCATTCAACCCATCGTTCCAAGCCTATACGCAGGCCACCATCAGCTAGTAGCGATGCACCGAAACTGAAAATGCAGGATGCACTTGGCTGTAAATTTATTTATTTATTTTTTTATTTATTTTTTATTTTTTTACTACAAGCCAATAAAATAACCATACTATTGTGCCCCCTGGTTGCTCTGCTTCCTGCACGGTGGCGTTGCAGTGTGAGGAGGGGGCAGGGACATACTCCTGAATCCGCCCACCAGGTGCAGTGTGTGTGAACTTGTGGGACAGGGGCTCTGTGGGGGGTTTTTGATTGTTTTTTATTTATTTATTTATTTATTTTAATTTTTTTTTTTTATTCTAGTTTTAATTTTTTCTCACTGTCACACTAGTCCCTCGCGGAAGCAACAGGCAGGCCAAAAGCAAGAAGAGGTCCACTTCAGACCACACCTTAACACATCCCAGTCTAACAGTTTGAGGCCGGCCAGAGACCACCCACCAAGGATCCCTACGCACGTGCTGGATTCTGTTTTCTGTAGAGTCCCAACCATCCCTGCTGCCCCTGCCAACTGCCTGAACACACAGTGAGTGATGCACTGGCTCCTCAAGGTATGCATCTGCTGAGCTGTGGGCACAGCGGCATGATGCATCTGATCCAGAGGTGACACTATCGCAGGACTCAGCCAGGTTAGAAGTTACGAAGTAAAGATCCTGCCTGGCTGGTGTTGGTGTAATTCCTCCCCCCACCCTTCACCCCTGCCAAGTGATACACACCCAGTTGCGGTCCGCACCCCCCTTGTGATGCCACTGAGAACAACTACAGCTTATTGAATTTGTTCTGGTAAGTATAATCATTCTCTTCAGGCTTTTTGCAGTAAACACTTAAATTTCCTCATAGAGATGCAATAATTCAATGCATCCCTATGACCAGATGCTTATTGGCCAGGGCTGTGTTTGGTTTGTGCTGACTCTGCACCTGATCTGCCTCCTTGACAAGCTCAACCAATCCAATAATTTTTCGATGGGAAAAAAATTGTGATTGGCTCAGATCATCATGTCTCATAATGCCAGCTAAGCAGGCAGATCAGGGGCAGAGCCAGCAGCAGCAGACTAGAATAAAGGTAAGATTTTGTTATATTTAATGGGGCAAGGAGGTCCAAGGTGAGTAGTTGGTGTTTTTAACACTATATGGTCAGGAATACATACAGTGAGGGGGGGGAAAAGTATTTGATCCCCTGCTGATTTTGAAAGTTTGTCCACTGACAAAGAAATAATTAGTCTATTTTATTAGTAGGTGTATTTTAACAATGAGAGACAGAATAACAAAAAAAATCCAGAAAAACACATGTCAAAAAAGTTATAAATTGATTTGCATGTCACTCAGTGAAATAACTATTTGCTCCCCTATCAATCAGCAAGATTTCTGGTTCCCAGGTGTCTTTTATACAGGTAACAAACTGAGATTAGGAGCACTCTCTTAAAGGGAGTGCTCCTAATCTCACCTCAACACCTGTCCACAGAAGCAATCAGATTCCAAACTCTCCACCATGGCCAACACCAAAGAGCTGTCCAAGGATGTTGGGGACAAGATTGTAGACCTAAACAAGGCTGGAATGGGCTACAAGACCATAGCCAAGCAGCTTGGTGAGAAGTTGGTGCGATTATTTGCAAATGGAAGAAACACAAAATAACTGTCAGTCTACCTTGGTCTGGTGCCCCATGCAAGATCTCACCTCTTGGAGTTTCAGCAGTCATGACAACAGTGAGGAATCAGCCCAAAAAAAGGGTAGAAGGAGACCGGGCCCCGAACAGTGTAAATTAAAAATTGTATACGAACATAAACCTTTTGGAATTGTACATACAATTGACCTCAAAAACAAGAGACAAAGAAATTCAATAGTGCAATATGGTATGGCCAGTGGGTGAATGCTAGGATAATCTTATATAGTATCACTCATATTTGCTAGAGCTAACTCAGAGCTCTGCTGTGCTTCATTACAATTCCAAAAGATTTACGTACATATACAATTTTGAATTTATAATGTTTGTGGCGCGGTCTCCTTCTACCTTTTTTCTATACTCTGCCCGTACCCATTCTAGGTTACACATTATAGTGACCATTCTAGGTTACACATTATAGTGAGCACCTAAAACCCCCCCCTTTTTATTTTTATTTTTTTTAGGAATCAGCCCAGAACTACACAAGAGGATCTTATTAATGATCTCAAGGCAGCTGGGACCATCGTCTCCAAGAAAACAATTGGTAACACACTACGCCGTGAAGGACTGAAATTCTGCAGCGCTCGCAAGGTCCCCCTGCTCAAGAAAGCACATGTACAGGCCCGTCTGAAGTTTTCCAATGAACATCTGAATGATTCAGAGGAGAACTGGGTGACAGTGTTGTGGTCAGATAAGACCAAAATCGAGCTCTTTGGCATCAACTTAACTCGCCGTGTTTGGAAGAGGATGAATGCTACCTATGACCCCTAGAACACCATCCCCACGTCAAACATGGAGGTAGAAACATTATGCTTTTCTGCTAATGGGACAGTACAACTGCACTGCATCAAATCTTGGTTGAGAACCTCCTTCCCTCAGCCAGGGCATTGAAAATGGGTCATGGATGTTTATTCCAGCATGACAATGACCCAAAACACAAAGCCAAGTCAGCCAAGGAGTGGCTCAAGAAGAAGCACATTAAGGACCTTGAGTCGCCTAGCCAGTCTCCAGACTTTAAACCCATAGAAAATCTGTGGAGGTCGCTGAAGGTTCAAGTTGCCAAATGTTAGCCTCGAAACCTTAAAGACTTGGAGAGGATCTGCAAAGAGGAGTGGGACAAAATCCCTCCTGAGATGTGTGCAAACCTGGTTGCCAACTACAAGAAACGTCTGTCCTCAGTACTTGGTGGCAAAACCCTTGCTGGCAATCACAAAGTCGAAGGGGTGAAATACTTATTTCACTCATTGACATGCAAATTTATAACTTTTTTTTTGTTTGTAATTCTTTATTTTTTGCGTGCATGAAAATATAACAAGTGGGCTCGTCATGCCCCAACAGCTTGACAAGCATATAAACAAACACTTAACCATTGTGTTGCATGTAGAATTTTCTGCACAATTTTGTAGAGTAGTATTTGAGTAAACTATAGTTAGCTTGTGTACATAGTAAAACAGGTTGAATATAACTGTTGCTTTAGATTAGTTAACGAGTACTATAAGACATGTTTTGGCTGATGATGTGGTTAGCGTATATGCGATTAATCAAGTGTGTCTCACACTGAGTAAGGTAAGCAGCAGGCTATGTGTCGCAGCAATAATCATAATAACCCCTGCAGGCATTCGACTAGATAGGTATGGGATTGTGCAAAGATGTGTATATGTCTGAGCTCTAAGCTTCAAATTTATAACTTTTTTTTAAAATGCATTTTTCAGGATTTTTTTTTTTTTTTTTGTTATTCTGTCTATCATTGTTAAAATAACCTACCATTAAAATTATAAACTGATCATTTCTTTGTCAGTGAGCAAACGTTCAAAATCAGCAGGGGATCAAATACTTTTTTCCTCACTGTATTTGTGTTTCTGACCCTATAGTGTTCATTTAACTTGTCTGAGTGCTTTATATATAGTCAAGTCGGCTGTCTGTGTCCTGTAAGTTGCTAGTACAACCATAATATAGAAGAAAATGTACTCCCTTTTTTCATTTGTGTTTCTTCTGTTCAACATTACTGATATTGTATTATTTATAGTACATTGTCACTTTTTCATTTGCAAATACTCCTATTTAGTATTGTGGGGATATTTATGGGATAATAATAGTAAACAGTTGAGAATTGCCCACTAATTCAATTCTCAGATCCCAAAGAACGTTTATCGTGTTAAGTGGAATGTATTTCATATAATAATATCACAATGTATAAAAATAGATTTTTATTTATAATGACAAATTAATTAATAATAATATGTAACATGCATGACAATAATCAATGAATATCCAGTATAAAATGATATGCAATACAAAGGAATGGGTATTACGTTTCAATGGCTAAATAGCATTTCCTGTCAAGAATTCTGACGATTTATGACTATCTTTAGCACAGACTGAAAGTGAAACTTTTCACAGCGAAGAACAGAATTCCTCAGAGTGCAGCGTAAGGTCGTAAAGTTTAGCTGACAGTTAGAATAACCCTTTCAATGCTGGCTAGATCTCCTAGGTAATCAATATTTATTCTTATGTAATTTTTAATAAAATAACATTTAAACCAGTTCATTAGTTATTTCCTGGAACCATCCAATAAGAGAATCTACCATATTTATAAGCAGAATTTGTCTAAAAGATATCTATCTATATTAGAGCAAATCAATACACCTGGATAAAAACAGCGGTATGCTAACACGTGATAATATCACATTAATATATAATTATTCTTAATTCCACCTGCAGAATGGAATGTTTATAACTATATATTCTTAGTTAACTAAGATTTCTTAATATGGAAATCTGACCATGCTTTATCCAGTCATATATAATGCTATTAATACATTTTAATTGATTTAATTAATTAAATGAAACCAGTATAATTACCAGTTGAGTAGATATTTCATCCGATTGGTAGTCTCAGGAACTTATTTGGATGTCTCTCTGCATGGAGGTGTTGGTTAGAAAGTCAGTAAATTCTAAGTGTTAGAGTTTTAGGAGTAGAGTGTTAGTCCCAGATGTTGTCCGAGTTGGAATCCCCAAACTTCCAATTCCTCTCTCCTCTCCTTTGCATCTCTTGCATTTTGCTATCTTCCCTTTGTCTTAACTTTTAAAGGGCCAGACTCTCTGTACGTCATCAGTTGATAACCCAATAGAAGCACTAGAGGTGTGGTTATCTTCCAGATCGCAATTTAGTTATTTGGTCTATAGAGGGCAGTCTTGTCCCACTAAACATACCTATCCAGGAAAGAGTTAACTTTTCCTGGTGGCTATTTTGACGTCATTTTGCTTATCTCAAATGACCACTATAACTTACGTATCCTTTCAGATCAAAGGGTTCCTTAAGTTTTGTCCAGACTATGTGTCTGCAAATCTGAGGTTTTTTTTCTGATATGGCAGATCATGAACTAAGTTTACACTTTTCCATACAATGGGACCTTACATATATAGACAGTTAAATTTTATTATTTAATCTTCTCTGTCACAATTGTCTGGGTTTAGATTTGATTATATTCTTATCACTTGTTTATACTATGCTATGCATTCCTTAGCTCTGGCAAAATGGCTAGTCTTACAGAAAGAAATCTAGTGTCTTTTTTGTTAACTTGAAAATAACAAAATGGAGTCTGGTCTGTTCAGAGTGACAGTTTCTATCATAGCACAAGATGTCTGCCGATATAAATACTCTGACAGTATATCACAATACAGTCTGAGTCATAGCAGCTTAAATATAAAATTCGCAAGTCAAAGTAAATCCGTTGAAATTATATACAAGTGGTTTGTTGCAACCCTGGCCACCATGTAGGACTAAACAACTGTTAAGTCTTCATATCACTGAAAATTGCAATCGGCGTGTAGCATTTTGTCTCCAAGTATAGACATGTTGACCTAATTCTAAATTAACATACCTAACAAGATTACATACGTCCTTGTTAATAAATTCTATTATAATTGTAACACATTACATCAAGAAACAATAGTGTAAAAAAAAAGAGCAAAATTTAAAATAACACTATAGTGTCAGGAATACAATCATGTATTTCTGACACCATTGTGTTAAATGAACTATTTAGATGCCCTGCACCCTAGATCAATTGTAATGATTTCAGCCAATCCAATGCTTTCCAATAGGAATTAATATTGGGAGGCTATTGCGCATGTGCAGCAAGTATGCATCTCCTCATAGAGATGCATTTCTACAGGGAGCTTTCAGTGTCTTCATGCAGAGAACGTGTAGACTCTGAATGCCAGTGGTGCACATTGTGCAGCACTGGACTAGCAACCCCTTTTAATAGCCATCTGAGTGGCCATATCTAAAGGTGTTACTAGGCAGCAATGTAAACACTGCCCTTTTCTCTGAAAATGGAGCATCTACATTGAAAAGCCTGCACGGATAAGCTATAGACACCAGAGCCAGTACATTAAGCTGCAGTGGTTCTGGTGACTGTGTTGTCTTCAAAATATGTATTTCTAAATCTCAAAAACTGCTACATTTATGTTATGTTTAGGATTGGATGGATTAATGTTACTCTTCTTTCTGTATTTTCAGATGGCCATGAAGACAGGGAAAGGCTGGATAGATGTGGGGGAGCCTCGTCTTGCCAGTGATTTCCTTGAAAGTGCGTTAGATGTAAGTGCCACTTTGTCTAGTCATGTAGACTCAGGTGTATCCTGTGACTTATACAATGAAATGTTGCAACTTGTGTGTTTGCTAGAGCCTGGAAAAGATTTATGCCATACTAACAAAAAGAAGTTCTGAAGAAGCGGATGTGAACGTACACAAATTCTACTTGGAGAAACATCTCTTTAAAGTTTTGACGTACCAGGCAGAGGTGGTATGTTCTGTGATACATTCATTCACAGCACCTTGATAGACGGTCTGTTGGTGGTGGTGTTCATGATTTGCCTTTTAGTCTGAATGATTTCGAACTAACCTCACTTGGTTGTTCATTAGACATCATAAGAAATTTTAGTTACTGCAAATAATGAAATACTTTTTGGGGTGTGAGAATGAATAGATGGTATGAGAGCCCTAACAGTCTGTCAATATTTCGTATGTATCTTCACATCTAGGCTGTTGCTCATAAAGACTTTGAGATGGCTTCACAGAGAATTCAGAGGTGCAAAGACATGCTGCTGAGACAACCTAAAGAGGTAGGAAAAGTGTAGTGTATTTCTTCTCCATGCTTCATTCTTGTGTATAAAACTGCCTTTGTCCCTTTTTACTGCTTGTATTTTTCATATGTTGAAGGAACACCCTAATGATGAAAATAAATATAATTATTTTTAACGGTTGTGTCATCAACTCCAGTGACATTTTTGCCCAACCAGGTGCTTGCTTTCTCTCTTTTTCTCTTTCCTTCCCACAACATTAAAAGCACTTGCCTAATGCCGTGTAGGTCCCCCTTGTGCTACCCAAACAGCCCTGATGCATTGAAGCATGGACTCCACAAGACCTCTGGAAGTGTCCTGTGGTATCTGGCACCAAGACATTAGCAGTAGATTCTTTAAGTCCCGCAAGCTGCAATGTGGGGTCTTCGTGGATCAGATTTTTATTTCCAGCACATACCACAGATGTTCAATTGGATTTAGATCTGGAGAAATTAGAGGCCAAGAGAGCATCTTGAACTCATTGTCATGTTCCTCAAAATATTCCTGAACAATTTTTGCAGTGTGGCAGGATACATTATCCTACTCAAAGAGGCCACTGCCATCAGGGAACACCATTGCCATTAAGGGGTGTGTAAGTAGTCTACAACAATATCTACCGTATATACTCGTGTATAAGTCGATCTCATGTATAAGTCGAGTGCAGTTTTGTGACCAACAATTGTGAAATATGCTATGCCTCGTGGATAAGTCGAGGGTAAAACTTGGGGCTATGAAATTCTGTGATTTTTATAATTATATACACACACACTCATACAAACACACACTCATACAAACACACACTCTGCATTATATATACACACACATTCATACAAACTCACACTCTGCATTATATACACAAACTGTGTATATAATGCAGAGTGTGTATATAATGAAGAGTGTGTGTTTGTGTAGTGTGTGTGAACTGGGTGGGGGGAGGGCATTTTTATTATTTTCATTTTTTTTTATTTTAATTTTTTTTAAATTATTTTAATTTTTTTTTGTCCCCCCTCCCTGCTTGTTAACCGGTCAGGGAGGGGGGCTATCTTAATCCATGGTGGTCCAGTGGCATGGGCTGTGAAGTGGGGGGAGGGGCAGGAAGCATCTACTTACCTTTTCTGCGGCTCCTGTCAGCTCCCTTCTCCTCCGTTCCGGTCAGCTCCACTGTAAGTCTTGCGGTCTGGTTGCCGCGCGGATCGTTGCCACGGCTCTGACGGCCGCGGCTCTCTAAGTTGCCATAATACAGACAGTGACTCGAGTATAAGTCGAGTGGGTGTTTTTAAGCATAAAAAATGTGCTGAAAAACTAGACTTATACTCGAGTATATACTGTAAGTATGAATAAAACGCTCCACCCTTTTACCAGATGAAACCAAAAAGTGTACTTGACTTAGTACGAAAAACAACTTCCCAAGAGGCCTTCTCCAACAACGCCCCTTAACAGACAGGTACATATATACAAAATTGGGATAAAGCTTGGAAACTAAAATAAAAAAGATGAACGATAGTGATGTATAGTATATGTGAATACGGCCAATACTGATTGCACTCACAAGATAGAAAGTCAAAAGCGCCTTGAAGCCCAAATGGGCTGCAATTATCCACGCTCCTCCTTTGGCTGGGACCAATAACATTACTGAAGCAGGAATCTCAGCAGACGGATTCAGGGATCAGTTTAGAAATATTTTACTTTTATTTAGGCAATGAAAGCCTTAAGTTATAAAAATATTAAAATTACTGAACAATCTGCAGATTAATGAGGAGTTTAAGTCCAGTTTGCAGGCTTCACTTAAGCTTGCAGTTACTGTTCATAGTTTTAACATCACTATCATCTTTACATTACTTAATTTATTTTTATCAAAAGGTACTTATCATCTACATGTTTTAAGAAATTCTGTCAAAACCTTTTCAAAAGTGTTCTTGTAAGTGGTAGTTTGTGTTATATTAGTAGGATCAATGTGTTGTACTAGAAACTGAATGCTTTTGCTGGTGAATATTTGTTAAGTCTGTGACTGATCTGTTTGTCCTTCTGATACTTTAACAAGTGTCACTAATACAATTTCATTGAGATAATGGGATTGGAATATTATTTTAATAAAATTGCATGTTTACCATTACTGAAAGTATGTATTTTGATACGCAGACTGGGTATTTGTCAGTTCTTTGCTACAACTTTGGAGTAGACTCACATGAAGAGAAGATGTATGAGCAGAGCTCCTATTGGCTAAGGTATGCCACCTTTTTAGTTACATAAGACCAGTAACCAAGTTGTGATAGAGCTTATGGGAATTTTTTAGTTTATCATTGGTCAGCAATGATTTGCTTTTTTGCAATCTGACAGTTACCCAGTCAATGTTGCCACATGCAGGCAAAATAGGGCTTTTACCAAACACCTGCACTATTGGATGGATCACATGTTTACTATGGGATGGATCAAAAGTGTTGTGGACATTAGTAACCCCTAATATTAAAAAAAAAAAACTTAAAACAAAGAAAATGACCTAACATAACGTGGTCTAGTGAACCTGAAGAGTACATAAATTGGCTGGAAAGTAGGTATGTTTTCTGAATGGATACTGCCTACTAGAGGGATATTTATAGACTACACACAAGGTTATTAACCAAATTGAGAGACCAAAGTGATTATCAAATACATGGCCAAAATAGGCAAACTGGAAAATATATCGAAGTTAGCTACGCTTCCTGTTTGACTGCTTTGGCCTTCAATTTAAAAATTCACTGTGAATTCTAACTGTAGTAAATGTTGACAGAGGATATGAGCGGTGGATTTACCCACATTGGAATAAACACACATTGCAAATGATTTGCTGATTACTGCTTTGTGGGAGAATTTTCTACTAAGAAGATGCAGGGGGTATAGTTCAGTCATTGGCCTTATGCCAGTGTTTTTGAGGTGGAATATATCATTTCAAAACCCTGTTAATTGCTTTATTGGACTGATTTAAAATAATATCTATGGAGTGTTGGAGAAACGCCTGGAAAACATGGGGAGCCTTGCTGTCCACATTCTAGGGAATGCTGCAGATACTGCTGTAATGTTCCTTAAAATATGTATGCTGTTTGCAGTTAAGGAAAAGGAAATATCATCTAAGAGCAGTGCACACTCATCAGACATTGTGGAAAGATTCCAAATCATGTATTGAAGTGAATGAGCATCTCTCACCACACAGACAGGGGATTACCACATTGCTTGAATGCGTGTAGCATTTAGATTTTATTAAAGGACACAGAGGCTCATATTATGCTTTATCTCTTTCTCAGCAGCAAAGAAGGGATATTGAAATATTCAAAGAATAAAACAAATTTGTATTTATTTTTATTTACCCATTGGGTTAAATACACTATAAACATATGCAATGATAATGCTCCTTGCACCATAATGTCCATTGTGACCCTAAGCCACTCCTCTTTTGCTGCTGCCTCCTCAGTGAAGTACTATTACATATTTATCCAAACTTAACTTGTGTATATATTGATTGGATTTTGAACATTCTTATTGCTTTTGTATGTTTTAGGTATTGTATTTATGTGGCTTCACTGCCTGTTTCCTTTACCTGGCACTCTGTGCCATCTCTTTCCTGTCACCCAGCCACCCTCCCCTCCTGTTACTCTGTTTGTTTATTTGGCGTTTTCCTCTCATTTACCCGACCACCTCATGCTCACCACCGGGGCCGACATTCTGGCGGCTGGCGTCGTCGTGTGAGGGTGAATTTTGCCGCCCACTCGTGCGCATCGCAGTCGCTATCTTTTGATTGGCAATTTTGCACGGCCATTTGCAAAGTGTTCTGGGGGGGCGGGCCAACTCTGATTGAATGGCCAACTGAGTTGCTGGGCAAGCTCCCAGTGTACCCCAGGGCTCATTCCTGAGGGAACACTCGGTGAGCTTGTTACTTGCTTCTATTTGTTGTGCCTAGTTTTTCCTTGGTGCTATTTTCTGGGATAATCATTCCCACATATTACTGTCTTACTGTTAATGTGTCTCACACTCCCCTGGCCTGAATTTGACCCTTGGTTGAATTGATTAAATCAATATAATTCTATCATATCACTATTGATTTTTTTTAACATGCAGTCTCAGAAGGATTTTTAGTGCCCCTAAACTCTCCGCACCGGTGGTGGTAGCCAAACCACTCCCTCAGGCTACGCTGGAGGATGTGTCACAGGAGCAAATGAACTCTGAGGAGTTTAATTCGCTACTGGATACTACGATGGCGAAGTCGGTGTCTCACGCCATCTTCACAGCCATGGGGACGGACTATGACAGATACCCTGTCACACTCCATCACTCGGTCCCTACTATCCGCCCAGAGATCACCTGCCCTATTGGCTCCGAACCCCCCGAAGAGTAAGCCGGTAGCCCCTAGTGGGCGTAAATCCGCTAAGAAATCCCGTCATGTAGATGAGGAGTCCTCCAAAACTGTTGAGACGGAAAGGGTATGTCCTGTCACTGAGGATGTGTTTACACCACAACAGAGAGCCCCCTACCGGGCAATATCGGTGAGGGCCTGGAAGAGGGCAAAAGTCCTCAGTGAATCTTCCGACTCTGAATCGGAACAAGAGGAGGCACTGAGCAAGTCTGATGAGGACACTTTTATGATTCCGGCACAGAATTGCCTGCCCACGGCCCCTTGTCAGGACCTAGCAATGAGGCCAACACCGGGGTGGATGACCCCACCCTTCTAGATCCTCAAGGTGAACCACTCTTTGATCCGGACAGCTTACAGCATCCACGTTCTTCGGAGTGGTACCCTTTGGATCACATGGCAAAATACATTGCCGCACGTATAAGGAAACCACTTAACAAAGAGGCACGGAATAAACTCAGGGCGGAATGCCCATGTCCCAATCTGCCTGACATGGCCTGTACCACGCCAGACGTGGATCCCAAAATAGCCCAATTTCTTGGCAAAACAGGTTGCAAGGCCAAAAAAGGCCTGGATTTCTCCATGCGAGTTGCCAGGACAAAATCCTGGACGCTCTGGGACAAGGTGCCAAGATTTTCGACATGGTCGAAACAGCATTGGCAGGAGGTGCAGGAGGACTTAATGTCCATTAGGGTCTGGATACAAAGATCTGTGTGCCTACTGAGTAACGCTAATACGGCAGTGGTCACTGAGAGACAAAAGTCTATTCTGATGAAAATAGATCCAAAACTAGTAAACCTTGCAATCTCAGAGCCTGGAGCGCAGGCTAAAGGGCTCTTATTTGGGGACAACTTCGTGAAGGAGTTAGGCACGTACGTAAGGACGTTCACGGCACTCGACAAGGCGCAAGCCAATATAAAACAGGTGTTCTCTGAGTTTTTGGTGGGGCCGGCAGATATCTGGGCCGTCTGCGCGGCCATTCCTCCCGGGGATCATACCGGGGATCCCGAGGCTCCGTGCACTCCAGGTTTCAACCACCTGAACATAAGCCCGCTTCACCATTCTTCCCAGTTCACGGCAGACCTTGGCAGGCGCGTGGACACAGAGGCTCTTCCTATGGCCGACAGCCTTATGGTAAGATCAATTCATGTTTCTACTATACCTATGGTGGGGGGCAGATTGAAAAGATTTGCACATGCTAACCTCGATGCGTGGGTCCTCCATCCTGTCATGCGATATTCTATAGGTTTTGTTCAGCACCCCGTTCAGTGGTCCCTCCCAAACCATATAGTGCTCTCTACACACAAGAAATTCAATCCCTCGCATCCAAAGGTGCAATTGGGGTAATTCCACCCCAGACTCTGGGTTTCTTGAGCAATATCTTCCTGCTCCCCAAGAAAAGGGGAGGTGTTCGACTGGCCATAAACCTTTGACCACTGAACGCATTTGTCACATACCACCACTTCAAGATGCAAGGTATACACTCCCTCCGAGATCTTCTCCTCTCAGGGGACTGGATGGTCAAACTCGACCTACAAAATGCCTGTCTCATCATACCAATGGCAGAGGATTGCCAACAATATCTCCAATTCCAATGGGAACGGACCATGTGGAGATTCAACAGCCTTCCATTCGGTCTTTCACGAAACTTATAAAGCCAGTGGTTGCGCTGCTACGCAGCAGAGGGGTTAACCTCATATCCCTAGACGATATACTCCTGATGGCACAGGACACTCATCAACTTCAGAAACATCTGGGCTTCCTCATCAACTGGGAGAAATCAATCACCGAACCTTCACAATTTTTAGAATTCCTAGGGTTCACCATAGACTCTGTGTGTGGGACACTTCTCCTACCACCCTCCAAGGTCAAGTCCATCAAAAAAGAGATCCGTCGAACTCTAGCCTGTCTGGTCCTGACCCTGAGGCAACTAGCCAGAATCATAGGTCTCCTCTCAGCATCAATCCAAGCGCTCTTCCCCAGCCCACTCCACTACAGGGCACTTCAATGCCTGAAGACAAAACACCTTCGCTGGGGTCAATCATATTCAGACTCTGTTCCTCTCGACTGGCCAGCCAGAGGGGAACTCTGGTGGTGGCTGTAACACAGGGAGGCATGGGCGAGCAATCTTAGGCACTACCCCAGACTTCACAATAGCATCAGATGCAAGTATGCTCGGCTGGTAGGCGCGCTGCGGTTCTACCTCCACATTGCCTTGAATTGCTAGCGGGCTTGTTTGCCCTGCAAAGCCTCCTAGGTGTATCAACCAACTGCTCCATCCAGTTACGGATGGGCAACGTATCAGTGGTGCGTTACATCAACCACCTCGAGGGCACAAAATCAACCAGTCTTGGCGGAACTGGCGAAGGAATTCTGGCAATTCTGCCTAGACCGCAACATCTCGGTATGAGTGGAGTATATCCCACAAATGTCCAACGTGGTGGCAGATTGGAATTCCAGACACTTGAGGGATACCAGCGATTGGCAGCTGAATCTTTTTGTATTTCTTCGCCTGCAGTCACTGTGGGGACCCCTAGACATCGACCTTTTCGCATCATGGTTGAATGCCCAACTACCAGTTTTTCAGCTGGAGACCAGATCTGGAAGCCCTGGCGTCAGATGCTTTTCTACAATCTTGGCCAAACACTCACCATTACGCTTTCCCTCCATTTTCGCTGATTGCCCGGACACTTCTTCATCTCAGACGTAACCGAACTTCACTAATTCTCATTGCCACATTTTGGACGACTCAAGGACACGGAGGCGAGTATTATCCCAAGTTGGTTCATGGAAAGTGGGAGCATTGCTCTACAGTTCCTTCAAGTTCTATGGTTGCATTTTTCGGGAGCACAGTTTATTCTCCACGGTTGACTAAGTCTACGGTTCTGTTTTGATGGGATATTCGCCGGCATCATCAAGAAAGAGGAGTGGCTTAGGGTCACATGGGACATTATGGTGCAAGGAGCATTATCATTGGTTAATGTTTATAGTGTATTTAACCCATTGTTTATAGTGTATTTAACACAATATCCTTTCTTTGCTGCTGAGGAATAAAGAAAGCGATAAAGCATAATACTCTCCTCCGTGTCTTTCATACAATCATGACTTTACGTCATGAAATTAGTAAAATCTCGTAATTAATAAACACGATTGCTACAGCTTAATGGTTTGTCAATTTTGGTGTGAGGAGTAGAAGGGCAGGACAGAATAAAATATTTGTTATTGAGTATGTTGCTACACTTGCATACTTACAGCATTTTAAATGTGCTATTCCACAGATAACTTCCTTTTCACTAAGTTTATAAAAGCTGTTGGAAATGATTGAATTGTCAGATTCTTCATAATAGCAAATGTAACCCTTTCAGTGTAATCGTTCTCTGTGCTGCAGCACGTAAAGAACTATAATAAGTCTCTGAACAACACCCAAAAGAACTAGTATTGTTTTTACATTACTGTTTCAAAGATTTGAACAATAACTGCAACAATGTGCTTACAACAATGGAGTTCGCTTACAATGGAGTCTTTTATTCCCTCTTTTAGTAAGAATTACTACACAGGAATTTTCTTAACAGGATATAAACTTAAAATTCTTGACATTTGCAAGTCAGAATGGGAATTTCCTATGTCTTCATACAATAGGACAACTTGAAATTGTTAATGTATCCTTGGTTCATAGCTTGAAATCCTGATCAGTACCATTTGCTTAACCATATTCTGGATCCCATTTTGGAGTCGATATACACCAACAAAAAGAATTGTTATTCAGTATGCTATACTTGTTTAAAACACTCTACTGTTTCTGTTCCTTATTGTCTTTTTAGATAATTCCTTCTCTTTTCCTTGAAGGTTTCTATTTGAACACTTTTTTTTACACCGTGCCAGCTTCCAACATGACCTCTCTAATCGATCCTGACAAACTATCTATCATCACTTTTTCAATTATTCTTTAGAGCATGAAATAAATCAGCTTGTCATCTGATCTAAAAACTGCTTCTATTAGAAATTACTTTTGAAGATTCATACACATTGGCATCTAGTATTTATGTAGTGCTAGTGAATTTAAAGACCACAATGTGGCATTCTGTAACTTCTTCTGATACAACAACCCCACAATCTCTAGTTTTTTTTTTTTTTTCCTGTTATTTTTTTTTCTTTCTTAAAGAAATCTGATCTCATGCAGACAGCACTATCTCTTGATTTTTTATTTTTTTTTTCATCCCCCATCCTATAATATGGACCAAATAACAATCCTAAATGACTTGCTGATCTTTTGCTAAATGGTCCATGAAAAAGAACTGCCACTTCCTTGGAAATTTCACCTTTTACATAAAGCATTGAAAATAATCTATAACTCATGTTAACCTTTTTCATGCGATTTATCCATTTTTCTTTTAAAGATATATTAAAGAGTTAGCTATAAAAATCTCAATTCAGCACGCATTGCATTGGTGGAGGAGAAATAGAAACACGTGTAGTAACAGTAAATTACAGAGCATATAACAGTGATTGACAGGGAGCAAAGGTGGAGGTTTTTTTTTTTTTTTTTCGCAGTGGAAATGATTTGGTTCCTGGTCCTGAAAGATCTACATGTCTGTTGCTAAATGTAGCCATTGGTCCATTACTGGTATTTATTACTTTTTCACATAGTAATTTATTGATAAGAAACCATTATTGAACAGATCCCTTTATTTTGTAATGGTCCATAAAATGTGGGCTATTTAATACAGAATTCTTTCTCAAATTAAGGGGGCAGGGCCAGAAAGGGGGAATGTTTTGTCAGTGAGAAAGCACCAGGGAGCTGCGAAACGCAGCCAGGGTACTTGCATCACTTGTTTTTCAGGTAGTGGTGTGGGTGGTCTCTCCCCTGTCTGGCAGTAGCAGGTATTGTTATTTGTTATTCCTCTCATTCATCTGTCCTATTTTTGCAAAGCTTGTTTCTTTTGCTTGGATATCTATGCTATTTTTGTAGACAACATGTCATCTGTATAATATATTATGCCTGCTAGAGCCCTGATGCTCATTAGACCCCGCTCATCGCGGGGCGGAGGCAGAGTTGGGAACTGGGATCAGGTAAGTAAAAGGTTTTTAACCCTTTTATTTACCAGGGAGGGGGGAGGCACAGGGATCGTTAGTGCCAGGAATATAGCTTTGTATTCCTGGCACTACAGTATCCCTTTAAGCACGAACACTATGGCCTAGCTTTTATTTGTGCTAGGGCTGAGAAACACTATATTGCTAAGAATATCTGCAATCTATGTATAATTATCCTTGTGCCCAGCTCTAATGTACCCTAATTAATTTCCAATTAGTATTGGAAATTACAAGCTTTCCATTTTAATGCATATTCTATGTCACACCTCAACTCATTCCCATACCCACTCCAGTCCCCAAACAGTAATATCCCTTAAAATTGTAAAATTGCTGCATGACAGGGCACACAAACCTACTCTACTGATTTGTCTCTTACATTAGGGCTCTGATACCCTTTAAATTACTGGAATTGTAGTAATAGTTTAGGCATAATGTTACTTTCTATGACCTTGTGTTTCAGTGATATGTTGGCTCCCTCTATAGGTGATTTAACATTTTGTATTCATCATGTTATAATAAAATTTTCAATATATTTAATGTCTATGACTTAAATCTAAGCTGTCCTTAGGTAATCCGCCACATTAAAAAACACAATTCCTCCGAGGATCGCATGCAAAGTTATAAATTCCTTACATACCTTATTATAGTATTTGTTAATAAAGAGCATTACATGTTTTATGAATACATACTTAATAGAAATAACTGACTTGTAACTTATACACACACAGATACACACACTGACTCATATACACCCATACACACACAGTAACATATACACAGATGACACAAATATCAAATATACACACACAGATAACACTTACACACGCACATAGACATAAACATGCACTCTGCGGTCCAGTGGCATCTGGCTGAGTCTGATAGGAGTCAGGTCCAGACTCCAGGCTCTCCCCCGTCTCTGGATCTCCCCTCTCTCGCTCTACCATGCGGCTCATTGGTAAGCTGGGAGGAGGTGACTTGTACATACTTCCAAGCAGCACTGTGGCTTCGTGCAAAGATGGCGCCAACACCCTGAGGCGGGCCGTGTTTTGGACAGCAATCACTTAAATGACTCCCTCGGCTGCAGTTGACATGCACTTTTTTATGCATTATAAAGGTAATGATATTCAAATGTAAAAACTGTACTTACCATTGAATTGCTTGCATTTGTATTTGCTGCAGTGAGCTGTGTTCAGGCCATGTATATGGATTTATGAGGTTTATAGAAACTAATCAATTTAACTTCTGTAAATACATTTTCTGGTGTATGAACTGTTTTGGGGCTAATGCTATCTGGCACTCTGCTGCCATAATGCAACCTGCTTCTGGATATTATCAATATTTCAAATAACAACTATCTCCTTGTAGACAGAGCTATGAGATTGCAAATTCAGATAAAAGGTTCAGCCCTGGACATGAAATACAGGTAACGGTACTGGTTGATGTTGTATATTTATACTAGTTTCATAGTCTTTTTCCTACACATGTAATGTTTCACAAACATCAGAGAGTTTTGGGCACAGGCAAAACAATATAAATAAAACTCATATGGAAAATCCCACAGAATAGCTATCAATAAGACCTATACACATGTCCATGGGGGAATTGTGTGATGCTTATGATTACAGCTGCATTCTGACTGATATAAGGGGTTTTCTATTTTGCAAGCTTATTCTGTGCCAAGCACCTTCGCAGCTCAAATAGATTATTTTTATTGCAGTGTGTTTTTTATCTTTCCTGTCATTTTGTGATTCTTTTTTTTTCAAAGTTACAACGGTCAGATTCTACCTCAGTCCAGTAGAAGATGTAGGAATGTGGCAGAGGAATCTAGTGCCCTGTGAAAGTAGGGGTCAGATTTTCAGGATTTACACATACTTATGTGTAAAAGCCTTATCCTTACATTACGTGCTGCAAGGATTCTTATAATATTTTATTTTTATTTAATTCTTAAGAAACGATAAGAGAGGACATACAGGGTCGTAATAGAGGCCCCACTTACCGCCCTTCCTTGCTCCCCCTAAGTAATACACTTGTGTGGTATGTGTGTTGTGGCTGAGTGTCATTGTGAGGGGGATGGCTGAGTGTGATTTTGTGTGGGACTTGGCTGAGTCTGATTATATTGGTTTGCTGACTGTGATATATACTGCATGTGTGGAGTGTGATTTGTATATGGAGTCAGGGCAGTCTTTAACGCGGGGCAAACGGGGCAGCTGCCCCCAGCCCTTTTACTTATAGGGGGCCCAAAGCAGCTGCCACATGGGCCCCGCTGCCCTTGACACCCCTCCCCCCCCCACCCATGGAGACCCACTGGAGGGCCCATGCACTAAGGGCCATCCGGTGGGCGCTTGTAAGCAGGGGCCCAGTCGCGCGCTCTGACCCTTTAACAGCATGGGCCACTTGGCTTTTGGCAGCGAGTCCCTTCCTCCCAGAGAGAGCCGCGCGGGAGAGACCACACCAGGGAAGCAGAGAGGAGCTGGTCTGGATTGCCAGTCAGCAACCCCAACAGCCTCAGCCACCACTCTGGACACCAGGGAAGCAATCCTTCAAGGTAGGAAACGGGGAGTAGATTTAAAAGTTTGAATGTGTCAGTATGCCTGTCTGTCAGTATGTCTGTGTGTCTCAGTATGTCTGACAGTGTATGTGTGTGTCAGTATGCCTGTCAGTGTATGTATATCTGTGCGTCAGTATGCCTGTCAGGGTATGTGTGTTAGTATGTCTGTCAGTGTCTATCTGTGTAGCATATGTAGGTGACGGATGTGCACTCAATCCTTTGTCTGGAATTCAGGGTGCTCTAGTGGATAAGTCCCAGTACCAAGAAGGACCAATTGTAGTATTTGAATATAGAAAATAATCGAGGCACTCCAGCAAATTCCAAAATATAGGCAATCTTTATTGGAACAAGGAATCAAACCGCAACGTTTCGACCCCTTAGGGCCTTTGTCAAGCTTGGGTCAAGCCTGGATTATTTTTTATATTCAAGTGTCTATCTGTGTGTCAGTATGCCAGGGTATGTGTCAGTATGCCTGTCAGTGTGTTTGTGTCTGGGTGTGTCAGCATGTCTGTCAGTATATGTGTGTGTCAGTGTATGTGTATGTGTCAGTATGTCTGTCCATGTATATGTCTCTGTAAGTATGTATGTGAAAGGTGCGATTGCATGCTAGGGAGTGGGGAGTGCCCAGGGGGCCCAAGAAAATGCTTTGCCCAGGGTCCTAGTGATATTAAAGACGACCCTGTATGGGTCACTTAAGTAAGCATTGCAATCCTCCATGCTGATGCTAGGATGCTGGCTTCACTACCAGGCGTCAGTGCATCCCATATTTCCCCAGCAAACACCTGCAGGGGAAGTAAGATAGTGACAGGGAGCAAGACGACTGCCACTCAATCTATGATATTAGATCCTGTGTTCCACTGGCACACATGTCTAATGTTAAGAATCTCATTGACAGGTCAGGGAAGGACCATGTGGTTTTTTGTTTTTTCTTTTGTTGTGCATAGCTTTTTCAAACAAGTATGTGCTGCCATTTCAGTGGGAACAGGTTTAGATATAATTTATTTAGAAAGACAATTACATAGCATAGAGGTAAGGAGCACATTTTCCAATAAGGAAAAACCGGAAAATTTAACAGTTAGGTTAGTCACAGTGGAGTCGTTCTAGCTGTGTGTGGTGTTCCGCTATGTAGTCTGTGTGATACGTTGCAGTCTACTGTGGGACTAGCTGGGCGCGGTGGGGTGTACATGCTGGGCAGGCATGGTAGTTTTAAAGGCACTATGATGGTATCTGTCAGCGGTGTGTCTGGGTGGTGTGTCTGGGATGGACCATGTTTTTAAAGAGCTTTAGATTAAAATCTGTACATTTGCTAGCATTACTGCTGGCACAATGTACAATGGGATTTAGTGCTCTTTAATATACATATTTTATATACACTTTAATGTAATACACATTTATTCATAATACATATTATATATATATATTGTTTATATGCACACACAAATACTGTAAGCAGTGGGCTACACTCAAGGTCTTTGTTACAAAATTTCCAATTCTTTATTCAGTATCCATAAAGTGATACTATTAACTGTACTCTGTGGTAAAAACAGGAGAAATCGGTCAACGTTTCAGTCCCTTCCTGTGACTTTTCTCAGGACCACTAATCCTGTAGAATATTGCTAAAAACTTTGTATAGGCTTAACCTAATTAAGCAAAAGTAATAAACACTTACTTTGCTATTTGTTTTTCTGTGCTTCTAGGCTATGGACATCTGGGCGTCTTGCTATATTATTTTATCTTTGACCTTATTCTGGGTGCTTGGTCCTCCCCCGTTTTTATTTCTCTTCTTTAAGGGTCTCAAGGAGATTTTGGGCCTTGCTTGTGTTTACTCCCTACCCTCTCGTGGGTTCTGCCAGCTCCCAGGCGTTTGTTCCAGTTCCCTCTGGTTCTCTAGTAAATCCCAGCATGAACACGGCCGTGCCCCACTCTCCAGTTTGGTGCCGGACTCATTGCCCCTCGCAATCGAGCCGCGGCGGCTATCTTTAATCACACATCTCGCAAAGCTGCGGACGGCCATCTTGATTCACACACGAGCCGCGGCGGCCATCTTTAATCTCGCGTCTCGCACATCTTCGAACATCTGTCTGAACACAGATCGGTGTGCTCTATACGGCCGTGACCCACACTTGAAGTGTTCATACCCTGTGCACCTGGGGTGAACCCCCGCTGTGTATATGCTAATCTAATCTGCTGAATGGACACAGTTTTCAGCACTTCTGGCTTCAAAGAATATCTCCCAATGCATTAATTATTAGAAGAGCTCAGGGAAGTTCTCTATCAGGCTGATGGCCAGCACTTTAGGGTTCATACCCTGTGCACCTGGGGTAAGGCCCCTACTAGATGTGCACTGCACTACTGAATGGAGACATGCTATGACAGACACTGTTAACTGCTGGACAGGAGTTTCAGCGCTCCCTGCTTAAAGGAATATCTCCCTCAACAGCAAATTTTATCGTTGGAAAACTGAGGCGCTCTATCAGAGCTGTGGTCAGCACTTAAGGTTTCATACCCTGTACACCCGGGGTGAGGCCCCTACTATATGTGCGCCGCTCTATTTAGCTGAGGGAAGACATACTGTGGCAACCTTTGTTAACCACTGGACAGGATTTTCAACACTTCCTGCTTGAAGGAATATCTCCATCGACAGTGAGTCATTGTGGAGAACTGACTTATGCTCTATATCAGGGCTGTGGCCAGCAGTTAAGGGCTCATACCTCTGCACTGCCTACTACTATGGTAGGCTGATCTGTTTTCCCTGCATCCTGTGCCTTTCTACTGGTTTGTGCCTTCTACAGGGGTATCCCATACTATGATAAACCTACTTGCCTCTTTCTTTCTGGGGGATCCCCAGGTAACTGAAGGTGACGGTGCCTCGCACGCTTCTGACGGAGAAGACATGAAAATGACCCTGGGCCCTACTGGTCACTGGCTGTGTAACCTACACATCTGTCACCCACATTCGAGAGACTGGTCCCCTCTCGATCACCTGGCTACTTTATGCACCTGTGGCTTTGTAGCCTCTAGATCAAGATGTACATAACCACTTGCAGTCAGACAACCCATGCCCTTCACTCCCAGACAAAGCAGCACAGACGACTGCGTTTGACCAGCGGATGATGTCCTTCATGGTTCTGGGTGACCCCGACTCCGGAGGGGAGTTAGAAGTCTCAGAGACACCCAAGACTAACAGCTGGACTCTATTGACCATATCATGGGTATAATGCCAGACGCTGCCAACACCGTCCGGGAACGGGCTCACGATATTCGTGTATGGGCTCAGATGTTTCTGTTTTCATCAGAAACCCCAGTGTTCGCCTCTCCTCCGTATTGACGGATGGTTGACAGATCTGGTCGCCAAATCATTGGGATCCCAGACACAAGGCACACCAATTCCTGAGGGAAGTTATTACACATGTTTTATGTTCCCGCTGCCCTCATCAAGACCCAAACCTCCAGGAGGAAGGTGTTACATGGTTACCTACATAAGGCGTGTTTGGGACCGGTCAATAGCGGGGCTTGTCACCAACCACCTCAGGACATCTGACCCGGTAGCCCACTGTCGCTAACTCTATTACCCATATGGAGCGAGAGTAAACCTCTGGTGCTCCAGATGATCGGACAGAGAACACAGAACGCACAGGTATGCTAGGTACCGTTATCCTCAGGGGAATGCCCCTAGGGTACCATCGACTTTACTTTCTACTACACCCACAGGAGATTCCCTTGCATCTAGATGGAAGGCATTCAAATCTAATTGGGACCCCTTTCGCGTAGACGACTGGCTTGCGAAACTGCATTTGCACACGTCAGGGTGGTTGTTTTTTTCCATCCCTATTGACAACGTTATCTAGGTTTCCTGTGACACAATCAACCTCTGCTCTTCACCTGATCCCTCAGCTCGGACCCTCGGGGGCTTCGTTAAACTACGGAAACCAGTGATGAGCTACTTGTGGGGAAGGCGAGGCGTTATCTTCCTGGACAATCTCCTTCGGGTCGATTCAGGGAACTGAAGACTTTGTCAACACCCACGGATTCTCCATGGTCCGACTTAAACCATCATGTTTCGTAATGGATTATCCGCTTTTTAGGATTCATTAGGGACTCTGCGGCTTGCACACGGAAGCTTTCCCTCTTCAAAGGTCTCCTTTATCCTCAAGGAATATTCACACGGTCCTCCACTGCAACACAGTTACCCTACATGTTGCATACCTAGAATTCGTCGTGCAATACTTCACTATCCGTAGACTGATAAAGAAGTACTCCATCTGTGGCATCCTACTCCGGATGGACAGAGCGTCGACAGTCAAGTATACCATTCGCCTGAATGGAACCAACTCCCGTCTTCTATCAGACATCATGAAAGGCATCTTTGATTCCTACCTTCCTCGCAGAACCCCGAGGTCGGACTGTCTCCGGGGGAGACACATATCAGAGGGACTGCCAGAATGCGGTGTTCTTCAATTGCCACAATGCACGACAGTGCACAATGATGATCGCACTCCGGCCAATTGGGCCTCTCCGGGGGATGTATGCTTTTCCCTCCTTGCAATATTTGCGAAAATTCTCCATCTCGTTGTTCAGCGAATAACAGTGCCTTCACCGTCCCACTGTGACAGAATCAACTTGTTTCCCCGACCTTACAGGACTGACTGAGGATCTCCTCCTTCTATATTCATATCCTACTATTTCTCATGCACTCAAAGGGAACCCACATCTTCTATTCCTGGAGAGTCGGCTGCCCTGGTGGCCTGGACTCTTTTTGGGGTTCTTGGCAGATTAGCGGACTATCGCAGGCTGCTGGGGACCTCTTGGGAGTCTCTTGGGCTCCAGGGACTAGGATCGTCTTGCGTACCAACTACCCAGTTACATCCACCTCCGGCTGGGATGTGGCGGTCGTTCTCCATTTTCTCTATGGAACTGGGCATCTGCTGATGGACTTTCATGCTTGGTCTCGTGTGGCTTTTCGTCCGTACCGGATGTTCGGGGTTAGGAGAGGTTTCTCCCGTAGCCCCGATGTGCTAGGTCTCTCGTCGCACTTAAGGATTCTTCCTTAGTTTTCTATTCTTTTCTCAGCGTTAAAAATGCTAAATACGAAGCTTCCAGTAATGTTGTAAAATTGAAGATTATGCTAGCTTTAGTGTACTAATAATCTTAATTTTAGTAATGACAGGAGGCAAGTATTTTCCCTCCCTGCTTCGCTAACCCACCCTTTCTGTTCATTTTCTTTGTATTTATCACGGGTCTAAGGTAGGATTGGCTCTCATGTTTTGTGCTTACATTGATTATTGTATTTCCAATAGTCTGGAATTCTCTTTAGAGATTTACATAATAGTTATTCAGGTATTAGATTGTAATTTACAATTTTCTTCTATGGGTTGATGTATACGGTACATTACTTGGAGTCACATGTTCATGACTATGTGTCTAAACCTGATGAAGAGAAAAATCAAAGAAAAGTCCAGGCACTCCAGGATACAAAAAGGAAAATTTATTAAACCCACTGCCACTCACAAAGTTTCGACCTACATGGTCTTTGTCAAGCTTGAAAAAGAGCGTGTAGGTTGAAATGTTGTGAACGTTTTTTTGTCTTCGTCAAGTATTTGGTTCCTGGTAATGGGACTGGTCTGGTTGCACCCGGATTCATTTCATTTGGGATTGAGTGCAGTTCCACATTCATGCTATACTATGTGTCTAAACCTGTCGCACATTCTCTTTTCAGTATGATTCGTCTCTGAAGACATTTGGTTGTTTTGCAGGAAACTCTCTGGAATTTTAATGCTCTGGATTTGATTCGTCCCTGAACACTTTTTCGTTGTTTGTGTGGAATTCACAGGGAAGTTTGCTCCTTCAGATGTTGAACTTAGTAGTTATTGTTATTGCTTGTTCTATGTTTACTTCTGCTTGATGTCGCTTTCTAAAAGAGGAAGTGATGAGCTCACTATGCCTTATGTACATCCTACTCTCTTGTGATTGGTTCTTTTTTTTTTCTGTGTTTCTTTGCTGCTGTGTGGAGCTAGTAAAGAGAGATTATGCAAAATACCCACCTCCTGTTGTTACTAAAATTAAGATTATTAGTACACTAAAGCTATCATAATCTTCAATTTACAGAACAAAATGTAAATAGACAATCCTATGTGCTTAAACATGAGGCTCCATCACCAAATGTGAAAACAACGATGATCATTGACAAATAAACATATAAATATATACATAACCCTAAACAAGAATATTTGCAAATCTTATTTTGTTCAATACATAACATGGAGCATAAAAAGCATAATACACAGAAATTGGAGAACCCTTAAATTCAATTTTTAGTTGAATTCTGTCATACAGACGTTCCCTTCCAGGAGGACTCTCTTTATTGTATAACTTCCTGTATCTTGCATGTGATGATAGAAGGCAATGTTTCTATATTATATTACACAAATAAAAGAGAAAAAAAATTGAAAACTTAAAAAAAAAAAAGTGAAAAACAGTGCTTCCTGTTGTAAAAATTATTTGAAATGCATTTACCATGGTTTAGATCTTATCCTGTGTGTGGGAACCATGGTTGCTGTTCAGGTGTGAAGTTTGAAGTAGAAGGATTAATCTCTGCTGACCAATCTGTAAACCTCCTAGATTGCTGGAACTCCAGGCTGCTGCCAGACTGCTTATTTTTCTAGAGCAGGGGTTCCTAACCCAGTCCTCAAGTACCCCCTAACAGTCCAGGATTTAGGGATTATCCAGTTGTGTTTAAGGTGTTTTTTAGAAAAGAAAACAAAACACTTTAGACACAACAGGGTCATTTTAAAATTCTGGACTTGTAGGGGGTACTTGAGGACTGGGTTTGGAGCCCATAGAAGGATTTTTGTGAGGGTCCAGACCAGGGCCGAGCACTCAGGATGTATCTCTTCCCTTTAAAGAGCATTTGAAGGGAAGAGATATTTCCCGAATTGGACATTACAGTTTCTAAAAAACTGCAGTGTTTTACATTGCAAGGTTTAAAGGACAGGATCACTACACTTGGGCAACTTTATTGAGATGAATTGGCCTGAGTGACTTTACTGGTGCTTTAACTTATTACACTCCCTGGCTGTCAATTAGACAACTGGTCCTGTTACATCCTGGTAGTGTGGTTCAGTGGAACTAAACTCAAGAGGCAAGAACTGGCCAGAGCTCTTGCCTTGCAAAGTCTTCTAATTCAGCTGCATTGGGAAGTCTGTGATTGGACATCCACAGAAAGTAGGGTCTTGCAAAGGCCAGAAGCAAAAGATCTGCAGCTTTTGTAAGCTTTTTTAGATATAATCCCACTAAAGATAGTAAACTCATTTGAGCAGGGCCTTGTCTCTGTTAAAATTTTGTGCGTGAACGTCTTTAAATTATCCCCCTCCTATCATTGTAAAGCGCCGAGAAATATGTTAGCGCTATATAAATACTAATATTCTTTGCGTGTTTTAATTGGGATATTTATTTGTATTTAGGCAGTGGAGTGACCCTTAACCCCTTAAGGATGGCGGGCGTTCTATGCCTTTTTTGGGGCGGTCCTAAATGTCAGCGGGCAGCATAGAACGTCCCCGCCGTCCTTACTACTTACCGGATCCCCCCGTTCCCACGCCGGCGGTCGCGATCCTGGCGTCTGCCTGGAATCTCAAGCAGACCCCCTCTGCCCGATCTGACATCCTTTATTAATACATTATCTCCCAAAGGCCTAAATGAGAAATGTTTACGGAAGCACAATGTTGCCTATAGCCACAGTGTTTCTGCGGTTTCTATGGCAACGTGACGTAGCCGCGCCATGTGAAGGGCCCCAGCTGATTCATGACGAGGAGGTGATTCCTGTTACCGCACGCATGCGCAGTTGCGCTGAACAGACGCCGAGTATCAGGAGATAGGGGCTGAAACGTTGACCCTTTGGATTGACAGAAAATAAAAAGCGACTTTTGGAAGACCTAGAGTGCCGGTATTTTTTCTAATATATATATATATATATATATATATATATATATATATATATTAATTAGAAAAAATACCGGCACTCTAGGTCTTCCAAAAGTCGCTTTTTATTTATATCCTTTTTTGAAGTGCACTCACATGACTCAGAATTATTTCAAATCATGCTGTTTATTCAAAGCATCAAATTTGGTGTCAACGTTTCCGTCCTCCAGGGACTTTTCTCAAGACGGAGGACTGAAACGTTGACACCATTTACTGGAAATTTGATGCTTTGAATAAACAGCATGATTTGAAATAATTCTGAGTCCTGTGAGCGCACTTCAAACAAGGATATCCTCAAATATCCTTGTTTGAAGTGCGCTCACAGGACTCAGAATTATTTCAAATCATTGGAGCTTCCCCCCATGAGAATTACCCCCATGATGCCATACCATTTGCAAAAGTAGACAATCCAAGGTATTGCAAATGGGGTATGTCCAGTCTTTTTTAGTAGCCACTAGGTTACAAACACTGGCCAAAATTAGCATTAAATTTGCATTTTTCAAGGTTTTGTTTTGATCACAACTTGTACAACTGCCTCAGTCCTTAAGGGAATTTAAAACTTGAATTCTTCAATAAAAAAGAGAAATGTACCTTTGCTAATAGAATGCATCATGCAATGTTTAAATTATGTGCTGGTACTCTCTTTAATTACTTTTGTTTTTACAGGCCAAAGTGCTGAGACTTCTAGCCACAGTGTACATGGAGTGGGACTGCAAATTATACCAAGACAAGGCTCTTAGCGCTATTAGAATGGCTAATGAGGTATTATATAGGCCTGCAATTATCAGGTATTGCACCCATAGTCTCTGCATCTTACATGAAGTAGTTGCTTCACAAGTGCTACCTGTGGAATACAGTTCCTTCTTAAAGAGGCTCTGTCATCAATTTTTTTTTTTTTTTTATTGCTCCAGTTATAGCCTTTTATTTTTTATTGTATTTCATTTTTACAGTATTGTATTTTCAATCGTATACAGAGTCAAAAGTTTTTAAAAATCACAGAAAGAACAATACCAGTAAGATGGTTAAAGAGCCCTTCTAAGTAACAGCAAAAGCTGTTTGTGTTATTACAAAAGTGCTTGGTGCGTATAGGACACTGAGCGTACTCTCTTTTGTGAGAGTGGGCTATAGTGGCAGTAATTTGTGAAAATAGCTGTTGCTAAAGTAGTTCCACCAGGGCTATCAGTCAAGCAGCTTAGAACACTCATGTTATAGGGAATGATATCACTTATTCAATGTTTCCATTTGCCCACTAGCAATTTACAAGTGAAAATTAATCTCAAGTGAGTAGAAATTTAAACATGGTTAGTCTGACATGGACCCTCTAAGGCTATCTGTGGCGAGTAAATGTTAGGCTTGTCTAATAGCATAGGATGTTAAAATTTGAGCCTTGGACTATTTTATGGCTTATAAATTTCAATAGCAAGAGTCCCAGATGCAGCTTTCATGTAAGAAATATGCATTCTAGCTGTTTTTTTCCCCTGTTTTGTCTGAATTTCTAGGAAAATATACATCCTGCTGGCCTTTTCTTGAAAATGAAAATTCTTTTGCAGTGTGCCCTACCTGATGATGTCATCAATATGGGTGAGATAGAAATAGGGTTATTATGTTAATCTCATATTTATAATCATAAGAAAATACTGACTGATCAAACACTCTAAAATTTTGCAGCTGTCACAGAAATGCTCAGTTATGAACAAGATCTAGATATATATATGAATATAGCAAAGCTGCTCTTAGAGTACCAAAGGTAAGTTATTTCAGAAATGCTAAGTCATGAATAGAAAAATAAGCATTACAAAGTTATTGACTCAAAAGATGGAAAAGTAAATGTAGGGTAGTATGCAGGGCTGTCTTTAACGCAGGGCAAACTGGGCAGCTGCCCCGGGCCCAGTTACTCTGGAGAGCCCAAATCTGCTGCCCTCTCCTATTTTCTTTCCCCCATGGGGCCGCCACCCCCCACATTAAAGAGGCCACCGGTTGGGTATTTATAAGCAGGGGCCCGGTCACACGCTGTAGCCTTTTAACAGCACGACTGGGCCCTTTGGTTTTCGGCAGTGCTGGGAGGAAGTGAAGGCACTTCCTATGTCTACACAACTTTCTGTTATTAAATTCATTCTGTTTCAAACACTTCAGATAGGATAGAAACAGATAAGCAAAAAAAAGGTATGTACAGTAATCAGCCAGAACATTAAAACCACTGACAGGTAAAGTGATTAACATTGATTATATTGTCATTACAATGGCGCCTGTCAAGTGGTGGGATATATTAGGCAGCAAGTGAACAGTCCAGTCTTTAATTTCATGGGTTGGAAGCAGGAAAAAAGGCAAGTGAAAAGATCTTCGTGACTTTGACAAGGGCCAAATAATGATGGCTAGATGACTGGGTCGATACAAAAAGAGAAAAGGAGATACAAAGGAGCCCACCGGGAACAATATACCAGTCCCGTGGGTCTCGAATGTATCTTGAGCAACCCTAAATATAATATCTAACTTTTATTGAGTCTAGTTTAAAAATAGTTGTGCACAAAATATATATATTTAACCCCTTAAGGACGGAGCCAAATGTACACATTGTGAACAAAACAAAATGTAAACAAAACCTGGCATTTGCGCTACATGTCTGTCCAACCGTAATACACCTCTTTCATAGTAAATGCACCCACCCTTATTATATATCATTTTATTCAGGGGAAACAGGGCTTTCATTTAATATCAAATATTTAGCTATGAAACATAATTTAATATGAAAAAAATGGGAGAAAATACGATTTTTTTGATTTTTTTAGTTCTAAATTGCATTTTAAAGGTCAGTGTCATAATACTGTTTGATTTTACTGCAATAAAATACACATATTTGTATTTAGTAAAGTCTCACGTGTAAGACAGTACCCCCTATGTACAGGTTTTATGGCGTTTTGGGAAGTTACAGGGTCAAATATAGCACGTTACATTTGAAATTGAAATTCGCCAGATTGGTTACGTTGCCTTTGAGACTGTATAGTAGCCCAGGAATGAAATTTACACCCATAATGGCATACCATTTGCAATAGTAGACAACCCAAGGTATTGCAAATGGGGTATGTCCAGTCTTTTTTAGTAGCCATTTGGTCACAAACACTGGCCAAAGTTAGCGTTAGTATTTGTTTGTGTGTGAAAAATGCAAAAAACGCCAATTTTGGCCAGTGTTTGTGACTAAGTGGCTACTAAAAAAGACTGGACATACCCTGTTTGCAATACCTTGGGTTGTCTACTATTGCAAATGGTATGCCATCATAGGGGTAATTTTCATTCTTGGGCTACCATAGGGTCTCAAAGGCAACGTAACCAATGTGGCGAATTTTAATGTGAAAAACAATCAAATGCAAGCCTTATATTTGACGCTGTAACTTTTGAAAACACCATAAAACCTGTACATGAGGGGTACTGTTGTACTCGGGAGACTTAGCTGAACACAAATATTTGTGTTTCAAAACAGTAAAAAGTATCGCAGCAATAATATCGTCCGTGTAAGTGCTGTTTGTGCGTGAAAAATGCAAAAACTTCACTTTTACTGGCGATATCATCGTTGTAATACATTTTACTGTTTTGAAACACTAATATTTGTGTTCAGCGAAGTCTCCCGAGTAGAACAGTACCCCCCATGTACAGGTTTTATGGTGTCTTGGAAAGTTATAGGGTTAAATATAGTGCTAGCAAATTAAATTCCTTTTACTTTCGGCATGGGTTGTCAGGCAGGTCCTGCTAATTGTAATTAATTAAGATACCTAATTATGTAAAAATATTACATAAATATATATGTAGAATTAATATATGTATATATATATATACGTATGTGTATATATATGTATATAATCTATATAATTTTTTTTAAATATTTTTATTTATATATAGGTATATATATAGTGATATATACGTATATATTTATGTATATAGATATATATATTATTTCGTTCTACGTGTATTTTGATATATATATATATTAATTTCACAAAACAGTTAGAACGAAATAACACACATCTATATATTTTTAATTATTTATTTTTAATTATTTTTTTAATTTTATTTTTTAACGTATTTACATTTTTATTTTTTTTATATTATATATAAATATATATGTAACAATAATTATATATATATTTAATCAGTATCAGTCTACGTGTAATTTGATATTAATATATATATATAATTATATATATATTAATAGTAAAATACACCTAGACGGTGTACATGTGTGTATGTATATGTGTGTATATATACTTAGATCATATATATATAATATATATATATGATCTAAGTATATATAATAATTTTTTTTTACACCATTAACTTATTTTACTTTTATTTTCAGCCAGCAGGGGGACCACCTGTCATTACAGGCAGCCCCCCTGCCGGCAATACAGAAGCCAGCTATACCCGGCCATGTGATTGTGGGGTCCTCGCTAAGACCCCACTCTCACATGGCCGGGGGGCTTCAACGAGGACGGATGTGCCGCAGGGGGCTCCCTGGGAGTCCCCCCAACCGCGATCGCCGGCGTGGGACCGCCGGCGACCGGGTAAGTTAACAAAAACCGGAGGGCGTACAATTACGCCCGGCGGCGTTTATAGCCGCCTATTAGAGGGCATAATTGTACGTCCTCCGGTTTTAAGGGGTTAAAAAAAAAAAAATGTTGTGCACAAAAGCAAACCCCAGAATGCAACTGACTTTTTTACAGTTTCAGCTCCAGATCATTTTGGGGATTTTGTACCATTATGCACCTGCTCCCCGGTGAGAACAGAGTTGGGGCTACACATTTTATTTTTAAAATCTCCCCTACTGTGGCAAAGACGAATCCCCAAAAAAGATGCAGAGTCTGTTTTAAGAGGGGGCAGAGAAAAGATATCATATATTACTGTCTTGATTGCCCTGGACAGCCTGGACTCTGCATTGAGGACTGCTTCAAATGATACCACACACTGGTCCATTTATTTATTTATTTAGTTAGTAAGTTTTACATTTGCCGTTCAGTTATTTTTTTTGTTACGTTTACCCTATGTATGGGGAGCATGGGTGTACTCAGGAGCCTTGCAGAAAACAACCTGGAGTGTTTTCTTGCAATAACCAACAACTGGCTCTCCTAAATCACAGTCAAAAAGCAATTTGTGTGTAAAAATTAAAATTTAAAAATTACCACCACACACTTTCTCCAATTTTTTGGGCTAGAACGTTTGCATCAAAGCACTCCATATACAATACCTTGGGGTGTCTACGTTTCAAATATATACACTTTCATGACAATAAATAAAACTGGGGTACGTGATAAGCCCCAAACTAAAGATAAGCCTATCAGAAGAAATACTCTCAATTTCAACTCAAATTACAAGTCATACAATTGTAACTGCCCTTTCCCAAAATCCTGGCAAACCTATGCATTGGGGGCATGGGTGTACTCAGGAGGCCTTGCAGAAAACAACCTGGAGAGTGGGGCTTTCTTGCAATAACCAACAGGCTCTTAAATCACAGTCAAAAAGCAATGTGTGTGTAAAAATGAAAACTGAAAAATTACCACCACACACTTTCTACAAGTTTTTGGGCTAGAACAGTTGCATCACAGCACTCCATGTACAATACCTTGGGGTGTCTACGTTTCAAATATATACACTTTCATGACAATAAATAAAACTGGGGTATGTGATAAGCCCCAAACTAAAGATAAGCCTATCAGAAGAAATACTCTAAATTTCAACTCAAATTACAAGTCATACAATTGTAACTGTTTTTTAACTAAAACGATTGCACCAAAGGCATCAAAACACTCCTTATACTATACTGTGGGGGTGTCAACTTTTTAAATATTTGCACGCTCATGGCAAGAAAATAAATTGGGATATCTAAAAAGGGCCCCCAAAAAGAAGATACGCAAAGAAGAAATGTCAAATTTAAAAAACATGTCAGATGTTTGGCATTGCACCCGCCAAACAACCCAACAAACCTATGCATAGTTGGTATCACTGTACTCAGGAGATGTTGCTGAACACATATTGGGGTATTCTTTGGCAGTAACACCTAACAGGAGCTGAAAATCCATGCCTAAAGTTTGGCCAGGGTGTGTGACTAAGTGGCCACTAAAAAAGACTGAACATACCCCATTTTGAATACCATGGATTGTCTACCTTTACAAATGGAATGCCATGATGGGGTTAATTTTCATTCCTGGGCTGCTATACAGTTTCAAAGGCAACATAGGCCCAGCAAACCAATCTGGCAAATTTCAATGTACAAACTTGGAAAGGAGAAAGCCCTACATTTGAGCCTTGTTAGTTTGCAAAAACCTATAAAACCTGTACCTCGGGGGCACTGTTGTACTCAGGAGATGTTGCTGAACACATATTGGGGTGTTCTTTCGCAGTAACACTTAACAGGAACTGAGAATCCAT